>JANXHW010000002.1:145009508-145602008 GCA_026170595.1 Plestiodon gilberti rubricaudatus
ATGTAACATATACCCTTCCCTTAGACCTTTTAGATAGGCGGTTTAAGATTACTACTTCCAACAGCCTGGGTGACATGTTTAATTCTTTTCACAGAATACAGAGATAAACTTAGTGCCAGTAAAGAAGCTTCAGTGAAGCTCCCAGGGGAACCAAAGTCCATGGGAAAATGCAAAGTGTTTGCAGCCACATAACTACAGTGAGAACATACTTATGTAAAAAGCAAAACAAACCACAAGTAGGCTGATGAAACTTCCACGTAGCGGTGTTGTGTCCTTCAGGGAATGGACTTTCAGTAGCCCAGGGAAGAAATGTCTGCTTTCAGAGGAACCTGGATCCCTGGAATGTTGATGCCATTGTTCTGGTAATACTAAAAAAGAAAATTTAAAAATACTCTAATAGATGTTTTGTTTTGCTATATTTGCTCAAGGTAACCCCCATTACTCCTGCCAACCTAGCAGTTCCAAAGCATGTTAATGTGAGTAGATAAATAGGTACCGCTTGCAGGAAGGTAAACAGTGCTCCGTGTTCCAACTGCATGCTACGCGCTGCGGCAAGGAGAGTCATGCCGGCCACATGACCACGGAGGCGTCTTCGGACAACGCTGGTTCTTCGGCTTTGAAATGGGGATGAGCACCACACCCTAGAGTTGGGCACGACTGGACTTAATTGTCAGGGGTCACGTTTACCTTAACCCCCATTAACAGAATATAAAAGCTATTCTCTTTGTAGTTTCAGTCCCCTGCTAAATGACCTTTTGAAGTGGCAACTCTCTTATGTTTGGCAGGGGGAGAGAACAACATCCCAGTGTACTGTTTCTCACAGTGGCTAGATTGGACTAGAATGGACTCCCCCCCCCCCGGGGCTTCGGGGGGGGGTGCGGGGAGGTCTGCATGTGATTTTCGGCGTTCTAAACATCGGGGAGGCCTGTGGAGGGTTGCGCAAACTGCCCCGCAAGCCCCCCCCAAGTCTTGGTGCGTAAAAAAAGCCATTTTGGGGCGCTTTTTCAGCCGCCTTCGCTGATCCCGCCCCCACAAACACTCTAAGTTCACCCTGCCTTGCAGGGAGAACTTTGAGAAATGCTGCACTACAGGGAAGTCAAAGGGTTTTCTTGCCAAAACTGACAGTGTTGGCTACATGAGAAGCTTCTCTTGCAAAAGCCAATCTCTGACCAGACAGAGGTATTCTGTTTAGCTACGTAGCCAATGGCTGACATGTGCAACCTACTGAACGAAACTTCTACTGAACTAAGGAGGCATACAGTATTTTGTTTTTAAAATCCCAGAAAATTGCACATCTGTTAGCCCACAAAGTTAAAGGCACATCTGCAAAGTAGTTTCCCACATTTATGCTTGGTGTTAAAACGCAAAACCAGGAAATGTAGCTAAAGAACGTTTGGGTGATGTGACATGAAAGAATTCTGAACTAACATTATATTATATAACGTCATGCAGAGCTACATGGCCCTCACTGGCCTCATAATCACCCTACCTGCAATGCAGAAGTGAATCAGAGAGAATGGATGAGTACTACAAATGTGCTGAAAAAGCTGGGGGGGGGGGGTGTCCTACAAGATCACATACAAGATTTTTGACATGGATACTAATTACAAATGGTAGTTCTCTGGTGCAGATTAGAGTTTAAATACTTTTCATCGCAGACTCCAGGGAGAACTCCAAGGCCCACACAGACAATGGAATACTTGGAGAAAGGATAATGTGTTCATGATATACTGTATTTAACTAAAATGTTCCATAGTTCATTAGTAACACTAACTGAGATTAGCCTGAGTAGTTTAACCTTCACCTTCCTTTTAAGGGTAATTTCTACTCCAAGATCATTGTTTTTGCAAAAACCCGCAAGCTAGTAGCTCTAGCACTTTGTCCTTTTAGGTGCATGATACCCCCAAAGGAACATCAATAAACATTACCCACTTCCTTCCTAGGAAACAAACAAAAAAAAGTATCTGGGGTACAAAATTACCCCCAAAATTAACTGGATTTCCCACTGGAGTAACTTTGTACCCTGCTAACTTTCATTTCCCCACTCCAACCACACAATTTCTTTATGCTAGAAAAATATTTCAAATGACTCCTGACTTTCCTCCTTTCGAAACACAAACAATGTTGATGTTATTAATCAGGTATAAGAAAAGTTTGTATTGACACAACTTATTCCATTTTGTTTGCTGTGACTCCATTTTGAATAGAGCTTCACCAAGGGATGAACTCAAGCAATGGAAAATTACCAGAGACCACAACACTGGCTGAAACTAGTTGGGACTGCAACTGTCTGCCTAACATAAAAATACATTCTATGTCAGTCTTGGCCAATCTGACGGAGGTTAAGCTATTCTAGCTAGCAACCAGCTGGACGTGTGTGGAACTAAAATACTTTACATGTAACTGTTTTTGAGGTAGATTAGCTTGACGTGAATGTTTGGGTCAGTTCTCTGTCGCTCACTTTCTACAGAATTTAATAAAGTCTTATCTGAACTCAAACCTATTTTGTTCAAACCTGAACTCAAACCTGGATTGCACACTCTATGTGCTATGTACAGACGGGGAGAAGCTCTGGTTTTGTTTGTTGTTTACCTTACTAGCCTTACTGAATTCTAGAAACTTACCCAGGAGTAAGTCCCACTGAAATCAACACGACTTATTGCCAAGCACACACAGATAGAACTGCACTGTGAACGTGCATGTGGAGTACAAACGTACGCCACAAGACACAGTAGTCCTGTTTATGCTTACATGTGACGATGTACAGTATGTATTATGACATACTGTATATTGTGTCTGTCCGGGCCAGCCCGTACTCATGCCTGGTTTAGCCGGGGATCCCTCCACGTCCTCCAGCGCCAACTTCCCCGAGGTCACCAACAACAAGGCAGGGGCTTTCCCCCGCTGTGCCGCCGCAGGGGAAGCGTCCAACCCCAACTCAACCTCAGAGGAAACTGGGCGGACACCTCCTACTGCCATGTTCCCAGCGGGAGGTTCTATCCCACCCATCGAAGGGCTCGGACCTCCCAGAGTGGTCTTGTTACCTGCAGCCCAAGCAACGCCCTCCGCCACAGCGGCCCCTCTCGCCGCCACACGTGCCTCCAAGAGGCCACCGGAACGTGCCTCCAAGGGGCAGAGACCAATCCCCAGATGACCTCTCCCAGCGGTATCATGTAGGTGTTAAATAGCATGGGAGAAAAGATGGAACCCTGTGGCACCCCATACCTCAAGGGCCAGGATGCCGATCAGGCATCCCCCAGCACCACCATCTGAGACCTATTCACCAAGTAGGAGCCGAACCACTGCAACACGGTGCCCCCGACCCCCAGCTCAGCCAACTGGCCCAGAAGGACACCATGGTCGATAGTGTCGAAAGTCGATGAGAGGTCCAGCAGAACCAACAGGGATGCACTCCCCCTGTCCACGCGCATCCCTGGAGCGTGGTGACGCGCGCAAAGGATGACGCGCGGTCCCGTGCGCGCACCCGCGCATCACCTCCGCTCCAGGAGAAGGCCTCGGAGCGTCCACCCAGGGCAGAGGTCCTGGGCCTTCTGACGAGGCCCAATGCGGCAACGTCATATTTATTAGGTTTCTCGCGCCTGCGCAGAACGTTTGAGGGCAAAAGGGCAGCCCTTTGCCCTCAGAAACGTACTGCACATGCGCGAAAAACCTAATAAATATGACGTCGCCGCATTGGGCCTCGTCAGAAGGCCCAGGACAGCCGGCCGGAGCGGATGTCTCCGGAGCCGGCAGGAGTGGAGACTCCGCTGCTGCCGGCTCCAGAGACATCCTCTCCGGCCAGCTGTCGTGGTGGCGCAGCAAATTGCAGGGAGTCAGGGGGTCATTAGGGCGGCGCGCGCACCCTCACTTTAGGGCGGCGCGCGCCCTAGTGACGCCACTGCCCCTGTCCAGTCCTCAGCGTAGATCATCCACCAAGGCAACCAAGGCTGTTTCCGTCCCAAAGCCTGGCCTGAAACCAGATTGAAAGGGATCTAGATAATCTGCTTCATCCAGGACCCTCTGGAGTTGAGAGGCCACCACCCGCTCAATTACCTTGCCCAAGAACGGGAGGTTTGAAACTGGCCGGTAGTTGTCCATTACTGTGGAATCAAGGGAGGGCTTCTTCAGAAGGGGTCGAACCACCGCCCACTTCAAAGCAAGCAGCAGCACCCCGTCCATCAAAGAAGAGTTGACCACTCTCCTCGTCCACTCCGCCAGCCCCTCCCAAGCAGATCTAATTAGTAGGCTTACCAGATTTACCAGATTTTCCAGGGGGGCGGAAGTGACATCACGGGGGCGTGATCAGGAACCGTGATGTCACTTCCACAGGAAGTGATGTCACAGGGGTGTGGCCGGCCAGCCACACCTCCTGTGACATCACAAGGGGCGTGATCAGCTCATCTTACCAGAAGTGATGTCATGGAAGGCGTGGCCGGCCGGCCACGCCCATGTGACATCACTTCCTTTCTGTCCCCTTTAAATATTTTTGATTTTTTAAAAAAACTTTAATTTTTAAAAAGTACTGCGGCTTACCGGTTAGCCGCCACCGCTCACTGCCACTGCTTTCTGTCCCAGGCGGCTGGCTGCTGTCACAGCTGCCCGGGACTGCCACACTACTGCCGCTCGCCGCCGTTATTTGCTGCTCACCGCTGTCATTCCTCTTCATCCTGGGCTGCTCTCATGGCCACCTGGGACTGCCCCACTGCTCACCGCCGCCATTCCTCTTCGTCCCGGGAGAGCAATGGCAAACGGCGGCAGCAGTGACAGCAGGGCAGTCCCAGGCAGCAGTGAGAGCAGCCCAGGATGAAAAGGAATGGCAGTGGTGATCAGCGAGCAATGCCGGCGGCAAGCAGCAGCAGCAGCGGGGCAGTTCCTGGCGGCTGTGAGAGCAGCTGGGCGCCCGGGACGAAGAGGAATGACGGCGGCGAGTAGCGAGCAGCTGCAGGGAAGTCCTGGCAGCTATGAGCGGCCCGCCAGGACGAAGATGACTGCGGCAAGAAGCGGCGGGGGGAAGTCCCGGTGGCCGCTAGCAGCCAGCCGGGATGAAGATGTTTCCCCCTTCACATGTTTATTTATACACATATCTGACGTAGTCTGCAGCCTACAACATGTGATCTGAGATATATGAGGGGGTAGGTACTGGCAATAGAAAGGCACTCTGCACATGCACAGAGAGCTAACTATTAACTCACACTCACTCACAAATTCAACCCTCAGCCCTATCACAGTAGTAAAGTGGCACACAGAATTATGAAGCTGAACGAATGCTACTCTTTGATCAGATGGGAGCCCTTGAAGAACAGTTGTGTGGACAAGTGGTCTATAAAATGCCACAAATAATAAAATTTATTCAGAGACGAGTCACAATGATTTCCAGGATATGCCCTGAAGACTCCCAAATATCGCCTTACAAATTTCTGTGCATGCAGATTAGCCAGGTTAGAGCCTTACTTCCCCAAACAGCAAATCAGTTTAGCTTTTTACTCAGAGTATGCTTTTATTTCATTTTTAACTGGAAAAATGCTGAGTTCAATACAGGTCTCAAACCTCTTCTTCCAACCTCAAATTTGTGGGCACTGGTTGCAATTACTCCATGGAAGGGGAAAGCACTCTGCATACGATCAATAGCACACTAATTTTTAAATGCTTTGTTCAGATATTCCAGAGCTAAACCTGGAACTTCTGAATCAAGAATGGAAATAAGTTTCCAGAACAAAAGAGAAACGGCTGAGATTAAAGTGCTGCTTTTACAGCACCAACTGGTTTCAAAAGTCCAGAACGCAAACTTCCAAGTTATACAGAATTCTGAAGGCTTATCAATGACAAAGCATGATAGTCATTATTATTCTCCAAAATACTCATATCCTAAAATCCGACTCCGACCACCAGTGTTCCCGCAACATGTCATAAATCAAATGCAAGTACTGGGTTGGGGGGGGGGAGAGAATCACAAACTATCTTGCAAGCTCTAGGGGAGCGCTGCCATTTTATGAGCCAGCCACAAGAACAGAACATCAAAGACACAGAGGAAGAAAATAAAGTTTTGCATGAAGAGGGGGAGTTCCAACAGGTTCGTCTAATGCAGTGTTTCCCAAATGTTTCAGCACCCCCACATTTCCAGCACCCCAATTTTTCCCTGCACACAAGTTAGTGGAAGTCTGCAGATCCCTTAGTCAACCCACCAATATCAACCAAATGGGGCTCACTTAGAGTGTTTCCTGACAAATCCAAATGACTCCACAAAACACAGGATGCTTTCCTCATTACCTGACCCATATTTTTCAGCAGATCTTTATGAATGTGCAGACGTGCTTTTAAAAGTGCAGTGATTTCCTAGATTCTGTTCCTAGATTCTGTTCCTGCTTTTGTAGTTCTCTCTAGTGCATAGTTCTATGGACTGAAACCACCACCTGCTTTTTTTTGTTTTGTTTCATCAAATGCATTGTTTTGATAAGCTCCCTGAAAGCTTGGAAACTATCTTGGAGACTTATTTTTAATGGGCTTAAAGAACTTTGCAGGAGCCTGCTTCTATGGAATTCTCCTGTTCAACACACACGTTAACAGGTCATGAAGACCTGGAGTCTCACTGCTCGTTCAGTCCAAGATACAGACCCAGAAATACAATACAAATACAGATTGCAAGCTGTTGATGATGGATGTTTCTGTTAAGATGTGCTCCAGCCTCAGAGAAGGCTTGTTTCCACACTCTGAGGACTTGTATACCAGAAAACATTATCCTTTTATATGCTAATTTATAACTATCAATAGAATAGCACTTAGAGAAAAAAGGAGCTCTCAAGTCAAACCCGTTTTTGCATTTTTCCCTGCACACAACTTAGTGGAAGTTTGCAGATCTTGCAAAAGAGGCTGAAAGAAATGCCTTTCACAGCGAACTAAATGGCTCCCCCCCCCCCCACGCTCTTGGATACCAGGACGGCCAGGGCAGAGGCAGCAGGGTGTGTCAACAGACAGGAAGGACTTAGAAGCTGCTGGGGGGGGAGGGGAATCCCACAAGATAGAACAAAGGAGGTCCCTACCCTACCCTTGATGACTTGAAAATGTCCAGCGAAAGGAGCACCAAGCTGCTGACTGCTGAGGAGAAAAAACTCTCCACACCCCTTGAAGGCCAAGGGGGAAAAAAACACCAGGTTGCCTCTCAGCTGACAGGCGGAGATGCAGATCAGAGATAAGCAAATCCAAGATAAGGAGGAGAGTCAGCAGGAACCTTGAGGCAAGACCTGAGAGGAAAGCATCCTCTCAGCTCAAAATCTAAAATCCTTGTGCGTTTTGCCGGCTGCGTCTCGGCCACGTGGCCAGCCATATGCCCAGCATGCAGCCGGCCAGGCTCACGACTCGCAAGGCCTGTGCCTGGAAAAAAAAATAATAATAACTTTTGCAGGCGTGGCCTGTGCAAGCCTCGGGCAGGCCTGCAAGGAGACCTGGCCACATGATCAGAGCCAGTGAAGCCTCCTAGGCGGCCATTTTTTGGGGGGGAATTCCGGCGGCCATTTTTCCCCACAAAAATCCAAATAAATTTTAAACGGACTAGGGGGGTAATGGGGACCCGGGACAAATCTGGGACAAGCCCCCCAAAATCCGTGAGTGTCCCGGAAAAATTGGGACGAATGGCAAGCCTATAATTAGCCAAGCAGAGCAAGGCCTCACACTCCAAAGGAGTCTGTCCACATCCTCAGGCAGTACAAGCTGAAAAGAATCCCACAAAACCGGACAAGCAGATGCCACGGGGACATCCTCAGACATTGTCATTGTGGCATTGTCCGGGACTTTGTTGACATTGTCCGGGACTTTGTTGACATTCCTGACATTTTTGCTAAAAGAATATGAGCCCTTCCGTGTTAGAGTTCATGGATCCTGGCAATTAATCCTTCTGTTTCACGTCGTCGACCGCAGAAGTTTTTTATATTACCTCTTCTTTTTTTTTTTAAGAGAAGAGAGATTGGCATCTGGTGAAAAAATTGCAACATGACTACAATATTGTCTTGCTTTAAGAAATGGGAACAGAGATTCGATGTAAAGATGACAATTTTGGAGGAAAATCTTCAGAATATGATTGCAGAACTGAAACAAGCAGGGAAGGAAAAGGATGAAAAGGATGAATTAAAAGACTCTACGTCGGCCTCCCTTGCTCCCAATAAAGAGAAAGATTTATTGGAAGACACTGTAGCAAGAGTTAAACCAAGACTTGAGATAGAGAAGCAGAGTACTTTACTAAAAATGGTGTTGAAGATTGTCTTTTGGGAGAGGAATATAGAAGACGTGAATGATCCTGTGGAAAAGATTGCAAAGTGGATACAATTTAAAAAACAAGGGACTTTGGGGAAAGATTCAAAGATGAAGAAGAGGAAGGAGAGGAAGAAGAAGAAGCGAGCGAGTTTGATCGAACGCGATCTGATGCCCGGTCTCCTTTGCGTGCGCAGCAACCGCAGATTTTTCATCTAGTAAGATTGTGGGAGCACAGAAGGGCCACCAGACTGGGTCAAGATGAAAAATCTGCGGTTGCTGCGCACGCAAAGGAGACCGGGCATCTGATCGCGTTCGATCAAACTCGCTCGCTGTTCCAGGAACCTAAATATAAACAACGACTTAACTTAGAAGCCATTTCTATCTCTCAAAAGACACTTGCTTTTTTAATTAACAGGCAACAGGAAATCCATTTGGCCAATAAGATCTGGGATCCGATTCTCAAAAAAGCCTCCAAATGGGAGAGCAGCAGACAGCAGCAGACAGCAGCAGACGTGCCTGAAAACAGAAACGCCAAGCTGTATTTGAAAGTGTTTATTTTAAAGAAAACATGGCTGAAAAACCCATATTTCCTATCTCGTTGAGAATTGTATCCAGCCATGAAACCTTCCATGCAACTTTAGAGAAGAAATTTATCTTCGCTGCTATCACTGCCACGGAGAAGGCTCTGTAATGGGCCCTACTCCGTGTCCGGTTGGATTTGGCACAAGTTTTCCGCCACCGTCGCTCAAGACATCTACCCTATTGCTTCATCATTTGCAGCTCCTCAGTAAACCAAGAAGCCGCTCTGAGTCTGTGGCGTGGCAAAGGTCGTTCAGGAGCGATCTCATCCACTGCCCTGGCCATTTCCCCATTCCAGAGGTCAACCAGGGCCTCAGATGAGTCACCATTCTGTCAGCCCTAGTAACAAGCTTAACGTCACATATACTGTACTGTAGTTTGGTCACTTAGTGTGCTTAAGGCCTTGGATTCTACTTACAAGTTGACAAGGGGTTACTTGTTTTGGCATGAGTCAGCCAAATCAGCAACTGTTAGATCTTAATGGTATAGGGCTGCCACCTGACTAAACAAAGTACTGTATAGTCCAGGGGTGGCCAACCTTTCAACACGAATGCTCCTGGCCCTTTAATGGTTGTATAGGTGAGGGCATTTCAGTAGGTGCAGCTGCTTTACCATCACCATCAGTAATCGCAGCTGCCAAGATTTAAGAACGCAGAGGCCCTAATGGTGGAAGGTTGGCCACCAATTAATTAGCTGATTAAACCTGCATAAGTACGCACATTAATAAAACAATAGCTCTGAAGGAAAAAGCATTCTATTAGTTTTCAGGAGATGCACTCACAGGGCGCAGCAGGCAACATCTTTCAAGTTCCGGCCTATGTGTAAAAGA
Organism: Plestiodon gilberti rubricaudatus; assembly: GCA_026170595.1. NCBI lineage: Eukaryota > Metazoa > Chordata > Lepidosauria > Squamata > Scincidae > Plestiodon > Plestiodon gilberti. Next base: position 145,019,161 of record JANXHW010000002.1, read on the forward strand.
AAAAACACTTCTCCTAAGATGTCTTTTCTAAACTGCCACTTTCATTTTTTTATATTAAAAAAACAATTAACAACTTAAGAATTCTGCTGCCTGATTAATCGGAGAAACCTTTTTAAATGACCACAGGCTTTAAAAGATTAAGCTGAATAATCAACTTACAGTACAATCTTATGCACGTCTTCTCAGAAATAAACCCTGCCGAGTTTAATAACACTGTGTATAGAACTGAATCCTAAGTCTGCATTCACACATTGCATGAAACCATGACTTTAGCTAACTGCGGGCCCAATCCTATCCACCTTTCCAGCACTGATGCAACCGCAATGCAGCCCCAAGTTAAAGGAACAGATGTTTCTTTACCCTGAGGTTCCTTTACCTTGAAGGGCAAGAGGTCTGGCTCAGTTGGTAGAGTGGCCATCTTATATGCCTGAAGATCTGAAGACGGCAGTTTGAGACGCCCGGATGCATCCATGAGCTGTCGACCTGCCGCTGACAAGCTGCAGAAGCCTCGGTGGGGGAGAGAATTCTGCAGCTGGCACGCTGAGTGGGAGGCAGTGTGCCAGCAGTCAAGTGTGGGAGGCGAATGCCAGAGAGAGAGAGGCCAGTTTGTGAAGGAAACCACCTGGAATGAGCATTCTATGCAAGATTAGAACATTTGTAAAATGTAAAAACTGTTCCGGTTTAAAAAAAAAAAAAGCCTGCCTATGTAAACTGCCTTGAATTAAAGTCGGAGGAGAAATCCGATGACCAAGAAAGGTAGTATATAAATACTGGTATTTATTTATTTATTTATTTATTGAGGAGGCCTCCATGACTGCCCACCACCACCACCTCAGAATGGACAGAATGGACTGGTTGCATCAGTGCTGGAAAGTTGGATAGGATTGGGCACTGCAGCTAAGAATTCACACTATGGTTTGAGTTTCTTGATGTACAACTAGCAAGTGTGGATAAGAGCTGCTTATCTGCTTTTGTTTCCCATCTGCTAAAGATTCAGCTTCATAAGTTCACCCTTGTCTTCATAGTGCAGTGGCCCCTTGAGGCCGAATAGTCGAATAGTGGCCTTTACTGTCACTGTATTGAATTTATCAATGGTCTACTCTATATAGTACATTCAGCCATAACAGGAAACCAGTTAGCTGAAGTTGTTATTTGTGTATCAATTTAGAATCATGGTTTCTGCTCTTGGTTTGATGGACTCAAATAAAGCACAGTTTGTAAGCAGGCTTGGGCTAAGACACCGTCCGTGCAAAATCATGTTCTGGCTAAACAAGGCATGGTTTTGCATTATGAATGAAGCCAGCCTAAGAGCTGCAGCCCCAGTGGCATAACCTGTCAAAATTGAAACACAAACTTAATCATATATACTAGTCAGATTTGGGGTTTTTTTTAATAGTCAGGAGTGAACTATAGAATCTACAAATTACTAGAACAAGGTCTGAACAGCAGACACTTTTAAGATACATCTCGACACTAAAGCCTACTGCAATGATAGATCTGCAAAGTTGGTAAGTGACGCTAGACTGCTAGTGATGACGAAGAGGCTAGCCTGGAGCTAGTAAGAGCTGATATGGCTCCTTGGAAGACTAAACACAGCTGTTATAGAGGTGCTGACTTGAAAAGTGCAGACTTTGTCCTAGGAGGAGCATCCTTCCACTCTACTGACCCTGACACCATGCTACATATCAGCATTTTGCTAGACCAGTACACTACTGAAACAGGCAATGGAAATCAATCGCCTACTAAGGCAATACTTGGTTCTTTATTCTTGTTTCTTTATTACAATCTCTGACTCAGCTACCAGCATCTCGCTTACTTACTCGTATACCATTTTCAATTATAATACACTTCAAAGCAGTTCTCTTTGTTCCCTACTCTCAACGTTTGCTCTGACCTCTGATATAGACTCACCTTTAGCTGTGGTTTGCATTTTTTATCCTCTAGCTAGGCTCTCATAAACAGAAATGGGTATGGGTTTCTTCCTGCAAAGATGGGGCCTGTTTCCAACAAGATCACCTAGGTTGGACAATTGGATCAACTGACAAAATTATCTACCGGTATATTTTTGACTAGGGTTCTGATCCTACGCATGTTTTCTTTGAAGTAAGCCTATTGAAGCCAGTGGGTTATTCCTTACTAAACATGAATAGGATTGGGCTGTACAAGTCAGTTCAGACAATAATTCTGCTGGTTCATATTTTCAAATTAACTGCTTGGGTGAGCTGCTTGTATGAGCAGAGGAGATAACTTTGATGAAATTACAGGTGCGAATCACAAAATTACAATATTTCCAATTTCAGAAGAGAAGCCACAATCTCACAGAAGTCCCCCTCATTTGCCATTACACTGCTAAAACGAGCTCATCTGAGCAGGCTTAAATACTCCCTAGAGCAGCAATGCAGTTAGATCTGTATTGACCATAGACTTATTTGCTCAACCAGTACAAATAAGCCATCACTCTCTTTTACTTTATGCGGCATCAATGGATTTCACATGCTAGTGTGGAAGGCACCACTGAATTGTTTTTTCTTGTTTGACTTTTTCCCCATAGTCACTTCACCACTAAACAATCCCACTCCTAAATGCTACCACAGCCCAAATATTTGTATAAAGTGTTAGCTACATCTGGTTGCAGCCCTGATGAAAGATGGCCTTTCCTTGTCTACAACTAGATATGGACTCCTTGCGCCTTCCTATTCTCTGAACTAGTGCAGAACGAATGCATTCATGCCAACTGATTGCTGATGCATTTACAACTTAACATCACTCTGGTCATACTCCAAGTACAGCCATACATTTGTTCTGAAAAAGCATTAAATCATTGTCTACAGATTACAAGCCAAAATCAAGCAAGATTCTAATCTCATAAACAGTGATGCCACAGCAATGGATTTTTGGTATTTAAACACTGATGGCTTGGATCTGTATTGCCATTATCTTCTCCATCTCTTCAACCATCTCTGTGTGCACATTTCATAATCTGCAGAACTGCAATGATGTCAACAGTATGTCTAATTAATATGTAGCACAAGGAGGTTGTGGAAGATATGGGTCTATATAAGAGCACACTACATTACCCATGCATAACTGCACACAAACAAAAGGAACCTTGTGGATAACCCACAGATTTTATACACACAAATATAGATATGCTGCAGATATACACAGAGACATGCACGCACACCCCTTCCATCAAAACATTCTGCATTTTGTGCCAACAACAGGCAAAGGAAATGGACACCACTACGAGGCTTGGCTGGGCTGACTTCCTTCTAAATTATTGACAGCTTCGGCCACCTACACCTGCAGTCGAGCAGAATCTCCAGCGGCTTCGTCGGGGGCGTGAAAGCACAGCCCCGAGGAGCGTGAACGCAGCCCCCACCCCACCGGCCGGGCCACCAAGTCGAAGCGCTGGATTCGAGCACCGTCCAGAAGGCGCCCTTCAGCCCCCCCGGTTTCCCAAACCAAGGCGCCGGGCATCCAACACTGAGTGTGCAGAAGAGGAATGCTGGGGCTGGGAGCACTCCTCCCGGCTCCCGGCTCCTAACCCCCAACAACGACACATGCCATGCCGCCTCCCTCCCGCTGCAGCGCTGCGTCTCGCTTTCCCCGCGGTTCTCCGTCGCGACGTTTCCTTCCCGCATTTTTCTCCGCTTGCCCCCGGCCGCCCGCGCTCTCCCCCTTCCGTTCCCCACCCCTTTTCTCACCACGGACTCTCTCCTCCTCTGGCCGCAGCTCTCTCCTCCCTCCACACCGCACTCGCTTACGGCGCTGTGCGCGCACCTCCCTCCTGGCGGCGGTGCAGTCCCCAGATCGCTTCACCTCAGGCCCGGCTAGAGGTGGGCACGCACGCAAGACGCAGCAGCAGCTCCTGCCCTTGCTCTGATCCACCCTCCTTCCAAGGAACGAGCGGCTCCCTTGAACCGCCCACTGCCCTTGGGGAGGAGTAAGCCGGGCCCGAGCTGCCGCCAACAACGAGGTTGAGGCAGAGAGAGACGAGCTTCCTTCGCCACTGCCGCCGTCCTTCCCCCTGTTCTCGCTTTGCGGTGCGGTGCCCTCTCAGGGCGGAAGCAGCTGCCTGCCTGGACAGGCTGTATCGGGCGCAAGTCTCACTTCCTAGGCAGAGCAAGAATTATCCTCCTCCCCCGTCCTCGACCGCAGACGAACAAGCGTTGTCAGCCGCTCTAGCAGCAAAATAGAACAAAATAGTTAAAAATGAAAATATAAAAAAGCAACATTCTGGATATGCCCTTTTTTTCTTAAACAAAATAGTCTTACAAAATAGTAGAGTTGGGTGGCGCCAGAGGCTATCTAGTCAATCCCCGGTTAAGGAATACAGTTATGTCGGAATCCGAGCGTAGGTATTCCGCAGATAGCAGGAAGAAGATTATTGTAAATAGGGGCTCAGAACTGTTTGAAAGCTGTAAGTCGAAACGCAACACGGATATTGTGTGCTCACTGAGAGACGGAGAGGCCAACCCAGCATAGCTGTAAATATTTAATATCAAATGAAGCTATACTGTATTTTATTTATTAGTTCTTTATATATGAATGCAAATACGACTGGATAAATACTGTACTGTAAACTGATAGGTACCGCTTGCGGGAAGGTAAACTGCTCCATGTTCCAGCCGCATGTTACGCGCTGCGGCAAGGAGAGTCATGCTGGCCACATGACCACGGAGGCGTCTTCGGACAACGCTGGCTCTTTGGCTTTGAAATGGGGACGAGCACCACACCCTAGAGTCAGACACGCGACTGGACTTAATTGTCAGGGGTCACCTTTAGGTAAAGGTCACCTTTACCTTTACCTAAATAGATAGGAAACCAGGAGAAACGCTTAAAGAAGCATTTTTTTCCGTGCAGTCTGGGCCGATGGAGGCAAGTCCTGTTACTCTCCAAGTAAGTGTTCATAGGATTGCAATTACTGTATAGGGGGCTTTAAATGTTTGAACTTTGACACCCAGTCCCATAGGAGTCCTAATGGGACCAGCTCTAAATTTCTGTGAGACCCTGGACAGAGAGCATCATTGCACCGTCTTTGACTCCACCCCTTAGGTGCCACCCTCTTCTCTTTCCATTTGGCCTCTCCTTTAAACAACAAATATTCTTCCACACAAGTGTATAACTTGACTATGCAAAATTACTGTATATAATTTATGACAAAAAACTCTACATTGCTTTAACAATGAAGCATTGCACACTGTTGGGACCATCTTAATTTCAATAAAGAGAAACTTTTGAACTTCAGGGTGTGTGTTTTTTGGTACAAACACAACTATATTTTATAAGGATATCTGGATGCATCTCTGCAACACCAAAGTAGCAGATACTGTACAATAATATACAATAAAACAATCATTTGGAAAATCCCAAATCTGTGTCAGATTGTGAATACAATGTCAGTGACTCCTGACCTTAGGTTTATTTTAAAACAGTAATCCATAGGTACAGAGGAAGCTGCCATACTGAGTCAGACCACTGGTCTGTCTAGCTTAGCATTGTCAACACTGACTGGTAGTAGCTTTCCATGATTTCAGGCAGGAGTCTTTTTCCAGTGCTACTTGATGGCAGCATCTGAATCTGAGGGACCTGCGCAAAAGTGCGATGCAGCTGTTCTAGAGGGTGGAACATCTAATTTGGGTCTCCTTAAGTATGGGACTACCTGTACACTGTTCAGTGCTGCCACTTATTGTTTCAGGGTGCTGGTACTCACACCTCAGTGAAGCCCTGCCTGCAGGAACTCCAACACATCCAGTACATCCATAACACTTCATAATGATCTGTTGGACTTGGCACACCAAGAATGGTGTGCCTTCCGGGTGGTGTTATAGGCGTTGTCAGTCAATGCCTGTCATGATGATAATAGAGTTGACAAGGCCTCTTCCAAATAACACTTCTCAAGCAGCACAGCTCGGTCTCCAGATTGTCAGTTGGAACAGGGCTGGTTGAGGGTGGGAAACTGGACCTTGAGTGAGGAGACTTTCCACCAGGTGTCCGCCAGTTCTACCTGCACCAACATGTTGACCAGATTGGGAAACCATGGTCTTCTGGGCCAATGTGGAGCCACCAGAATCACCTTCACTGACCTCTCCCCGATCTGCCAAAGAACCTGTACGAATGAGCTGGGAAGGTGTCTAGCAGGCCCTTTGACCAGCTTGACTCTCTAATGCATCTGTTCTTATCAACTGGGCACACTGATGCCTGGTCATGAGCCTTGCAAGTAGTGCATTTCCTGGTTAGGCAAATGGGCTGACCACCACTAGCTCACAGTGTGCTGTCGGTTCCTGGAATATCCATGTGAGTCATTGTTGGATGTCCCGTCCTGCTGAGCTGGTCTACATTTGGATGACCCCGCTAGATGTATTGTCAAAATGGACAGAAAACCATAGCAACAGGCAGACCTCCTTGTGCCATGACCGGGACTGGTTTCCCACATGCGTGCCAACACAAGCCTTCACTTGTTGAGGTGTGCCTTCATCTGAACAAAGACACGTGTGTTGTAGATTTGTGGGTGGAAGGCTGCCAGGATCAGCTTGATGGCTCTTAACTCTAGTGACTCAATTAATGCCTCTTAGGGCTTCCTGGCACAATCAGGTCCCTTGGGCCACTCTGTTCCTCCTGTGAACTCTCCATTTGAAGAAACTGGCATCCATGGTAATCGTGCAAGGAACGTTGAGGCTGGTCCCCTGGGTCATTCTCCCCAGGGCCAGCCACAAGTCCAGGGATCTGTGTAGTTCCCTCAGAAGAGGCAGCTTCATATGCATTTGCTTGGCAATCAGTTCTTGAAAGGGAAGCAGCATCCATTTAAGGATGCTGGAGTGAAAATATGCCCATTCCCCAATATTCTGGCATGAAACCAGAAAGCCAGCAGTTGAAAGTTTGCTACTTTGGAATGTCTGATGGTGCAAAGAGTCTGGGAGATTTTGTGTTGCTGCTCCTGGAAGAGGTACATCCAAAACTGACTTGTATTGAGGATCACTCCCAGGTGTTCCAATGACTGGGTCAGAGTCAGGAAGCTGTTTTCTGTGTTGGCTACAAAGCTGAGTCCTGGCCAGGGTAACCTTGGATATAGGGACTCCTTCCCACCTTTGTAGTTCGTGGTGGTGGAAGAAGAGATAACTGAGAAACTCCTTGAGGAGGGATTGCTACATGATGGGCTACAGGACAGGAGGAAGATCTATGATGATGTTCTCACTTAGACCTATGTATTTGCTCCCCGTCCCCTGCTATGTAGGGAAGCCCTTGCATCATCACAGGAACCTCCGGATGAAGCCCATTTATACATAGGAAAGGCATTTCAAATGCTGCATTTGTAAGAGACAATGACTGAGCAAGTTGTTTGACCAACACTCTATAGTTCTCTCTTCTTGCCGTCCCCATTTGTGAATGGGCTTTGCTCAGAGGCCCCTGTGATGATGTAGGAGCCTCTGAAGAAAGCCCATTTGTGGCTGGGGAGGGCAGGAGAGGGCACTGACAAAGTCACCTCTTGAAGGTTGGCACTGATTGCCCCAAGAAAGATTTGATCACGGGCCCTTTGATGGGCCCAATGTGACCAACCCTGACATCAGGCCTGCGACTCATAACTTGCTGCAGGTGATTTTGCACCGTGATAAACACTGATCTGCCATTCAGCAAGAAAGTCGCATGCTTGGCCAAAGTAGCTTGATGTATGCTGAGCTTGTTGGACTCTGGCACCACACTGATTTTGCCTTGGGGCTAATTCTGCTATTGTATTTGATTCTACTCCTTCCACAAGAGAGAGCTGCAACGTGGAAACATACCAAGGAACTAGTAAAGAAATCTAAGATGCTGAAACCTTGAAGAACAATAATGGACGTAGTTGTTTTTAAACATAAATTAAATAAATTGAAATTACTGTCAAAAAGATTTACCTTCATTTTGTAACCTTTACAAAGGAGTGGGCAATATATGCATTTTAGGCAGAAACATCTCTGTGAATCTGATTCTTTATCAATCAATCAATCAATCAATCAATCAATCAATCAATCAATCAATCAATCAATCAATCAATAAACCTTTATTGGCATAACTCTGATTCTTTATTTACCACCACCTAAACATCCATGCACATATTAGAATAGGGGTGTCAGGCTGGATGCGGCCCCCAGAAGCTCTTTATCTGGGCGGCCCCCATTATAATTGGGCTCTCTCAGAGCCGCCCTTTCAGCAGCGCCGCTTCTGCTAAGACTCTTGGAGGGAGAGACGGAAGAAGGTCTCAGAAGATGAAGATGGAAGATGATATGGCATTTTAGCAGTTTTTAAGAAATGAAATAATTGATCACACCCTAGGCAAACAGCAAAAAGTGTATTTACCTTCAAATGAGATGGGGGTCTTCCTTTTATTCGTAGTTCAAAGGATCACAAATCCAACTATGCTGGACTCCAATTGAAATTAATGTCTATTAGACTTAATTTACATATTTTAAATGGTGCTTTTGGAAAGGATCACCCAGTGGAATATTTTTAAATCAATTTTTAGATGTTTTTATTAATTTATTAATTTTTGTTGTTTAAAATGTAAAATGTAATTTATTTGTATTTGTATTTTTGTAAGCCGCCTTGGGTCCCGTGGGGAGAAAGGCGGGATAGAAATATGGTAAATAAATAAAAAATAAATATACTTTTCTAGCTGGGACTAGAATGAGTCAAATAGCATTGTTTTGTCAAATAGATTTCATTGTTTCATCAAATCTGTTAGCCAATTTAGAGGGACTCGAAGTTATACCTAAGTTTGATAGTGATCATTTCCCGGTAGTTATGACCTTAGCATTTTCTAGGTGCCACCTAAGAAATACTGATTCTTATAATTCTATGCCAATATTTGAGGAGGAAATTTATTGTCGCTATAAATGGTCCTCACGTACAGCTCAAATATTAAGGGAACTGCTGGCCTCTGATCCTCTGCAGCTTATTCAGGGTCATATAAAAAACAATGCTGATTCCCCTAAGATTCTTGATGTTTATCAAGAATTGATATAAGTTGTGAAGCAGGTTTTTGTTCGTGGATCATCTGGTCCAGGTGACCGCTCGCAACACAATCATCTTCCCTCTAAGCACTGGTTTGATCAGGAGTGCATTTTTGCTAAAAGAGAGTTGCATAATATTTACCAAATTTATAAGTCTAATGCATGCTACTCACTGCGGCAGGGAGAGTCATGCCGGCCACATGACCACAGAGGCGTCTTCGGACAACGTTGGCTCTTCGGCTTTGAAATGGGGATGAGCACCACACCCTAGAGTCGGACACGACTGGACTTAATTGTCAGGGGTCACCTTTACCTTTACAGAGGAAGAACAGGAGTGTCATATGTTGTCATATGTCCTAGAGTAGGAGTTCTCAACCCCTTTGGCACGGCGTACCACTTCCGTGGCCGCCGCCAGGTCGAGTACCACTAGAAGTGGCAATGCACCGGAGCTCAGAAAACGACGGTAAGGGGACATGGGAGGGCCTTTCCCATCCCTGGAAGCCCTCGCGCTTGTGCCCTGCTGGCTCTGCAGAGCTCATGTCGCCGTTTCCAGGGCTCCGGTACCGCGGCCACCATCTCAGCAGCCACGTACCACTACTGGTACTGGTACTGGTACGCATACCACCGGTTGAGAACCCCTGTCCTAGAGCCCTGAATGTTACTCAGCGCTACCCCCCCCCCCCCTTTCTCCCATGCTTTGAATTCAGGCCTGGATTAATGTATGCAAAGTTGGTATGCAACTATGCAATAAGTTTGTCTCTCAACTAGGTGTCCTCAGAGAGCAAAAATGGTGCTCTGTAAAGTCAATCTATCAAACCAAGGAGGTTGGTTCGCACTAAAGAATTACAGAAGTTACTGTAAATTGTACAGTATTTAGTGTCAGGTATTGCAGTGCTACCAAAACAAGTTGTTCCATAAGACACTATATCATACAGAATGCACCTCAGCACTTTGGCACAACATGTGAATTAAAAAACAAACTGGGAGCCATATGGAGAGATGAAATCTGCATGTCATCATAGCAACAAATGTTTAAGGAATGTGATGCTTCTCACCTTCAAAGAACTCCGTCACTATTGAAAAATGTGCCTCCCCAGGCTGCGGATTGTTAATGAGGTTAAAGCAGTTATGATAAATAACTTATTATCCTAGTCCACAAGGGAATTGCCTTTTGGATCTGGATGAGAAGCAATGGGGCTGATACTGATTCCAAGTACTGGCATTAGGAGTATATTTGTATGCAAGTAACTGTTTCCTCTCCATCTCATCCCAACAACATCTAATGGAAGAGATGATTATTTTCCAAGTGCCTAAATTATAACTTCTGTATCAGCTACTCAGCAAATACTGTATATGGTAGATCACTAAAATGAGCAAATCACACCAGACATATGCTTGAAATTTTTCTGTGAGTGTGGGATAATTATCTATCTTATTTATTTTTAATTTATTTGTTTAGAATAGAGACCTTTCAATTGGCAATCAGGCGAAAGGCTGTGATATGAGAGAGTAGTGAGAGACTAGCTGGTGTGCCATCGGGCAGTATCTTCTCCCCTGAAAACACCCCCCCCCCCTTGGTGCTTCCCATCTTTCCCCTGTTTGGAACCCTGAGAGGGAAAAGCACCTTGGGGAGGGAGCTCCAGCAGAAAAATGGTGGGTGGGGAAAGTGTTAAGCAACTCCTCACTGTCACATCTCCATTCCAAGTCACCCATTCCTGAAGGAATGTTGTTCCTTGGAAGCTCCCTTTCCTTAGAAGCAAGGGATGTCACAGTTTGTTACCCATGTAATCTGCATTTTGGCCTTTAAGCTTTTCAAAGCCAGAAGTTGGAGCAACAAAAGGCCCAATCCTATCCAACTTTCCAGCGCTGATGCAAACAAATGTTCCCTTACTTTAAGGAGGGTTCCATTACTCCCCCCCCCGTGGCGTTGCTGGAGGTGGGGCGGAACTCTACGTTCCGCACCACGCTGACCCTCCCTTACTCACCAGCACGAGGCAGCTCTGCCCCCTCGCCTTTGGAGCCATTCAGTGTGGCGAAGGCAACGCACAGGAGACACCTTATGCATTACCTTCACCCCACTGAATGGCGCCGAAGGCGAGGGGGCAGGGCCACCTCGTGCCGGTGAGTAACAGAGGGCCAGCGTGGTGCGGAACTTAGCGTTCCGCCCCACCTCCAGCGACACCACTCCCCTCCCCCAGGTTGCAGCACACGCCCCGTTGGCTCTCTGCTACATCAGAGCTGGAAATATTTTTATATGGGACCATTTTGAAACAAGCAATACCACCCTCTGTACATTCTGAGGTGCAGAAGAACAACACAGTTGTATTCTCTTCTTAACTCCTTTACACAGTTGCATATGTACATCTCCTTAAATTTTATGCAACATTCTGGAAGAAAGAGATGCAATGTTGAGATGGGGCCATGAAGTTGTTTCTGTTAACAGAAATTTGGACCATGGGTGAAAATGGTAAACTGGTGTACATATGCAATGGTACAAATGTAACATAAACACACTGAGAAAAAAATTACATCCACAATTGAGAAGCGTTGAGATGATGTTCAGGAAAAGGGAAAGTGTGAGCCTTCTGTTGAGACTAAACATGGGAAGGTTTGACATGGTGTGAATGGGTAAACAGTCTGGTCAGGGACAACTCACCATCTTACCTTCCTGTTAACCCCCTCACACAGTTCTTTAAATAACATCACAAAGGGATTCTAAAATCCCACCATGCAATGAATGCCCCCTCCCCCCCTAATTTTTACCTATTTTTGGACATTTCTAGCCTCCCAAAGAGACCACCTGGCATCCTAGATGCAGGAGCCATTAACCTGCAATGTCTCTGAAGTTCTTTGTTTGAAACGCCATTTCCAGAAAGGTCATCTGTGCAAGGTGTGGATTGATCTTTCTTCATATCTGTGACCCACTGAAGAAAATAGCTCCTAGTCAACCCTCCTGCTGATATTGGCATGTGCCAATTGAACAGTTATCCACCTGTCTAGGTGAAGGTGTGGGATGAAGTGGCCAGTAACCCATGACATCATCATTGTATAAGGCAGGGGTTCTCAAAGTTGCAACCCACCACTTTTTCCTGAAGTAGCCAACATTGACCAGCAAGTATGTCAGCAGTGGCCCTCCAGGATCGTGCCTGCTGCCACTGAACCAACACGCTTTTTTCAAAGGGTTCAGGGGGCTTTTGCTGCAACCTCTGCAGGCCTCCCCAAGGCTCTAAACAGCGGCAATCACGTTCTGAAGTCCATTTCCGGTTTTCGTTGAAAAAAAATGCGGGGGGGGGGGAGAAGCGGGGTATAAATGTAACATAGATAGATAGATAGATAGATAGATAGATAGATAGATAGATACATACATACATACATACATACATACATACATACATACATACATAAAAACCCAGTGATTAATGAGAATCTGTAGTTTGGACTGTTGGCAGTGGCCAGTGGACCAGAAGGCAGAGGAACTGGGAGCCCAATCCTATCCTTTACCTCCCCTGCCAATGCAGTGGTGCCGAAATGGCCAGGCGCTGCATCTTGTGCGGGGGTGGGGGGGTAGGATCAGGAGGCTTCTGCAGGGCAAGGGGATGTTCAATCCCCTTATCCCTGTGTAAGCCTCATGGCCCACAATGGGTCCCCTCAGACCTATGCTAGCAATTTCGCTAGCATAAATCTGAAGAGAGAAAAGGGGCAGGGAGGCTGCAGCGAAGGGGGATAGGATCCGGCTTGGGCCTTCTACGACAGATCCTCCCCCTCCTGCAGCCTCCCTACCCCCGTTACGCCCCTCCCTGCCCTGTTACACCCTCCTGCTGCCTCCTCCATCCTACCTGCTCCAACGAGGGTCCGGGGAGCCTCTGACGCAACTGGTACGGCGCAAGCCTTCCCGCAGCTCTGGCAGTGAGCTGAGCAGCGCGCTGTTGGGGAAGCCTTTGTGACTGGCGCTGACTGCTTTACGGCAGTCAGTGCCAGAGCAGGAGGTGCACCTCCATTGGGCGGCGCACATAGGATTGGGCTGTGAGTGAGCAGCCAGAAGTAGAGTGAACGGGTAGGTAAGGGTGTGTGTGTGTGTGCACGGAACAGGTTTTTGTTCTGTGAGGGCCCCTGATCTTTGGAATTCCCTCCCCTTGTAGGTTCAGCAGGCATAGCCTCTCCTCACTTGCTTGAAAGGGATTGGAAAAGTGTCTCCTTAGTTCCAAGATGAGATTTAGGCAGCATGTGATGCTTGCTGTGCTGTTGTGTGTGCTTTTGGGTTATTCAAATGCTCCATTTTTATTGTCCTGCTGTTGACAGTGTTTTGGTTAGGCTCCTTGCTTGTTGGCATTTGGATTTGTTTGTTTGGATTTATCTCAGCTTTCCTTTGTTTTAATTGTGAATTGTTTTTAATTTTGTTTTTTGTTGTAAACTCTCTTGGGAGCCCTTCAGGCTGAAAGGCAACTTCCAAATATAGTAAACAAACAAACAAACAAACAAACAGCGATGCCACTCGTTCAAGACAGTTCATAATGATTGGAGAGAGATGAGCTTCTGTTTTGAAAAGCGGAGGCTGCTCCCCAGCTGAGAAGGACTCTAGCTCGGCTTTGCAAACAGAGGGTCCCAGGTTCAATCCTGACTTTTCCAGATCAAAACCCTGAAGAGCCCCTGCCAGCCAGTATAGACAATACTATACTGTATTGGTACTATGTCTGCATATAGATACAATACTATACATGGACCAATGGTCTGACTTTGTACACGGCAGATTCAAAAGAAAGGAATACAGGTGGGCCCCCATATCCACGGATTCGCTATCCACGGTTTCAGTTATCCACGGATCGTGGGGACCCCCCCCCCCCAGGCTTTTACTTTTTTCTCAGTAAGCTTTGTTTCTTCCTTAAACAAACAGGAGAAGCAGCCTCTGGCTGCTTATTGCAGGCAAGTAGAATGAGACTAAGTTCTAGAGAGGCTCTGCAAGGTTAACAGAAACCTTGCAGAGGCTGCCTCTCTAGGACTTAGTCTCGTTCTACTTGCCTGCAATGGAGGCTGCTTCTCAGTTTGTTTTAAGGAAGAAACAAAGCTTGCTGAAAGAAAAATAAGAGCTGGGGGGGGCGTGCACGCCTGCCTGCAGGGGAGGCAAGACGGGGGCCCCTCAGGAAACCATGGAGGGGTGTTCGCTCCTATCCATGGTTTCAAGTATCCACAGAGGGGCCTGGAACATATCCCCAGCAGATATGGGGGGGAGTACTGTATTCCAAAATTAAATCTGCTTATTCCACAGGTGAGGCAGCATTCCTAGATAGATGTTATATACTGTATTATGCCGGCACAACATTTTCCTGGTCATTGTCATCATCCAAGCACAATAGTGAAAAGATCCTGTTTCCACTTTGTTTTGATGAAGGAAGTTTATGTAAGGTTGTGTTGGGCATATTAAAATGTCCCATTGTGTCCCAGTTCCCCTTTCATCTGAAGCGGGCATCTCTGATGTGCTGCAGAATTTAACAGAACAAACCTGGCTGAATGGAACCTGAGTAATATGTTTTGCCTTTCTGTTGCTGCTGCTGCTGCTGCTATTGTTGTACTTTGTTTTGTTCAGCTGAAAAATCAGTATGAGGTATAGGTAGGTTATTATGAACAACAGAATTGCTTGACTCCACTAGAGGAGGCATCTGAAAATGCTGGTGCCTTCCACGCCACATGAATTTCATGGATTGTTTTTTTCCCCGCATCCCAGTTGTCGCAAAAAAAGGGGGGGGCCTGCAAACATTCCAGATGATGGGTTTTATTTTAACAACAGTAGTCACCATTAAAGGATTGGAATAGCCTGATCATGTGGAAGGAAGATGGGCAGTAGTTGAGAAGCCTCAAGGTAATCTCATCCTGGTTTGTGTATCGAAATGGAACTGTCCATACTCAGTTTTACTGATTTATTTGTTTTAAGATTTCTACTCTGCTCCTCTTTCTTATCTGATAACTAAAGCACCTTCTTATAGAGCAGGATCTTCTCTAGAATGGGTTCATCTGCCCAAGGCTCATTCCTGATTTGAAAACAAAACAAAATTTTAAAAATAGAAGCAAACTTGGTCCAGGAAGCACTTGATGATGTTTGAGTGTTGGAGAGGGGACTTTTGATGAATTATAAAGTGACTATAGCTGCAGATTGGGTTAAGATGTTTTATGGGTTTTTTTTTTAGAATTGAAAGTTGCCTTGGAATCATTAACTAGTCTGACCCAAAGTAGTCTTCCTGGCCTTTACTGTGGTGAATGTGCAATGAATCTGGTGCATCCTCTAACTTCTCTGTCCTGGATCCCAGTTGGAGGGGGAGGGAAAACAATATTCTAGCGTCCACTTATGATTCTACTTATCATATAGCCCCATCCTACATTTATGGCTACTTGTAGTGCTGCCAAATATATATGTGATGACCCCTTCAGACATGCAAGGCAAAACATCACTTGATGTTACAGTCATCAAGTGATAAATATATATGTGTAAACCAACCCTTGGTGATAACTGTCACTACCACACCTACAGGTAAGATATCAATGTAATACAGGGTATACCTGTATGATCAGGAACTTTGTCTTTAGAAGTAACAAAACAAACAGCCTTGTGCTTTTTTGAACAAAGAATCAGGAGTCATGGTTAAGCCCTGCTAAGAGGAGTTTTTACACAGCCCCTGCACTGGCAAAGCAGTGTGTGTGTGTGTGTGTGTGTGTGTGTGTGTGTGTGTGTGTGTGTGTGTGTGTGTGGTGATAAAACCCCAAACTTAAGACATGTCCACATTTCCTGACAATCTCATGGAGTTTTATATTGCCGCGCTAGTCTCAAGGCCATCCTTCATTTCATGAATATTTAGAAATATCTTGACTTGAGCCACGTGACCAGCTAACTGACAACAGTTGACCTGATTATTGATTACTTAATTTATAATATTTGGCCACTTAATTGACTGACTTCTCAACACTAATTTGGTATTGATTTTGCCTTTGAGCATCCTACAGTACTGTACTGTATATGTGAAATTGTGTTTACACATTGATGATATTGCGAACAGTTTATATCCACTGCATATATGCCTTTGAGAATTTTGCACTTTCCTTGCAAGTTGCAGCTCATGAGCACTTAGAAGTAAATTCCACTAATTTAAATGGGACTTATTTCTGGGTATGTGTGCTTAGCTCTGCTGCCTTTATATTGTACTGTGATTGTGTTATAGAGACCAGGTGCCCTAGTGAATCAATTACATTTCTTCCCCTCAGGTACTCTATATGACATTTTGGACTGTATTGGGCCTGAACAAGCAACTCCTTAGCATTTTGCACCTATTTTTCAGTGCAAATCAATGAGGATAAAAATGTGACAAATAAATAAGGCGGCTATAAGTAAAAATACATATGAGAGCAACAGGGACCAAACTTTCTTGCATAAAGATTAAAGTTATTCCTGACTCTGTTACCATGTGTGGTGAATGTTATCCTAGAATAAACTTCTTTGGGTAAGTGAGGAAGCACTGAAAAACAAATATTGTAATTGAAAAAATGAAGAGACTTTAACAACAGTGGCGCCAGTGAGTACCACTATAACGTATACATTGTGTGCAATGTATACCAAAGACTGTAATTATATCTGCGTTGCTACATAAGCTTTCCAATATGCACATGGGCAGAAAAAAGCCAGTAAAATACACTTCATGCATTTTCTTTTATCGTTTTTAAAGCTTTCCAGGAAGATAACACAAGCGTCTTTTAGAAAATGTCCTGGCCTCAGCCTATCTGAAGAAAACTCTAAATATTCTTTATGTAAGTATAATGTGTTAAATCTATGCTGTTGCTGGCTCAAAATACTACTCATTTTCCAAATCAGCCTTTACTTGTTGATATCACATTTGGCCATACCAGTTTTAAGTCCTCTGTTTTTCCATGGACAGAACTAGATGTTATGGAAGATGAAAAGCTGCCATCTGGAACAGTACAGATTGTGGGGCCTCCTAAGCTGTTGAGCAGGTGGCAGTGCAGCACCTGAGAGAGAGGTCCAAGTGTAGGCTTGACTCAGTGCCTTACCCAGGCTCCCTAGAGGGGTGCATCTGCCCCCCGATCCTTCTTTAGAAGCCTGCTTGAGGACTCTGTTCCACTACTGACACTCTTCTCCATGGTTCCTCACCATCAGAGGTATTGTGGGTGTTCATGAGATGGGGGTCTTTTCTTTTGGAGTGCCCAAGTTGTCGAATGACCCTGCTAAAAAGGCCTGTCTGGTTCCATCACTGAAAGAAAAGGGAGTCAGAAACTCCAAAAAGATGCTATTAAATAGAATTTAATTAAAATTCTATAGGCCCCACATATTTCATTGCCTTCTTCTGGGATGCTGAAATTTGGATGTAATGCCTCCTGCAGGACTCAGGAGGGCAGTGTACTGTCCAGACACCTGAGACCTCTTTACCTGTCCCTCTATGATCCTTGCAGGAGGTGTGTGTGGTCCTTAATTTCTATTTCCTTCCTTCCTTTCTCCACACAATCTCTCTTCCTCCCAGACTATTGAAGGAGAAGAATGTGTGCTCTGTCTCCACAATGGCAGACCACATCCCCCTCCCGCAGACTTCCACACAAAGGGAAGTGTTCTGTTCCAAAATAGAAGGAGCCTCTGACCAATCAGAAGATGTATGTAATGTAACCAACTATTAACTGTGAGTTTCATTGTAAGGGAGACTTATTTAAACAATTTAAATAACTCTTTTGGAAGTTATTTAAATTGTTTGCAAGCCATCTCAATGTATTATTATACAGTACAGAAATTTTAGACATGATTTGATTTTAGAAGTTGGTAGTTTGATACTGATTTTAGAAATCAATAAATAAAATTGTGTCACAATCATGTCCCCTCATTAATTTGTAACACTGCTAACTTCTTTTTCTGGCAAGACAACCCTGACAAAAGAGCAGGTCTTTCTGCTTTGATGGGATTATGCGCACACATTGTTCAGAATGGTGTACAAACCCTGGATCCTAAAACAGATGACAGGTGCAAGATCAACATGATGCAAGAGGAGTTTTACATACTTATTCTATCATTTGTGTGTCATGCATTTAGCTGGTGCCACTATTTCATCACAGGATAAAGCCCTCAACGAGTTTAGCAGTGCAATCCTATCCAATTTACACCACCAGTGGGGGAGGGCAGGGCGGGAGGCTTTGGAGGGGAGGAGAGATTTAAATCCTCTTTGAATCTCTCTTTGGAGGGGATTTGAATCCACTTTCCGTTCTGGGGCCTCCTGTTCTCACTAGGATTGCGCTGAAAAAGTCTTTGCAGAGTACGACCTTATGGGTGATTATCATAGTCCACAATGAGCCAAAGGTTGATTCTAGGATAACCAGTCAAGTTGGGGCAATTTTCCAACAGGAACAGGCAAGCCCATATACTCAAAATGCCAAGCAGAGGTTGAGTTCTGGGGAAGTCAGTCCTAACAGACGATGCTAGGGAAGATGCAGGAACAAAATGAGAAGTTGTGAAGCAGGGGCAAGAAAGATAAACATATGCCAGTGGCAAAGAGGGGCAGAGCCTGGGAAGCAACATGCTGAGCAAGCTCTTTTTTTAGACAAAGGCTGTAGCCAGCAAGCTGTACAGAAGGAAAGATGAACTGAACTAATTGCACAGATAAAGAGTAGAGTGAGCTAGAAAGGTTGTTGAGGGTGTGCGGGCCCAAGAAGTCCATGTGTAGCAAAATACAGGTAATGGCCGCTGAGAAGTGCACAGAAACAACAGCAGGTCTGTGACTTCTGCTGCTGTTTTTCATGTTTCTCCAGTGGGGGAAACTCACGCATCTCCCTTACAATGAAATGCAGGGTCACCAGGTTACTTGCAAATCCATTATTTCTGCTGCTGTATCATATCCAAAGCCACCCTGAGCGAGCAGGGCTCCTGCTTTCCCCCCAGAAGCATTCAGGTTCCTTGCTTCCATGCAGCCTATCATCATCATCATCATCATCACCACCACCACCACCATGGTCATCCAAGAATATTTTTACAGCTTTTCAACAAAAAAAGTAGTTCACAAAGCAGTTTACATAGCTAAATAATTAAACATTGTGTGTATTTGAATTAAAATACAGTATTTGAACAGCACAAGGCGTTTGCACATGACTACTAATAGGCTCGGGCTAATTGTACGTATAAGGGTAGCATAGACAAATGCACTGAAGCCAGTGCTTTATGGGTGGAGCTTGATATATCAGGGAGATCCAAAAAGAAGTAAAGCCCAAGGTACACAGGCTACCACCAATACTTGTAGAATGCAAGTGTGGGGTTATTCATTAACAACACAGGAAGCAGGTGACAGTCCAGCAGCGTTTATCAGGCAAAAGGTTACAGTGGCGTTTGTCCTGCTGCCATCAAAGAACAATCACATCATGGTTCCAAAACAACAGCATCCCAAGATTGATGCCATTTGTTTCAGTAGATAAACATCCTTCAGCTCCATTTAATAGCAGGAAACAATTACACTGCCCCAATGTCATGATATGTGATGGCTGAGCTTTCTTAATTAAACATAAAACCACCCTACTGTCAAAGTAACTTCAAAAGATTCATCTGAAAATTATCTGCTTTGTCTTTCCAGCAGTCTTCGGAAGGTGGCATCGGCAAGAAATATGGGCAGCATCTCTGGAGCAAAGTGAAGTGTTAAAAGTAGGACTTGCATTTTTTTAAAATGCACAAAACTGAACTCTGACAAACTTCCTGTATTTGAAAATGTTGGGGTTGCCAGCGGGCCAGAATTTCACCCTCTTGGCCAGCTTCCAGAACAGAAATCAGATGTAAAGCTGCTAGCTTGCATTCATGCACTCAGCCTCATTCATACTCACAGATAGTTTTACAAGTTGCAGCTCTTAAGGTGCAGGTTGCCAATCCCATAGGAACTGCATTGAAGGGTGAAGGCAGATGCATTTAAAGAGCCATTTCAGCACACTCTTCACCCATTACTTTGTTTGCAATGTCATGGGCAGGAGGTTTGGCTCAGTTGGGAGAGCTGCAGCCTTACATGCCTGAAGATCAAGGCCAAGGACAGCAGTTTGAGACTCCGTCGCCGCTGACATAGCTGCAAAAAACCTCTGTGTGTGAGAGAGAGGAAACTGCAGCTGGCACTCTGTGAGGGGGAGTTGCCTGTCAGTCAGTGCATGTGAGGGGAATGCCAGAGAGAGGCCAGACCAGGAAAGGAAATATTGTATTGTAAAAACCGTATTGTTTATTGTTTGGTTTAGAATTGCCTGCCTACTGTAAACCGCCTTGAATTAAAGTCAAAAGAAGAAATCCAATGACAAGAAAGGCAGTATATAAATACTGGAATTATTATTATTATTATTATTAAATTATTATTAACGTGCATGGCAATTATATGGACACGAGCAATTTGAACGCAAGCTGTCAGTCTTGCCCCACTTCTCATACTTCAGATGAGTTGTCCACTTAAAATATGTAAGGTGATGTGTGCATGTTTATTCATTTATATATCACCTTTAAAAATAAATAAATTACAAACTTTTATAAAACAGTTGCAAAACTGGTCTGGAGATTAGAAGGCGAAAGGTATGCTGTCAGCACAGTTACTAGCCAATTGACTATCCTCTACTACAGCTTGCTCTTCTAGGCTTTTCCTGCCTAGTTCAAAGTGAACCACAATGTGAACTTGCAGAATTGATTAAGAACATAAGAACATAAGAAGAGCCCTGCTGGATCAGGCCAAAAGCCCATCTAGTCCAGCTTCCTGTATCACACAGTGGCCCCACCAGATGCCTCAGGGAGCACACAAGACAACAAGATACCTGTGTCCAGTCGCCACTCCCTTGCACCTGGCACAGAGAAAACCCACTTCTAAAACCAGGAGGTTGCTTATGGCTTGTAACCTGTGATGGTCTTTTCCTCCATGAATCTGTCCAAACCCCTTTTAAAGGCATCTAGGCCAGATGCCATCACCACATCCTGTGGCAAGGAGTTCCACAGATGAATTACACGCTGGGTAAAGAAATATTTTCTTTTGTCTGTTCTAACTCTCCCTCCACTCAATTTTAGTGCATGTCCCCTGGTTCTGATGTTGTGCGAGAGGGAGAAGAATTTCCCTCTATCCACTCTCTCCATCCCATGCATAATTTTATAAGTCTTAATCATGTCCCCCCTCAGGCGCCTTTTTTCTAGGCTGAAAAGCCCCAGACGCTGTAGCCTTTCCTCATAAGGGAGGTGCTCCAGCCCACGAATCATTCTGGTCGCTCTTTTCTGCACCTTTTCCAATTCAACTATATCCTTTTTGAGGTGTGGTGACCAGAACTGGACACAATACTCCAGATGTGGCCTTACCATCGATTTGTACAAAGGCATAATTATATTGGCCGTTTTATTCTCAATCCCTTTTTTAATGATCCCGAGCATGGAATTGGCCTTCTTCACAGCCGCCGCACACTGGGTCGACACTTTCATCGACCTGTCCACCAGCACCCCAAGATCTCTCTCTTGATCCGTCACAGACAACTCAGAACCCATTAGCGTATATGTGAAATTTTGGTTTCTTGCCCCAATGTGCATCACTTTGCACTTACTTACATTGAAGCGCATCTGCCATTTTGCTGACCATACTCCCAGTTTGGAGAGATCCTTCTGGAGCTCTTCACAATCCCTGCTGGTCTTCACCACCCGGAAAAGTTTAGTGTCATCTGCAAACTTGGCCAACCTCACTGCCTATCCCCGACTCCAGGTCATTTATGAATAAGTTGAAAAGCACCGGTCCCAAGACCGATCCTTGGGGCACACCGCTTTTCACCTCTCGCCATTGTGAAAATTGCCCATTGACTCCCACTCGCTGTTTCCTAGTCTTCAACCAGTTCTTAATCCACAAGAGGACCTGCCCTCTTATTCCCTGACTGTGGAGTTTTCTCAGGAGCCTTTCATGAGGGACTGTGTCAAACGCCTTCTGAAAATCCAGATATATAATATCCACGGGTTCGCTCGCATCCACATGCCTGTTGACCTTTTCAAAAAATTCTAACAGGTTTGTGAGGCAAGACTTCCCCTTGCAGAAGCCATGCTGACTCTCCCTCAGCAGAGCTTGTTCTTCTATGTATTTTAAGATTTTATCCTTAATGAGACTTTCCACCATCTTCCCTGGAACAGATGTTAGGCTGACCGGCCTGCAGTTTCCTGGGTCCCCCCTCCTTCCTTTTTTAAAGATTGGCGTGACATTAGCTATCCTCCAATCCTCTGGCACAGTGGCCGTTTTAAGGGACAAGTTGCATATTTTGGTCAAGAGGTCAGCAACTTCATTCTTGAGTTCCTTCAGAACTCTTGGGTGGATGCCATCCGGGCCTGGTGATTTATTGATCTTTATGTTGTCAGTTAAGTCTGAGACGTCTTCTCTTTTAACCTCTATTTGACTTAATTCTTTAGTCAGGGGAGGCCGTTCCGGCAGCGGTATTTGCCCGAGGTCTTCTGCCGTGAAGACAGATGCAAAGAACTCGTTTAATTTCTCTGCAGTGTCCAAGTCCCCTTTTATCACCCCTTTCTCTCTCTCACCATCCAGCGGACCAACCGTTTCTCTGGCAGGTTTCCTGCTTCTAACTATTTGAAGAAGCTTCTAAATATTTGAAGAAGCTTTTATTATTCCCTTTTATGTTGCCTGCCATACGTTCCTCAAAGTCTTGCTTGGCCTCCCGTATCATCTTTTTACATTTCTTTTGCCACAGTTTGTGTTCCTGTTTATTTTCCTCATTAGGGATTTTTCAAGCTCGCCCTAGAAAAGGAAAAGATACATTTGTACTGAAAGAAGTGGGGAGGGTACTTCCAAACTGTCCCATGGTGGCACAACAGGCAACGTTCTGCCATGTGTAGCTCGTAATGCCTCTGTATCACTCCAGCATGAGTCCCATAGAATTTGCTTCAAAGGGAGAACTATCATCAGGTGTAGAACTATCATCAAGTGATAGTCTATAAATGATGAGAGAAGCTCCACCTGATGGAAATGTCCTCTTTGAAGCAAATTCTATGGGAATTTTGCACCTTCAAGAGCTGAAATGAAGGGAAAATGGAGCATTCCTGATTGCTAAATTGAACATAATGCATTTTCCTATTTTCTGCATCATTTTATATAGAAAGGCATTTTGACTTTCCTCTGGATCGGTTTCTTTCTTCTTTAAACAGAAGCTGGATCCCTTCACTCATAGCACACATGGTCAGAGGATCTCTGCTCAGGGGGCAACTCTGAGGTGCAAGGTTCAGGCCTCCATTATCTAATTTAAGTTTCGCCTTTCAAAACCAGTCACCTGGACTCATGTCAAAAGTTAAGCTGGTTGATGACAGGCAAATGTCAAGGAATGGCTGTGAACTCTGATGTCATAAGAAGAAAAAGCACCACCTCAGGCTTGGATAACTTAGAAAGCACCACTTCAGGCTTGGTCACTCATAAGGGACACTAATGGGCTACTTTTGAGTAAAATCAGCTGTGGGTGGTGGTGAGACAGCTCTACCTGTTTGGGCAGAGGCTGAAAACCATGTGTGCGAGAAGGACTTGTGCAGGAATAATTTTTGGAGGTAGCTGGCAGAAGGAACCAATTTGTTCATAGGGAAGAAGGGACACATTTGTTCTCAACTGCCTCTGAGAATAGAACTAGATTATACGGGTTTAAACTGCAAGACAGGAGATTCTGGTTGGACATCATCAGGAAGAAATTCTTGATGGTAAGGGAGGTTTGGCAGTGGACCAGATTTCCGAGGGAGGTGGTGGATTCATCTCCCTCACTGGAGATCTTCAAGCAGAGGCTCAACAGGCACCTGCTGGAGATGCTCTAGAAGGATTTCCTGCTACAGGCAGGGGGTTGGACTAGATAACCTTGTGGGTCCCTGTGGGACCCTTTCAATATTCTGTGGGTGCTGGATGTCACGAACGTACCGTAAGGCATATTTTTGATACCTGGAGAGTAAGTGGCACCAGTGCTGAGGCCGGCGCCGTTTGCTCTCTGCCAGATGCAGGCCGCCGGATGCAGGTAATGACTGCACTGGGCGGCGTGAGAAGGGCGGAACAGGAGGGGGGATTGGGTGCCTGGGCCCGGGAAGGGGGAGGGATCCTCGGTGGTGCGCTCCACTGAATCCTATTCCCATTCCCAGGTCTGGCCAGCGTTACATAGGCCTCCCCGATTTGCGTCAGCCGTTTTGCCAGCACACATCCGAGGGGACACATTGTGGCAGCTAGGCCGTTACTTGGGGTAAAGAGATTCTGCCTGTGCTGGCCTGATCCTGGATAGGATCCGGCACAGCGTGCTTTTGCAGGATTGGGCTGTAAAATGCTTTACATTCCATATCCATGTAAGGGTACCTTGGGATACATAATGCATTCATTTGGATCCAAATTTGGAGACAGAGATCCTTTCTCTTCATTTCTGATAGCGTATTTTTGAGTTAACTCAGTTTTTGGTTTTGTAGAAGTAAAGTCCATTAAAACATCAAAATATCACTGGTGCCTGTCTATTTTGGCAGATTCAAAGTCACCGAGAAAGAATCATTGACTTTACAAAGTACTTCATAGTAAAATAAATACAAGATTCACAAGTCTAACAAAGTTGCTTTTGTTTGTTTGTCTGGTGGAAGCACCCAGTGTCCCTAGTCAATCCTTTTTGGCTTTTTTATCCTGAGTCGGCAGCTGAGTTCTGTGTCTCTTGGCAAGTCAAGGCTCTACTGATACCTCCTCTTTGGCAGGTGGCTCTATTTTTGCCCGTTGTTTCAATTTAGGGTGAGATTTATCTCTTCCAGCTTATGTCATTACTAAACTCTCATATACAGCCCAATCCTATCTCCTGGCAGTCCATAGCATGCAGGTGCACCAACAGGCTGCGCTGCATGGGGGGGGGGGGGGGTTTGACCAGAAGGTAAAATGGAGGTAAGTAAAAAAACTTTTCACACCATTGCTGGGCTTTTTACCACAGCATATTGAGAGATACTCTGTCATGAAAGAACTGTAGGATTGGGCCATTTGCTTCACCTGGCAATTCCCTCCCTCTACTTGCTTGAAAATTGTACTATGATAACTTAAATGGGCTTTGGTGATTGGATTCCTGTCACTTTCATAAGTTATGCTACTTTTTCAATATTTTACATATCATTCTATCCTCTACAAAAATTCCTCATCTGGTTATAAATCACAAAGCCAGATTCCAGGGTTCTAAGGATTTTTTGTGGATACAAGGCTCTAGAGCAGGGGTTCTCAACCTGTGCTACGGATACCCCTAGGGGTACGCGGACCTCTTGCTGGGGGTACTCCAAGCCCTGCCCCTTATCTGCCGCATCAGCAGCTAATTAAGTGTTAATTAACATAGATTTTAAATTTTAATTATTTCCGGAGCCCTTTTGTCTCTCTGATTTTGGTTTTAGGCTTATTTTTGTACTTTGGAAAATGTACTTTGGTGGGGTGGGGTGGGGTGGGGGAGGGAGGAGCTGATTTTGGGAAGTGTGACTTGGAGAAAAAAAGAGATCCTTGCATGTATGTCTGTCTGTCTGTCTGTCTCTGTCTCTCTCTCTCTCTGTCCCCCCCCTCTCTCTCTCTCTCACACACACACACACACACACACAAACACACAGAGTTAAATAAGACATTTTTTCACATTTAAAATTGTTTTAGTACTTTATTTAACGATTAATTACCTAATTAATTAATTAATTAATTAATCCAATTAATTAGCAGTTAATTAGCAGGGGGTACTTCAGAAAATTGGACCGTACCCGGGCCTCCAAAGGTTGAGAACCCCTGCTCTAGAGCAGGGGTTCTCAATCCCTTGGTAGTGTTGTACCACCACCACCGCCTGAATCTTCCACCGTACCACTGGAAGTGACATCATTGGCAGTCACTTCTGGGTATCGGAGCTCAGGCGTGGAGGTTTTCGATGCTGCGGAGCTCGGAAAGCATCAACAAGAGGCTCAGGGCAGGCAGGAGGCCTTTTTTCAGCATGTGAAACCCGTGCGCTTCACCTCCACTCGCCGGCCGAGCCTCTTGCCAGCGCTTTCTGAGCTCTGTGGCATTGAAAACCTGTGTCTGAGCTCCAACGGAGGGAGGGGTTGGAGGGGGCAGTGGCGTAGCTATGCTCCCCCAGTGAAGTCACATGTCTGCGGGGGCCAAACGTCCCTCAGGGGCAGGGTGAGAGGGAGGGGGCACAAACGATGCGCAAAGGCAGTGGATGGCTTCCCAGGCCGTCTGCAGCCTGTTCTTTCGCCTTTGCCGCCTCCACCTGTACCGCCGCCACCGCTGCCTTCTTCCTCGCCACCATTTTGTTGCCGCTGCCGCCATATTGCTGTTGCCGCCTGCCGGCAGAGATGTAACAAGACTTTTTGGTGCCTGGTTCGGGGGGGGGGATTTGGTGCCCCTAGGGAACCTTCGCGCGGCCTAAAGGCAGCGCGTGATTTTGGGGGGGCACCCCTCAGGGACCCTGCTCCGGGCACCCCCTGCCCACCCGCACCCCTCGCATCCTCGCCAAGAAAGCCCTTCACCACAGGGACTGGACAGGCTGAGCAGGCAGTGCCGAGACGCAGGGACAGGGGAGTCAGACTTGAGTCTCTCGAGTCCGACTCGAGTCTCTCGAGTCCGACTCGGCGCCCCCGCAGCAGGTGGTGCCTGGTTCGGCTGAACCACTCGAACCACCCTATTTACGCTACTGCCTGCCGGTAAGGCACTTTCCCACCCTGTCACCTTGGGGGTGGACTGCCCCGCCCCCTTTCCTATGCTACTGGGATTTCAAACAATGGTGTACCACCAGAGGTACCAAAAAGGTACCACTGGTGGCACGCATACCACCGGTTGAGTACCCCTGCTGTAGAGTGAGCGAGTGAGTGATTAGATAGATGAAACCTATGGAAATTATTGTGATTATTATCAAAAATATTTATATACCACTTTTCAACAAAAAAGTTGACAAAGCAATTTACATAGCAAAACATTTTAATAGGGTCCCCTGTCCAAAAGGACTTGCAATCTAAAAAAGATACAAAAGAGACACTGGTCACTGGGAGAGGCACCATGCTGGGATGAATTTCCCTTTGCTAAATAGAAGAGGACCACCACTTTTTAAAAGGTGCCTCTTTTACCCAGTTAACAGATCCGCCACTGGTGCAGTTTTGCTGGCAGTGGGGGTGGATTGGGAGGGGGACTGGCCAGAACAGGGCAGACCTCGGCACCAGTGGCACCCGCCATATCCCAAACTCCTGGCCCAGCCTGGACATGCTGCAGCCGGCCCACAGGATGCAGCAGATGCTGCATCAGTGTCCCTGTGTTGTGCATCCCCCCTGAGGTCTGCGCCCTAGGGGCTGCCTAGTTGGCCTAATGATAGCACCGGCCCTGCTCATCAAGAAGAATTCTGGAACTGCTTTATTTCCTGGAAGCTGCTTACTTTGAAAAGTCTGCTATGATAATTGCTCTGCTGTTGGATTTGTGTTGTCCAATTATAATATTATATTATAGTATTATAATAATGTATTGATTTGTTGTTCTATGTTTGAATTGTGGTTTCATGAATCATGTTACAGCATTTTTGTGAGCTATCTTTAGAAAGGAAGTGAGATAAAAGCTCTTTAAACTAAATTAAAAAGAGTAGCACTGCACACAGTATTTGTGTGTAGATACACATTCACATCTGCATTAAGGAATGGATACTTAGTTTAGAAAGACGCGCAGATTGGGAGAAACAGCTTTGGGACTGGCCTTGGGTGCCATCAATACATCCAACTCTGTGTTGGGTTAACTAAGCATCCAGGAGCTGGGGTCTCAGTCCTGAACTAGTGATTGAAGCTGCAGTCAAATAGATAAGAAGCAGCAAACTGAGACTGACAGCCCAATCCTGACTAACTATCCGGCTGGATCCTATTCTCATTCCGGGCCAATCGAGATCGGCCCGGAGGTCTACTCGGGGGAAGGGGACGTTCATCCCCTTCCCCTGGTGTAGCACGGCCTGGCCCCAATGAGCCTCCTCGGATTTCTGCCAGCTATTTAGCTGGCGGAAGTAACCGCGCCAGCCAGAATGGGGACGGGGATACGGCAGCTGCCATACCTGCCCCCACCCAGGCCAGCTCAGCCAATGACCCCCCTCCCTTGCCGCTGGACCGCCCACGCGCCTGCCGGGGGATCTCTTACCTGACTCCGGCGGTTGCAGGGCCAGCGGCCCTTACTCCCAAGTTGCTGCAAACGTGCTTTACTGCAAGTTTGCGATGGCTACCGGTGGCGGAGTGCTCGCTCAGCTGCCGTCGAGTTCGTCAGGATTGTGCTGTAAATATGGGCAAATTGGGTGGGCATATCCCCCCACCTTTACAAGATCTCTTTTCCAACCACCTCTTTGAACCAGGATCGTTCAAAGAGGTTACCCAGGATCTGTCATGATCCCTTTGAACCAGGATCATTCAAAGTGTGGGTGAAGCCCCCAGCTCGCCCTTTCATGTCACCCCCTGGAAGGCTCCCCGCACCGCCTGCTCGGCTCTGTGCTGCCTTCTGCGCCACCCGACAACAAGGATTACAGCGCAGCTGGCTTCCTTGGCTGAGTATCGCCCCAGCATGCCTTGCGCTATGCTGGCTGGTGCCTGCAGGCTGCTAGCGCGCAAAAAGGTTTTTTAAAAAGTCATGTCAACGTGCAAAAAAGTTCCAGGATTCGGAGCATTCAGAATTCCAGATAAAGGGGATTCAACCTGTACAAACATTTACAGCGCAATCCTAACCAACTTTCCAGTGCCTGAGTAGCTGTGCCAACAGGGTGCACACTTGGTTAGGATTGCGCTGGTCAATAAATAAATGGCACACTTTGTCACAATCCACAAGGCATATTTTGGTGCAATAGATCATGTGTGGCATTTTGGCTTGGAGCAAGGAGAGCTGTGGTTCTGCCCTTACTTCCTACAGCTGCAGTGGGATAAGTAGCGTATGCCCCACAAATATAATGTCCCTACTTCTGTGACAGACAATTGCTGAATAGAGCGGGGGGCTGGGAGTAATCTGCCTAAGACAACTGATCACATTGAAACACTTTAGGAATGAAACATATTGTGATTGCTATCTTCGAATACACAGAATCATAGTTGTATCATTTTATTATAACATTAGAAAAACACGTTCTTTTAAAATTCCAAAACACTCGTTCATTTTAAATGTAGTGTGCCAGCAATAAAAAGGTGTATTGATCTTAAATAAAAGAAAAACACAATTGCACCAAGCACCAAGCACAATTGCACACTTTCAGGCTCAGTGGGGTGTGTGGCTGTGTCTGTGTGTGGTTGAGGGTTTTTTTTTCCTTTCAGTTCTTCCCCTCCTGCTTAGAACAGTTAAGCAAAGAAACTGTCTCAATCAAAATTTTATTCACAAGGCCAATATATCTTCTTTAAAAGGAAATAGGACAGGATTTATTATTAAATAAGCTTTTACTTTCAGTGAACTCTTTTGTACAACAGTTTCCCAGATAGAACTCAACACATCTTTTTAGAAGACCTCGGCCAGGTTATTAAAGGAAATAGAGAACACAATCACAGTCAATTTTAACTTTCTATTAATTCAGTTATCTGCATATTGTTTTCCAGAATACAAATATTTAGGTAAAGTAAAAGCATTTTTGTAAACTAGCAAAATACTTTTCTCTGCCCTGCTGCCTTGATGCAGGGCAAGTCAAGTCAGTATCTTCAGGGGCCGTCCTCAAAGCAAAGCCATTGCAGCCAATGAAGCGCTGGGGCAGTGATAATTGCTGCCATAAGACACTCTAGGCCACCACTCTCCTCTCCATGCACTCCCTCCTTCACTCCTTCTGCCTTTTTAAAATATAGGTAGTAGGAGGGAGGGGAAAGGGTGCGTGTGCAAGGGGCTGTGCACCATTGGACTGGCAAGGCACTGCACAACAGATGAGCAGCGACTCGTCACATCATCTCAGGTGTCTGTAGAGGGCTTAAGTCAGACCTGTTGGCTTGTTCCAAAGCCTATCCCATTTTTGTAGGGGCAGCATGTCCATCCTTAGAAAAGACCCATGCCAACTGAACTTCAAAAGACAGCGGGACGTGCAAGATAGCCGCCCTCCGAGATCTTAACAGATGAGTGGATAAATGGATTCATATGAAGGAAGGCAGTGCTTCAGATAGTATAACCCAGGCAGCCCGATTCTGTCTAGGACCAGCGCAGGACCCTATCTAGGATCAAGTCAGCACTGGTGCAGGCGAAGGCCTCCTCGGGGTAAAGGGACGTTTGGCCCTTTACCCCGAGTAATGGCCCAGCAGCCCCAATGGATCTCCTTGGATGTGCGCTATCAAAATGGCCAGCTCAAATTTCTCCCCCTTCCTGTTCTGCCCCGTTCTGACCTCCCGACGCCCGCTCCCCTCAGCACAGTCCTTACCTGCATCCAGCGGTGGTGGCCTGAGTTCGGGGCAGAGCGAGCTGTGCCAGCCTTCGCGCCAGTTACTCTCGGGGTGTCGAAAATTTGCCTTTCGGCATGTTTGCGACACTCGGCACTGGCGTAACGATAGTTCCGCAGTCCTGTCTTAGATAGGATTGTGCTGTAAGTCATTTAAGGCTTTAAGGTAATCACCAGCAACT
This sequence comes from Plestiodon gilberti rubricaudatus, assembly GCA_026170595.1. Classification (NCBI taxonomy): domain Eukaryota; kingdom Metazoa; phylum Chordata; class Lepidosauria; order Squamata; family Scincidae; genus Plestiodon; species Plestiodon gilberti. The sequence continues at coordinate 145,049,708 of JANXHW010000002.1, forward strand.
TAAATTGCGCCTGAAAACACAGTGGGAGCCAATGCAACTGAAATACAAGTGTTATCCACCTGCCTGTCTCACTTTGTTATTAGACTGTGCTATGTGCTGTTTGTGTAAAGTGTCCGTTCACCAAGGTTCTCATCATTCCATGCCATGATTGACTGCTGAGTTAAGGCCGTGACAGACAGCACGCCGAGACGAGCGAGCGAGCGCCGAGGCGAGTGAGCGAAGCTGGCCACTCTCCTCCACGCTCTGAGCTTGTCTGTAGGAGCGTCTTCCCGCAAATAGTCCCTCCTTTTGTCCAGCCTTCTTGGAATAAACCTCCACGGTGACTGGCTAACACTAAAGTTAACTTCCGATTGGCAGATAGCCACTCTCCTCCCCCTCTCATCTGATTGGTGGGAAAAGACAGAAAGGTGGGACAAGACAGTGACAGCATGATGAGTTGCTCTGTTGAGTCACTTGTGCTGCCTTTGCCTGCTTTGGAGGGCTTCACATGGGCCAGAAACATTTTCGACCGTGCCGGAAATTGGGAGATCGCATCTCATCCGCTCGCTTCCGTTATGGTAACCAGACACCTCCGCACAGCTCGACAAAGCTTCTCGGGCGTCTGTAAAGCACCGGGATTCGTGCAGTCTGTCACGGCCCTTAACCTGAATCTTATCCCTCTATAAAGGGAGTGGTTTAATGGGGTGAAGGTGCAGTCATTTGGGATTCTCCATTGACACCAGTGGGTGCGTTTTTACTCACGCTGCCTGCAGGGGGTGAGATGTCTTTTGTATTCTTTGTCATAGATTCACTTGATACATAGTTTTTGGCTTACCTCCATTTCGGCTGGCCACCACATCTTAGGCAGGATCGAGCTGCCTGTGAGAGACAGGTCTGTGTTTGGTTGATCTTGGCCTGATATTATGTATTGGTTTATTGTTTGTGGCAAGGGACCTGTAAGGATATGAAATAGTTGCATACCGAACAGCACATTTCCTGTGTGGGCTCTTCCCTTTTAGAGCTGGGTTCCACACATGGTCTCTGTCCCTTTACTGTTTGGATGTGTCCCTAGTAGTGGCAGCACACACATATATACTCTCCCCGCTCACAGAGTCATCTCATAGGGTGCCCTTAAGAGGAGGGTGAAAATTGTGTTCTCGGGACATGGAGGGGGTGATGTGCCCAACACCAGAGGTACCCCTTGAGTAGGAGGTTCTTAAGCAGGGGCATCCAGGGCCTGTTTTGCAGAAATTCCATCGTTTCCTCCTTTGGTTCACCTGCCCTCTTCCCCGAGTACAAGGGTCCCATGCCTGAGATCATGACAGAAAGGTGGGACAAGACAGTGACAGCATGATGAGTTGCTCTGTTGAGTCACTTGTGCTGCCTTTGCCTGCTTTGGAGGGCTTCAGAGATCAGCCAATTGGGCCCCTGGGAGTCCATCAGTTCTCAGCCAGTGCCCAACCTCTGATGCTGCCCCTGGTCCCTGGGCACCTGAACTCTTTCCCTGGATGCAAGACTTTGCCCTCTCACTGATGTGCTTCTCCGCAAACACAAAGCCCCACTCACTGGGCCCTGCCTAGTACCCCATCAGTCCATTCCTTGAGACCCTGGGCTCTGTACACACAGTAGTGTACCAAGGGTGGGGCGGGGGGGGGTCCGCCTGGGTGCATGCTGTAAGGAGGTTCCAGTGTGTTTGTCCCTTTGAATGCTGGGTAGATGCACGATGCAATCCTATGCTTCTTCGGCACCAACACTGCAGTCTCAGCGCTAGCCGAAGGTGTCACAACTGTGCCGTAAGACGTTTGTGACACTTGACCCTGGATCCTGTTGCCAGTGCCCCAGAGCACAGAGGTGTAGGTACGCCCCGCGGATATGGGGACTGCACCCCGTGACACCCCCCGGTGATGTCACAAGCCCGCCTACCCGTACATGATGTCACAAGCCCCTCCCCCTGCGCTGAAAATTTCAGAAAAACACCTTCCCTGGTGTTTTTAACTCAAAAAAAAAAAGCACACTAGAGGCACAGGCGGGCGGGTAACTCCTGTTGCGACTCCTGCACCCCCCCGCCGAATTGCTGCCAAAGCGCCGCCAAAGCGACGGCTTGTGCATCCCCTCGCCGTGTGTCGCCCCTGTCGCCCAGGGCCCACCCCTAGCGACTCCTCTGCCAGAGCAGGTAGGTTATGCACCCGGTGTCGCGGGGGCTGGGTGAGGTTTTTTTAAAAAAAGTTTCTATAAGCACGTTTGTTATGCTGTCAGGATTTGTAAAAGAAATTGGAACACATTTATTTCATTGCAAGAATTTGAACAGCAAAGAATAGGCAGTCAAGAGATCCTCCTTTGATTTTAACACTGGATGAACTTTTGGTTGGCAATCAGTCTTTTAACATTAACATATATTAAATACAGGAGATGGAATGTTACGATTTTTTTTAAAAACGCCTTATTGTGAGAATCATGAAGGATTGTCTAAATTTAGACCTCTAATTACAGTGCAATCCTATACTCAAGTGATGCTAGAATCTCCGCTATGTTGGTGTAACGTCCAGTGAATCCTAAACCAGTTCAGCATAAAGGGGGTGGTGAAAACAAGAGCCTCCACAGAGGCGCAGTGCTGCTAGCCACTCCTCCTGGGTCTACCACCAGCACATACTGATCATGAGGTGTCGTCCCCACAATGGCTCTATGTGGGCCAAATGTGGGAGTAAAACGCAAAGTGACAGGGGGAGATGCCCTCAGGATACCAACGCACCACACCCCCTGACCCAAGGGAGCCATTACAGCTTCAGTAATGCCACCACCATTGTGGTACATGCAGTCACAGAGAAGTCAGGAACCCCAGCAGTATACAGGATTCATATGACTTTACAGAAACACACATATGATTGATACAAAATGCCTTTTTGACTAGAACAGGGAGGGGAAGAAATATAACTTCCTTGAAATGGGGTAGGTATGTATGCAACAGCAACAAACACACAGGGCTTCCCAGCAAGCCGTGACATGAATGACATATCAGGATCGTGTCAAGTGGTAGGGGAAGAATATATATATATATATACAGTATTCTGAGCCCAGCAGGCTGTTATGCAAAATGGCCCCTTTCTGTGGAAACTGCCCTTTATTCATCATTCATTCCTATCACCAAAGTCCCCCTTCATGTTCTATAAGAATGCATGACAATCATCATAGTACTAGGTAGTATAGGCCCATACCATGCACTCTCTGTCATCTGAGTTATGGTCTTCATGGGGGGGGGGGCTTAAGTGCTGGGGTGAAAGTGATGTGATTGGCTGTATCCTATGCTCTGTCATAGCAGAGTGGGTGGGGTGGAGGAAGTAGGGGACCCTGGGAGTTTTTGGTGGTTTTTGTGCTCTCTGTTGATTTCTATGGGTGCATTTAGACTGGTATCAGCTCAACACTGGTGTCCCTTACACTGGTGACTGACGTTCATGGTGTGTGTGTGTCAGTCACCTGGAGGGGGTTGTGGGCTGCTGCATCCACCAGCCCCTCCTTGGCCCTTCCATGTCTCTGCCCATTTTGGGGGCTTACTGGCCAGAGCTGCACAAGGCAGTGGAGGTATGTGGAGTAGTGCTGGCGCCAGAGTGAAGTTACGCCGACATCAGGGTGGAGTGGGTGGCCTAGTGAAGTTAGAAACCAGTCCCCTGAGCATATGAGGGCTGGCAGCATTTCCTATGGCGCTCTGGACAATTTTTTTGAGGCACAGGAGAGCATCATCAATGGGAAGTAAGAATTGATTGCTAAAGTGTTAACTAACTGTATTTCGTATTATTGCAATTGCTTTTTTTTTTTTTAAGACAAATTTAAAATAGCCACGTGAACTAAGGGTCCAGCATCCATGCTCAGTGACAATTTACAGTACTCTGGTTATCAGAGAGGGGAAGGGGATAGATTGGGATAGATAGCTATCTATCACCGGCCTTCACTACTACTTGTGAGCTTCCTGGGGACAATCGAGACAGTGTGCACACAGATGAACGCCCATTTTCTAATACAGCATGGCAATTCTTATGTTGTTATGAAACAGCGAACAGAGAGACTGAAGTCTTCCAACGTGGTTACATATCAGCTGTGCTAGCTGATGCTTCTCCGCAGCCCTTGATTTACAGAGCACGACGAGCTTGTGAGCTGCTGCTGCCGTTTTAATTTCCTGTTCCTTTCTATGATTTCGGCCGCCCCCCGCGCCCCCCTTGCCTCTAAATAGACAGCTCTGTGTATCTTAAATTCGCTCTCCTCGCCGCCAGCATCAAAACAACGGAGGAGTCGCCTTAAAGAAACGCTTGGTAAACTATTCGGAAGAACTACATTACCCAGAAATCAACGCGCTGGTCGTAGAAAGGACGTCTGCGCACTAAGACACTCGGATCCAAGTTTGGAGCTTTTAGCTGCCAGTCCTGGCCCATCATGTAGGTGCAGCAGAGCTTTCCTTACCATTGCAATAAGGGGTGAAAAACCCACTTTGCAATTTGTTTTGTAAGGTGTGCAATTGCAGCGCCTTCCTCTGCAAGGAGATCTGCTGTAGGAAGTAAGAAAAACTCCAGTTGCATGAAGATTGAGCGCTTGCAGTTTGCATCTTTGTTGCAAAACTAGCTACTGAAGAGAGAAGGCAAAGTCTTTTGTGCTCCCCTCCCCCATCAAAGCAGAGGGGAAAATGTCTCAGCAGAGAGGTAAGGCTCCGACTTGTGTTCCTTGCAAATATGCAAAAAGTCGTCCATGCATTTTGGAATTGCATGCACGGAATATTCGGGATGCAATTGCATTTTGAAGTTTGAGGCTTTGAATAGCTCCCAGTTGCATTTCCTGTTTAGTATGTGCTTTTTTTCTGTTTCTTTTTTTTTTTTTTGCAGACATACACTCGCGCGCGCACATACACGCACACACACAGTTCCTGTAAGGCAGGGCTGGCAGTTCAGCTGTGCATTGACGTTATTTGCATTCTTCTGCTGGGATTACTGAGCTCTTTTTGCCTTTTGCACAGTCAGGACAGATAAAGGGTGTTGGAGAGCTTATCCATGAGCTGCTTTTTTTTTTTTTGAAAAAAAGCAAAAGGGAGATACAAATGCAGATAATTTACAGTGCAAGTTTAAATCAAACTCGGTACCCAAAAAAGTATCTGGAGGGAATGGAAGGTGAAACTTGAGTGGAGTTACTAAGAATTAAATATATGCCTCTGTTTCCATGGGAAAGTATTGTTCTGGTGCCAGTGCTGAGCTCATTTTCCACAGACCCCCCCTTTTTTTTTTCGTCGTAAGCACTGAGTGTAGTTTTTGGGACTACATTTGCGAAAGTTATGCAAGGAAGCCTTGTATTATCTCATCCTTGAATACGAAGTTACTGGCTTTTTAGGTTTGGTGAATTGAGTCAGAATTGATTTTTTTTTAATTACTAGAGAGAATTTTGTTTCATTTTTAAATCTGTCAATACATGCAAGATTGGCAAAGGTGAAATGAGAATATTTGACATGGGGGGGGGGAATGAAGTGGAAGTGCGGATTGCAGCATGTTATTGAAACTTTAGGAAGTAGTGTGACCATCCTGTGTTGGGAGGGGGAGTGAATTGTCGTCTGTGGGTTGAATTCCTGAGTACGGGATGCACCTTTATGAGGGCAGATTTTGCACTACAAGCGCAAACTTTGGCATTATCCACTTTAGAACTCCAGGGTAGTGGTGGTGGGGGATTCTGGCTTCTGTGCACAGTACTGCAGAATGCACTTGGGGAAGCCACTTGTAGGAGTTTCAGCCGATGAGTAAGAGAAGATTCCGAGAGTGCAAAGAGAAAGGGGCGACAGGCAAAAAGTAGCACTTTCCCTTTCAGTGCTTATTTGATAATGTCCAACTCTTTACACATTCTCTTTCTCTCTCTTGCACTTTGGCGGTTGAATTGCATAATTTATTCCCCATTTGCTGCAGTCATCTTTCCCAGCCAAATGGAGGATTATTGAAAGGAAGCAGAAAGAGTCCAGTCAGCTTTGCCAGCCTAAAAGGATGTCTGCAGACTATGGCACTGGCTTGGAGCTTCTCAGCCAACGTGTTGAATTAGCTAGTTGCCAATAGGGGAACCCATCCTTTGGTTCATGGAGGTGGGAAGTGGGAGGGTGCACACATCCATTACCCCCCCCCCCCATCTCCTCTTGGTTTTGAGTTTTTGATCAGGGCTGGAGGATGCAGTGAAGAAAAGATTCCTGTTCTGAACTGAATTTGCCTACGTTACCCATTATTCAGGTCAGATTTTGATTTAATTCAGTTCCCTTTGCCTCCAAACACAAGCCTATTTGCTCTGCCAGTTGCTTCTGGATATGGGGGAAAGACTGCAGTTAGTCTATAATTTCAAATTCAATGTGGCTCCTGCCCCCTTCTTTCACCTAGTCCACTTCCAGCTCTCCAGGGCTGGGTGCTTATAAAAGGCCCTCGATCAAATATTTTAAATGTGTTGTGTGTTGCTTTTTGAAATGGAGGCTGTTATTGTTTTAAGGTCCTCTAGAATGCAGACCGGACAAAAATTAGAGACCTGGATTTCAGTTAAAGAAATAAAGATGTGTGTGCATGTGTTTGTAACAGGAAATAGGGATGCCAGACTAAAAAGCCACATTCTGATTCTGGGATGACAGTTTCGTTACTATTTTCTGTTGTTTACAATAGCACTACTGTATCTGCATATGTGGAGCTTTACAGTGTAACTTGCTTACAGGTCCCTGCCCCAAGAACTTTACAGTCTACATTTTGTGGTGTGTGTGTGTGTGTGTGTGTGTGTGTGTGTGTGTGTGTGTGTTGAACAACAGGTGGAGTTAAGGAAGGTTAATAAGAGATTAATGGAACTAAATGCATATTTAATAATGAATACGTTTTTATATTTGCTTAGGCTTTATTTCATTTGAGGGTGCAGGATTTTGTGAAATTATGAGCATTTGGGGTACTCTAGAGCTTGGGAGGCTTCTGCTCTTTTTGGGTAATGAAGATATGCAATATGTTTAAAATAAAAGACAACTTTGTAGCTGTGGTTGCAGTTGGGACCATTTACAAGCATCTTTCTCCCACCTCCACCCCTCAAAACAGTTGATAAGAAGAGAGTGCAATCTTTCATCCCAATATTTCCTGTACTTGTTCTGTGTTGGTACCAGTATTACTTAAATTGTAGTGAGTGCAGCACTTTCCAAAGCATGTTTATAAATGGGATGACTTATACCTTTTTGGACCCAAACGGTGGCATTTATCTCGGATTCACACACTATCTGTTCACCACTAGAAGTTGTGAGCCCTGATCCAGAAGAGAAGGATTTAATTACATGAAATCTCAAATGTGGTCTGGAGCTTCCCGTGTCCCATACTTTCTACTGATTATGTCTTGCCATTTCCCATCACCTTTATCCCATCATCACTAACTGTCTAGTTCTGAGCGCCACTGTGATGTGTTGTCTCTCTTTTATTTTCTGAAGCTTGTGGGGTGTCACAGTGGCAGTCGTATGTGTTGATTCCTTCTGGATGTTTTGGTTTGCCATGCAGGTCGGCTTTCTCCATGGGACTTCTCTTGCTGCCATTTCATCTTGAGGGAGGAGGGCAAATATTTGCCCGCAGCATGGAGACCAATGGTATGTTAGACATTTACAGTAACTGTGTGGCAAGCCAATGTTCACAAAATGGCTTGTGTGCCACAGTTGCCACACAGAGGGCCTTTCCAAGTGGCCTCCACTTAGCGATCATATTAATCTCTCCTTCCAAGTACAGAACGGTTCACACTGTGCCCATCGCTTGTTGACTGTTGCATAAAGCGGCGACTGGAATGTGTTGCCAGAGACAGACTTTCGTATCCTCCATTGCCAGTTCAGTCACAGATCCTGCGGGGATAATTCATGCAGCCACCTGATTTTGAGGAAACCAGTGGTGTGGGATCAAGTGATGTGCATACTTGTGCAAATCACTCCTAAGTGGGTTTTGCATTACAGTCTTAGGGCTGGTTTGCACATGTTGTCCGTCTTCGGATGAAACCTCTTGGCTGTACCTTGGTACAGGCACAGAACTACAGTATATTATTTGAACAAGCACTAAATGGACACACTCCTTACTACAGTTTTCATGATTGGAGTGGTGCCCTTTGGAACCTCTGCAATCACTTAAATTGCAATGGAAGGTTATTTGTGGCGTGCCAGTTGATGCAATACCTGAGGACAGCTGGGTTTTATTTTGCATAGATCAGGCCTTTAAAACTTGTTTTGCAAATACCACTTTTCTGAGTACTACTCCTTCAGAGATGCTGTAGTGTGCAGAAGGGAGTAGCTTTCCCCATGCAATCAGAAGCATTGTCCATGCAATAAGGACTTCTGGGAGTGGGGTTCCAGATGCAAAACCTCTGCAAAGTAACTACAGCAATACCTTGACTTTCACCGCTTTGCTCTTTCAGCCATTCTCAATTATAGCCACATTTCAAATTTTGTCCACATGCTTTCCTCTTTCGTCCAATTTCATCCAACCTTCCACAATGTTCGATGTTCTTATGTCTTATGTTCTTATGTTCACCGTGTCTCTAAGTGAACAACAGCCCCAGGTCTAAAGGACAAAATTGCAAGCTTTCACTTGCAGAGTTTTTGCAGGATCGATCTCTTTGATTGACAGAGGAGTTCCGGAATGGTTTCAGTTCAACTGACAGCATGTTTCCCTAACCTCTGAAGTTCAAAACAACGAAGCAAGACGCTGAGAACTATAACATCTCTCATTCCTTTTTGGGATTGCCCCAGAAGATGTGTCCAGATTAGGACACGAAACGTTGGGCTCACTTGTCCAGCCGTGGTTTCTTAATAATTTCTGTTTGTCCGGGAATACATCATTAAACCCAGATAAAATAGTCATTGTTTTTAAACCTCAGTCGGATTGCTGTGTTTTTACTTAGATATGGCTGCGTTACCCGTACTACCTGTTTCTCTAACTGTTCTTATGTCTATTTTTCTTTTATTTCTGTTTAGGTTTTGCATGCATTCGCATGTGTTATACTGTATAGTTATTTACGGTTTTTTCCAGCCAAAATAAAATTGCAAGCTAAATAAGGCTATGCTTTGCCTTTGACATTCATGCACTTTTGACTTTCATCCGTGCTCTGGTCCCTAACCAGATGAAAGTGCAAGATATTGCTGTATACCAGTTGCATAGATTTGTGAACTAATATATAGCTTATTGACTTTTAACTGTATTGATATTGTGTCATTCATAATTTCCCCATTTTTTTCCCTCGAATGCTTCAAAATAATTTAACTACTGGTTACTTTGAGCTACCAACTCTAATTATGACATAGGTATGTTTTGAAAAATATGGGGAGTCTTGCACTTAACCAACAGGAGTGAGTCATTTCAGCAGCTTGCTCTGTTTGGAGAATTTGGCAATGATGCTGTTTGATTTGCTTGTGTGTGTGTGTGTGATCTTGATCATGTAGATAGTATAATGTTATGTGAACTATTATTTACAGAGCTGGTAGAAACAGGATAAATACGAAAGTTATACTTGCTGTTGTTTAACCAAAGGATAATTAGTTTTAGATGCTCGCAAGTCAACACTTAACTGGAATTAGTCACTGAAAATTATTTTCAGGTAAAGGGCACAACATAGAAACAGATGGGACCACAGGCCCATCTAGTTGTGTATTGCCAGGGTACAGACAGGAATTGTTCGCTGTTCTAACTGGAGTTGTCAGGGATTCAACCTGGAATCCAGAGTTTCCCATGCAGGAGCAGCAGGCACTCTGGATCACCTGGGGAGCAGATCCTGCAGCCCTTCCTTCTGGATTGAATCCTGCTCTGGAGGGTTCCCTGATCTCTACGTGTGACTCTTTTTTTATGGGGGGGGGGGGGAGGAGAGAAGGTACAGCCAAGGGTGCAATGGGAAAGGAAGGACTGGATGGATTTTTACCACAGTATGTAAGGGGCTGAAATTCCTTCTAGCTGAAGTTTCTTTACTAATTATGTCCTTATTTCACAAGTCTAAATATAGCAGTGAGTGTCCAGATTGCATTACTGTTATAGTTCCTCTCTGGATCTGAAGTTTGGGTTAAAACCTGAAAGCACATTGTATATAACCTTAAAATGCTACAGAGTTAGTAGGTACACACATTCTGTGTCTAGCAAAATGATTACAGACTTTGTCACAATGTACAAAATATATTTGCAGCTTGGGGGGGTGTCTTCAAGTGGAGTAGCTTTTGTATTTGCTTTGCTTATTCTGCTGTTGCATTTGTAACCTGGGTGAGAGGAGCATACAGTCTATGGGCCATTTGGGTGCCTGATATACATCCAAGTATAATCTGACCAGGACAGAACAGTTTGACTATATCGGGTTCAGCAACCCCTTCTTTCTTAAGCCCGGGGATTGGAAGCAAGCAAAAAGAAGCCTGATTCATTGCTGATTTTTTTAAATTTAATTCTGATTTATTTATTTTTTTACTTTGTGTGGTTTCTAAGTGAATATGCATCAAGATGTTGCAAGGACTGAATCACATTTTTCACATTTGGAGTTAGCAACTTGAGAACAGGAATGTTGTGGACAGTGCAAGATGTCTACTAACTGTAGTTGAGCATCTGCTGTGTTAAAGAAAGTGGTATGAAAATTGTATCCATGACACGCATTTAAGATTTCATCTCCGCCTTCTGGTTCATGCTATACTGGCAGAGTGGCCCTTTGTGCTGAACACTGTGTGGCTTGCTAGGTAACGTGAGGGAGGGGAGGTGCACTTTTTGTTTTCCCAACCTAGGCCAAAAACAGATGCCTGCTTGTAATGTGTGTTGCTGCGTACAAACACCCAGGTGGGCCAACTATAGCCTTTTGATTCCAGCCACGAAGTGGCTCAAGCCGCGTGATCAAGCCTCTTGCAGCTATGAGAGTGGTGGGCTATGGGGGCCAGGCCAGTAGCGGGCAGCCAAATACGAATCTAGACTAGAACCCCTTCTCAATCCCTTCTCGGCTGAGTGCCACCTCCAATGCCACTCCCCTGCTGTGTACCACTGGAAGTGACTGGCGATGACATCATCACCAGTTACTTCCGGGTTTTCAGAGGCCAGAAAACACAGGTAATAGGCTCTGGGCAGGTGGGAGGGCACTTCTCAGCATTCCTTGATCAGACCAAAGGTCCATCTAGTCCAGCATCCTGTTCCCCATAGTAGCCAGCCATGTCCAGAAGTGGGACATGTAAACAGTCTTCTCCATCGGTTGCTGCCCAGCAACTGGTATTAAGAGGCACACCGTCTCTGAACCTGGAGGTAGCATATTGCCACTGTGACTAGAACTCGCTGAACTTGGATTTGGTTAATCCTTCTTTAAAGCCATCTAGGCTAGTGACCACCTCCACATCTTGTGGCAATGAATTCCATAGACAATATGCTGTGTGAAGAAGCCGTTCCTTTTGTCTGTCTATGCTACTGCCAATCCGTTTTCTTGAATGACCTCTGATTCTAGCATTGAGGGCGAAAAATATTTCTTTTTCCCACTGTCTCCATATTATCCATAATTCTATAGAGCTCTGTCACGCCTCTCTTCTAAACTTTTCAAAGTCCACAGTATTTTTGCCTTTCCTTTTAGGGAAGGTGCTGTAGGAGCTCTTCACAAAATGTAGGACATGGACAACTTTGCATGTTTCATGGATAACAGATCCATGAACAGTCAAAACCTCAACGTTTGGTTGAAACCCTACTACAGTCATGGAAAGAAAGAAGGTCCTTAGCTCCTTGGTGCTGTCGGCTAAATTGCATCAGATTGAGGATGAATTAGTGTTTAAGGGTTGTGCGTGAGTGTCAGACAGATGCCCCAAAGATGTAGTACCTCCCTAGCCAGGGAGCACAATTTCATATGGTTTGGGAAATGTCACAATGTCAGTTACTAGCTTGAACTGGACCCAGATGATATACATTTAAATTGGACATAAGTTGAGCAACTCCTTATTTCTACCTTGGTGTATAGGAAAAGTAGACACCGGCAATAATCTGATTTTTGAGGGCATTACACAAGACCCCCAGCAGCTGAAAACCAAACTACTTTGGTTGTCATTGCTACGGTGATTTACGGAAAAAGGAAAATCCTTTTATTACATTTTAAATTTATAGCTTCTAACTTTCATGTGTTTAGCTAGTAATCTGAGCCGATATGTTTAGCAGATGTTTGAACTTCATGGCTTTATGGTAGATGGTTTTTGGAATTTCCCTTGACTGCTTAAGTTCTTCCTTATATCAAAATGGCCCTTCCAGGTACTTAACGTTTTTTTAACTAATGGGGTTTGTTGAACAGTTCTGGTCAAAGCACGGCTTTCCATATAAGATGCTTAGTTCTGAGGGAGAAAAGGCAAACCGTACAAAAGCAGGAGTTAAATTTTGAGTTCTCTGGCTTTAGATTTGATTATTCTGTTGTGATATTTTTTAAAACAATGTGCTTGGTGGAAATGTTATATTAATACAATGCCACAGTCCATCACAGTGGTGTTCTTAATTGCAGATGTAGGATACATCTGTATGTTTGTCATAATCGTCGTCTAGCACCTCTTGAAGGTTTCTGTTGGTATGTCACCAGGGCGGACATTCTGTTTTTAATAGCTGTTTGCCTAAGCAGTGCAGTTTCAGAAAACAACTTATCATAAATGTCTTATCCGTTGCAGAAGCTTGGCTACATGAGATGTAATGCATTGTACAGTGGAAACTTGAATAACAAAAAAACCTCCTGTTGAAAGAACTTCCAGCTGTAGGATGGTAGGGTTTTTGTATCTGTCCAGGATTTTGTGGTTCCCAAACTGGGAGGCATGGCTCCCAGGGGAGCCACGGAAACTAGCCAAGGCAGCCGCAGAGTCCCACGGAATCCTCTCGGAAAACAGTGCGATGCCGATTGGCAAGCATCAATATAATGTAATGGGGAGCTGCGGCCAATGGTCAAGGAAGTCGCAGGTTGAAAAAGTTTGGGAAACACTGGTATGCCATTCGGAGCTGTAACTTTTTATCCTGTCCTATATGCAGGATCTTAGTGTGCAAGCAGGACACCCTTGTCCTGAAGGGCTGCCTTATTTATTTTAGTGGAGGTGACAGGTCCATGCACTCTTGTGCAGCTGCTTCCAGTAAAATGAAAGGGCAGCCCACGTATACAGAAACCCCAGTGTACTCACTTGTGCATAAGTGCAACTTTTAATAGGGACAAGATTTTGCAGATTATAGGCTCTTGGGGGTATGGCACAGAGTGCTTATCTGGTTTAGTGGACAGTGTTGGACCATGACTGGGTAGTCCTGGGTTCAGATCCCCACTTAGCCATGAAACTCACTGGGTGATCTTGGGCTAGACAGTCTCAGTCTAACCTACTTCTTAGGGTTGTTGTGAGGATAAAAGTGGTGGAGTACTTTGAAAGAAGGGTCGAATAATATTGTAATGAAATAAATGTTTTAAAAGTCTCAATAGATTTTGCTTTTGAGGTTTCTAGTCCCTGTGGTTGCACTGAAAATTGAGGGAAAACTATGACAGCAATCCCAAAGTAAGACAAATGAAAAGATTGCTAGGTTTTAATTCCCCTCCCGAAGAACACAGCATTATTAAAGCAGTTTTACAATTTTGATATTGAATGTTAAATTTTAATAGGCATCTTGATTGCCCTAGTGCTCAATAGTGTATTTACTGAGAAGACCCTTGTATTACTCTCTCCAACATGCCAGGAATTGTTTCCTGAAAATGATACACTACATATCCCAAACTCTTTCCAACATGACGCTCACTTGCATCATGCAAACCACTTCTGCAGCTTCATCAATGCATGAAATGACATGTTACCTGACTACCATCTCTTGATTTTACTAAGACTTCAATCCTATAAACACTTAACCTGGACATAAATCCTGTTACATAAGAACATAAGAAGAGCCCTGCTGGATCAGGCCAAAGGCCCATCTAGTCCAGCTTCCTGTATCACACAGTGGCCCCACCAGATGCCTCAGGGAGCACACAGCCAACAAGATAATTCCTGTTTCCTGTTGCCACTCCCCTGCACCTGGCACAGAGAAAACCTACTTCTAAAACCAGGAGGTGGCTTATGGTTTGTAACCTGTGATGGTCTTTTCCTCCATGAATCTGTCCAAACCCCTTTTAAAGGCATCTAGGCCAGGTGCTATCACCACATCCTGTGGCAAGGAGTTCCACAGATGAATTACACGCTGGGTAAAGAAATATTTTCTTTTGTCCATTCTAACTCTCCCTCCACTCAATTTTAGTGCATGTCCCCTGGTTCTGGTGTTGTGCGAGAGGGAGAAGAATTTCCCTCTATCCACTCTCTCCATCCCATGCATAATTTTATACGTCTCAATCATGTCCCCCCTCAGGCGCCTTTTTTCTAGACTGAAAAGCCCCAAACACTGTAGCCTTTCCTCATAAGGGAGGTGCTCCAGCCTACGAATCATTCTGGTCGCTCTTTTCTGCACCTTTTCCAATTCAACTATATCCTTTTTGTGGTGTGGTGACCAGAACTGGACACAATACTCCAGATGTGGCCTAACCATCAATTTGTACAAAGGCATAATGATATTGGCCGTTTTATTCTCAATCCCTTTTTTTAATGATCCCGAGCATGGAATTGGCCTTCTTCACAGCCGCTGCACACTGGGTCGACACTTTCATCGACTTGTCCACCAGTACCCCAAGATCTCTCTTGATCCGTCACAGACAACTCAGAACCCATTAGCCTATATGTGAAATTTTGGTTTCTTGCCCCAATGTGCATCACTTTGCACTTACTTACATTGAAGTGCATCTGCCATTTTGCTGCCCATTCTCCCAGTTTGGAGAGATCCTTCTCGAGCTCTTCACAATCCCTGCTGGTCTTCACCACCCGGAAAGGTTTAGGGTCATCTGCAAACTTGGCCACCTCGCTGCTTATCCCCAACTCCAGGTCATTTATGAATAAGTTGAAAAGCACCGGTCCCAAGACCGATCCTTGGGGCACACCGCTTTTCACCTCTCGCCACTGTGAAAATTGCCCATTGACACCCCACTCTCTGTTTCCTGGTCTTCAACCAGTTCCTAATCCACAAGAGGACCTGCCCTCTTATTCCCTGACTGTGGAGTTTTCTCAGGAGCCTTTCATGAGGGACCGTGTCAAACGCCTTCTGAAAATCCAGATGAGCGATCCACGGATTCGCTCGCATCCACATGCCTGTTGACCTTTTCAAAAAATTCTAACAGGTTTGTGAGGCAAGACTTCCCCTTGCAGAAGCCATGCTGACTCTCCCTCAGTAGAGCTTGTTCTTCTATGTATTTTAAGATTTTATCCTTAATGAGACTTTCCACCATCTTCCCTGGAACAGATGTTAGGCTGACCGGCCTGTAGTTTCCCGGGTCCCCCCTCCTTCCTTTTTTTAAAGATTGGCGTGACATTAGCTATCCTCCAATCCTCTGGCACAGTGGCCGTTTTAAGGGACAAGTTGCATATTTTGGTCAAGAGGTCAGCAACTTCATTCTTGAGTTCCTTCAGAACTCTTGGGTGGATGCCATCCGGGCCTGGTGATTTATTGATCTTTATTTTGTCAATTAAGTCTGAGACGTCTTCTCTTTTAACCTCTATTTGACTTAATTCTTTAGTCAGGGGAGGCCGTTCAGGCAGCGGTATTTGCCCGAGGTCTTCTGCCGTGAAGACCGATGCAAATAACTCGTTTAATTTCTCTGCAGTGTCCAAGTCCCCTTTTATCACCCCTTTCTCTCCCTCACCATTCAGCGGACCAACTGTTTCCCTGGCAGGTTTCCTGTTACTAACATATTTGAAGAAGCTTTTGTTATTCCCTTTTATGTTGCCTGCCATACGTTCCTCAAAGTCTTGCTTGGCCTCCCGTATCATCTTTTAACATTTCTTTTGCCACAGTTTGTGCTCCTGTTTGTTATCCTCATTAGGGCAAGACTTCCATTTACGGAAGGAAGCTTCCTTGCCTTTTATAGCCTCTTTAACTGTGCTTTTTAGCCATGCCGGCACCCTCCTGGACCCTCCTGTTAAACTTAGTAGACTTAGGGCGCAATCCAATCCTATTTACGCCAATCCTATTTACGCCGCCATTGTAACCAACTTCCAAGTGATGTGCTGTGAGAATTGTCCTCTGTTTGGGCATATTTGCTTGTATGCTCATCTCATTGAAATCAGTGGTTAGGAACAGGCTGCATGTTTTGCATTGGAAACTGCAGAAATGCTTAGCGTAAAAAGTACAGCATTTCTATTAAACGTGGCCCTGATCAGCAACTACTTTTGCTAGAGGGCCACTTTGAAAATGCCATGGTAGTCCAAGGGCTCCTGAGCCCCTCATGGTCTCCTGCCCATACAACAAATACTATTCATCCCACTCGCCCTGTTTTGCTTCTGAAGCATGATAATTGGGGGGAGGGCATGGTACCACTTTGGCTTAAAGAATGCCACTTGCTGGTTCCTAGCTTAGTAGTTACCACTTTCTCACAGGTCTTTCAGCGCAATCCTGCAAATACAGGCCGGCGACGGAACGCCCTTTGTGTAAAGTTAAGGATGTATAAACGACACCCGCAACCTGGTTGCAACTGTCCAGCTTATACAGTACTGCACAGTAATTGGTTTCCTTGGATGTCAGAACAACCTTTCTTCTCTGATAATAGTATAGATACTGGGTGTTTATTCAGAGCAGTCTTAAAATCGCAGATATACTTTGTGTTAGGAGACAGAACATCTTGCATGTCAAAGAATAAGATTTCAAGTCTCATAAACTGTAGAAACAAGAATGCCCAGGGTTTTAAAACGAGAATGTTAAGCTGAAGATTAGACAGTAAAAAATGCCTCCTAAGCTCTTCACCTTTTGAATGCAGAGTAGGCTTCTCTACATAAGTAGAAGCTGTGGCTCTTATCTATCTCAGTCCCTTCAATCTTAATAGGGCGTACTTGTGTGTTACAGCATTAGAAGTTCACCCTTATTCCATTAAGTATTAGCAGTTGAGGGGGGCTTCTGTGTAAAAATGCCACAAACTGGATTCAGCCAGTTATTCTGTGTTGCTTGTTATCAGAGGCTGTGGCAAACGTTGCTGTTCTGACGACGTGCACAAGAAGAACCCAACTCTCAATCTTTTCTCTCCGTACTTCCACCTCGCTTGCCTGACCCTGGTGAGAGAGGAATAGCTGCACCTCTTCTGCCGTTTGCTGAAGTAGTGGCTGCAGGGAGAACTCTGCTCTTTACTTCCAGTGTGTGGCCCCCCACTACATTTTATCCATGACTACAAGGAAGTCCATGACTTTGTAGTGCTCTTAAATCTGTTTCAGCAATGCTAATGCATTGTGGAGTGCTTATTCCATAGCAGTTAACCCACTGGGAAGACATGACCTGTGAGGAGTTGCCCTGGAAGCGGGCCTTGACTGAGCTGGAAGATATTAGATCTTTCCCATCCCCACTAAGAGATGGCTGAGGTGAATTGCAGTATTCCCCCCCCCCCCTCCCAGGGTTATTAATGAAGGCTAATATGCCTGCCTGGCTTCTTCTTGTCTTCTTCCTTGCGGGAAAGTTGGTGTCTCTCTGTGAAGTGCACAATTCAGTTTAAAAAATCACAGCAGGTGGAAGTGGCATTGGTGACTCTCTCCTTCCTAGCTTTTCTGCCTCTTCCTCCTCACAAAGCACTATCCTATCTTACACACACACACACACACACACACACACACACACACACACACACACACACACACACACACACACACACACACACACACATATCACACTCCCCCCCCCCCCAAAAAAAATCTGGTGGCATCGTAGAAATTCTAACCTGCTACAGGTAACTAGACCTTTTACAAGCCTGCAAAATTGTAATGTTTTTACAGGCAACAGTGGCAATCTCCAGGGTAGTGCCAAGAAGGGATTATGTTCCCCTCTGGGAGATCTGGTGCCTCTCCCCACCTTGAGATCACACATCAGAACCACACGTACAGTCGTATCCTGGCTGCACATGGGAGTAGATTCGCTGTCACCTGAAAGATTTATTGGGGGTTAAAATGGAACGAGTTAAAAATAATCGGATTCTGTATTTGAGATCTAGAGGTATACACTCGTATACGGATATACAGCCATCCCTTGGTATCCACTGGGGGTTGGTTCCGGCCCCTCCCCCCACAGATACTGTGAATTCGCAGATGCTGAAGTCCAGCATATGTTCCCCAATACCTGATCCTGTGAGCGGGGCCCCTCCAGAGCCCTCTTCCACGTCACGCCAGACCTACAACCCCCCTCCATAGGCCTGCGCGGACCTCAGAACGCTTTTCCGAAGTCACTTCTGGTTTAACTAGGTAAACCGGAAGTGACTATGGAGAAGCGTTCTGAGGCTTGCAGAGGCCTATGGAAGGGGGTTTGCAGACCTGGCGTGACGCGAAGAGGCCTCTGGAGGGCTCCTGGCTCGGCATTTGCAGGGGGTGAAATCTGTGGATGCCAAGCCCATGCGAGGTACGGCTGTACTTATACTGGCAACGTTGCCCATTATTCTGCTTAGGCTTCTGAGACTTGTGTATATTTAAAAAGCTGCACAGAGTGTGGCTATGGAGGGTGCAGTTGTACTTCATATGTCTTTGTGAGATCCCCTTTTTTGCCAGCTGGCTTGGGCTTTAGGAATGTAGGAGTAAGCAGAGATTTGTAGAATGCCATTTGAATACTAAGCCGACCTCCAGATTCCAAGCTTAAAACGCAAACCTTGCATTGGTGACAAGACTCCTAAAATTGCAATCTTCCAGCTCAATTAGCTCAATTAGGGGGAAGGATGTTGCAGGTGTTTCAGAGGTTGGCAACAATAAAGCAAGTGACAGAGCAGGGAAAAGTGCTGAGTTGAGAAGTTTTACTTCCAGAAGTTCAATAATATGGTGACATAATAGTACTTGGAAGAGTTTGCTCATCAGCAAGTCTGTTGTCCCTAATAGCAACTTCGCACTTTGTGAGAAACAAAATTGCCACATAGATTTACAGGGTTGCTTCAAATGATTGATTTAAATTGTCATTTATCTACTGTCATTTATCTACTAAGAACGCGAGCTGAGAATAATGCTCTTTTTTACCCTTTCCTCTTTACTTTGCTGGACATCTTGACTTGTAAACCATGGTTTCACAGCTCATAGAGAGCCAGGAACTGTGGTTTATCACTGGCTTACAAGCCAGGATGCGAAACCAACTTCTGACTGTGGTTTCACATCCTGGGCTTGTACACTGTTAAACCACAATTTCCAGCTTAACAACAACAACAACAAAAATTGTAGAATTTAACAAGCCAGAATTCAACTATCATTTCTCCATGACAGAGCCAAGGAGGTAAGCGGAGTGTGTTTGTGCTCAGCTTGTGTTCCTAACCAAGCACACAATGGTTCATTTGCTTGCGTGAATGACCATTGCACAATGCACATCCTTAAAACACCCGTATACATGTATTGAGGAGTGGCGGCCCAATGTGGTCTGTCAGGCGTACGTCTTTGAGCATTTAAGGATGTGGTCTCTCATTCACACTTGAAGTGTTTGTTACAGGAAGCACCAGTATGATTGTGGCAAGTATGTTTGCCACATAAAATGTGAGAATGCTGTTGTGGTGGAAGGCATTTGGCTAGTTAATCGTTTGAAGCAGAAACCTAAGTTGGTAACTGAATGCACTGTTGGAGGGAACTGAGAGTGACTTAATTAAAAGATTTCTACCATGTACTTTCCCCTCCTACTAGGGGGGCAAGATGGCTTACAAAAGTAAGAAACATTATCTGTGATTATTTTGTTGTTATTTTTATAACAGGTAATTAGGGCACCACAACAAAACAGAAACCCAGCAATACATGGAAAAAAATTAAAAACTTAGAAGAACAAAAATATCTTTAGTCGATGCTGCAGCTGTAATAGAGATGATGCCAACCTTTTGGGGGAGTGAGTTCCACAACTTGGGCATCGCCATAGAGAAGACCTTTTCTGCATTACTGTAGTTCCAAAAAGCCTTCTGTCAGCAGTGGAACACAAAAAATTGCCCCCTTGATCTTGGGGTTGATTTCGGGGAAGAGGCAGATTCATGTGGGGGGAAAGTAGCTCTTCAGATGCTCTGATTCTAACAGCGCAATTCTATCTCCATTGGTGCAGCAGTGGTGGAGGGAGAACGGGAGGCTTTGGTAGGGAAAGGGGATTTAAATCCCCTTAAAGGGGGATGTAAAGAGGATTTAAATCCCTTTTCCCTTCCAAAGCCTCCCGTTCTGCCCTGTACCACTGCTGCACCAGTGGAGGAGCTGGGTAGGATTGCGCTGTAAGCCATTTTGAGGCCTTAAAAGTTGAGTTAAAGGCAATGGATTGTATCCCATGATAACTTGAGGAAAGATTCAGGGAAGCCAAAGTGAACGCTTTTTGCATGAACCCAAGCACAGTCTGATGAATGAGGTGGTCCTTAGAGAACATTGTACTATGGTGACTAGAAAAAGATGACCAGAAACCAATACAGAACACCTTCCAGGGAGCAAGCGCCACTGAACTCGATGGGGTTTACTTGCTCGGAGAAAGCATACCTTGGATCAGTCGCACTGTTAGACTACATGGGCTGGGTGGGAGCCTTCAACGTGGAACAGCCAGCCTTATCTTGCACTCTCATGTGTGCACTTTCCATTCATTTTCTCTCTCTCTCTCTCTATTTCCAGGCTGTTCCCCTCCCCAGAGTCCCACACAGAGCTTTAAAATCACATACTGAGCAGTTAAAATTCTTGCTGTACTTATGTGGAATTGAAAAGCTATTTCCTCCCCCAGACCCCCCTGCCCAGCAGGAAGAGTGTGCTCCATTCCATACTGACACCTCTCTAGAAATTTTGACTCCCTCCCTTTAACTGTGTGACTTCCCAGGAAGCAAAGTGGTTTGTTTATTTGTTCCCCCTTCGCCTTGAAGGATTTGATTTTGAAAGTTCAAAACCTTTGGAGTTTAATGAATACCCAAAAACCTTTGTCATCTTTTTTGGATTGTCCCCGTTTTGACTACAATTTTCGTTGAAAACTGGAAGTGGGCTTTTTGACACGATCGCTGCGGTTTTGAGCCTTGTGGACACAGCCCCCCCGGACCCTTCGGGGAGCTGGCAGAGCAACCAGGTACGTTGGAAACAGCGTTTTGGGGTCGGTGACGGGTGCGATCCTGGAGTGTTGCCTCTGACATCACCCCACCCCCGCAAAGACTTACAGGGGAGTAAACTCCCGTGTAGGACTTTGAGAAATGCTGGGTTACTCCATAGTTCCCTTGTTTTAAATGAACTGAGGTTGCGTTCATATAAGCGTAAGCAAACACACACCGTTTGGTACGACTCCGGGGGTTATGCAAGAAGGTATACCTGTTCAAAGATTTGAGATCAAGGGACCAATCTTATCCAACTTTCCATTGCCGATGCAGCCTGTACCAATGGGGCATATGCTGCATCCTGCGGTGGGGGGGGGGAGTCATGGAGGCCTCCTCAAGGTAAGGGATTTTTTGTTCCCTTACTTCGGGGTGCATTACAGCTGCATCGGAGCTGGAACGTTGGATAGGATTGGGCCATAAGAGTGTATAATGTCTTGTGTATACTGCACCCCACCCTGGAGATCATGTGAGAATAGCCTAGGAATTGTATGGGAATAGTTCTTTGTTCCATAGTGCATATAGTCAGGTATCCTGGAAAGAAGCTAGCAGGGTACAGGGGCTAATTTATTCATATATATATATACTGGAGCAAACGGGTATAGAGCCATGGCAAAAAAAGTTTTAAAACGGTACCAATAAAAAACAAGGAGAATAAGTGCAACTTAAAAGTAGAGCTTAAAATATAGAATATTAAACACACACACACACACACCTAAAATAACACTGTTAAAAATTAAAACCATCAAATAATTATTGTAATAATTACAGTCTCGACAAGAGCAGTGCTTGCAGTCTTGTGCTTTGATTCAGCAACTGTAGTAGAAGAGAAGGTGACGTATATGACCATTTGTTACTTTCTCACTTGGTCATACTGAATTCCTGGTACAGGGTGGCCCTCGGATTGGAAGACCTAATATGACTATTGGACATTGCAGAGAGATTTCCCCACTATCACTATGGCAAGAACGACCATGCAGTTTCCATAGTGGCTTTGGACATTGTGTGTAATATATTCCGTTCACTCCCCTGCTAAACCTTGACTGTCTTCAGACTTCCTATGAGGAATCGGCATGCATATTTTCAGATGGCCAGCATGACCGTGACGTATTTCAGTGCTGCTGACCAGGGATGGGTCAGTGTGTCTTTCTCTTTGCACTTTACCCAAGCTGGGTTGGCTGAAGGCCAAATTGCATATTAAGTAGAGAGATCTGTGACTGGCGGAGCTACTATTTTGATCAGGAAAGTGGTGTTGAGGTAGTGGGTGTTTAACCCTTTCCCCTGCACTTTATTCCTCATCCAGCTCAAGTTTCTGTTAACAACCCCATGTCTATGTTTACATTTTGTTTTACGTTGAGATATTGGTCATGTGTCTTCTGGTGTAACATGTAGTTTGATCTGCCATGGCTTCTGCTGCAGCTTTTTATGAGCAGTTGTAAACATGCAGGTGTTCCTTGCAGGCTGTGGCAGGAAGGTGTGGGATATGCCCGTAGTGGGAAGCCAGCCATGTGAATTATGTAACTTGCACAAATCCTGTGCCACTTTCCCTGTTAATCTACGTATGTGACTTGTCTGGAGGGGGTTGGGAAGTGAGAGCAGAAACATTGAAACTTGACTTTCCAAAATGAAACCCCTCCAGATGTTTTCTTAAGCAATTGGCTTATCAAGCTAGAACTCTAAAGACATACACATTATGAACTATGTCTTCCTCATGGCAGAACATGTAAATGTAATGCTCTAATTCTGTGCGGTTATGTTCTGTCATATCAGTATGAATGAGGCTCATGCCCACATCACTTTGTGCAGGATCTGAGCCACTGGACTATCCCACAGACACTGGACTAATACTATAGAACAGGGGTCTCCAAAGGTTTCTGGTGGACGGGAATGATTGACAAGCCCATCTGGCCTGCAGCCCCACCCATTCTGGTGGCCCCGCTTCCGGCCACAATCAGACATGAGTGGCCATTGGGGAGCCGGCCGTGGCAGCCGGTGCGTAGCTGCTTGTCAGCTGCTACCACAGCCTCTCTCTGGACACCGCAGCCGCCCGTGGCTTTTACAGGTCAGCGCGGGGGGCGGCGGCGGGGGGAGCTGGAGGCCATTGTGGACTGCACTGACTGGCCTGCTGCGGGCTGGATAAAATTTGCCCGCAGGCCATATTTTGGAAACCCCTGCTGTAGAATAAACATCGCAGCTCTTTCTGTTCCTGACATTTTACCGTGACTGCTGTAGAAAGTATCTCTTCTCCTAATGTCTTCTGAATGGAAGGGGAGGAAAAACTATGGTCATTTTCCTCCTTCATCCAACTTTTAGGCAGCAAAGCACTGGGACAAATGGCAGGCGCCAAAGCATCCCACAGTAGCATCTGCCTGTGTGAAGTCTCTGGAAGAGAAGGTATCTTTCTTTTTTGTACACCTCCCCCGGACACCTTCAGAAAGCCGGCATGGATTTTGCAGTGACAATTTGCACAGATGGAAGCTCTGTGAGTGTGGACTGTGCACAGCCTGAGTGTATCCAGTCCACAAAGTTAAGAATTTGCAGGTGTGCAGTAAGATGTGTGTGCGATTTTTTTTAAAAAATTATTGCAAATTACGGGAAGAAGTTATAAACTTTCACATTACTGCAATAAACTTTCACATTATTGCAACACACATTTAGCAAAAAGACACTTATTAATGTGGTAGTCAGAATTACTATAAATATGATATTTGAGCAAAGAGGCACTTTTAAAGTGATTCTCCTCTTATACTGAGCAGTGGGAGAATAATTGTCCCCGTTCACCTGCGCATAGCATCTTTTCTAGTGGCTGTTTGGTGGTGTCTCTTCTGCATCTTTTTGATTCTGAGCCCTTTTAGGGCCGAGACCCATTTATTTTGCTATGTAAACTGCTTTGTGATGTGTTTGTTGAAAAGCAGCATATTAATATGCTTAATACCGTATTGGTCTGAGTATAAGACTCACTTTTTTCTCCTAATTTAAGTTTTTAAACTAGGGGTGCGTCTTATAATCAGGCTGTTGCAATTTAATGCCAATGATTTAATTAAATTTTTGTAAGAGCACCAAACTTTAAGGGTGCGTCTTATAATCAGGTGCGTCTTATACTCTGGACAATATGGTAATAATTGAAATTATACATGCTGAAGTTTTGGTAATCGTATATTTTCCTGAAGCTATTCTTTATTTCAGAATATTATCATTTTTCTTTTTCGTTTTTTGGGGAAATTAAGATATAGCATTTATTTTTCCTGCATGAGCTTCATAGTGCAGTCCTGTACACGTTTACTTGGAAGTAAGCCCTTCTCTGTTC
This sequence comes from Plestiodon gilberti rubricaudatus, assembly GCA_026170595.1. NCBI lineage: Eukaryota > Metazoa > Chordata > Lepidosauria > Squamata > Scincidae > Plestiodon > Plestiodon gilberti. The sequence goes on from JANXHW010000002.1 coordinate 145,074,090, forward strand.
AGTGGTGCTTACTCCCAGGAAAGCAGGCACAGAATTGCAGCCTTAATCATTTCAGAAATCTCGTACATCCTCCTTATCTACTTCGAACATGATTGCATTTCTGGAGGGTATGTACTGTATGTGTTAACTGGGATTGGTGTCATAAAATTCAGTTCCTAATTTTTGCAACCTACAAGTTTACAGGAGTCCCTGTGACCATTCACTTCCTGCGTTCACGTTGGTTCTAGCAGGCTAATATTGCAGCCAGTCATGTTGCATCTAAAGAGGATGGGTCCCTGTGTCGGCATCCCCCCCCCCCCAAATTTCAGATTCCACTGATAAACTGGGAGAAACACTGTATTTGTTCTAGGACTTGATTTCTGTGTTGGGTAGCAACCCACTGTTCAAAAGCATATGAAATATATATATTATGGTGATTTCCCTCCATAACAGTACAGATAAGGATATGCAGAGGAAGCAACTTCTTTGTTTTATGTGTGTCTGTGCTCCACTGCATTACCAGCAGAGGGAGTAGGTGATGCTGTCGCAGTCTGTGCCACCCAAATTGATAGTTGATAGTACCGTATTTCTTCAAGTCTAAGGCGCCATCGATTCTAAGGCGCACCTTTACTTTCAGTACCACCAGCAGGGAAAAAAAAATCAATTGATTTGTAAGACTCACCTCCCTTCATTGAATCTACCCCGCTCAGCACCAACTCTCCCCAGCATGTCTCCTGCAGCTGAGGATGACTGAGTGCACTGCCTTTGCATAGCATTTCTGGCCCTGCCAGAAAGTGCCATTTCCTTCGTTACCTGGGCTTGGGGGAGCTTCAGGGAGGCCTGCACAACCCTCTGCAGGCCTCCCTGATCTTCAGTTCGGCGAAAAACAGCGATTTTTGGCCATTTCTGGTTTTTCCCGAAAACCGGAAATGGCTGAAAATCACTGGGTTTTGCTGAACTGAGGATCGGGGAGGCCTGCAGAGGGTCGCGCAGGTCTCCCTGAAGCTCCCCCAAGCCCCAGTAAGTAAGAAGATAGCATTTTGGGATGCTTTTTGGAGACCTTCGATTCTAAGACGCACCCCATTTTTTGAAATGCTTAATTGGGAAAAAATATGCGTCTTAGAATTGAAGAAATACAGTACTTGGCAGAACAATGAAGTATACTGTATATTGCAGGGGTGGCCAAACATGCTTAATGTGAGAGCCACATACAATAAACTTCAGATGTTTGAGAGCCGCAATATTTAAGAAGCATTTAAATTCTTTAATGTTCACTGGTGAGTAAATATATTTAACTTATGTTTTAATCCATTGGGCTCTCAGTTTATACCTGGTAAATAATTATAAAGCTTGAAAATTTCTTATGTACCTTTTATATTAATTGTGATGCAAAAAGGAGCTCAGCCAACATATTTCCGAGAGCCGCACATTATATGTCAAAGAGCCACATGTGACTCAGGAGCTGCAGTTTGGCCACCGCAGGTATATTGTATAGTTACATGGTGAAACCTATTTTATGAGGCATCCTTTAAAACAAACAAACAAAAAACCCACAATACTGTACTATCTCTGGCATATTTTTTTTTAAAAAGGAGAATTTAAAAGAAGGCAATGTAATTTCCATTTCAAAGGGAGAAAGTGATAGGGTCCAATTCTGCAAAGATTCCGCATACCTCTTTAAGGCAGTGGGATAATCTTTAGGGAAATATTTTCCTTCATTGTTCCTTGTTTTTTTTTCTCTCTCCTTCAGATTAAATCTTAACTTCTTTGTATACACACCCTAGGTAATCTTGTAAAAATATCATTACATAATTAGGTACAGTAAATTGAAAACTGCTGGCATCTTCTTGGGGAAAATCCGTTTGCACGGAGGCTGTAAGTTGCTGGTTTTTTCTCTGCTTCCGAAAGCTTGCCTGCAGCCCTCCGTCGTTTTCATCAATTGGAGTTTTGTGTGAACTTCAGTAGGAGCAGGATTGCAGAGTATGCAACTTAATCTGATCAGACACCAGAAACCTTTAAAACGCAGAAATTAGGTGTGAGAGGAAAACACTGGCAGGCAAGAGAAACTGGAGACTTTTGCATGGCTGCTGCTTGTGAGTTGTTGTTTCTCACCCAGCAGCTATAGAGGATTACATAGGCCGGGCAGTAGGCCATGCCTACTTCCCACACCAGTGTTGCCCGTCTCCAGGGCAGTAACCGCATCGGCTACCTGTCTTGCGTGTTTTCCTGTTTCAAAATGACACTGGTGCTGCATAGAACCTAAGCGCATGAAAACAGCAACCATACCACAGAGCTAACACACAAATTTGCCCTGAGTGCCCCCTAGGACATTCACATGAAATGGCAGGAGGGGTAGCTCAGGTCAGTTGTGCTGACTCTTGCTGCATTTCTCATGATACCGTTTCCCATGGGCAGGGGAGTGCTCGGGCTGTTTCTCCCCCATCTGAATACCATGGAAGTGCGACTCAAGTGCTTCATCCTCTGAAAGGATTGTGAGTGTGAGAGAGCTTGTTTTATACAATTGGGATTCAGAGCCTGTGTTCTTAGGGTCTTCTCTATACAAGCAAGAATTTAAAGGTCTATAAAGGTTTTGGTCAAACCTCCAGTTGACCAAAAATAGTAGAGTTCATTTATAGTGCTCTGACATTGCCCTTCACAGAGAACCAGGGGCGTCGCTGGAGTGTGGCGGGGGGGCGGGGCGCCCCCGGGTGACACGTGCCACGGGGTGATGTGCGCACCGCACGCGCGCCACCCTTCGGATGCTCCGAGGCCGGCTTCCGGGCCGGCCTCGGAGCGTCCGGAGGGCGACGCGGGGGGGGGGGGGGAGCCGGACGCTCCGAGGCCTGCCCCAGGGTGACGCGCGTCCTAGTGACACTACTGCAGAGAACAACCCTGATATTGTACATGTACTGTATTTGCTTATTCTGGGATGAAAGAAGAACGAGCCAGAGCAGTGGTTTGCAGCGCAATTGTGAGCTCTTCCACTCCGAAGTACGTTCCGTTGCACTCAGTGGGACTTACTTCCAGGAAAAAGGTGCATAGGATTGCAGTAATACTTTCTTCCAACTCGCTTCAGCTTCTGACTCATCCCTGTAAATGTATCTATACTACTACTATTCCTGTTAAAAAAAAAAGGTAACACTTTTTTTTTCCAACAACAAAAAAGTTGGCAAAAGTGGTTTACGTAGCAAAGTACATTTTAAAATGGATCCCTGTTCCAAAAGGTCTCACAATCCAAAAAGGTGCAAAAGAAACACTGGCACAACCACAGGAAAAGATGCTGTGTTGTCATGAATAGGGACAGTTGCTTTCCCCCTGCTAAATATAAAAGGACCACAACTTAAAAGGGACGTTTTAGCCCAGTTAACAGAGATATGAGTACAGTTCAGTGGTCGCTATCACTGCAAACTGATGATGCCTTGAGTACAAATGCTTTTTAAGGATGTAGAGGTAGCTTTGAGAAATGCATATTTATTTGACAGCGGGTGGCGCAGTGGGTTAAACCGTTGAACCATGAGCTGTCGATCGAAAGGTCGGCAGTTCGAATCTGCGACGAGGTGAGCGCTCGTTGCTTGGCCAGCTCCTGCCAACCTAGCAGTTCCAAAGCATGTCAATGTGAGTAGATAAATAGGTACCGCTTGCGGGAAGGTAAACAGCGCTCCGTGTTCCAGCTGCATGCTACGCGCTGCGGCAAGGAGAGTCATGCCGGCCACATGACCACAGAGGCGTCTTCGGACAACGCTGGCTCTTCGGCTTTGAAATGGAGATGAGCACCACACCCTAGAGTCGGACACGACTGGACTTAAATTATGTATGATTAGGAATATGTTAGCAAGCCCTAGTTGCCGCCGTATACATCAGTCATTTTTTTGCTGTAATTTGATGCCAGTGTCTGAGATTTCATACTGAAACTTAAACAGTGACTTTGGAATGCTAATGGTAACTCATGGTGGAAATTGTGAAAACAGATTTGTGTTTGTGTTTGTGTGAGAGTGAGAGTGAGAGTGAGAGTGAGCGAGCGCAAAAACACAAACATTATGATGACAAAGAAACCAATTGCTGTCTTATTGAGAAGATACAAATATTTTTGTACACGATTCACTGTTGCCTTGTATAACAAATATGGGGTGTTTGGGAGTTTACAATTTTGTTTGTACATTTGATTTTGCCAGGGTCACGGCTTGTCAGGTTTCCTCAGAGGAGAGGGACATTTTGGAGAGTAACTGGGGGGGGGAATCATAAATGGGGGGGGGAACCCCTAAGTTGTATATTTTTCTGTGCAAACGTCAGTCATGTTTTAAAATATTGTTGCTACTTTTCCAAGCCTTCAGAATGTGTTCTAAAAACTAAATTTATTCTTAATTAAATATTGCAGTTACAGGCAGATTACTGTATACTGTTGGCAGATCTATAAGTCCCGGCTAAAATGGGCAATTGCCAAAGGTAGTAGAGTTGACTTATTAAGGACCCAATCCTATCCAACTTTTGAACACTGATGCAGCTGTTTCAGTGGAGGGAGGGCAGTCACGGAGGCCTCCTCAAGGTGATGGGATGTATATTCCCTTACCTTGGGGCTACATTGGTGCTCGAAAGTTGGATAGGATTGGGCCCTAAATCTATAAAGAGATTATTTTATTGATTGGGAAGTTCCTGTCTTTCTTTCTCTGGTGGTCTTTGTCCTAAAAGTGGAATTTTGAATGGGGGGGGCATGTGAATTTGGAGCAGAGAAGCAAGCTGATGCCTGCCTGCTGAGGAATAACACACAAAAGTTGAACAGATTTCTTATATTTAGGGTCACTGTGGCTGGCAATTAGGGGTTGCCAACTCTGACTGAAGCTATTTCTGGAGATTTGTCCCCCCCCCCCCCCACACATGACACTGTCAATAAGCCAAGGAGACACTGTTAAAATCTTCAGGATGGTTTTCCGTGGTTACCTGGCAATTGATGCTGATTCCTGGAGACTCCAGACCAATCCCGAAGGGTTGGCAGCCCTACAGACCACCAGAGGCCTGCTCTGTAGAACTTCAAAGGCCGATCATGAGGCCGTAGATCCTTCTGTGCCCCAGACCACTGCCCTGGCCCTGAGAAGATGCCAGACATGTGACACTTCTTTCTAATTTAGGCATATTTGAAACGTATCATTCTTGTTGGAAAGGTTTTTAAACACTTTTAAAATATACTAGATGGTGTTCCTAGTTACTCTCACAACACAATCCTCCGAAAGAAGAAATAAAAGATTAATTATGAAATCAAATTTGAATATTAAAAATTAGTTTTTACCTTTTCATTTTCTTGCAAAATAGTTCTCTATGCCTGCAGAGTTTCTGGCAGTTTGGATGATACCTGTCTGTGTCATTGCATTGTATAAGCGAATCCTTCATAGTTGTGAACTGGAAGTGCAAGCAGATTTATTAATGGCGCTACTGTGTCTTTTTCATTTTAAACAACTCAGGCTTGCGCTTTGCCATAAGGGAATGAATAGGTTTGTGCTCGCACAAAGAGCGTTAATTTACTAGTTTGGTACAATATTGGGGCCGCCTATTAATCAAATTCATTAACATTATCGTGCAAAAGAAGGTAGGCACTACAGTCATGTCTCAAACACCCTTCCCATTTTCGTCAGAAACTTACCTAAATGCTGGCATTCTCTCTGATTCACCAGTGGTCTCCTGATCTCTGCTAGTACATCAGAAACAGTGGGGACAAAAGAGCAATATTCTGGATTGTTGCATCCAGCAGTCATTGCTCTGTTTGTGTGGTTCTTGTTGCTGGATCAGAAACCATACACGTAGCCTTGATCAGATGCTCTGTCAGCTTTGGTGTGGCCACCTAATGCGAAGAGAGGACTCTCTGGAGAAGACTCTGATGCTGGTGGGAAACATTGAAGGCAAAAGGAGAAGAGGAAGGCAAAGGATGAGATGGTTAGACAGCATCACCGATGCAACGAAAATGAGCGAACTCAGGAAGATAGTGGAAGACAGGAAGGCCTGGCGGGATATGGTTCATGGGGTCACGAAGGGTCGGACACGACTTAACGACTGAACAACAAGATGCCTGGTGAAAAAAAATATTTTTAAAGGTTTCCTGTCCTCCCACCAGCATAGCTAAGAAGAATCCTCTTGTCCCTGGGGAGGAGAAAGAAGACAGGAGAGCCTGGCGAGTTACCTACCATACAGCTCCTGCTGTTTCAGTAGAGGTAACCCTGTCCTCTCCCAACTGCCATCTCAGGCCTACTGAGGAACCATCTGGCCCTGGAGTAGGACAGGGAGGCCTGGCGGGATATGGTTCATGGGATCACGAAGGGTCGGACACAACTTAACGACTGAACAACAACAAAAAAGTGTTGGGCTAGGAAGACACAGTTCCTGCTTAACCATAAAACTTTCCGGGTGACCCTGGGCCAGTCATTGTATCTCAGCTCGAACTGTGGATCACAGCCAAAGGGCATCCAAATCAGAATGCCAGGAATGGGAACATAGCAACACACTCCAACAGTTATGATGTTTATTTGAGTACACTACAAATTAACGTGGTCTCTCTGATATCTTGGTCTTCAAATTAAACATAACGTATGTTTTAATATTTTCTCTCCCCCCCCCGAAATTGGTGTTGAACTAATTTTAAAATGCAGACTTGTGTCTTGAAAATTCATACCAAATTTCATTCTCTTTTTTTTTGCATATATATTTATATTTTATTAATATATTAAAACATAAAAACAATACATATTTCATAAAGTTATAGCAAGCATGAAGCAATACATCCTACTAGCTTACTATTCACCATTTTCTACATATAATATCCAACTAAGCCAAAATAACACCCACATTCTATTCATTAAATCCGCATATCATCACATCATTCTTCTCTCTCTGTCTCTTAAAAAAATCGATAAATGGTTTCGTTATTCACGAAAAGGTTTCGTTATTCACGAAAAGGTTAACTGACTTCTCCTTAATTAAAATTGTAAGTTTATCCATTTCAGCATAGTCCAAAACTTTCAGCCACCAATCTTCCAGCGAAGGTATCTCCGAATTCTTCCAATATTGTACATATAAAATTCTTGCTGCAGCTATCATATATAAAAACAAAGTTTGAAATTTTTCGCCTACATGATCATCCCACATACCCAACAAAAAGGTTTCCGGTTTCATATGAACCTTAATCTTTAAAATCAACTCAATCTGTTTATGAATCTGAGTCCAATACTTCTTTGCTTCTTTGCAAATTTCATTCTCATACCTCTGTGTTCAAGGGAGCCATTGGGGTGTTCAGATGATTCTGTCGTTTGGCCCTGGCCAGCATATGATGAAAAATGAAAATGTTCACATCTCACCATCCCCCTGCACACTGTCCTACTTGGCACACTCATGCAGAGAACAGAATGTCCAAACCATGTTTAAATTGCACGATTAAATTTAGAGACAGTTGAACATTCCCCAGTGTCCCATCCCCCCGAGTATGCGTGGATGGGACAGGATGTGTGTGCCCTCAGCCCTTGTTTTTAATTGCCGGGGGGGGGGGAGTGGATGGTATTGTCCAAATTGGGCCACTGTGTCATAAACTGATAGAGAATGCCAAACAGGCGAGTTAAAACAAAGACCTTGCTGAACTCAGCCAGTTAATATTCTTTTTTCACAACTGCCGTTTCTGTTTTCTGACTTCTATATGGTTGCTGCCTTTAGCGGAATATTTACTCAAAAAAAGTTTGTCCACATGCACAAAACATCAAACTCCCCCTGTACCTCTCAGTTTTAGGATTTACAGTGTTTTTGTTTGTTTGTTTTGTTTTAATTGGTTCAAAAGGCAAGGGGGGTTAGAGAAAAATGTCCCCTGGAATCCAGTGACTTGAGAGATTTGGTCCCAAGGATTAGAAAACAAAGCATTAGCTTAAACAAAAAGGTCTTCAATGAAGCTGAAAGGGCTCAGAACCTCTCGCAAGCAGATTTTATGGCTTGGAATTCCTGTGGTTTTCCTAGTTCAAGATAAGCAGCAAGGAAAACACTATTTTGGGGGTGAGAAGGCAGCATAGTCAATGGACTTTGGCAGAATGGAAATGCAAGTGTGATTTATGCTCCGCAGGGGAAAACTAACAGTGCTCCCCCAGCCGCCCATGTCACTGGATTTTTATTAGTATTTGTTCAAGAGATAACTAATGACAGAGGTTATGAGGGCTTGTGAATTTTTTGTTAAGCCCAGTTCAGTGTTGATTCTCTCTGAAGTGAAAAAGGGGATTTCTCTCTCTCCTGTGTGTGTGTGTGTGTGTGTGTGTGTGTGTGTGTGTGTGTGTGTGTGTGTGTGTGTGTGTGTGTGTGTAATGAGTGGGGCTGGCCTGTGAATGAACCCTATGCCTCCTGATGGTGAGTATCCAGTTGTACTTCATTTGAAAGATGCACAGATAACTTGGCTGTGCAGTTTGCTACCACCATTCACCTGTTTGATTAGCGCAAGAAGTCTTCCTTAGGCTGAAAGGGCTAGAACGTTTCAGGGTCCATGCAACTGTTGTATTGTGCTATCACAGTACAGTACCACAGATGGTCGTGGTAGCTGTTTCTAGCCATTGTCAGTCGGCTCTTCTTTTCAGAATTTTCACAAAGTGGCTAACATACTGAAAGAAGAATACAAGACAAAAACACATCCAGAATAATACAGTTACTTAAAATACCCAGCAGGTCTAGCAACACAGTGGTCAATCTGAGCATAAAAATCCAGGCTGTTATTAAAAGTAACAGCCCGGTTGTAGGAGTAGGTTTTCTTTGTGCCAGGTGCAAGGGAGTGGCGACAGGATACAGGTGAGCCCCCATATCCGCTGGGGATATGTTCCAGGCCCCTCCGTGGATACTTGAAACCGTGGATAAGAGCGAACACCCCCTCCATGGTTTCCTGAGGGGCCCCCCACCTTGCCTCCCCTGCAGGCAGGCATGCATACCCCCCCAGCTCTTATTTTTCTTTCAGCAAGCTTTGTTTCTTCCTTAAAACAAACGGAGAAGCAGCCTCCATTGCAGGCAAGTAGAACGAGACTAAGTCCTAGAGAGGCTCTGCAAGGTTTCTGTTAACCTTGCAGAGCCTCTCTAGTACTTAGTCTCGTTCTACTTGCCTGTAACTTCTCCTGTTTCTTTAAGGAAGAAATGAAGCTTACTGGGAAAAAAGTAAAAGCCTGGGGGGGGTCCCCACGATCCGTGGATAACTGAAACCGTGGATAGCGAATCAGTGGATATGGGGGCCCACCTGTATCTTGTTGTCTTGTGCTCCCTGAGGCATCTGGTGGGGCCACTGTGTGATACAGGAAGCTGGACTAGATGGGCCTTTGGCCTGATCCAGCAGGGCTCTTCTTATGTTCTTATGTTCTTAAATGGTCCCACCTTCTCCCTGCAGCAATCTTGTAGTTCAGTTTGTACTGTATATTTCATCTTTCTTGGGCCTCAACAGAGCAGAATTTAGAAGCATCTAATTTTTTCCCCCTTCCCTTTTAGTTACTTTGGCATTATTATATTATTTTAACCTCAACTCATATGGATGGATGGAGATTCTCCACCCTTCTGAAAATGCCCAGTAGTGAAGTTTCTACAGCTTCTTTTGAGAACAGTCAGGCTTTTAAAGTAAAACAAATCTTTACATTCCCCCCTGGATCAGGCTAGAGCAATCGTATTTGTTGTTTGTCCATAGTGTGACAAAACGAAGACTGCTCAGTTAGCATATCCAGTGACTTTCAAATCAATGCTCATATTTTTCCCAGTTGCATATGCTATTACTTGGCTTCATTAGAGTTGTTGTTGATTGAAGGCTGGAAGATTTATCTTCAAGACGTTAATGCACCACTTCTGCAAGCACCAGCTCATTCCTGGCACGACAGGGCTCTGAATGATAGTCTCCACATCACCGTTCTGGGTACGAGCTATCTGTCTGAAGTCCATTACACTCTTTTCCTGTTTATTCCCTTATTGCCCTGAGGCCGACAGGACCAGGCTTGTACTGTGTCTGTTCTGAACTTTTTCTAGCTCAGGAGACACTTTTTATTGGAACAATCAGTCCTATTTTTGCAGTCCCATGTGACTAGCATTTAGGAATCTGGCTGTGGAGGCATTTTCTGTTCTCTTGGGCAATGTCTTTCAGTGGCATCACAGCGATGAGACCGATGCCACACAACCTGTTGGTGGAATGTATAGAATTAATGCCTGAGAGCATACTGTATGTCTAGTCCTTTTTCCCTGTATCGGAACAAGCATACTTCGTATGTAGCTGTCAGAATGCCAACCTTCAAAGTACTTGTAATCCGTCTCAGGGTGAATTACTCTTCTGGGTAAGATCAGGGACCCCCATCAAAGACAAACTGTAGAGGCAATTCTGAAGTGTGTGTGTGTGTGTGTGTGTGTGTGTGTTTAGACCATCATTCGAGAATTATCGACAATTTTTTTGTATTTAACTTTTAAAACCCTTGTGTATGTGGTGTCATAAATATATTTGAGGTAATAAACTCTTTAAAAAAAAAACAACACCCGAGATTCTTAAAACCCTGTTCTCGGTTTCTGTATGTTGACAAGTTCATTCAGGGGTGAGAAGAAGTTGAGTGCAGAGTGTGAAGAAATTCAATCTGGTGTATCCATTTTGAATCCTAGAAAGTACACAACAAAATGCACCAGAGTACAATAACATATACTGTACACATGCTTAAAATAAAATCCAATAGTGCCCCATTTCATTTAATTTATTGTTCTCTCTTTAAAAATAAAGATATTGGTGGCAGATGCTGACCTGTACAACAGTGAAACTGGGTAACCCAAAAAGAAAATAGAAATATTGTTTACTGGGGTCCTCCCCAGGAATGCAGAAATATATTGCAGTGAAAGCTACATTATTTGGCACACGGGAAAGGGTGTGTGTGTTACTAGTTACCCAAATGTGCCATAGTTTTCGTATACACTACAACCCCCTCTGAACCCCTTCCTGCACTTACTATCTCCCTTTGCGCGCGTTGCCCCCAGGCGGTCCGCCCTTCCCGCCGCGCTCCAGCGACGCCACTGCCTAGGGCTCAGAGCTCACTCCCTTCCTTTCCCCCTCTCTTTCCCTTCGGTTTGGACATGCGACTTACTGGGGACACCACTTGGTAGTGACGAGGCGGGGAGGAGGGTGAATCAGGTCTGGGAGGGAGAGGGATTGGCGGTGCATGTCAAGTCCTGACACACACACCCTTCCCAGGCCTGATCCGCCTGCACGGATCAACATGGACTTGCACCAGCGATTGATATGGCACAGATCCAAGTTGCCCCGTAGCGGCTGCTGAGGCTTACCCCGGGGCCTCCAGCAGCCAAAACTCCCCCGTGGGATGTAGCGGAGACTGCGCTGGCGCTGCTGCATCGCCGCATGAGGAATTAGGTAGGATTGGACTGGTACATTCACAATCTGAAGGAATTGGGTAGCAACGTATTTGGATATAAAACTTTAACTCAACATTGAAAATATTTAACTGTTATCATCACACATTATATGGCATATTAATTGTGGACAAGATGAGTAACAAGCAATAAGCATATCTTTGAAAATGCTAGCTTCACAAATCTAATTGGAATCAGTTTCTGAAAAATTAGCTTCTGAATCTGAGCCTTCATTTTTATCCCATGAACTTCAAAAAACAAAACTTGAGCTTTGCACAGATTGAGACACGCACGTCTCTACATTTTCACATTTCAGCTTACCGGTATATCTTGATTTGGTGTATTTCCAAACATGTACCAGTTTCTTTCACATGCTGTGGAAGATGGAGGAAACTTAAGCAAGAGTTAGCAAGAAGAGTTGGAAACTACATTGTAAGGAGGCCTTGCTGCTACGTTGCTGGAAGACTAGGCTTAGAGTCCCAGATTTCGCTCCTGTCCAAATTCATGAAGATGCTCGGTATTCTGCAACACTGGAAAAGACCTTTCCAACATCAAGTGCTCATCCATTCAAATGCTCTGTCATCTCAGACGTTAAAGCCCTTGAATCTTGAACCTAAGAGATTTGCATCTGCACGAGTTGGCTGGCAACACAATTCTCCCCATTGCTGAATGAAGTCTGTTCTTCCTTCCTTCCTTCCTTCCTTCCTTCCTTCCTTCCTTCCTTCCTTCCTTCCTTCCTTCCTTGTAAGTGGAGATATGCGTAGATTGTCAGATGTCGTCTTTGATTTTACAGTATCTGTGCAACAAGGTGAGGAGTGTCTGACAACATGGCAGTATCTGATTCCGATACGGTGACTGCTGAGGAAATTGGCTGTATCTTCAAGGAGTTCTCCTGCCGAAACCAGAAAAAAACCCTTCGTGCAGGATAGTGTGTCTTACACTTCTGACTATTTTAAGGTTTTCAGTTACAACTACAGTATTCTTTGCACAGCATCTTTGTGTGTGTGTGTGTGTGTGTGTGTGTGTGTGTGTGTGTGTGTGTGTGTGTGTGTGTGTTTTAGTAAACGTTCATGGGAGATTACCACCCTCACCCCATATAGTTTTACTACAAAGTTTGTGTCACAAGTTTATTCTTCCCATTCTTCTTGCTGCTTCTTAAAAATTCCAGCTACAAAGTTAGTATAATTGACGTGTTCTGTAACGTCTTTTGCTCTCCTGGAGATCTTTTCCAGTGTGTCCAATTTTAAGAAATCATTGAAACAAAACACACACACATACCATGGGAAGAAGCATGTCCTGCTGCAGTAATATGCGGGTCTTTATTATCCATTATGCTGCTTTCATAGTACTTGCACTGTCAGTCAGCAAAGCAAATACTTCCACCACTCCCAATCTTTTCTAGGACTTCACATGTTTTATTACACTGCCGTGTGCCTGTTTTCTCCGGTTTCAATACTTTTGTAAAAGACTGGCTGAGGTAGTGTTATCACAAAGCTAAGGATCCCTTCTCCCCTTACGTTTGTCCACCCATCTGAGAGTTTCGTTGATTTTTTTTCTTGGTATGCACAGATTGCATAACATGTTCATATTTAGGCTTGAGAAGAGCTTTGCTCAGAGACTATCTGCTGTGCAAAAGAGGTGATTTAAATGTAAAAGAGAATTTAAATGCTTCTTGCCAATATTTTTATTTATTTATTTATTTTTATTTATTTTTCACATTTTATACCACCCTTCCTCCAAGGAGCTCAGAGTGGTGTACTTATTTCCTCCCCTCCTTTTTGTCCTCACAACAACCCTGTGAGGTAGGTAGGGCTGAGAGATAGTGACTGGCCCAAGGTCACCCAGGAAGCTACGTGGCTGAGCAGGGATTTGAACCTGGATCTTCCAGGTCTAAGTCCGACTCCCAAACCACTACACCATCCTGGGTGTAGTGGTTTGGGTGTAATATGTTTTTGGTGATTGATAATTGTGTCCCAGAAGCATAGTGGACCCCCAGTTTACAGTAGATTCACTTTATGATGAAATCACTTTGCAGTGGACTCTCCAAAATAAAATAAGGTTCACTATGCGATAAGTTATTCACTTTACAATGGCTCACAACTTCCGCCAACAGGACCTTGCGCATATAAGTATTTGGTAGCAGCAGCTCAGCCAATAGCAGCATTTTTAACATCGTGGCTATGTGTACAGAGAGAAGGATATATCATATAGCTGATGCAAATGCAAGCCATCTAGGTAGCATCTCGGCTGGTAGCAGCATTTTTAACATCATGGCTATGTGCATTGAGGGAAGGATACAGCCTTGTAATGGAAAGATCAGATAAGTAATTGCCACAATCCCTATTCAAAAATCAGATATCTGCTACTGTATTTCTTCGGTTCTAAGACGCATGTTTTTTCCCAATTAAGCATTTCAAAAAATGGGGTGCGTCTTAGAATCGAAGATCTCCAAAAAGCACCCCAAAATGCCATTTCCTTACTTACCGGGGCTTGGGGGAGCTTCAGGGAGGTCTGTGCGACCCTCTGCAGGCCTCCCCGATCTTCAGTTCAGCGAAAAACGGCGATTTTCAGCCATTTCCGGTTTTCACGAAAACTGGAAATGGCCGAAAATCACTGTTTTTCACCAAACTGAAGATCAACTGCAGAGAGTCGCGCAGACCTCCCTGAAGCTCCCCCAAGCCCCAGTAAGTAAGGAAATGGCATTTTCTGGCGGACCGCAAAGGCACTGCTCAAAGGCAGTGAGGAGATCGTCAGCTGCAGCGCGGAGCATGCTGGGGCGAACTCAGGTTCAGGAAGAGAGAGAGAGCTGCTGAGCAGAGGTGGCAAAATGGCGCGGTAAAAATCAGATCGCCATGGCAGGCAAGCTGGGGAGAGTTGGTGCTGAGCAGACAAATTCAAGGAAGGTGGTGCGTCTTGCAAATTTTGTTTTTTTTCTGCTGGTGTTCCTGAAATTAAGATGCGCCTTAGAATCGATGGCGCCTTACTCGAAGAAATACGGTAACTGCCCTTCAATACGGTAACTGCCCTTCAAAGAGCTGAGCTCCTGCAGTTTGCAAGCTTGTGAAAATATAGGGAGATAAATGTTCGATCGTCTCGTAAAGCTAGGTGTGTCCCGATAGAGTGTCATTTTAAAAAGTGGGTCCCGGTGCTAAAATGTTTGAGAACCACTGTGTTATTGGGTTCACATTACATTATTTTCACTATACAGATTACCTTTGTAAAGCTGGGGATCCACTGTTTTGCTCTTGCAAGTGCTTGGCCACTTTTTTCTTGATTGTTACTAGTGATATGTTTGGCAGAGATATTAGTTCACCGTTCACCATTCTCTTATGATGCTGATTGGACAACACTTTTAATGATGCAGACGCTACTGAAGAAACAGGGCTTCTGGATTGAAGATGTTTGTTGTGAGTGCTGCCTCCACAGTCATCCACCTGACTTTCATTCATGAAAGGCTTTTTAATGTCTACAGGATGCTTGGAAAAATAAGGATGTGTTTGGTCATCCTGGTAGCTTTGAGAAATGCATATTTATTTGACAGCGGGTGGCGCAGTGGGTTAAACCGTTGAACCATGAGCTGTCGATCGAAACGGCAGTTCAAATCTGTGACGAGGTTTGCTCTCGTTGCTTGGCCAGCTCCTGCCAACCTAGCAGTTCCAAAGCATGTTAATGTGAGTAGATAAATAGGTACCGCTTGCAGGAAGGTAAACAGTGCTCCGTGTTCCAGCTGCATGCTACGCGCTGCGGCAAGGAGAGTCATGCCGGCCACATGACCACGGAGCCGTCTTCGGACAACGCTGGCTCTTCGGCTTTGAAATGGGGATGAGCACCACACCCTAGAGTCGGACACGACTGGACTTAATTGTCAGGGGTCACCTTTACCTTTACCTTATCTGCACACCACGTTTCCCCCCCCCCCCCAGAGGGACTTGGAAGTGTGGAAATGCTTCCATATGTTAAAAGATGGTTATACCAGTTTGATGAGGGAGTGGAAAAAAGCAGTTTAATACCATACATTCTCACATACACATGAAAACCTAAGAAGAGCTTTGCTGAATCAGGCCAAGGGCTCGTATAGTCCAGCTTCCTGTATCTCACAGTAGTCTACCACAGTGATCTTCAACCTTTACCTGAAGGTAAAGGTCACTGTAAGTATTTGCAATATGCCGGGGCGACGGCACTGCTGGGATTGTGCTGCTGCTGGCAGGGGAAAAAAGTTGATTTTTCCCCTATCTGGGAGTCATGCCGGTCCTCTGGGGGGTGTAGGTAGTCCATGGACCCCTCTGTAGGCCTCCCCATGCCTCAAAACTGCTGCAGGTCACAATCGCGACCCACTTTTGGTTTTCGGACGAAAACCCTGACCTGACCTGTCTGCCAGCAAGGCAGGACAATAAGTTGTTTGTTTCCCAGTTTGTAGTAGAGTGTTTGTGTTACAGTCATTTGGAAGGGGAGATGAAAAAGTTGACTGGGGCCAGGTCAAAAGGACAGCAAATATGGGAGTACTGGACTCTACATCAAAATAGAACAAAGGTCACCCGAAGAATGCAAGGAACAATTGCCCATCATCGTCGTCATCATCGTCATCGTCATCGTCATCGTCATCGTCATCATCGTCATTATTATTATTATTATTATTATTATTATTATTATTATTATTATATAATAGAAATTCAATTATTATCCTACCTTTCTCCCCCTTAGGGGAACCCTCTCATGCTCCTCTCTGCATGCTCCTGTCATGAAGATGGCAGCACCCTCTACATGCACTTTTGGATGTGAATATTGTATTCAGTCTACAGAATTCACAGTAATTACCGTTTTCTACTTCTGTAGGCTAACTTATATACAAATCTTCATACCACATAGCATTTTGAGTGAGTGAAGCCTTATCTTAAAAATTGTCTCGCTCATTCCAAAAGAAAAAAAAAAGTCATCAGAATTGTTTTTGATGTTCCCCAAAATTTCAATTTTTTCCACTGCAAAAATTGAAAATTGTCTTGGGGGGCTGGGAAACTGAAACAGAAAAAGAAAAGTTTTATTCCAGGCCTTCACATCTCTAGCTCAGTGTCTTGTGTAAATGTGGTTGCTTTGCCTTCATTTATCATGTTGGCCCATCCGATACCTGTGGTATCTGTAAATGCCATGCTAACATTGCACATGTAGCAGTTGGGGGCTCATTTAAACATGACAGTGTAGCCGTAGGCCAGGCCTCTGTCTGACTTGGTCTGACTCCATGTTCAAGGCCTGACTCCATCTTTGGCCAGCGGTTGAACCTGCCTCCAGCTGGAGTTGGTAATTAGAAGTTTTTGGAAGCCTTCCACTCGCCTTCCTCTCTGCTCTGCCTCCCTCCCCCCCCCCCCCTTTACCAAGCAGCTAGTTAGACAACAGCAGCTATCTGTGTTGGATGCCACACACTTAAGTTCTGCTTGCTTGCTTGATGTCATGTCGGTGTTTCCTCATTATTTTACTCAACAGGTTGTTTGTCCGTGTAGCTTTCTCTCATGTGGTTGCTTTGCTTACTTGTTATGTCAGAAAAAAGGTCATGGGTTAAAACTCCAAAGGGGGTGGACAGTCTGTAGCTACATGTCCGTAGAAGATTCCACTTTTTTAAAAAATGGAAAGGAGTATTTAATTCACCTTTTTTAAGGGCTAAAATCTTCATCTGGTTGGAGATCATCTCTGTCTCTTTAATGCTAATGCTCTTAGCCAAGATGGAGGTGCTATTATTTAGATGTCAAATCTTTCTTTGTATAATGCCAGCAGATTAGGACATTATTATGTTGTTATTATTAAGGCCCCATTCTGTTGTTCACTTTTGACACAGTAGACAGAGTATTGCATGAATGAATTTATTTTTTTTAATGAATGTACCCTCCATGTGATGATAGCTAGTATTTCTACATCAGGTAGAAAAGTTTGAGAATTCACATGGCATGGTATAGAAATTGTGAAGAAATTGTCACTGTGTGAAACTGGCAAGATAAAATAATCTTGCAATTACCGGTACTTCTCTGTGGCCTGGTGCGCATGTACATAACTTGCAGCCCAGTCCTGTGTAACTCTTGCACTGGTGTAACAGTAGATCCACTGGTGTAAGTGCATTTATGCCAGCGTAACTTGCCGTACACCGACGGACGCAGGACGGACACCGGCGTAAACCCCCTTGAACGCTGCGCATGCACAGTTCAGACGCAGGATTGACACCGCTGCAACTCCGCTGGTGCAGGGGGCATTCAGGGGGCGTTCGGACATCCCCGGAATGCCCCCTGCTCCAGAGGACTTGTGTTGGCATCCATGCTGTGTCCGAACTGTGCATGTGTGGCATCCGAGGGGATTTACGCTGGTGTCTGTCCTGCATCCATCGGCGTACGGCAAGTTACCCTTGCATAAGTGCACGCACACCGGTGGATCTACTGTTACACCAGTGCAAGAGTTACACAGGATTGGGCTGTTGATTGCTCAATGCGTGGCGAATGTGTAGAGCAATTCCATTGAAATAGCCATTCAAGTAAGACTAGAATGACTTGGGAAACTGTGTTGTGTTGGAGATGAGATGAGGCAATGTGAATGTTCTTTCCGTAGTGTTGTCCCATTCTCGTCATCACTTGATGTTGCAGTCCTCCAGTGATGAACGTACATGTGTGTACCAGCTCCGTGCCAAAAGGAAACGTGGGAATCAGGCCTGAATAATACACTGTGCTATCTGTGGTCAGCCCTGTAATCCAGCAAGCTACCAGTCATGTGGAGGAAGTGAAGTATGTACTTCTTTTCAACTGAGGGCCAGCTCTGGCTTGCTTGGTACCCAAGCCAACAGCACCAGAAGGGTCTTCTCTTCTTGCCACTCATTGTTTTTCTAATTTGGAAATAGATGCACAAGCAGAACAGTGCCCTTCTCTCTTTCCCCTTGCTTACCCAATTTCTATGGTCAGATCAGTATGCAAGTCTATGAAAAATTCACTTTCTTGGGAGCCAGTACCAATTATTTTGTAGCCAGTCCTGAACAGAATTGGAACAAAATATTTTTGATTTTTAAGTGCCAGTATTACATTTTTTAAGAGCTTGGATGACTATTTCCTTGACATCTTTGCAACACTGATCATTATTTCCCCAGAGGGCAAGAAGGAAGAAGAATTTCACAGTAAATTCTGGAGAGGACTGTAATGGCAAGGAATAGAAATACTTGAATTTAAGCCTGTGCCCTTCTGATCATGTTATCTCACATGCTTCCAAGTTTCTTCTTCCCCTTAAAAAAATTACAGTACCGTGCTGGACACTCTGCAAAATACTTGCATATAAATCCTAATGTTCTCTATTATGCCAAATATTTATTCTGCCAAGCAAATAAAAGCACAGCACCGCAAGACGCTACAGATTGAATTGTCCGCGAGACTGAAATATAGTCTCTTTTGCTCCACCATAAGCTTTTATTTATTTAAACACCTCATCTATTTACACTGGCTCCAAGCTTCACCATATTTCTAAATGTGAAACTGGATGGTTTGTAAGGATTTATGCATGAACATTTGCATTTTAAGTATTTTTTTTTCCTAGGGACAAGGAAGACAGTGAATTACAACTTGCATGTTGACTGATAAAATCTGTATAGATTTTGTTATAATACAAGAAACATCAGATGTCTGATCTCAGACAAATGCATATATTAAACACAAGGATGATGCAACACCTTCTACATGAGACTTGATTAAATCAGGAAATACAGTGGAATTACCAGGATATGAGGCCTATTCAAGGGGGAGGAAAACATGTGCCAGGATTTGCGCTCTTTGGAGATAGCCATTCCCTTCTGGGACTGAATGATTAATTGACGAAGTCATCTCTGCAGGATTTCCTGGCTGGCTTGGAGAGGTGGAGTTTTTATATAGCCAATTCATGTTTTCAGGTTTTTGAATACAATTGGTTGTTGCAGGCCATGCCATAACATGTGTTGGAGTGAGATTAGCTGAATGTCAGGAAGTAGTAATTGTGGCTTATGGTCCTTGGGGGAGCCCATCCACTGACCTACACTTGTTGACATATACATATCTGGCCGTCAAAGTATATAGCGTTCTTTGTTATTAGAATTCGGAGCACTTTACACAAGTTACAGCCCAATCCTATCTTGGGTTTATGGCGACGGTTCTTGTGATCACAAAAGGTGCACTGCTGTTGTGCATTGAAGGACCGCCAGTCCACAAGTCCAGAGGCTCCGTACACATGCCAACAGCTCACCTAGGCTGCACCGGAGCAGGCAAGGTGGCGGTAGAGACAGATTGGGGGAGGATCGGGACAGGGAATAGGATGGGAGGGGGTGGATCTCGGTGGCAGCTGCACTCACTAGGATCCTATCCTCCTTTTCTGGGCCCAACATACCCCTTGAGGCTCCTTGGATTTATGCCAGCCAAATAGCTGGTGTAGATCCAGGGAGACCCATTGGCGGCCAGGTGGATTATTGGAGAGTTAAGTAAAAAATATTTTTACTTACCTCTCCCGGGCTGTCTGGTTGCCCCTCCCACCATAGGATGCAGCTTGCGCTCCATTGGCTCTGCTGCATCGCGTAAACTGATTAGGGCATTAGATGACGTTAAAACAAATACTGTAGCAAAAACGGCAGCAGGCAAAAATGCCCATTGAAGCCTCTTTCAGTAAAGTGAAGCAACTTGTAATAGATTTTGCATTCTACACACAAATACAATAGCAGGTGGAAAATGGGATCAAGGTCCAATGATGGAAGAATTGCCACTTGCAATACTGGGTGATGTGACTAAACATTGAAGAGGGCCAAGGAGATGGCAATATCAGTAGGTGTGCTTCCTACTGTTACAGCGCAATCCTGCACAGTTAGGCCAGTGGAGCATGCACTCCACTGGCCTAAGACATCGCAAAAGTGCCTTAAGGAACTTTTGCACCGCCTTAAGAAACTTTTGCGCCGCCTCGAGAGTAAGCAGCGGAGGCTAGCGCCACTCAGTCGGCTGTCCTCCAGATCCTGCACCAGCCGCTGCAGGTGAGTCCTGCGCCAGTTGACACAGGGGCGGGCAGGGGCAGTAAGGGAGGGGGCCATTGGCCGGCCCGGGCTGGGAGGGGGCGGGGATATCTGCGCTGAGCTGTGCCAATATCTTGAGCCCTGTTGCAGTCCGGGCCCGCCTTACAAAGTCTCTCCCTGGATGCGTGCCAGCTCCTGGAGCGCATCTGAGGAGACCCATTGCGGCCTGCGCCGCTTACACCAGGGGAAGGGGACAAATGTCCCCTTTCCCCGAGGTGAGCCCGGGTCACGCCGGCGTGGCCTTCAATGGGCCTAGGATGCAGCGGCCGGCCCTTTTAGGCCGTCCGCCACATGTTAGGCAGGATTGGGCTGTTGGTGTCCTTACTGTTGAATTCTACATTGGGTTCATTGCTCTTGTGTTCATTGCTCTTGTGTTCCCTGTCTTGTTGAATTCTCATTCAATAAATTCTGCATCAGATCAATGGCCCATAAACAGTAACCTGTACTGTATGCGCTTATGCAAAGAAGTTGGACTACACCCAAAGTGCACCTGACCTTAGGTACAATGTAGCTTATGGAAGATAAATTCAATCCTAAATGACTTGTTCCAGGTTCAATCCTGGACTGCAGGTTACAGCCCAGCAAAGTGGAAGACAATACACATCCCTCTTCTGTCCCTACCATCAAACTTTAAACTGGATAGATTAGAATTTAAAACATTGAATACATGTTATCTTACTGGAAGTGGTCATGGGTATTGATAAGACCATATTGAGCAGTAAGGAAAAGGAAACGGTACTTTTCATAGGTAGACTTACCATCTGTCCTGGAAAAAACGGGACTGCCCCAGTTTCCAGACCCTGGTCCCAGCCACCAGGCTGGAACCAGGGCAGTCCCAGTTTTCTGGGTCCACTGCTGCTTCAACGATGATTTTAAAAAGATAAAAGTTTTCCTGTGCGGCCATCTTGGATCTCACAAAATCTCACGAGATCCAAGATGGTGGCTCCCAAATCTTGTAGGAAAATTGCCTTTTTTTTAAAAAAGAAAAAGCTAGACATAACAGAGGCTTGTGCAGTTGTGCTTAGAGGGAATAATATAATGTGTTGGATTCTAAAAGTGCCTTGCATGAGTAGAAAGACTATTCTACTCGGACAAGAAGTCTCCCCCAAATTTCTTCCAGTTTTTCTGCTACAGCTTATCTTCCTCCCCTCCCCACATCATTCCACACTATTCCAGAGGCACCCCTGACCCTCAACATTTTTGGTGGATCACGAAAGCTCTGTTGTGTAAACAGAACTTTGCTTGTGGGATTCTAGGTCCAGTTTCAGAAAGCTCCTTGCCTACAATCCTACGTACGACTAGGCTGCTTGAAGAGAACTGCCACCACTTCTCCAAATGCTAGAAATGTGTGGCCATTTTGGCATGTGGGCTTCTATGTGGTGACACAAGTAACCATGCCACAATCTGAACTGACAATGTACAAGCGCCTCTTTAGTCTTCACAGTTTATCCCAACTAGCAACAACATTGCTAGTTTATTTTGCCTGCCACCCAAGCAGATACGTGTATTTTAAACACCGTATGCTTCGTAGAATATTGTCATGAATGTATACAGTGAAAACCCTGCAGGCAACTGTTTGCAAGTGATAAACCAATGCTGCTGTCTTCTCAAAGCAGGAGACACATTTGAGAATATAAATTCCACCTTGCTGCTGGAAACCTGTATGTTTCAAGTTAGTGCTGGAGACTGGATTGAGTTAACATTCAAACTTTATTTCCAGAAACTGGAGGGGATGTTAACCATTTTTTGCTTCCATTGTCTAAGCAGCCCTTTGTATGTGTTGAAACAGTCCTGTACTTTTAAGAGGCTGATCCAAGTCTTCAAGTAAACCTCTAAACCAGGGGTTCTCAACCCTTCCCAGCTGAGCCTAGCTCTCCTGCTGCATACGAGTGACTGGCAATGACATCATTGCCAGTTACTTCCAGGTTTGCAGGTTTTCGGACGCCAGAAAATGAGCTAGGAGGCTCTGGGCAGGTGGGAGGGCCCTCCTCAGGGTTTCCGAGAGGCTCGGGCAAAGGCAGGAGCCTCTCGTGAGCAAAAATGCACCGCCAAAAGCGCCACGTTGAAGCAAGGTTCCAGTGGTCCAGCGGTCCATGTACCACCAACAGTCGGCTAAAGTACCACTGGTGATACTACTACCACTGGTTGAGAAGCCCTGCTCTAAACTACTTCTTTAGAGTTTACAAACTGCAGACTGTTGGAGTTCATATCACAAGCTCCCCACACTGTCCTTTGGCTTACCATCTGCCTGTTTGAAGAGTTCTGTAGAACTTGAAGTTTGCTGTTCGATGCTGTGTTAGTTTTGGTTTGTACTAAATAGAGTACTACCCTATTTTGAATTGTGGGTATTTCTTCTTATGGACCAACACAGTCACCTGTGATCTTGCGTTGTTATCTCATCCTTTGCTTCAGGCAGCAGAATATCTTGGATCAGAAAGGCAAATATAAACATTGAGATAAATAAATAACTCCGAGGACTGCAGTTCCAGTTTTATGAACTGAAGAGGGCTTCATCTGTATGTTAACTAGGGAAAAGCATTTTATTGATTGTGTGGAGGCCCCTTTTTCTCTCTGTACCACCACAGCGGCATTTCTGAACCCCCCCCTCTTGCTGATAATCTTTTTTTTTTTTTCTTGTCTCACTCCATAGCATTTTTTCTGTTCCTGCATCCAAGGGGCCACACGTGTGATCACCAGTGGTGACCACTTTAATGAACTGATGAGTGCAGCACGGAAGAAGGCCGAGGGGGGGGGGGGATGCATCTGCGTAGGCTTGCCATATTTTCCTGACTGACCTTCAACCGGGACACCCCCCCCACCAATTAAATAATTAAACGAAAAATTAAATAAATAATTAATAAAAATACATAGAAAAATACAAGCACGTCCACAATTTCTATTTATTTATTTAAAAGTATAGGGGGCGCGAAGCATGGCCTCATTTTTAATTATTTATTTATTTAAGTTAAATAATTAATTAAATTTACTTAACCCATCATCGTCGGCAGTGCTGATCCGGCAGTCGTGCTGCTGAGATCCGTGCTGCTGCTGCATCCTCGGCGCACTGCTGATCTAAGACTGCCCCGGGCCCGTTCAGTCTCCGGAGATCGCTCGCTGTCTCACCGGCTCCAAGCCAGTGAGACAGCGAGCGATCCGGAGACTGCCCAGCCCCGGGCAGTCTCTCGTTCGCCTGCTGTCTCACCGGCTCCGAGCCAGTGAGACAGCGGGCGAACGGCCTACTCACCAGCTTGCTCGCCGCCGCCGCCATGTTTAAAATAGAGTTACTTACCCAGGCACTGGCATGTTGGCTTGCGAAAACTCGCGAGAGCCAAGATGTCGGCGCCCAAATCCCGTGAGGGCATCATGTCCTCACGGGATTTGGGCGGCGACATCTTGGCTCTTGCAAGATTTTGCGAGCCAACATGCCGGTGTCCGGGTAAGTAACTCTATTTTAAACATGGCGGCGGCAGCGATCCAGGATCGCGCCCATACCTCCCGGGATTCCGGGATCCGAGCCCGAAATTTGGGATCGTCCCAGGCATTCCGGGACGTATGGCAAGCGTACATCTGCGCAGTTGCACCCCACTTTGGAGCCACTGTGGCAACCAGCAAGAAAGACTGACTCTGTTCCTGCAGGGCTTGCATGCTTTCAAGTCTCCTGTGAAGTGCTGCCTCCTTGCTGCTCTTCTGCAGGCTAAAGTTCCTTGTGCAACAGAACAAAAGAGGGAGAGCATCATTGCTTGAGCCACAGTGATGGCAGTATTTGTTGATTGAAGAGCATTTCCCACTTTAGCTCTTACTTGTTAAGGCCAACTCTTTTCTTGTTACTTATTGGGCTTTTGCAGAAGGGGGAAACGAGAGAGATTCAAGCGTTAGTCCTGGGGATCTTTAGGCAGGGGTTTAGAGCAGTGGTAGTTGGTATAGTGGGTCACCATTAGTGACTGACTTTGTGAGCATCTGGAATTAGCCTCACTCAGCCTTGGAGTGCAGGGGCTGAGGCAATTGTGCAGAAAAAGCTGTAGTACAGTTCCACCTAAGTCCATGTGCCACGTAAGATTTCACAGTGAAATGAGTATGTTCTTCTTTGAAAGCCCATCCATGTTAAAACTTGCTGCAATGAGAAGTTTAGGGCTGATCAAGCAGTTTAGTACATGAAAACAAGGTGGTCCAATCCCATAAGAGAACTGGCCCACAACAGTTTCTGCATGCTTGAATTGATCTCAAGTGCCTGATGCAGTGTTCCTATGGAGATCAATACATACACTCATCTTCCTATTTTGCCATTTGTTCTGTTCTAGAATTGTGGTAGAAATTTAACTGGGCCCTGAAATTCATATTGGGGGGCGGGGATTTACAACCCTGAAAGCCCAGCCATTCTGGATCAGATGGCAGAAACAAATGGCTGTTTTGTTTCTCCGATTATTTTGTGTGTGTCTGTGTTGGACGATTTGGCCAGAAAGAGTCTTTCCTCAATGACTGCTGTTTAGTCTAAGGGTGGTAAATGTTTGCAAATGGGAACTGCAGGAATGCAACAAGTCCTTGTAGACTTGGCTGATGTGAACATAAGAAGAACCGTGCTGAATCAGATTCATGACCATCTAGTGCAGCTTCTTTTTTCCAACTGTGGCCAGCTAGAGCTTCTGGAATGTGCACAAGCAGGTTATATTAGATAACCAATTTCTCTCTCTTCCCCCCCCCCCCCCAGCATCTGGCATTCAGAGGGACCGTTCTCTCAGAACATGAAAGTACCATTTGGGTCTCATAAGCTAATAGTTGTTGATAGCTCTAATTGCCATTCAGAGCCAAAGACTGTTGTTGCACCCAGGGCCGGTGCCAGACTATATTGCACACTAGACAAAATACTTGCACGCACACACACACACAATTGCCAACTTCAGTTTTCAAAAACATGTCTTGTAGAAAAAATGAAATGAAAAAATATAAATTGTCAGTTGCATTTCTACATGGGTTACAAAAACAATCCGTATAAAATGGTGCCCCTCAAAGGTCAGCACTATGCCCCTCTGAGGTCTGTGCCTTAGACGGCTGCCTAGTTGGCCTAATGATAGCACTGGCCCTGGTTGCACCTTAAGTTGTAGCAATATGTCAATTATTATTTTAAATACTGTTATATGCTGCCTTTCTTCCACACTGGAACTCTTGAGGTTCCTGGGCAGACTCCCATTCAAGTATTGGACAGAGCCAGACCTGTTTAGCTTCGGCACAGTTGTTGCCTCACGTGTCTTCCGATTGTGTTAAGAAGTAGTCTCTTTTGTTTGTCCTGAATCTTTTACCAATAAATTTAATTGAATGACACTGATAGTTTTCAGGTAGCATCTTTTCCATTGGCTGTTGTTGGTGACACCTTTTGTGTCTTTTTTAGGTTGTGAGCCCCTTTGGGAAGGGGACCCATATTTCTTTGGGGATGTATGTGAGCTTGTTAGTTGAAAAGTGGTTTAGAGGTACAGTATTATTCATCTCATTTGCCATCTTGTGTCCTTTACCCAGTTTGAAGAGACAGTCCTCTTGGGTTTTCTTTTTTCCGAATACTTTGGTATCATTGACAGCCTTGGCTACCTCACTGCTTCCCCTGACTCCAGAAAATTTATGAATAAATTAAATAGTGTTGGTTCTTGAACTACAAATGTTTGGACAAACCAGCCACTATTGTGAAGACTGTGCTTTCCTTCCTATCTTCTGCTGTTTAATGCATTACTGATCTGTTAGAGGAGAGATTTTTATTCCATGACTACTGTACTAAATTTACTCAAGAGCCTTTGGCAAAGGACTTGGTCAAAAACATTTTAGAAACCCAAGTATGTAATTTACCCCTACCCACGTGTTTAATGTTCTCAAATAATCCTAACGGAATGATGGCTACAGGATTCCTGCCTACTGGAGAATGACCAAGGGCAGAGGTGTTGTTGCGCCCCCACGTGGTAGGGGCTGCCGACGCGACGATGCCCATGTGACGCGGGGCCATGATGTCAGCGCGCGGCTGCGATCGCCCCCCCGCCGTTTGGCTTCCGTTTCGGAGCTAATCGACGCCAGGGCGGGCGGGCGGGCGGGTCGGTCGAGACGCAGCCCGGATGGCTGTGAAGAAACAACGAGGAAAAGATGAGCGACGCCTGAAATTGCCCAGGGCACCAAGGCCCCCGCCCAGACGACGCTTCTGACCAAGTGGTCACAAACACAATACAGTGGACCCTTTTTTATTTGTGGATCTGGGACCCATGGATTTGTTACACCGCGGGTCCTGAATCCACACATGTCCATGCTAAAAACCCTGTAGAAAGGGGAAAAGCCCCCCCCCCATGCCATTTTACCTTTTAAATAGCAAAATTGTAGCTTTTTCAAGCCTCAGCGAGGCTTCTTGAAGCCACCCTGGAACAAGGCTGGGAGGGGGGGAAGAGCCCTTGCGCGACCCGGAAGTGGGTCATGAAGCTTCAAAAAGCCTTGTGGAGGCTTGAAAACATCACAATTTTGCTATTTAAAGGTAAAACTGCTCTGGGGGGGAGGGCTTTTTTTCTTTTTACAGGGTTTTTAATGCGGTCCCTGGTATCCATAGATCTTTGCTATCCGCGTGCAGGGATCCCGAACGGATCCCTCGTTGGTAGCAAGGACCGACTGTACTTTTCTATTTGTTCCTTTTTTCCTTTTGGGGGAGGTTAGCTGCCTAAGTAGATACAGCCATCAGAACAGATCATTTTCCAGGACTATTACTTCATGATTGCAGCATAGCCAAGTTAATACCTGCCTTTGCTGCGCTGGAATCATTAAGTAACAATCCTTGAAAACAATCTGTGATGATGGTCTTGTTTGGAAGATAACTCTCCTGCCTCCAGGGTCCCCTGAAACTTAGGAATTGCCTCACTTGCTTTCCAGCCTCTCTCTTTATGAACATACATTATATCATATCGTTAGCTGTA
This sequence comes from Plestiodon gilberti rubricaudatus, assembly GCA_026170595.1. Taxonomy (NCBI): domain Eukaryota; kingdom Metazoa; phylum Chordata; class Lepidosauria; order Squamata; family Scincidae; genus Plestiodon; species Plestiodon gilberti. The sequence continues at coordinate 145,101,411 of JANXHW010000002.1, forward strand.
TCACTCATTAAACACTCAGGGCCTTCAAGTCTGCACACAAAGAAACTAGAATACTGTACATGTTCTCCAGCTGTCTAGATCAGAGTCTGAATAGCTCGCCATATGGCCTGGAGTTCTTTCTCTGAAGAGCTTTGAAGTAGGCCAAACTGTTTCCAGCATAACATCATCAGACTTTCCCAAGAGTTGACAATTGTTGAGATGGAGGAGCCAGTATGGCTGTGCTAATGGCAGCCTCCTCCCTGCTTCTGCCTCCACACTTTGAATAATTAGACTGAACTACAGAATTCACTTTGGGTAGCTCCCCTGGTGGGACCTGGTAGGGCACATCCTGGGCACATGTGGCCATGCCTGACCATCATCCTCTGCACAGCAAGGGTCTGCTGCTGCTCCCCACCAGGGTCCAGGGGGACACAGTGCAAGGGGGACACTTACTGGGCAATTCCGAGGGAGTAGTGGCAGCAGCCTGTCTTCTTCTCTTCCCTCCCCAGTAGCATAACTGGGGTGTGTGTGTGGCGGTAGCATGGTAAGTGCTGCATTGGGGCCAGGGCATCTAGAAATAGTTAAATAGTGGTAGTGAGAGTCACCTATTGCTTCTATCTGTTTCTCACTGCCTTCTGGTAAGCCTCTCCCTTGGACATTGGTTAGCTTACAAACGGGGTCAGCAGCAGCAAACTGTTCTTCCCTGGTACCATCTTATAAATTTTGAACGTAATTCTCCCCCCCCCCCCCCAAGCATCAGGTGTTGTGGAGTAGGTAGTAGAAATGAATATGTATGTATCTTCTTGTCGCCATGTGTACCTGCAGTGGCAGTGGTGAAGGAAGACTTTTTCCTGTCCAGTTCCTGGGAATTGGGGGCGGGGAGGGGGAGGGAATAGCTGGCCCACATATGTACTTTTCAAACCAAGGGGGAAGTGTGACACTGGGGTGTGTGTGGCTTTCAGTGCTTTTATCCTAGGGCCTCTCAAAAATTGGAGCCACCACTGGTTTGCCTGGGACTTGCACTTCAGCCCTGTGTAGATGTTACTTATGTGTACAACCAAAACATGTGGTTGGGAGGCAGGGAGCACACCAGGGGTGGCAGATGTGAGGAGAACCTCTCCCCCAACCACTTGTTCAGCTCCTATAATAAATTATGCTGTACTTGATAGAACTGGGTTGGAATCTTCTAGGTCAGAGTACAGAACCTACAGTAGATCTGGTGGCTCAGTCTGAGGGGGGGAGTTCAGGTCCGGGGGCATTCCAGTAGAAAAGCTGTCTACTTTCACCCAAGGTGTAAATCTGAAACCAAATGAAGGTGAGAAAAAACCCAGTCTGACCCATTGTTTTTCTGAGAACTGACTCTAAAGCCAAATGAAAAAATGTGACCTCTAATTAGGGCTACCATATTTCCCCCACCTCCAACCAGGACCCCCCTGTCAATTAATTAAATAATAAATAATAAAAATTAAAAATAAAATTAATAAAAAATAATTTTAAAACTAAAGGGGGCGCGAAGCGCGCCCGAAAATTAATTATTTAATGAATTTTTCGTAAAAAATAAATAAACTTACCCCATCCATCGTCGCCGTCCGCGCTGCTCCTTGTCCTCGCGCTGCTCCACATGTCCGGAGGCTCGTGCGGCACGGAGCAAGCAGGCTGTGCGGCCCGGTCTCCCCCTGCACAGAGCCGGCGAGGGAGCGGGCGAACGACAGCCTGCTGCCCGTGCCGTGCGAGCCTGCCGGAGGCTCGCGTGGCACGGGCAGCAGGCTGTTGTCCGACCGCTCTCTCACCGGCACGGAGCTGGCGAGGGAGCGGGTGAACGACAGCCTGCTGCCCGTGCCGGTGAGAGAGCGGTCGGACGACACCCGCTCCTCGCTGCCCGCTGCCGCCGACTTCTTCTTTTTGAAAAACCCGGGCCCGGCATCATCTTGGATCACAAAATCTCACGTGAGGGCATCATGCCCTCACGAGATTTGGGTGCCGACATCTTGGATCTAGCGAGATTTCGCGATCCAAGATGATGCCGGCGCCCGGGTAAGTTTTTCAAAAAGAAGATGGCGGCGGTGGCGGCACTGCCATTCGCCCCGGAAAACCGGACCGGGACTTTCCCAAAAATGGAGGCCATTTTCCGGGACTGTCCCGTTTTTTTCGGGACGTTTGGCAGCCCTACCTCTAATGGTAATTACCTAAACTTCTCTCACAGCGTAATCCTATTCAACTTATACCACTGGTGTAACCAGAGGTGCAACGAGAATGGGAGGCCCCTGAATGGAAAGGGGATTCAAATCCCCCCAAAGGGGGATTCAAAGGGATTTTGAATTCCCTTTCCGTTCCGGGGCTTCCTGTTCTCACTGCACCACTGGTTACACCAGTCGTGTAAGTTGGATAGGATTGCGCAGTCAGTGCTGAATCTGCCACTACTATTAGGCCCAGGTCAGATCATCCAACAAACTACTGTTTTGAATGAGCAAGAAAGTAGCTGTGGGCCTACACTCTTCTTTCTCCCCTTATGTGCTCAGCTAAATGCAAAACTTTTTGTTTTGTTAAACCCCTGTAATGTCTGACAAGGAAACTGGTTTAAGAAATGCCCCCAAACCATGATATGAAAAAATAGTCTAATATCCTAGTTTGTAGGAATCGAAACCAGTAGTTAAAATTTTTTGGGTCATGGACACCTGCTTTGAAAATATGATGAAAGCTATGGACTACTTCCCCAGAAAAATGCAAATGAACACACACAAAAATATTTTTGCACCCATTTCAGATCCCTAAAAGCCCATTCATGGGCCCCTTAGGGGTCCATGGGCCCCTAGTTAAGAACCCCTGACTTAAATCACAGTTTCCAGTTTGAACATCATGGGAAAATGTGGTTTAACAGACCACAAAGATTTGCATTTAGCTAGGCATGCAAAGGGAGGAGGAAAAGAAGGCACATGGGAGTTCCTTGTTTGTTCATAGTCCAGCAAAATATAATTTATTGGATTGTCTGGACGGAGCCTTAGTCTTAGGGCTGTTTCATACATTAATATCCATGCAGGCAACTGTGTGTGTATTGTGATGTGTGAATGGTGGTACAAGTATGTTCCAGAAGCACACGTCGGGCAGCTAGGTTAGCAATATGGTAAATAATGGAGATGAATGTTTTTTTTTGGGGGGGGGGGGAAGTAGTGCATAAAGCAGCCTTCAGTGTTCCTTTCATGAATCTTGCTTGCCTCTGTATGGTCAGAACCACTCCCACATGCCCCATCTTAATGGTTGTTAACATGAATTGAAACTTGGCCTAGCGAAGATCAGCTTGAATAGGCCTCTGTTCTTCTCTGTGGCTGTAGTGCTGTGTTTTGTCAGGTCGCCTTGTAAGTAACAGGAGGCCTGGGAGTTATACCATTACATTCTCTCACTGCAGCTATTAAGCAGGTAAAGCTGTGTGTGTGTGTGTGTGTGTGTGTGTGTGTGTGTGTGTGTGTGTGTGGAGGGTGGGGGATTTTGAAGGCTTTTTGTTGTTAAGGAAAGAGACACTGATCTAAGGTGATACAGTTGCTTAAGACAAGAGGTCATTGGGGTTGCTTGGAGGCATGTATGCAGGTGTCAAGACAAATTGTTGGAGCACGAAAATGTCTTTGAGGTTTGTTTGTATGGGATGGAGGTGAATCAACACTGCAAATCAAACCACGACAAATCGCTCACTAGGCGATATCCTGTGTCATGTAGTCAGTCGCCTTGGATGCTTCTTGAGAGAAAAGAATTTCCTAACCTCTCATAGCATTGCCGGTTTTTCCTCTTGGAGCAGGGGAACACAGTTTACTTAGTACCTGGTGACCTCAAGAGGAATATCTGAAGCATAATTGGGTGAGGTGGCGTGTACTGCATGGACCATCTAGTGTGCACACATCCCTTGTTAGTAGAATAGCCTACACCTGATAGATGCTTGTCTAACTGGCTACTGAAATGGAAACCCCACAGTCTCTTTGGGCAGCTATTGATTTTCATTATTGAAATTAGATTGCAAGTCTGCAGGCAGAGTTTGCTCTTTTTAAAACCCAATTGCTGTACAATGGTAATACATAATTATTAACTGCGCTTAGAACTCAGTTTAGGAATGAGGAGAGTTGAAACAAAAGGGGCTCGGAGGCTTGATTTCTAGGAATATAGGAATCTGCCTTACACTGAGTAGATATAGACCATTGATCTGCCTGGCTTGGAATTATCTGCCCTGTCTGAGAGTAGCTTTCTGAGTTTCAAACAGGAGTCTTTCCCAGCCCTGCCCGGAGATGGCTAGGGATTACACCTGTATCTGTGTATTTCTTGGATCAATATATTTTAATTTTATTTTTTCTTATTGTTTTTAAAGTTGGCTAGCTTATGTAAAGTCTTCTTTTTGTATGCACAATTCAACTACCGGTAGTGCTTCTTGGCAACCTGTAATTCTCAGCTATTTGGGAAAATGACGGTGCAGTTAATGTATAGAGTCGCCTTCCATTTTTCCCATCTCAAACATAGTGCAGTGGCTAGCTACGAGGGAGGACTTTTAACTAGGACAGTTAATGTTGCCAAAGATGCCAAAGGAGGTGGTGAATTTTTCATCAGTTTGAAAAGTCTGAGAAGGGGGTGGGGAAGAGAGATTCTTGAGATTTCAAACTTGAAACGATACTGGAGAAAAAAAAATTGCCATTGTATTTTGATTTGTTCAAAAAAGAATGGCATTGCATAGTGGTGGTCCAGGAATGAACCTGAATTCATAGTACAGTACATTGTGAAACTGGTATCTGATCTGTTCTTGCACACAATGGTTGCAGTCCTGTACATGTTTACCTGGGAGTAAGTCCCATTAAACTCAGTGAAGCTTACTTCTGAGTAGACATGTATAGGGTTGTGCTGCAAGTCATTTGGTTCTGGTTCTCTCGCAGAAAAGACATGTACAATGGCTACACAGTTTTTTCTCTACTTTTCTGAATGGGTGTTTTTGTTAAAGACTAGCAGGGAAATGTATCCAATAAGAATATGCGTGGATTCTGGAAACTCATTGATGCGTATGCTTAGCATTCTCGGTGGCGCTGTCAACATCACTGTGACATAGGCCAGTCTTTGGATGGTGAGGGTGAGTGCTGGTGGCTTTCCAAATGGTACTTGCAGCTGAGCTGAGATCTGAACCAGGCAATTCCCAACGCACAGCTCATGCTCTTGTTGTGCAATACCAACTTTCAGATGTCATGTGCTGATGGATGAAGGAAGTCAGGCTGGACAATTCGTGGTTATAAACTTGATTCTAAAAGCCTTGCTGCAGGATCAGGTATTTAGGTAGGAAAACACATACCCTGTTTCCCCCTAAAATAAGACCTACCCTGAAAATAAGACCTACCATCATTTTTGCATGATTTTTGCTGGCACTCGTCAATATTAGTCCTCCCCAAAAGTAAGACCTAGCTAGGATCATCAGCCAGACACAACCTAACCCTACCCCCTCCCCCCGGCACTTACTTTGACCGATTTAAACTTCGTTCAATCCCGAGGGTGCAAGGCCTGCACGGCCTGCACTTAAGTCCTCCACCATAGAGACGATGTGCTAGAGAGGCCTGCAAGGAGGCTGCAACCTTGCAGAGTCTCTCTAGCATTTTATCTCCATGGTGGACTTGAGTACAGGCCGTGCAGGCCTTGCAGAGCCTTGCACCCTCGGGAAAGAATAAAGCTTTAATCAGTCAAAGTAAGTGCCAGGGGGTCGGACCACAGGTTGGGAAAACAAGACCTCCCTGAAAATAAGACCTACTGCATTTTTTGGCGCCAAAATTAATATGACACTGTCTTATTTTCGGGGAAACATGGTATTTATTTACTGTTTTGTTGCAACACTGCAACAAGCTTGATGCAGTTACTGTATGTGGGAAAATGAAATACTGTCTTTTCTTTTCCTCCACCCCCTCCTCTTAGAGGTAGTACATTCATTTTCATTGTGACGGCTGTTGTATAACTGCTGCATGAGAGAACTTGTGTACCCATCCAGGGCCCGAATAAGCAGCAAGGTTAGCCCTCACGCTACCAAAGCTCTGCTAGTTTCTGAGCCGTTTTGGTTTATTGTTCGTCTTCGTATGCTGTGCTTTTCTTCTGCATTCGGAGCATCTGTAGCCAGATGGCTTTTTAAAATTTTATTTTAAAGGGGTGGACAGTAGCTCTGAGGCTTCCTCAGCCTGCTCTCCCCCCCCCCAGAAGGCTCTCCCTCCCACTAAAGTCTCCGCCCTCCATCTGTTACCTCTGAACAGAATATTGCATAATTAGCACTTAAAGGACTCTTGGAGTATCAAGGCTGGGCTACATTGTCCATGGCTGCGTCGCGGCTGCGTTCTGACGCAGCCGGAACGCAGCCGAACGGGCAAAAGTCGAGCCGAGCTCGACTTTCTCTGTGGGGACGTCGGCTGCCGACGGGCCAGCGCCGGCTGCCGTCGGCAGGCTCCACTTGACGTGCGTGCCCGTGCGTGCCCGCACGTTGGACGCACGCTGGCTGCACGGGTATAGTGTAACTGGGGCTTCACTGTTTGCATGAAAAGGACCTCGGAAATAGATTTTATTTTTTACTTACACACACACACACACACACACACACACACACACACACACACACACGAGTGTGCATGCACCTATAAAATAATAAAGCATGCGTTTGTGTATCTATTTATATAATGCATGTTTAATGTTAGTGTTGGAAACTAGGCAAAAATGATGGATGTGATCCATCCAGAATTCAGCATTTCGGTGCACGTGCATCTCTTAAGAAACTTAATTTTTGCATTGAAATGGACATAATTTTCATGTTCTAGACTTGTCTGGTGCTTTTGAAACAAATAAAATAATTGATGTAAATGTTTAGGCTAAAATGCAAAGTGCCCCTTATTCTAGTGTCCATGATTTTAAGTGTACTGCTGATCTTTTTAACTGTCAGGCTTCGGCAATGCTTTTGAGAGCTCTGCCCTGGGGCAGGGATGGGAACCCAGCCCTCCAATGGCTCTTAGGTTTAAGAAGCAATGTTGTTGCCTTTCACCACACATTACTCTGGTAGCTAAAGCCTGCAGCCCAGGGAATAAGCATCATATTGAAACTGTCTAAGCCTCTATAATCTTTATATCCACCACCTTATGGTGGGCCCAATACCTTACTTACCCGTCATATAACAAACTGTAAATTCTCACTGAAGAAGAAAAAGAAACTGGCGTGAAACTTATTCTTTTAAATACCATTGCTGATTGCATATTTCCTGCTGAGCTTTCCTTCCAAAAGCCACAGTGATGAATGCAAATTGGATACTTTGGCTAATTCTGTTTGGTTCTCCGTGCTAAAGGGATTGAAGGAAAGGCCATCCAAAATTGAAATTATTAAGAATATTAATACAGGAATATCAGTTTTCAACAAAAGTTCACAAAGTGGTTTATGGTGAAAATCAAATAACTAAATGGCTCCCTGTCCCAAAAGCGCTCACAATCTAAAAAGATGGATGGAGAAGAAACCCCAGCAAACAACCACTAGAAAAGACACTGCACTGGGGTGAAGATACTCTCCCCTCTAAATATAAGAGTAGTGTCAATTGAAAACGTGCCTCTTGGAAGTCTGCAGGGATGGAGGGAAAGAATAAGGACAGTGCTGGGTTGACCTACTGTATCTATTTATACACCCTTAATTTATTGATTACGAACACCTGTCAATTGTGAAGTTTTTTTTTTTTTTTAAGAGAAAGCACCTTCTGTCCTTGTGCTGGTAAGTTGCCTTCAAAAGGAAGAAAGAGGCATTTCTTTATTTTGTGAACTGGGCTGCTGGAATTGGGAAAGTTGGTGTGGGATGATAGGGAGGATAGTGCACCTACTTTAATCATGAGATGTTGGAGCGTACGATACCGACTTAATCTTGGGCCCCAATCCTAATGCTGCTGTTGCGTTGCTGGAACGTGCGTTCCAGCAATGCAGTGTGCTTTATGGCCGTGCAAAATGAGACATGCCATAGAGTGTAGCCTTGCCACTGCTGCAAATGGTGAGTGGTGACAGCTAGGTGACAGTGGCCACTGTGGGAGCCCTTGCGCAGGTAAGTTGGTGTGGGGGGGAGGCGGTGGTCAGGAAGGGGGAAGAATGGGGCAGGGACAGGGTCAGGGATGGGGGTGTGCCGAGGTCGCAAAGGGGCAATTAGCAGCACCGACTTAACGTAACTTGGTCCACCTACCTGGGACCACTTGGACTTGTGCTAACAGAATCACTGGTGCAGGTCTGAGTAGACCCATCAGGGCAGCGGAGGTTTGCCCCGGGGCAAGGGAACAAAAGGAGGCCTATGTGACTCCCCTGCCGGATGCAGCATGTGCCCTGTTGCAAGGGCTGCAACAGTGCCAGGGAAGTTGCATTGGATTGGGCTGCCTGTGTGGTTTGTGATGGGTTTTTTTGTGCGTGCTATTTTTTTAAACATAATTTTAGATTGCTTTTGCCTCCAGTATCTGAACTTGATGCAGAATAGAGTCTTGCATTATACAAACAGAAGTAAAATTTACAGGTTCGGAAGCAAGAATGTTCGGAAGCTTTCATGGCCAGCCACAATACAAACGAAGTAAAATTTACAGGTTTAAAGGCCATGTTATAAAAGAAAAAAACTAGTTTATTAAAAAAAATCCGAAATTAAAACTAAATCACACAGTCGGAAGACTGTATAAAAAGGAGTCAGAGGGTCTTCTGACTGTGTGATTTAGTCTTCTGCAGTCTTCTGACTGTGTGATTTAGTTTTAATTTCGGATTTTTTTAATAAACTAGTTTTTTCTTTTATAACATGGCCTTTAAACCTGTAAATTTTACTTCGTTTGTATTGTGGCTGGCCATGAAAGCTTCCGAACATTCTTGCATTATACTTGTCCATGTTTCCTTCTTTGACTTATGCCCTATCTGTGCTCAAGCCTAAAATAGTTTGGACTGACTTAGTAGCCTATTTTAACACAGTTCGGGTTAAATGGATTTAAAAGAATTGTTTGCCAGGTCACTGTATAAACAAAGATAAGCAATGTTGCCTGACCCATGTATGTACTTCTAGAGGCTGCCAGTGATAGAAAAGCATGTTTGTGCCCCAAGTTCTGTACCAAGATAACCTTAATTTTGTTCTTGGCATTAATTTCCCCAATAAAATGCTTAATCTGTGCCACTTATTTCATGTGACTTCGTCATGCGATAATCTCCCGCCCCCCAATGGTCTTCAAAATACTTTAGGGACAAAAATGGGCAGGCAGAGGATCAAGGGATCCTGAACCACTAGAAATTACAAGATCATGTACAAAAGTCTTTTTCACTGACTGGGAGCCACTTTCGAAGCGGCCTTTTGGTTTCCCAACTTTCGCGTATAGCTTGCCTGCGCATCTTCAGGTGTATTTATCTATACTGCAAAGGCTCGGAACTTGTTTTTTAGTGTTTTAAGGAAAGATGGTCATGCCAGGAAGCCAGTCACTGTACCATACCAAGTGCAGAGTTGAGCATGTGCTGATGTGTGGAAGATGAGCTACTTTTTTTAAAAAAAACATACTGTATTTGATGTTGTTTTTAAATAGAATTGACTTCAGCCTAGGAACAGAATGCAGGAGAGACCTGCGTTCTGTACTTGGAAAAACTTTATTTGTTCAAACTGTTTCCTGCATCAGCTAGAACATGACATATAAACTTGAGTTTTTACAAAGGAACTTTATATTTTGAACTGTGTGCCCTGAGCATTCATCATGAGATCTGGCTGGTGTTTTACATCAAATTAAAACAGACTCTTCAGACAAACTCTTGTGTTGCAAGCTGTAACCAAAACCTCATGAAAAGGAACTCTAAATAGTTTTTGCTCTTTATTTCACAGGCAAGAAGAAAAATCCAGGGCTGAAAATTCCTAAAGAAGCATTTGAACAACCGCAGACAAGTTCCACGTATGTCTTGACATCGCAGTGTGGTGGGGTTGGAGAGCGGGTGACACAATTATACAAAGGACACGCGGCTGTTCATAGTACAGCCACTCATTGGATTCACACCTTCTAGGTGGCCCTGGAGTGGTGGAACGATGGTTGTTTCTGTTCTTCCTGGTGTTAAAAGGACAGAGCAGTGATTCTCACCCCAGCATAGTGTCTTTTCTGGTGGCTGTTGCTGGTGGTGTTCTGCAACTTTTTTTAGATTGTGAGTCCTTTTGGGACAGGGAGCCATTTGATCATTTGATTTTGTCTATAAACCACTTTGTGAACTTTTTGTTGAAAAGCGGTATATAAATACTATTAATAATAGTAATAATAATAATAATTCTCAGCTGCATCAGTAACTGTACAACCCGTCAAAGTTGTTTTTACATCATATGCTCGCAGGAATCTCTACAGGCATATTATGGAGGTCTAGAATGACACCTCCTGGATTAATCTTGTGATATGTAAAAGCAGTGAACGTAGGGCAGTATTTACACTGTGTCTAGCAGTAGATCTCTCCTTGGTCTGTTCCCAAGTACTGTATCCTAAGCCTGTATCCTAACCATATGTCCCTGGAAGTAAGCCCCACTGATTTCTCTTAATGTGGATTGCAGATTAACTGAGAGCCTAAAGATACTTGATATGTGCTCTCTTACTTGTTTCTTGAGGTAATTTATTAGGTAGCATAACACACTATCCGTTTTCCTCAAGCTAGAAATGGGTTTTGTCAAGCGGCCCTTTCTCTCTAATTTGTCCCGTCTGGGACTAGACCTGGGCAACACCCTGTTATTTTCTCTTTCATGTACTGTGTATGCTGTATGTCTTTCTCTCAAAAAGAGGTCTGTTTAATACATGGTGTCTTTCTGAATGCAGTTCTCAAGGTTGAGCATTTGTGACCCCCCCCCCCCTTTTCCATGTCTCTCCATAACAGGGCATTTAAAGCAATGCAATGAAGCTTAATTTCCACCAAGAACCTGATGCTCTTGTAGTCCTCAATGGAAGGATTGTTAAGACTGAAGTTCACTTATGAGGACTTCTAGTATTCTTGTTGAGAGCTATTTCTATCCTTCTCCCTCTCTTTGATCTTTCAATGGGCTCTATATCATTGGCACATAGACAGCAACATTCTAAATCTACACATTGAAATCCTATTGGTGGCATTAAATATGCCCTTAACAGAGGAGTGCCTAGAATAGGGAAAGTTTTGAGCATGGATGAATGATTGATTCAGAGAGTGAAGGATGTGACATCTTTACAGCAAATGTGTGGTGGCCACCATAAATGGCCATCGTGTATTCCGTTGACCTTGGTAATATACAATAGAACTTTGTATTGTAACAAAACAAAATGTTTTCCTGCCCCGGCTTCACATCATTGGCTGCTAATGGCAATGGTGGGGGTGAGGATTCACTGTGGCTGTGTTCAGCAGCAGCTACGTGTTTACCCTAATGTCTAGATAAGCCTCAACAGATTGAAGGAAGTGTAAGATAATTTAGAATTTAAAACACATAAGCCACTACTTATTGTTTAAAAGTGAAGGCCATCTTTTGATATTGAAAGGTTCCAACCATAGTTAAATGTATTAAAAGACAGATGTTCTTTTAAAAGACTGTTCTTTGAAAATCCTTTAATTGCATATTGGTAACATTCAGCAACATAGCTGTGTCTATAAATGCTCCCTCACAGACACAGCACGTTCTGCAAGTTAGTACAGTATGTATATGAAATGCATATTTGGGATTTACCTGGGCAGTTCAATTTAGCACCTCCCATTCTTCTGTGTCAGACTGTAGTTTGGCTTTTTAAGAGGTATTAGTTAGGACTCCTTGCAAAAAGAAGCATGAGTAACCCTTATGTCCCAACATAAAGAAGGGATTTATGGCAAAGCTCAGCGTTGCTCACTTTCGTCTTAGCTATTTCTGTCATGGATTAATACAAGATAAATAAAGTCTATTCCAGGTTGTCTATAAATAGGAGGGCATTTCTTATTTATGGAAAAGATGTATGATGTTATTCATGGTGATCTGTTTTAATGTTTTTCACGGTGCACCATGTCATCTTCTATAGGCCTATTTATCTTGATAGGACTCAGAAGGAAACCTATTTTCAATTTACTTCTTGCCTTATTGGAAGTTGGGATTACAGAGCATACTAATCAGTGCTTGGATTAACAAGGCATGCTGCTCCATCAGTTCTGTAGATAAAGGAAGCTTACTGCCTTGAGGTAGTGATCCATACACATAGATAAATCCAAGATACTGGTCCTGTACAGTGGCGCCTCTGTATCTTGTAAAAAGAAAGAGAGTTTAAAAATAGCCTTGCTTACCTTAGTGCAGCAAAATTTCACTGTTTTGAGGGCTGCAGGCCAGTCCTCAGCATTCTAAATGTGTCTTCCTGGTTGTGTGACTCCCTCCCTTTGCCCTGGCATGTCCCAGTGTGATGCATTCTGGGGCAAGCCAGGACCAAAGGGAGGGTGTTGCATGACCCCGCAGTCACGTTCAGAATACTGAGGACTATACTGAAGCTCTCAAAATGGCAGGATTTTGCCAGGCTAAGGTAAGCAAGGCTATTTTAAAACTTTTTCCTTTTTACAAGGTTTTTTAAGTGGCCCCGTATCCACGATAAAGGAATTTCCGGATTCACGGTATCCATGCGTCGGGTGTATGTGTGTTCCAAAATGGAGGGCCGACTGTATGTGGAAGTACGGACTGTGTTGCTGCTTATAGCTGAAGACAGTTACCGTATTTTTCGCTCTATAAGACGCACTCCCCCCCAAAAAAATTAGGGGGGAATGTCTGTGCGTCTTATGGAGCGAATAGTGAAAAAAATGTCTTCCTTTTAACAGTTTTACTTACCTGGTTGTTGATCTTCAGCTCCAATCTTTGGGTGCCCCAGCAGCTCCCAGTCGCATTCGGCGGCTGGGCTAAGTTCCCAAGTCTGATCAGTCAGTGCTTGAATGCTTGAAAAGGCAGTGCTTGAAAAGGCAAGGCTAGCTATAGCTCTGTTCAAACATTACCTAATCATGGAGAATCTCCACAGTTAGGCTAGGTCTGGGAGTATACTGGCAAGCTCTGCCCCATCTTCCATAGCTTCACCACCCCCACTTTACCCAGGGACGTTGTCTGCCTGGTTTGTCCCTGTGATTGTGAACACTCAATTGCCAGCGTTCATAATCCCGGGAATAACTAGACATTAGATAACAGCTGAATGTGGCTTACTATTCTTTGAAATTTAGGAGCTAAGAGGGGGATCTGCAACAAAACGCTGCTGCTGCTGCTGCTGCTGTTGTCCAGTTGGTGCAAGCTGGCCAAAGCCCTGTCTCTGCCCGTCCTCCACCATGTTCTGCTGCTGTTGAGATGTCAGTTGTAAAAAGAAATACAGTATTCATGATTCCTGGGGGTCTCTGAGCAGCTTCAGTCAGCATCAGGCTATTTTACCTTTTCTTTTTATTTTAATTCACAATGTTAGAACCTGGGATGGGGCCTTCTTTGTGGTGGTGTCACACCTCTGGATCTACCTTCCTGAGAAGGTCTGCCAGAAAATTTATTTTCCTGCTTTCAAATAGGCGTTTATTTATTTCTGTATTTATATACCGCCTTTCTTATCCTCTGATTACTCTTTGGATGTTACTCAAGGCAGTTTACATTGGCAGGCTTGTCTAGATCAGATAAGGATCTTTATGAAAAGAGAGAGAGAGCCCTTCAATTCCAGGAGGTTCTTCCATGGTGTAGCCATCTCCACTTGGCTACCGAACACAAGTCTTGAGCTCTCCGCAGGATGCCACATATCAGATCATGTTGAACGGGGGAACTTGCTTCCAATTGTTATCGCTCTGTCACGGACATTCTCTGCATTCCAGTCCGTACTCTCACCACAGCACGCAACATCGACCCCTCTCTGCCACCGAGGGTCGTAACAGCTTATCAGTAATATCAGTGATTTCCAGTCTGTCCCTTTCCAACACAAACAGGCTGCTCCTACTTAGCTTCCAGCAGTCTTTCAGGCAGTTCAACCTCAGGACCACACCTCCTGGCAAAACTATTTTATTTTTCAGGGTTTTTAATGTATAATTTATCTCTTTATCTGCTTTTTCTGTTTTATTTATTTTGTTGTTCTAGATGTTGTCATATGGCACCATGGGTGCACCTCAGTTTTTTTAAACCTGAAAGGCAAGTTTTTTTAATATACAGTATATTAAATTTAAATATAAAGTTTTTATTTGTTTTTTTTAATAAATAAAAGCAAATAAGCACTTCCCACATTAAGTAGACTCCACTGATTTTGTGGACTCTTGGTGTGGTGATTGCTGGGGGAGGGGGGAGAGGTTGTATTCTGCATTCAGTCAGAGGAATTCTTTGTTATTCCAATCACAGTACTATAGGAAGCTCTGTTTGCATGTGCTCTTCTACAGATCCAACACACAATGGGAAGTTTATCACTTACTGTAATGTGCTCCAAACTCTGTCCATGTAAGAGCATTTGCTTTTCACTGGTGCAGTGTTCCCTGGAATCTTTTCCACTTGTTTTCACAACGTTTTCAAAGAACCTTGGCAACTTTTACTGGCTTGCCAAGGTGAAAGTGTCAGTTTGCACAACAGTGGAATTGTCCTCCCATCGGAAGAAGTTAAATCTATAGCATTTGGTTGCAGCATATGTCCTGAGGGCACTTTGGCATAACTGTCTTGCTAAAGCTGAGGATGCCTGGATTTGGTCAGTTTCTGGATGGGATATCACTTGGGAATGCTATGCATTGTGTTCTGTGAAAGAAAGTCATGGTACAAGTGCAATAACTTGGTCACGTAGGTTCTGGAATACTTAATTCAATTTTATTCTCTCCCCAAATTTTTCTATTTCTTAGACCACCTAGAGATTTGGACTCCAAAGCCTGCATCTCTATTGGTGACAAGGTAAGGTAATCATAAAATACAACTTCCAAAGAATTTCTCTGCTCAGAACTGGGATGGAAGTGAATCGCAGTCAGTGATTTGGAAGGAACCTGTCCGATCCCAAAGCCATTTAACTACTTATCCCTTGGTATTCAAACTTCCATCTATTAAATCCAACACTTAAGTAACTTTTGTACCTTAAATCCTTTGTGAATATTGTTTAAACTTTACTTCAAAGGTGAGCGAATGAGTGTAAGAGGAAATAGTTGTATGTTACCTATAAGCAAAAGTAAGAAGTACATGGAAATCTGTCAGAGAGCTGCTACAGGCATATCTAGTGCTCCTAGAATTAAGACATGCAAACCAGAGCCAATTCGATTATGCGCCTGTGCTAGCAGTTGTTTTCTTGGCCCATCTATGGAGGTAAACACCGAATCCTAGCAAGAGTTTCTATAATCATGACTGCACTTTCTTGAGCTGCTGTACTTGGAGAATTGCATCCTGGCCACTGTAGCTATATGTACAGACTAGGTTGCCTGTATGGGCAGTCTGTATAGGTAACCCAATTCTCTGTACAAATGTGCTTCCAGAGGTTGATGGGATGCATCATGTATAGGAGAATGTAGCAATGTGAGCTGGCCTTTAGATGATCTGTATAGCTTATTTATAGTAACAAAAATGAGATATGAACAGATTCTCTTAGTTCTGTAGTTGTTCTACGATTTTGACAGCTTTGTTTTCACACCAGTTGAATTCTGATAGAATTTTGAAATATCTTGTCTACCAGCACAGACAAATCCAAGCTGCCTAATGAAACATCTGTTCCATTCGTATGCCTCAGAAATATGGGATGTAATGGCTGCTGAACTTGAATCCTGATTTAATCCAACTTTCTTCTTTTTTAAGCTACAAATTTCTAGTCCTCAGGGTTATGGAAGCATGGCTGGAAGTGCATGAGATCTCTTTTTTCTTCTTCCTTTCTCCATTCTGTCTTGTCTGAAACTCCAAACTCTTCAAAAACCAGAATATTGGTGTCAGAATACAGCATATCAACTGAGCAGCTTTTCTATCACTTAAAACAAAATTTATAAGCAGAATCTGGATATTCTTGAGCCAGAATTTGTTTGAGTTTGAAGAAAGAACTAGTCAGATCCCAGGCCAGGCGTAGTCAAGTAGGAAAAAAATATCCCAAGTTATAGTTGAGAGGAGAGGCCTATTTATAAATCTCCTTCAAAAAGCTAGTTTTGCCTCATTCTGTGGTGTCTACTCCAAAGAGCAAATTAGTCCAGTAGCTCCCAGTTGCATTTCCATGCAGCACTTTGAACCCCTTTCTCTAGCTTTTTATGTAATGCCCCTTCAGTGACATCTGCTTACTAATAGCATTTTGCAATATGCTTATTATGGCAAAGCTCTGGCTAGCATTAGCATTTTCTAAGAACAGTGTTGTTCCCACTGCTGTAACCCATAGAAAGAGTTGCCTTCAGCCTTGTTTTCAGTAGTCTCAATAAGAATATTTGTTAGCCACTTGCAGAGGGGACAGATCTGTCACCACTCATACATGCATCAGACATACCAGCAGGTCAATTAACTTTGGGGACGTTGCTTAAATATGACAGATGATGTATATTGCTAACTTGTATAATACTTCCGGGGCATATGAAGACCTGTGCGACTTCTGTGTGTGCAGAAATGCAATGTGAGCAGCTGCATGACAAGCAGCGGCGTGATGAAGGAAATGTTTCATCTGCTAAACATTAACAGTTCTCTGGCAAGCAGAAGGCAGTGGAGCTCTGCCTGGGGAAAAATAGCTGGCAACCCCAGGAGCACTTCAATTTGCCAGGATTAGGTCTGGGCTACATATTAACAATTGCTGTGGAAGGCGCTGGTCGGGGTGTTTCTCAGATTTGTGAACCCACGTATTTACAAATGGGTGTATATGCATAGATTACCTCCACACTTGGTGTGAATGCTGCAAAAAGACCAGTGTAACACTAGTGTTTTCTGCAGCAGTTGTAAATGTGTAATATCGCCCTTAGAGTCGGAATAGTGAAAGAGAAAGGAGATGGATGTACACTAAGGAGGCAAAGTGAGGGGTTGTCTTATGTTCAGTGAACTTTGGAAGACATCCTGTTTCAGGTGATATTGGTTAGTGACACTAATCTGTGGTTGTCTTTTCCGTGTGCTTTGTTGAACCAATCCCAGTGGCTGAGCTTCTTGAATTGTTTTGTAGTTCCAGGTACATCTGATGGGATGTACCTCACTTGCTCCAGCTTTCACCTTTGAGCACACTGTAATCTACAGTTTGTAGCTGACTTCATAAAGGGATTCAGATGTTGGACCGGATGACCTCGTGTCCCTCCTGTCCTTGTGATTCTGAATCCTGCAGCTCCCTTTTCAGGCATGGCATGGCATTGCCTGAAGGCCAGTCCCTTTTATCCGAGTAATAGGAAATATGTTAGAGTTGGTTAGAGGAAATATTTTCAACAGAACAATCCAGCTGGGCAATAAACCTATTTGAGCTTTTCTCACCCACTCACACCTGACTCTGTAATGTGCTGATTTATTGGGAATGTTGTAAATTCCTCACCATTTTATGGGTCTGTCTTCTGGAATTTTTATTTTCCCTGGTAGTTTTGAGGTGGGAGGGATGAGAGAACCATCTGGAGTACAATGACCTAGTACTGAATCAGAGAAATGCCTATCTTGGAGTCCCTTTGTTCCAAGAAAAACAGTTTCTCTTTAGTACCAAGGAAAAGATTTAGGGCATTAGACCTGGTAGACAGAGTGCCTGAAGAACTATGGACGGAAGTTCGTAACATTGTACAGGAGGCAGCAACTAAAACCATCCCAAAGAAAAAGAAATGCAAGAAAGCAAAGTGGCTGTCAGATGAGGCTTTACAAATAGCTGTGGAAAGAAGGAATGCAAAAAGCAAGGGTGAAAGGGAAAGATATAAACAACTGAATGCAGAGTTCCAGAGAATAGCAAGGAGAGATAAGAAGGCCTTCTTAAATGAACAGTGCAAGGAAATCGAGGAAAACAACAGAATGGGGAGGACTAGAGATCTCTTCAAGAAAATTGGAGATATCAAGGGAACGTTTTGTGCAAAGATGGGCATGATAAAGGATAAAAAAGGCAAGGACCTAACAGAAGCAGAAGAGATTAAGAAGAGATGGCAAGAATACACAGAAGAACTATACAAGAAAGATCTTAATGTTCCTGATGACCACGCTGGTGTGGTCACTGACCCAGAGCCGGACATCCTAGAGAGTGAAGTCAAGTGGGCCTTAGGTAGCATTACTAACAACAAAGCTAGCGGAGATGATGATATCCCAGCTGAGCTACTTAAAATCCTAAATGATGATGCTGTGAAAGTGCTGCACTCAATATGCCAACAAATTTGGAAAACTCAGCAGTGGCCAAAGGATTGGAAAAGGTCAGTTTACGTTCCAATTCCAAAGAAGGGCAGTGCCAAAGAGTGTTCAAACTACCGTACAATTGCACTCATTTCACATGCTAGCAAGGTTATGCTCAAAATCCTACAAGGTAGGCTTCAGCAGTACGTGGACCGAGAACTACCGGACGTACAAGCTGGGTTTCGAAGAGGCAGAGGAACTAGAGATCAAATTGCCAACATGCGGTGGATCATGGAGAAAGCACGAGAGTTCCAAAAAAACACCTACTTCTGCTTCATTGACTACGCAAAAGCCTTTGATTGTGTGGATCACAACAAACTGTGGCAAATTCTTAAAGAGATGGGGGTACCAGACCACCTTACCTGTCTCCTGAGAAACCTGTATGCGGGTCAAGAAGCAACAGTTCGAACCGGCCATGGAACAACCGACTGGTTCAAAATTGGGAAGGGAGTACGGCAAGGCTGTATATTGTCACCCTGCTTATTTAACTTATATGCAGAGTACATTATGAGAAATGCAGGGCTGAATGAATCACAAGCCGGAATAAAGATTGCCGGGAGAAATATCAACAACCTCAGATATGCGGACGATACCACCCTAATGGCAGAAAGTGAAGAAGAACTGAAGAGCCTCTTGATGAGGGTGAAAGAGGAGAGTGCAAAAGTTGGCTTGAAACTCAACATTAATAAAACTAAGATCATGGCATCGGGTCCCATCAATTCCTGGCAAATAGAAGGGGCAGAAATGGAAGCAGTAACAGATTTTACTTTTCTGGGCTCCAAGATCACTGCAGACGGAGACAGCAGCCATGAAATTAAAAGACGCTTACTCCTTGGAAGGAAAGCTATGGCAAATTTAGATAGCATAATAAAAAGCAGAGATATCACCATGCCAACAAAAGTTCGTATAGTCAGGGCGATGGTGTTCCCAGTAGCAATGTATGGTTGCGAGAGTTGGACCATAAGGAAGGCTGAGCGCCGAAGAATAGATGCTTTTGAACTGTGGTGCTGGAGAAGACTCCTGAGAGTCCCTTGGACTGCTAGGAGATCAAATCAGTCAATTCTAAATGAAATCAACCCTGACTGTTCCCTGGAAGGACAGGTACTAAGGCTGAAACTCAAATACTTTGGCCACCTAATGCGAAGAGAGGACTCTCTGGAGAAGACTCTGATGCTGGGAAAGATTGAAGGCAAAAGGAGAAGGGGAAGGCCAAGGATGAGATGGTTAGACAGCATCACCGATGCAACGAACATGAAAATGAGCGAACTCAGGAAGATAGTGGAGGACAGGAAGGCCTGGCGGGATATGGTTCATGGGATCACGAAGGGTCGGACACGACTTAACGACTGAACAACAACAACCAAGGAAAAGAGAGAGAAATACTCTGAAAGAAGCTCTTCATGGAAGCAGTATACTTGGTCTGGAAGGTGTACAAATTCCCGAACTAGACTACTGATCGAAGTGGATAGAGAAAAGAGGGGTATGAACAGTTCATCCCCTTAAGTTGAGAGGGAATTGCATCTGGAAACAATGTATTTATTTTATTTTTTTATTTAAAGAATTTCTACCCCGCCTTTCTCCCAACAAGGGCAATCCCAACAATGTAGAAGTGTCAGGACAATAATATGTACCAGTATATAACCTAATGCGTGAAAGTCTCACAAGTATCTGTCTTCCTTTCATATGTGTATTTTCAAGTGTACATATTTTTCCTTACACCCCCCCCCCATGTATACGTGGAAAAAGCTTTTAGAAATGTTTGATCAAAATGCATTTTTTTATAAAAAAAATCAAGTGATAAGGGAATCCAGAAAGACACATTGAAATACTGTTTAGTGAGGTAAGACCTCACTTTCAAAATGCCCCATTTTAAGCCATTATTATAGCTCTGCAGTTGAGGGGCACTTATGGTGTATTACAAAGCATTACTGTCATAATGAAATCCACTCAACCCCTTTAGAGGAGTTAAGTCCCTGTTCGTACTTCAGAAGTTTGAAGAAAACTCAAGGCTAAGAAATCAATGAATAAGTTCTTACTTTGACACATTACAGTGAATAGCTGGCACCTGATGATATCCTCTTGACTATTCCTTCACAGAACTTTGAAGTCAAGGCTGATGACCTGGAGCCAATATCAGAACTTGGACGTGGTGCTTACGGGGTGGTAGAGATGATGCGGCACATGCCTAGTGGGCAGATCATGGCAGTGAAGGTAGCATGAGATTTTGTGGCTTCTGTGTGTATTCGTTAACTTTCCACATCTGCTCTCCCACCCCTTGCAAGCTATTGCTCCTTTTCAAAATGGTTGTATATGCCCTAGAATGCTTCAAGCTTTTGTTTCTTATAGGAGAAGGTATAGTTACCAAAATATGATTTGAACCAAATTGGGGACTCATGTGGGGCAAGCTTGAATTTTCAATATTCATTAAACAAGGTTGCAAACAGTATTGGTCTTCATCCCCGCAGGCCGTATTTCCATTTTTAAGAGTGAAACCTTCCATTGTCTCCACTTGGATTTGATTTTCAAACAGGAGTGAGTTACAGGGTTGAGTTGTGGGACCGAGCTGGTTTCCAATAACTCTTGCATTCATGCCCTATGTTTGGGCTTCCTGGACTAATGAGTCTTTGATCTGATCCAAGGATTATTGTGTACTTTTCCAAAATATCTTGACTCCATGATGGTGCTTTTAAAACGTGAAGTCAGTACCCTTCAGTGTAGAAGGAAACCTAAATATTATGAGTTCATTTCTAGGTGGACAGGCTATTGCCACTTTTCGCTTGTGTGAATAGAACTAACAATGCAATCCTATGCATGTCTACTCAGAAGTTAGCCCACTGAGTCCAATGAGACTTGCTCCCAGGTAAGTGTGTATAGGATTGCAGCCTAAGGAAGTAAGAAAAACAGGATTTATAAATGTGTATATGAATACACCTTGTGTATATATCGTTTGGATATTCTAATTTAGTAAGACACGTTTTCTTAACCTTTGTAAATCTGGCTTTAGACATGAACTCCAGGTCAACTCCTGTCAGCAGTCCTTTTCTGTATATTCTAATAACACTCCTGTTTGTTTATGATGTTATGGACTTTGGATATTTGTTAGCAATCAGCATTTTCTCTTTAGGTATATTATTGGCAAAAGAGAGGATACAAGCTTTAATTTCAGTGAGGATTTTATAAAATAGTACAGTCAGATATATTTTCATATTGGATAGCCACACACATTGTTCGTACAATTAGACAGTTGTGATTGATGTTTGTAACTTCATCAGCTGTTCACGAGCATGTATTTCATAGCTCTTCAGCTAATCTCCTGTACATGTTCAGCGAATGCATGGAAGGTGTGGACTGCATCTGCTGGCCGTGGCCCCCACATCCGTTCTTTTTTGCTGAATTTGTGGGTATCAGGGCTATGACCAGAGGGTGTGCTGACATTGCAGGCATAATTAGTGGCCATGGTCCCCTCCTCCCCACACATTTGCCAAATGTGTGGAGGTGATAACCTGAAGAAGGCTCATATAATTCCAGAAATATTACCATTTTCAAAATGTTGTGTTAATTTTATATGGGTGACACACAAAAACATTTGATTAGGTTTCACATTTATATCGTGCAATATTTTAATTTTGAAATTTTCAAATTCATTTTTTCTTCTGTTTCACATTCCCAGTGACTTGTGCTTGCTTACATATACTGATGTTGTCCCACTGAAGTTGATTTGCCTACAAAATATAAACAATCATTGTCTTGCTCATTTGAGAAGAAAACTCTGAGAGACAAGCAGAGGCGGATCTAGGGCGGAGCCAGCGGAGCACCCGCTCCGGGCGCCATCGCGCGAAGGGCGCCCCGCCCGCGAGTCCGAGTCGGACTCGGAGACTCGAGTCCGACCGGCCCCAGAGAGCCGGCTGGGGACGTCTTCCCCGGCTGGCTGCCCGGGGCCTTCTGGAAGGCCCGCGTGCGAGAACGGTATTTATACCGTTCTTTTTGCGCATGCTCAGACTGTTACTGAGGGAAAAAGGCTGCCCTTTTCCCCTCAGTAATAGTCTGAGCATGCGCAAAAAGAACGGTATAAATACCGTTCTCGCACGCGGGCCTTCCAGAAGGCCCCGGGCAGCCGGCCGGGGAAGACGTCCCCAGCCGGCTCTTCCGATTGAGGGAGGGGGTCGCCGCCTCCCAGAGCGCGCCGCCGCCTCCTCCCGGAGCGTGACACCCCCCCCTCCAGAGCACGCCGTGGCAGAGCCGCGGCGATATTCCCATGATAGGGGCGCCACCCGCCGTTGCTCCGGGCGCCAACGGGGGTAGTGACGCCTCTGGAAGCAAGTAACATGGGTCTTTGCACCAGAACCTTCTCTTGTCCCTAGTATTTTGGTCCCTAAGGGTGTAAGACAGAGGGATTCACAGTTGTACATTCAAGTACAGCTTGCTTATACCGTATTTCTTCCATTCTAAGGCGCCATCAATTCTAAGGTGCACCTTTAATTTAATTTTGCTACCACCAGCAGGGGGAAAAAAAATTCCCCCAAGGATTTATGTGTAAATTGTACCCCCCAAACGCCACCTTCTTACTTATTACCGGGGCTTTGGGGAGGCCTGCGCGACCCTCTGCAGGCCTCCCTGATCTTCAGTTCTGCAAAAACCGGCTATTTTTGGGCACTTCCGGTTTTCACGAAAACCGGAAATGACCTAAAACAGCTGTTTTTCGCCGAACTGAAGATTGGGGAGGCCTGCAGAGGGTCCCGCAGGCCTCCCCGAAGCCCCCACCAGTTCCGGTAAGTAAGAAGGTGGCGTTTTGGGGGTGCAATTTAAATTCATCGATTCTAAGACTTTTTTGAATTGGTAAATTTAGAAAAAACGTGCGTCTTAGATTCGAAGAAATACGGTATATCTCTTTGACTTCAGCTTAGTAGATCACTTACAAAAGCTCTTTGAAAAAGGATAGTAAACATGGTTAGTCCCTTCCATGAAGCAAGAAGAGAGCTCCATTCTTCCCATTGTCTCCACAGTGCCAAGCCATTTCAATTTCAAAACATTAGTACTAGTTTCTGCTAGCTTTGATACGTGGCCCAATGCAAATGTAACATTCAGTCTTGATTTATACTAACCATGTTTTGCACTTTAACCTTTGTTAAAATTCCCAACTCTACAGTAAAATCATGGTTTTAACTTGTTGAGCTAATTCCTGCTGCTGGAGGGCATGTATAGGGAGACTCCAGGAAGACCTGCAAGGAAAGAGGCTGGAGAGGAAACTGTTAACCATGGTTTACTTGGTGCAATTGTAATCGTTAACCATGGTTAATGCAATCTGGAAACGGACTTCAAACCGGACTTCAGATTCACAACCTGGTGTGTAGGCAATTCTTAGCCAGGGTTTTAGTTTTCAGCCTTAAACATGGTTAAGCTTTGTACTTGTAGAGTCAATTAGTCTGAACTGAAGTCCCACAGAATATTCAGTGCACATGCAGGCTTTCTGGGTGATTAGTTGTTTCTTATTCACTTCCGTATTGGGGAAATTTGTATGCATGCAGTAGGGGGTACACAAACAATCTCACACAACTGTTTCTGACATGGGTAAATGGGAAAGTCCTTGTTGTGTGCATCAGAGGTGCTACATGTGCAAGAAGCCACCAGATTGGGGCACATGGAGTGTGCATTGCTGAATCTGGGCCCTTTTCAGTAATCATTCTCCCCTAAATGTTCTGCCATCATAGTCTTGGTAATGATGGAAGAACAGAGAAAGGAAAAAAAGGAAAGAGAGAGAGAGATAAAAAAGCACTTCTGTAATAACAATCATCCTTTGCCCTTCTATAGCACCTCACATCCGAGGATCTCACAGTGCTTCCCAGACATAAATTACGCCTGTGAGGTAGGTAAGCGTTATTATCCCCATTTCACAGAGGCACAAAAAGGCTTTAACAAAAACCTTCGAAGTGGCCTCTGATTTGAGGGGCCTGTTATGAGACACTTGCAGCCTAAGCCTATGTATGTCTACTCAGAGGTAAGCCTCACTGGTTTCAGTGAGATTTACCCACAGGTAAGTGTGCATAGGATTGCAACCTTATTAGTTAAGGCCACAAAAGCACCAGTTTGTCTGCAGGAGCAAGAATTCAAGAGTTGAGGTTCCCCAAGTTTCTGCAGGTTTAATTTCTGTGGCTGCAAGCAATTTTTAGCTCTTGAAATTTACCTTAGGTTGGAGGCTTTCTGCTGTAACTACTTGGCCAGAGTGATTTGTTGTTGGTTAAGGAGGACGTAAGGAAGAGGCAAAGCTGCCTTAGAAAAATGGAGACAGCACTATTGGAACTTGCTTGGTAAATGAGCCCAGTGATGCGACTCCTGTAACTTTTGTGATCATTGAACTGAAACATTTCATGTGGCTGGGGAGTGAGAACTTAACACCAGGTCTTTCTTCCAGCGAATCCGTGCAACAGTGAACAGCCAGGAGCAGAAGAGGCTGCTGATGGACCTAGACATTTCTATGAGGACAGTGGACTGTCACTTCACTGTCACGTTCTATGGTGCACTGTTCCGCGAGGTATGGTGTCCTCATGTCCTCCCTCAAAATTGGGTTGCTGTTCTGTGTGTGCTTACATGGGAGTTCAGTGCGTGCTTACTGAACGTGGTGGGATTTGCTTCTGAATTATCATGCATTAGAGACTAATGATTAGACTGTGCTGTGACTGTATCTGAGAGGCCTTCAGATAGGAACAGGCCTGTGAGCACATGCAATATTGCATGTATATGCATGTATATTGCATGTATAGCCTTAATATTGCAATAATATTGGCTTCAATATTGCCTAACGTATTAACAGAAAGGCCTGCAGTCTGCCTCCTCAACTGTCCCAATACTGAAAAGTATAGAAGAGCTACTACGGTATACCTGCCAGCTAAAAGCCAGTTAACTACATATGATTCCAAGTCTCTTTAGCTTCCTTTTTATACGCAGAGTTAAATGGTTAGTGTGATAAAAATGGTGAGTTTTTCCTCTTCAGTGTGTTTTTATTGATGAAATGGAGATTCTAACCTGTGTAGCAGCCAGTAAATGATTTCCTTTTCCTCCAATGCCTGCTTTTCTCCTGCTGCTGCAACACTTCCTTAAAAAAAAAAAATCAAAACCTGTAAAACAGTGTTTACTTTTAGTGCCAGAATTCAGGATTATTATTATTATTATTTAATATGATATGGCACTGGCATGAAAAGATTACTGTAGACCCTGAATATCCTGCTTCTGTTTCCTTTTTTGCACAAATTAAAATTTGTTTGGAAGGTGGAGAACTCACACGAGGCATATAATCCTTGAAATAGCCCTTTTGGCAAGTACTGTGCTTAACAAACATGTTCCCTTCCTCAAGGAAGTTAATCTTGAGACCCTGATGTTTCTGTGGTCAGAGGGGAGTCAACTTGGAGGTGTGATGGTGACTTTTTAAAAAATAAATCTGTGAATATTTAATAAATAATCTGTGAACTGAGAATGCTATCTTAATTTACAGAGTTCATGAAATGGCAGGGTTAACTTGTGGCCTAGATTGGAAGTTAAACAAGAGAATGGGAGACTACAGTGTCTAATGTTTCTGGTCCCCTGAATCCTGCATTGATATATTAAATGTATTCCTTCCGGTCAAATACTGTGTCTGATGGGAAAGAAATTGAGAGGCTAGTGCAGCTTTCTTCAGGAAGAAAAGAAATAAATAAGGAAGCTGTGGAAGCCAGTGCACATGTCTTGAAGGAAGCAGTGGTGGTAGTCAGTAGATGGAGCTTGGTAGCCACTGTTTTTCCCCTCCTATGTCTTCCTAGGGAGATGTGTGGATCTGTATGGAACTGATGGACACTTCGCTGGACAAGTTCTACAAGCAAGTCATTGATAAAGGCTTAACAATTCCTGAAGACATCCTAGGAAAAATAGCTGTCTCAGTGAGTGCTTTTTAAAAAAATCTTCTAGAAGGATTTAGCACTGTTTCTAGTTTAGCCCATAAAGCAGCCCGCATCTGTCACATCAGCTGTTAATGATATGAAGTTGCAAATGAAGATGGAGAAGAAATAGCAGCTATCTCTCTTTAAGGACATCCTTGGTATTAGCCACATTCCCTTAATGCAGGGTTTCTCAACCAGTGGTACTTCGTCCGACTGCTGGTGGTACTCGGACCCGGAACTCCACTCTGACACGGTGCTTTTGGCAGCGCATTTTTGCTCCCAAGAGGCTCTTGCCTTTGGCAGAGCCTCTTGGGAACGCTGAGAAGGGCCCTCCCACCTGCTCAGAGCCTCCTACCTGCATTTTCTGGCCTCTGAAAACCCAGAAGTAACTGTTGATGATGTCATCGCCAGTCATGTCCTGTGGTACGCAGCAGGATAGTGGCATCTGAGGTGGTACTCGGCTGGGAAGGGGTTGAGAACCCCTGTATCCTTGAAAGCCTGGATGGGATAGAAGGCAGAATTTTTGACATTGCCTTTTTCCCCTACTGCCAGTGTGGAAGAAAGGTTAAGGCCAAACTACTTGTGATGTGGGGGGATCCTTTGATTTGTTTCAACTTCACCCATAATGATCGCCATAGGAGTGGTGGGAATGTTTAACCCTTTCCATGGATTATTTTTGAGACCAAAGTCTCCACTGAAACTGCTTGTCTACCATGTGTGTGTGTGGGGGGGGGGGAGGGACATTTCCCCCCTGAAAAGAAAGCAGCTTGTGAAAGAGGATTGTGAGGCTCCTGGCTCTTGTGTAGTTTGACCCCATAGGAACAGAGCAGAAGAGGTGTTTAGGGAGACATGTTGTATAGAGGTAGCCGTGTATGTGGAAATCAGGAATTGGAGGGACTTGGCATCCCAAGATTCCCTGGAATTTAGCCACTGAATTTTCTGACCCTGGGAGGTCATTACCTCTTTGTTTTGTGCACATCGCTAAGGGTGGCTGGAAGAGCAATGAATACCATGAATCATGTTTTACCACCCTGATGCCAGCCAGACTGCAGGCTCAGCACTCTCCTGTTTGTTAATTGCCAAGGTGTCTGAGACCTAGACTGTCTCCACCCCAGCTAAATGATGAAAGGAGTGTGAACTTGTGACCTAGATTCTACAGAAGACAGTGCGTTACTACTGCTTCAGCCAACCGCAGCTCACTCTCATTTCTTGTGTTTTCAGATTGTAAAAGCGCTAGAACATCTACACAGTAAGCTCTCTGTAATTCACCGAGGTAAGTATCGCCAGTGTGGTGTGCTGTAACAATTAGTGATTCTGAGGGGAGGGGTAGAAGAGTGTTGTGGGCCTGTTAAAATTACACAAATTGATTTTTTTTTTGTACCCCTGGTTGCAGAGAATACACTACACCAGTGCTCCAGCATTTGTACCAGCTCCTTGTTTCTGAAGCAGAATTCAAGTCTGCAGCATTATTAGTAGTAGTATTTAACTGGGAGACCAGGAATTCTGCCTCATTGTTTTCCATAAATATTTTTTATCTAGCAATTTGTATTCGGTCTTTCTGCCCCAAAGAGGCACCCAAAGAGACTTAGAACAGTTAAAAATAATAATCAAAAGTATTACAATAAACAAAAGCCATAAAATAGTCCAAAACAATTACCCAAAATGACACTGATCTGAGAAACGAGAGAACTGAGGCTAACTCAGTTGAGAGGCCAACTAAGAAGCAGGGAAAACATCTGGTTTGAGGATGTAATTTCATTGAAAGGCCTGTTTTGAAGAAAAAAGTCTTTACCAACCAACAGAGTCACAAAAATGAGCCTCTGCTGGGATGCTGTGTAATGATCAATGGCACAGCTGTGTGGTTTGGCAGGGAATGACTAGGGAGGCAAGGGTGAAAGGTGCAACAAAACATTATTTTTTTTTGGGTGATAGTTAACAATGGGGATGGAGGAATCAAAATAAGACAGTGCCTAGCTAAGCTTGTCCACTCATTCATTGCTGAGTAGACAAGGCACAATATCTTTCTAGCCACTCATTCGCAGCAAGACCCTAAGTGTAAGAAGTTGTTAGAGAGGAGAGAGAAAAGACAGGAGGAGAAAGTCCGTAGAAGGAAAAAGGGGGCACATCACATTGTGAGTGTGAAGGAGGAAAGGAGGTGGAGAAGGAACACTAGGAAACTGGGTTTCCCAGAGAGACCTGGGTCAGGAAAGTGAAGGGCTAAGGAGGTGAAGGAAAAGAGAAAGGGGAGGAGGTTTGGAGAATTAGCTGGGAAAGGAGAGGGAAGGGTGCCTGTGGTTCAGACCATGGTCAAAGGCTGTGGCTGGAGAGTGGTTCTCTGCGTCTGAACCAAGGAATAAAGGCATGGGGTGAGCCTAGAGGTAGGCCGTGAAATCACTTCACCTGCTTGTGGTAAGGGAGCTAGTCTTTCCCGCCTAATGTATCCTCTTAGCCAAGTCCCAAGCCTCGAAAATAAGACCAAGGAAGATCCCCTCTTCCAGAGTCTTGATAGATCTGTTAAGAGGGATTTGTTCATTCCATAAGAACATAAGAAGAGCCCTGCTGGATTAGGCCAAAGGCTCATCTAGCCCAGCTTCCTGTATCTCACAGTGACTCCACCAAGTGCCTCGGGGATCCAGGCCTCCCCTGTTCATGGCAGGCCTCCCCTAAAACAGTGCATGAACAAATGAATTCACTCACACAGAGAAAGGAGAAAAGTCACAAACACTAAGCATGTCATCAATTTGAGTGCACAAGAGACAGACAATGACAGATAGAGAGGAATTAATGGGTCGATGGTGAGGCTGCACCACTGACCAAGGTTACTGTTCCATATCTGCTAAGCTAAGTGTGATATGTTGCATGATCTGTGGGACAAGCATGACAAAATTGGGTGAATCTCCTGAATGAAGCGGGGAAGGCAGAAAGAAGGCTATGATGCAGGCCCTGACATCTAGGCACTAGCCAGGCAGCTAATCCTACCTAACTTCCCTTGTGCCAATGCAGCTGCGCCAGCGGGGCATGTGCTGCATCCTACAGGGGAGTTTCAGGCCCTGGAAGTCTCCTCTGGGTAAGGAAACTTTTGTTTGCCAGGATGGTGTAGTGGTTTGGGAGTCGGACTTAGACCTGGAAGATCCAGGTTCAAATCCCCACTCAGCCACGAAGCTTCCTGGGTGACCTTGGGCCAGTCACTATCTCTCAGCCCCACCTACCTCACAGGTTTGTTGTGTACAAAATGAGAGATATATGCTCCAAAGCACAGGCCTCCGCTAGAATCCATGCAGCAGTTCAAGTGTTTGGATGTTCTTCTAGGGTATCCTCCTCATGTAAAGCATATTGCAGTAGTCCAATCTAGACTATAAAAATAGACAGGTGAGGTGCTTTGGGTGCCCACTCAGGGGAAAAGTGGAGTATAAATTGAATGAATGAAGTGTTGGGTAGTCTTTGTGTCTCCTGCTGTAGGAAAAATTATTCTTGCCAGTTACTTGTTTAGAGTGGAGATAACTTTATTGCAATGGGCTGGTGCAGATGTAATGCGGAGTCCCTGCTATTACAGTGAACCAGCTACTTGTTGCCGATCCTCAAATCTGAGGGGCTCATTTGCGGTCAGGCTATTACGGAGCTCTGCAACAAACCCGACCTACTTCCGGTTTATAGTTGATTTTCACGCGCTTTTTTGCTTTTATACCTTAGCGTTCTTGTGTACTCAATACCATCCGTTGCAGCTACGCTGTTTTATACCTAGAAAAAGTCCTCGGATGAGGACGAAACGTCGGTTTCTAAATCTCAATTTTTACGTGATTTTAACTTTGTTTATAAATTTGTGTGCACATTTTATCTGTGTCACATATGTTTTTAGCTTGTTTTTATTCGTAAATACAGTACCATATCCCCTGGGGATATGTTCCAGGCCCCTCCGTGGATACTTGAAACTGTAGATAGGAGCAAACACCCACTCCATGGTTTCCTGAGGGGCCCCCGCCCTGCCTCCCCTGTGGGCAGGCGTGCACCCCCCCCCCCAGTTCTTATTTTCCTTAAAACAAACAGAGAAGCAGCCTCCATTGCAGGCAAGTAGAACGAGACTAAGTCCCAGAGAGGCTCTGCAAGGTTTCTGTTAAACTTGCAGAGCCTTTCTAGGACTTAGTCTTGTTCTACTTGCCTGGAATAAGCAGCCAGAGGCTACTTCTCCTGTTTGTTTAAGGAAGAAATGAAGCTTACTGGGGAAAATGTAAAAGCCTGGGGGGAGGGGTCCCCACAATACGTGGATAACTGAAACCGTGGATAGCGAATCCGTGGATATAATCCGCCCACCATCTGGCTTTTATATATTTTTGCACATGGCTTTTTTACCCATATACCCAATATCTTGGAAAGTTATAGCTGGCCATGAAAGTTTCCACTCTACAGTAGCTCCTTTCCTCCTTCAAGCAAATCCCTCCCCTTAATGCAGATTCCTCTCATTAATGCAGGCCAGAGTTGCCTTTATCCCAGACTCTGAAACCCACCTCAAATCATGGTTTCAGATCTCCGTTTAAAAGAAACTCTGGCCAGCCTCAGTTACCAAACATTAGTGCTTAACCATTGTTTCTGGCTTCTGATTTCTTAACAGTTGTTAGCAGGGAGCCAGAATGGCACCTATCCTTCCCAGCCTGTAGATTTTTTTTTCTCAACAGCTTTGGTTAGAATAAATGTTACCTTTGTACAACCCAAGGGGGAAAAACATTTTAAATAAAAAAAAATTGGCACCTTGCTATTTTGAGGCCACTATAGGCAAAATGCACACTGTTTCTGATGCCCCCTGGTGGTAACAACTTTTATCTACTCCAGTTTTTTACCATGATCCACTGCATATAGTCCACTTTTAATGAGTGATGATTTCTCTGTGTTGCCCCTTGCAGATGTCAAGCCCTCCAATGTATTGATCAATACACTAGGACAGGTTAAAATGTGCGATTTTGGAATTAGTGGTTACCTCGTTGACTCTGTAGCCAAGACGATGGATGCTGGCTGCAAACCTTATATGGCAGTAAGTGCAAAGAAGTGGGAAATCTTCAATGCAGTCCTTCCTGTTACTTGCTTACCTGATTATTTATGCACGTACAAAGTAGATGATTATGAGATTCTGGGCTCTTGGGCTATTTCCAAGCAGTGAGATTCACAAAGTTTATAATTATCTGATTCAGAATATGAATTTGCTCCACTCCTAACGCTCTGATGTTTTACAAATTGAACAGCATTTCCCCGAGAAGACCTTCTGTAATGTAAAGTGAAATTTTGCACTCATGAAAAATGTGCTTTTAGTTTAAATATACCAGTAGTTTTTTTGTCCACGTCTTGGATGCTAATCACACCTCAATCATAGCTGAGCAAATATCCCCCCAAGGGTGCCTTTTAAGGCTCTAGGAAAGTGTGAGCCAGGCTAGGGAAGCTTCTGATCCTTGAGAACAAGTAAGTAGGGTAATCCCTGAACTTGTCTGGCCAAGTACAGAGAAACCCTCTCTTCTGAACGACCTGCAGTTGAGATAGACGCTCTCCCTATAATCCCCTATTATCTTATGGAGATGCCAAAAGTTTCAAGTGTTGCATGCAAATTTGATGTTCATACTTTTGGAACTGTAGTACTGTCAGTGGCGTCTCTAGCCCAAAATGTACTAGGGGCACACCCTCAACTTTCTGCCCCCCTCCTTCCTTCTGCTGCCCTTCTATATTCGATTGGGGGGGGCGCAAATTCAACCTTCCGCCCCGGGCCCGTCCTCCCTTCTGCTCCCCCTCTATACTCCCTGCCACCAGTGGTGTTACTGTTCACATATTCCGTTACAGCAAGTGCAAGCTATTCATTTAAATGGATTTAATGTCCTTTCATCAAGAGCCAGTGCTTTTACATGGGAGTAAGCCCCATTGACTATAATGGGACTTACTTCTGAGAAGACATGCATAGAGTGGGTTTTCTCTGTGCCAGGTGCAAGGGATTGACAACAGGAAACAGGTTATCTTGTTGTCTTGTGCTCCCTGAGGCATCTGGTGGGGCCACTGTGTGATACAGGAAGCTGGACTAGATGGGCTTTTGGCCTGATCCAGCAGGGCTCTTCTTATGTTCTTATGCCTGCAAATCACTTCCCTTTTAGATCTTTGAGCAAAAGAGCCAGTGCTTTTAGATCAGTGGTGGGGAACCTTCGGCTCCAGGGCCGGATCAGGCCCCTGAGGCCATCCGGTCCGGCCCCCAGGGAGATTGCTGGGAGGCCGCCCAACCGGCCCCTGGATGCTCTGCCGGGTCCGCGCGTCGCCTCCGGAGGCCGGGAGAGGGCCTTTGCATGTCCTCCCTGACTGCCGCCCCGACCCCTTCTCACCAGGCCGTTGGCCATTTCGCACATGCGTACCACGCCGATGAGGGAAAGCTCTTGCCCTCTTGCCCTCATCGGCATGGTACGCCAGAGGTGGCTTCGGACGGTGAGCGTGGAGCCTCCGGAGGCCGATGGGGGGCGGGGGCAAAAATGAATTAAATAAATAAAAATGCCACCCGGCCTTATGGCTGGCCCTCAAGCAAATTTCTAATATTTAAAACGGCCCTCGCCAGGGAAAAGGTTCCCCACCCCTGTTTTAGATGTAGAAGAAACTTAGCCTGTTTTAAGAAGTTGTTCATATCACTGGATCCATCAAGTTCTTCAAAGGACAGCTATTTCTTTAACTTATATGTATTTTTAGTTATTTAAAAAGGTGTTTAAGGGGGCAGCAACCCTGTCCACACTTACGTGGGAGTAAGCCCCATTGACTATAATGGGACTTACTTCTGAGTAGACATACTGCTTCCCTTTGAGATCTTTCAGGACAGTGCAGCCCAGTAAAATAGGAAAATTAAATTAGCGACCCAGTAAAAGTAATGAATATTGACAGAAATGAATGCTAGAAGCAAAGATTTACTTGTTTTTGAGGATATGGGCTCTCCTGGGCTCTCCACACTGCCACACAAGCCTGCAGACTCTCTTGCTTTTAACGCGGCTGTTTCTCCGTGGCGCTCCTTAGTTTAGACGACCGCTCTCCCTCCCCTTTTGTTTCCTCAGCTCAGGTCTTTTTCAGCCCTTTGCAAATGCAGAGTGAGCGAGCCAGCAGGATCCATGCTAACGCCCGCCACAGCAGCCTCTGCCCCCCCTCACGTTATGGGGAAAAAAGCAGAGTGGCAGCTGGCGATGAAGCTGCCCTTTAAAACTTTTTTCCCCATATCGGCGCCCCTGGAAGCAGCACGCCCACTTGGCGCCTGGGGCCCAGGGCCATAGGGCCCCCCATCATACTACGCTTCTGAGTACTGTATAAGCATATAATTTGCATGTGACACTGAGGCTTGGGGGAAGAAACATTCAGAGGGAAAAATGATAAGTTGCGCTGAAAAGAATATGTTTGATGCCAGTTTTCTATGCTTTTACTACAGCTCTAATAATAGCAACATCTAATTTGCATTTAACACTAAGGCTCAGAAACTTCCCTGGGCTTGCCCACAGTTCCTGGAGCCTTAAAAGAATCACCCTTTGGGGATTCTCTCAGACAGCTTGTAAATACTGAACCAATTCCGAATTGAGCAGAGGGGAAGCTCGTCCATCACCATATTCAGTCCCATACCTCTCTATCAAGATAATATAGTCGGACCTTTTTATCCACGGGTTTGACTCAACACAGATGGCAAAACTGTGGAAGAGGGAGTCCAACCGCACTACATTACCTCTTTTTTCAGTGTAGTCGGGGGCCTGCCAGCCACTTCCAGCCTCCTGCGCGTGTCCAAACTGCTGAAAAATGCAGCCGGGACTCTCTGGCGACATTTACAGGTTGTTTCCAGTAGTGGCTTTTGTTTTTTCAGTCAGTTTAAACAAACTCAGGAGGAGGGAAGCGGCGAAGATGCTGGAAAAAAGGTAATGTGGCACCACTCCCGGAAACCCCCCCCCCCCCAGATTTCATACAACACTGATTTTCTCATCCACTGTGGTTCCAGGAACAGAACCCCAGCGGATAAAAAGGTCTGACTATACATATAATTACAGGGGGCCCCCGGTATCAGCTGGGGATTGGTTCCTGCCCCCCCCTGTGGATACCTGGAACCCGTGGATAAGAGCGAACGCCATATTCTACAGCCCCCCCCCGCACCCATTTTAACTAATTGTTGCACAAACAGCTTGAAACGGGCTCTGTAGAGCTGAGTCTCAAGCTTCGCAACCCCCTTCACACACACACACACACCCCGCACGCTCCCTTGGCGATTCTTTTGCCATAAAATGGTGTTTGTGTCTTGCTTTCAACAAAGGCTATAAGTAGCATGCTGCTGCTTTTAGCAAAGAGGTAAGTTCAGCTGAAGACCAGGAAACAGAAACTGAAACTGATTCCTGGTCTTCCGCTGACCCTGCATCTGTGCAATGAAGCAGCAGCAGCATGCTACTTATAGCCTTTGTTGAAAGCAAGACACGGACACAATTTTAAGGTAAAAGAATCGCCAGGGGAGCATGGGGGGGAGGGGGTTCCTGCCATCCATGGATAAGTGAATCCGTGGATACTGGATCCGTGGATAGCGGGGGCCCACTGTACCTGGAGATCCATAAGAGGGCTTCTTTTTAATAATTTAATAAATGCATAAAATTGTCATAAGGCTGCTCTCTTGACATTGCATATAGTAGGACGTTTTAGAACAGTGAAGTCCAGATTTTAGGCACTATTTGAGATTCACCCCTTTTTGAGGAATTATATGCCACTGCTTTTCAAATACCTCCAAAATGTGTTATCTGTGGACTGAATTTCAGACTATTCTAGTGTGTTATAAGTAGAAAATTTTCAGTTTTTCTTTTTTGTTCACTGAACTTGTAAATGCTACACATAAGTGGTTTTACCTCTGCATGCTCAGGTGCTGCTGATAAAGACAAAGCTAAGGAAAATGGTATGGCCAGCGGGTGGCGCAGCGGGTTAAACCGCTGAACCATAAGCTGTCAATCGAAAGGTCGGCAGTTCGATTCCCGCGACGGGGTGAGCTCTCGTTGCTTGGCCAGCTCCTGCCAACCTAGCAGTTCCAAAGCATGTCAATGCAAGTAGATAAATAGGTACCGCTTGCGGGAAGGTAAACAGCGCTCCGTGTTCCAGCTGCATGCTACGCGCTGCGGCAAGGAGAGTCATGCTGGCCACATGACCACGGAGGTGTCTTCGGACAACGCTGGCTCTTCAGCTTTGAAATGGAGATGAGCACCACACCCTAGAGTCGGACATGACTGGACTTAATTGTCAGGGGATACCTTTACCTTTACGGAAAATGGTACCTTTTTAATGTTGGTGGGCATTCCAGTTGTCCTTCTCTGTGCTCTACTTGCACGCTTATGAAGCTGGACTCTCTCCTCTTCTGTAACCTGCGTGGCAATACCATTTCAAGTGAACCTTCTAGCATTTGCTAATCAATTTTACACAGGCTTACTTTGAGTGGCCAGTTTTAACAAATTCAAATTTTCCATCACCAGCGGTAGGCTTGGTTGACTGACTTCTGAAGGCACGTTACGAATTTGCTAGCTTTCACTGATACAGCCCTAAATGACTTGAGCCCAATGCACCAATATTGTCTCCTGTCACAAGCTCTGACTAAGTGCATTTTCACAACAAAAGCAGGTTAGGACTGTAAAGATGCATGGGGAGGCATCCATGGTGACTTCCCCTTGGAATTTTCCCAAAGGAGACAAAGGTTGAACTTGAGATAATATCTGAGGGGAAAACTGCTACATATACAGTGGGCCCTCCTTATCTGCAGATTAGCCATCCGCGGATTTGACTATCTGGATGGCCATTCGTGGAGGAGGAATCCCACTGGCGGTGGGGGGCAGCGCCACAATACCTTAATTAACAGCCGTGCGGACCCGCTGCCGACTTGTGTCTCGTGCCACTTTTTTTATCTTGTGAAACACCTGTAAAAAGGGAAAAAACTGCAACCGGAAGCGACTTACAATGGAAGTTGCTTCCAATCGCGTTTCCCCCCCGTCCTTTTTTACAGCCATTTTACAAGATAAAAAAAGCAGTGAGAGAGACAAGAAGTTGGTGGTGGGCCCGTGCGGCTGTTACCCCACCTCCCCGTCGCGGACTTGAGTATCCATGGATATTTGTATCCGCGAGGGTTCTGGGAACAGAATCCCTGTGGATATGAAGGGCCCACTGTACCTTAAGTCATTCGTATGCTTACAGGAACAAGAGAGTGCCTGGCATGTGGATGTATGCACGGAATGAAGGCTGCTGTATTTTAATCTGTTCTCTCTTTCCCTCTCCCAGCCTGAAAGAATCAACCCAGAACTAAACCAAAAGGGATACAGTGTTAAATCTGATATTTGGAGTCTGGGGATCACAATGGTAAGAGTGTTGCACGTTCTCTGAGCCTGTCAGTGGTGGCTCACTGTCATTTTGGAAAAGACATGGGGTGTCTCTTGGGTAGCTTGAGGGATGCTGGGGCAGCAGCTCTGTGGTGGTGCGTTGACCCTCGGCCAGCATTGTCATTCAGGTGAAAAGTGGCACTCCACCTACCAACCTTGGGATAGCAATA
Source organism: Plestiodon gilberti rubricaudatus (assembly GCA_026170595.1). Lineage (NCBI taxonomy): Eukaryota > Metazoa > Chordata > Lepidosauria > Squamata > Scincidae > Plestiodon > Plestiodon gilberti. Next base: position 145,138,068 of record JANXHW010000002.1, read on the forward strand.
TGGGTTTAACAGTCACCTGTTTAGGGGCCAAGTAGGAATACTTTGCTTCTCTACCTGCCTGACTGTTGGTTAGGTGGTGTTATTTCTGTTCCATATTGGTGTGTAGTTGTTCTTGGTCACAACTAACGGGAGCAGTACAGGCAAAGGGGAAAATGGCTAGTATGATTGGTGAAGAACCGGAGGCACTCAGAGTGAGGAAGGATGACAAGCCAATCCCTCGAGGCTCAACAGTGGAAGGGAGATGGGATTGACCTTCTGTAGCCACTGACAGCATCCTACCTTCAAAGGCTTTACAGCTTCGGGGAAAGTGTGATGCCATCAGGAAACCTCCTCAACCCTACTTCGGGTTGGCTGAGAAGAGCAGGGACCAGGCAATGCCTGGTTGGCTGCTTTGAACCAGAATGAGGCCACTTGAAGGACTGGAGGGGGAAGTTTTCCTTGCCTAGTTTTCTTGAGTTAAGGGGCCTGTATTGTACTGCGGGGGGGGGGGGAGATGGCTAGAGAATTAACCTGCTGCATATCCGAGGAGGCCGTGTAATGGCCGCCGAGACCGGGAATGGGGCTGGGGCTGGATCGACATCCCCGCCCCCTCCCAGGCTGGCTCAGCCAATGGCCATCCTCCCTCGCTGCCCGACCCATGCCTGCTCCCACTGGAGCAACTCTTACCGTCCTCAGGTGGGTGCAGGTCCTTTCCGCAGTGGAGAGAGGCCTGCTGGCGTCTGCACCAGCGGGCCTTACACTCATGGTGTTGGAAACGTTACGGCACGTTTATGACATCCTCCACCTGCGGAGTGTGTGCTCCACAGGCTGTTTTTTTACGCAGGATTGTGCTGTAAGTCTTACTGAACACAATTGACTTCTGAGTAAAATAAATAACACTGTTTTCAAACACCTTTTAGATTTCGGACAGTTTCTTTCCCTCTTAAATAGTGGTGTAGGACGGGGGTCACCAACCACCAGGCTGCGGCCCGGTACTGGTCCTTTGCCTCTTCAGAACTGGGCTGCGGCCATCCGCCGTAGTGGCTTGCCTCCTGCCGATGTCTTAGGCATCGGCTCAGGCATGGCACGGTAAGCCCCAGTTTCCCTCGTGGCGCCGTGCACATTTCTCTTCGGGCGCTCCCGCCGTCACTTGCAAAGGAGCCGGAAATCCCTGTGCCCGGCCGGCCGAGGACTACAACTCCCAGGAATCCCCGGCGGAGGGAGGGACCCCTCTGGCTCGGAGAGCCGCAGCCGCAGCCAGTCTCATCCCGTATTTCCACCTCAGTGGCTGGAGCGCAGAGTCAAGCAAGCCCCCGCGGCCGCTCGCTTCCCCGCTGTGCGGAAGCATCGAGAGAAGGTGCATGCCCTCGGTCTGGCTCCCAATGCAGCTGCTCCAGCTCCTCCTCCCAGCGCGGCCCGCTGGAGATGCCGCCCAAGGCTGCTGCCGCTGCTGGCTAACTATGAAATAGCTCGAGAGTTAGGGCTATTTCATAGTTAGGCGTCGGCGGGCCTGGGCGCTCCATGCAAGTGGCTGCTTGAGGCTCGCCTTAAATCCAAAAAACAGAAGGGGCAAGCAGGGGTGTGTGTCAAAGCTGTGGCGGCAAGGTTTTCGCGCCACTTTGGAGGCGGACTCCAAAGTGGCATTGAAGTGTTCTTGCAGACGGGGGTGTGCGAAAGATTTCACATCCCCCCCCCCCGCCCTCAGATACTTTTTCACACCGCTGGTACCGTTCCTGCGGGCTGTTCCTGGGTGTCATTTTGCGCAGCACACCCCCCCCCCCAGTACCATCCCCCCACGGTCCAACCGGTCCCTGCTGCCAGAAAGGTTGGGGACCGCTGGTGTAGGAGATAGGAGAATTCTGCAGGTGCAGTTGTTTTCCTGGAGAAAACAGGAATGTTCTGCAGAAATGTTAGTCTCCTGTTTACAGTGCTTCTGATAGGCGTTAAAGAGAGTGGGCAGTGATGTATGTGTATGTTTATGTGTACCTGTCTGTGAACTGGAAGAAACCCTATGCCCTGTGGCAATGATTTGTCTCGGCACCTGGTGCCGTACCTGTGGTAGGGAATTTGCATTCAGAAAGTTTGTGTTGGCAAGCTGGAATAATTCTCTGGAGAATGATTCGTTCCCTCTTATTGCAACAGCCCTAATCGGTTGGGTAGGGCCAGGGCATGGTTTAGTCCCTTTCCTGGCATTCTGCATCCCCAGGGAGGCTGTGGGTATGTGGCACAAACTAGCAAAACTGGCCTCACGTACTGCTGCTTTAAGATATTCCGAGGGACATGCTGTCTCCAGGGACCTGTGCAGGCTGTGTCTCAGCACACCAAATAAGCTCTGTGCTTCCAGGGGGAGGGGGGGGGAGGAGAACGGAGGGGACACAGTTCAGCTATTAAATCATACACTGGAATCCAGTGTAATTTCAGACAATTTCCTGAAGATGGCAGCATAACCTAAAACTGATAAGAACCTTCTGTAACTTTGGACATTGTGCTTTTGTTTGTCTCCTGAGGTGCTTTAGATACTGCTAGAACAAAACAAAGGCCAAAGAAAGTTGTCTTGACATCTCGCTGTCTTCTTCCCACACCCAGATTGAGCTGGCCATCTTGCGGTTTCCATACGATTCCTGGGGAACGCCATTTCAGCAGCTCAAACAAGTGGTGGAAGAGCCATCGCCGCAGCTTCCCGTGGACAAGTTCTCAGCAGAGTTTGTTGATTTTACCTCACAGTGGTAGGCCTGCTCTCTTCTCTCTCGACATGCACGGGGCTGGGAGTGGCGTTCCACTTGGATAGGCTCCATAAATGGGTTACTTTTAAAAGTGGGTGGCACTTTGGCAAGAAGAAATTGATGCCTTTAGGTTGCTCCTTTCCCACTGCCCCACAGAAACACCTCAGTGGGCAGGACAAGGCGGAAACAGCTCTGTGGTAAGCTGGAAACTTGTAATTGCATGCCACTCAGGGCTTAATTTGACCCGATTAATTGTTTCACCAAGATGTTGCTCCAGAAGTAACAGAACGTGTCCTTGGAACATGCAATATAAAGGGAATAGCCTCTGGGCACAAACAGAGTACTTTTCCTCATGTCTGGAACTCGGCCTGTGTACATGTGACTGAACCGAATGCATATTCTCTCCCCTGTTAAGCATGTGTCCTTGGTCCCTCCCTTGTGCCAAAGTTTGCGTCCTTGGTCCCTCCCTTGTGACAAAGTTTAGATTGTAAGTACTGCAGGGCAGGGACCTTTTGTATTATACACTCTAACACACCATGCACATTGATTGCATCTCTCTAGTTTGATTGCATTCTTCTCCCTCTCGCACAACACCAGAACCAGGGGACACGCACTAAAATTGAGTGGAGGGAGAGTTAGAACAGACAAAAGAAAATATTTCTTTACCCAGCGTGTGATTCATCTGTGGAACTCCTTGCCACAAGATGTGGTGATGGCACCTGGCCTAGATGCCTTTAAAAGGGGTTTGGACAAATTCATGGAGGAAAAGACCATCACAGGTTACAAGCCATAAGCAACCTCCTGTTTTTTTTGTTTTTGTTTTTTTTTAGAAGTGGGTTTTCTCTGTGCCAGGTGCAAGGGAGTGGCGACTGGACACAGGTATCTTGTTGTCTCGTGTGCTCCCTGAGGCATCTGGTGGGGCCACTGTGTGACACAGGAAGCTGGACTAGATGGGCTTTTGGCCTGATCCAGCAGGGCTCTTCTTATGTTCTTATGTTCTCTAGTCTAAATCAATAAAGCAAAACCCAGTAGAAATCATAACTAGGTATCCACAGATCTGGCTTGAGCCCTGGCACCTCTCTGTTTGGAAACTAAACACAGATGGTTGGCACATTCCTTGAACGTTTGTGATTTGTTCTGCAATTCTATGTACAAGTTATCTTGGTTGCAAGCACTTGCATATGTTGATGACCCATTCAGCTGAAATGTGCATTTCCCATATGCGTGTACCCTTTCTCTAGGAAGATGTAGCCGGTTTCCCAGGGGAGGCTTATGTCTTTCCCTGCCTCTCGCGGCCCTCCCTGACAGGAATTGGCAGCATACATTACTGCTCATTTGGAGTGGTCCTGCCCCCTAGTGGTGATTTTTATGCCAATACAGTGGGAAATTATTGTGATTTTTCAGTTTTAACAGGGGATATTTAGGGGTAGGAGCCTCTCTTTTGGCCTCTAGAGATCTAATTTTTGGTTGAAAATCATGCAGGATTGGACCAATGGACACATGGTCAAGGGAAAGCCCACCCTGTTCTCCTGTGATCTTGAGGAGTTTAACAATAGGCAAACTTAAAATGTCTCCAAGAGAGCAGGGTGAGCAAGAGCGTTGTTTTTGTCCACTGATTATTTGTGGGAGCATTTAATTATTCAGCATGAACACTCCTCGGTGGCTGCTGCGGTATGGCCACAAGTCTTGCTGTGAAAGTAGCAGCATTGTTTGGAAAATAGACAGCAGCCCTCCAGGGAATGATGCGAGGCACGTAGGTAAGCCTGGGCTTTACGTCAACCAATGTTACTTCCACTGCCTTCTTCCTGTGCTAAGACACGTGTGTCTTGAGTGAATTGTCCTCAAGGATATTGCTTCTTGTGGCTTTCAGGAAATTCCACATTGACCTCCAAGTGGTCTCTGTGGGAAGTAACACAGTGTGTCAGAGTTCTAGGCCTCATTTCTATGGGGTTGAGAGTTTGTATGGGGTTTCTCTCTGCTCCCCCTCCCAATTTTTTTTCTATTCTGCCTCCTTTTTAAAATAACTTTTTTTCAGTAAGAATTTTCCCTTGGTAAAGATATATTTGAAACATGTTGGGAACTTACCAGTCGTCAAAGTTGCCTTTTTTGTGTGTGTGTGTGTGGTGGATTTGCAGCGGTTTTTGATTCCCCATTTTTAGTATGTATGTTTATTTTAGTGTGTACGTTTTACTGGCTCTGTGTGTTTTATGCTTCTCTTTTTTTTGTCAATTCTATTTAATTTTTCGTGAGCCCCCCCCCCCCGAGAGGTTTACCTGGAGGGGTATAAATAAATGAACAGATCTCTCTTAAATGCCCTGTTAAATGTCAGGGAAAGGAGGCAAATTTGACATGGAATTGTCTTACAAAGTAGGTGGAGTGTGAGGGAAAAGCAGAAGCTTGTTGGAATAGAGCAGTGTAGTTCTTTGGATCCTGAGGACTGTGTAAAAAATTGGGCCTCCTGTTAACATTAAAATGAACTCTTGCTTTGCTCCCTTGCTCAGCAGTACCTGGTGGTATTCCTGTTTTTGTTATTTTTGAATGCTTTCCCCTTTACTCCTCATTTATAACCACTTGGGAGCATTCTTTTGTCAGGCACTGCAGTGCTGCCCTCTGCTTAACAAGCAGATAGGAAGGAAGAAGATGTTGTGTGGTAGCCAAAGAAGTCCTGGCAGTTAGTTAATAAAAAGACAATATGAGCATTGGGGTTTAAAGACCAACTTAACGTAATTACTGTACCTCGTGGATGGTGGCTACACAAGTTCCAGTGTCATCTGCAATGAGAAGCAACTCCGTAACAACAACTCCTCCCGGTGTTGTTTTGCGAATCCTCTTCTGTTTCTTTTAGGTGCTTTTATGTCTCATTTTTCTCCATCAGCATACAATATTGAAAACAATAAAGGTAAAGGTATCCTCTGCTCGAAAGCCAGTCGTGTCCGACTCTAGGGTGCGGTGCTCATCTCCCGTTTCTAAGGCCGAAGAGCCAGCGCTGTCCGAAGACGCTTTCGTGGTCATGTGGCCAGCATGACTAACGGAAAGCTGTTACCTTCCCGCCGCAGCAGTACCTATTTATCTACTTGCAATTTCTTGCTTTCGAACTGCTGGGTTGGCAGGAGCTGGGACAAGAGACGGGAGCTCATTCTGTCACGCAGCACTCAGGTCTTGAACTGCTGTCCTACCGACCTTCTGGTCTGCAGTTCAGTGTCTTAACCACTAAGCCACCATGGTTTAAAAACAACACAAACCTTTTAAATACAATCTTAACACTGGAACACAGTGTAAGACAGGTAAAAGATTCTGTTGTGCTCGTGTCCCTTTCCTAGCTACTGATCCTGCTGGCATATCTTCCAAATATGCTTTTCCCATACATATAATTTCTCAGTCTTCTACTCGTACCTGGCTATCCTGCCTCCCTATTGCTGTTATTCCTTCCCTCCAAGATCCTAAGTGTGCGTGCGCGTGCGTGTGTACACAAATACGGTCTGGGTTCAAAATAATGCATTCATAAAATTCGAGATTGGTGAACTTGGATTGGCTTCAATGCAGATTAAAATATCAGCTTTGAATATTTGTACATACTGGTGTGTGTATGAATGAATCATTGGTCTTTGTTATTACACAGCGTAAGAGTTTCCGCAAACCTGAATTCTGAGATGATGCAGTAAGATAGGCAGGAAATATCCCTTCAGTAAGCATCCTTCCCCCTCCCCCCCAAAATTCGGCAAATCCCAGAAGAGAGTGTGTTTACTACAACTGATGATCGCACTTTTGTTTGTCTGTGTGACACGTTACACCTCCTTCCCTTCTCTGCCAAAGCATGTATCTGTGTCAAGATCTTTTTTAAGTCACTCCAAGCATCTTCCCCATAATAACCTGCCAGGAAGTGAGCTGTTATTACATCCTGTCTTCAACGCTATTTTCTGCTGGAGGGAGACTGAAATAAGAAGTCTCTTGCTCATTCACCCCACCCTTCTGTCCCAAACAAACTTTCCCAGTCACCCATTGTAGTAAAGCTATTTACAGAAAGAATGATGATCTTTGGAAGCATTAATAATGCTTAGTTATATGAGCTGGCAAAGGGGTTAAGCAGATCAAAAGGATAGAAACACAACCTGCAATGTTCTTTGAAGCCAATAAATGAATGCTGTACATCTGCTTGTTCTATGAAAAATGTAAGAGGGTATGGCTACACTACAGACATCAAACGTTCACTGTGTCTTCCAAAGAATTCTAGGAATTGTAGTTTGCTGAGGATGTTGAGAGAGATGCCTCGCAAAATTACAGTTTCTACAGTCCCCCTGCCCAATGCTTTCTTTGCTTTGCCTTCCTTAGTTTTTCCCTCCAGTGACGACCACAGGGAGGTTATGGAATCTTTCCCTTTGAAGGGTTTCAAGAAGAAAAAGGTTTCAAGTAAATGCTAGACAGCACTCTGTCAGGATCAAGGATAACTTTAGATAGTCCTACCGCAGCACAAGGGGTTGAACTACAAGTACTCGATTCCTGCCAACTCCTGGAACGGATTATATGAAAGAATATACCGTATTGCCCCGAGTATAAGACGCACCTGATTATAAGACGCACCCTTAAAGTTTGGCGCCATTAAAATTTTTTAATTAAATCACTGGCATTATTGCAACAGCCTGATTATAAGACGCACCCCAAGTTAAAAAACTTAAATTAGGAGAAAAAAGTGAGTCTTATACTCAGACCAATACGGTAAATCTCAAAAATCCTGGTGAACTGCATCCTGTTAATCAGTAGTGGCTTAATATGTGACTTGTTTCCAAACAGTGGTGTGTTAATTCCATGCAGCTAAAATTCATTCGTTCAGTTTTTCTGCTCTTTTTTTTTTAATCAACTGATTCCCAAAGTGACTAACAGCGCAATCCTATCCAACTTACACCACCGGTGTAACCAGCCTCCCGTTCTCGCTGCACCGCTGGTTACACCGGTGGTGTAAGTTGGATAGGATTGCGCTGTAACGCATATAAAAATGAGAGTAAAATTTAACTCACAATTAAAGGACAAAGAAAAATATCACCATAGCATTAGAACAACTTAAAAGCAGGTAGTGACATTAGCTCTTATCCCAGCAACTTTTGCCATTTCCTCAGGGTCATCAAGTCAGGCCTTTCATCAAACAAAGCAAGCAAAGTGTCTCCAAGATGTTCTGTCTTCTGTTCTACAAAGATGATATCCAGAAGCATTAGTAAGAGTATTTCTCAATGATCTTGATTCCATCTCTGGCTTTTCTTATTCTTCTCTGCCTTTCCAGTTTGCCAAGTCAGGTTCACTCCTCTGGTTCCATGAACTATATTTTTGATGAGGCCTTTGGTTCTGAGGAGATTCTCTCCACTGCCTTACAGAGGGCATCAATCTTCTGTTTTATTTGGTTGGGTTATTTGACTACTCGTTTATATTGAGTAACACAATTTCTCTCTCTCTCTCTCTCTCTGAAAGCTTGAAGAAGAATTCCAAAGAAAGGCCAACATACGCTGAGCTAATGGTGAGTTTGTCCTGATGAATGCAAGCACAACACAGGCAGAACACTAGATCAGTGATCTTCAACTTTGGGGCCACGACTCCATGGTCCGTCAGAAGACGACTTATTTCCCTTTAAGGGAAGTGGCGACTTGGCGGTGATGTCAGGACAGTGGTGACGTCACTGCCGAGTTTGCCGCCGCCTCCACCACCAACGACTAAGTAAAGAGAAGGGGGGTTGGACTTACTCATCGGCAACAGCAGCTGGAGATGCTGCACAACCCAGGTTCTCGCTGCTGCCACGGACGGGTAAGTCGAACTCCCCTTTTTTACCTAGTTGGTGGCAGCAGCAGCGCAAACCCAGAAGTGTCGTCGCTGCCGTCACCGCCACGTTGCAACGACTTACAACGACCTTTACCTTTGGGTAAAGGTCGAAGATCACTGCTCTAGATTACAGTTCTGAGAACTTCATATTGTGGCTGCTCAGACTAGGAAATGTTTTGTTTCTGGAACAGCTGAAAACTTCAAATATTGAGGATTCTGACGTTTTGTGAATCAGCTCTACCTACATTTTCCGGATAAAAAGCTAAAGACAAAAAAAGAGCTGTATGACTTGTTACATGCCTTTGGGTGGGTGATCATAGCAATAGTTCTCTTTCTTAATAACGTTTTAGGGTGTGCTTATAGTGGGTGAGTGCAACTAGTATCTGAAAGTCTTTCATGGCATGTTTATCGTGAAAAAATATTGGAGTCAAGTCAGTTGCTGTAGGTGGGTATCCAGGTATCTTTCCTCAATTAGTACTTTTCCTATGTGAAAATTGCAATTCTCCCTCATCTATCTTCCCTTCTCCCCTTATTCATTATTGCCTGTTGACTCTAGAGTGGAATGTGATTGTCTAAATGTCAAAACCACATATTGAATAACTTCTCTGAATCAGTTGCCACTTGGCCAGCCCGTGGCTCTGCCATTTAGTGAAATTTCAGTCATTTTTATTTTTTATTAGAAGCTGAACCCAAGCCTGATATGTGCAATCAAGCAATCACTTTGTCTTTCTAAATCAAGGAAGTCTTTGTCCATCAGCTATGATGAGATAGAGTTTGTTCCACCTCATCTCATGCCATATACTCCGGATCATTTAATCAGTTCAACATGGATTTTCAGAATGTCTATCTTTAAAGAACCCATATTGTCAACTGATGAAGCCCTGTGTACACAGATATGGAACTTCTGCATGTAGTAAAAAGGATTCTGGAGCCTATTCTAGGGTGCCCAGTCAGTTAGTGTAGGGCAGGGGTTCTCAACCTGTGGTACGGGTACCCCTAGGGGTACGCGGACCTCTTGCTAGGGGTATACCAAGCCCTGCCCCTTATCTGCCCCATCAGCAGCTAATTAAGTGTTAATTAACATGGATTTAAAATTTTAATTATTTTCTGAGGCCTTCTATCTCTCTGATTTTGGTTTTGGGCTTATTTTTGTACTTTGGAATATGTACTTTGGTGGGATGGGGGAGGGAGGAGCTGATTTTGGGAAGTGTGACTTGAAGAAGAAAAAAAGAGATCCTTGCATATCTCTCTCACTCACACACACACACACACACACACACACACACACACACACACACACACACACACACAGAGTTAAATATGACATTTTTTCACATTTAAACATTTAAAATTGTTTTAGTACTTTTTAAATGATTAATTAATTAATTGATTAATCCAATTAATTAGCAGTTAATTAGCAGGGGTACTTCAGAAAATTGGACCGTGATAGGGGGTACCCGGGCCTCTAAAGGTTGATAACCCCTGGTGTAGGGTACTGTTTGCTGGTGTTGCACAGTAGCTGAGCTGTAAATTAGGAATTCCACAGTCTCTCCACTGCCATTTTCTGTCTAGATGGTCTTGGGCAAGTCACACACTTTCTCAGCCTCAGCACCCCAACTGCAACATGGGAATAATAATCAGGCTGAACATATCCCAAAAGGACAGGGTGACTATACCTTTAACCATTGGAATTTGGGCAGGTGCAACTCATCATGGAAGGGTGCAACAAGCTACACCTGCCCAAATTCCCTCTTCTTACAGTGTTAAAGGTATAGGCACCCTGTCCCTTTTTGGATATGGTCAGCCTAATAATAATACTGACCTGCCTTTAAAGGACTGTTGTACATTATGAGATAATGTAAATGAAATGTTTTGAATTCACTGATAGGTAAATGCTAAGAGTTGTTTTATGAACTAGGTCTGTGTGGTTCCAGCCTTTGCACCATGCACCCAGCCAACCCCATGAGGCAGCACACTGGAGGGGGAGATTGATAGTAGCACACAAGCTGACTTTCAGGGAAATCCACCTGCTATTATTGATATTCTCATTTAAGAATCCTAATGTGTCTTTATAACACACTTTGAAAACCATTGCTTTCCAAGCTTTTTTAAGCCTCAAAACCCTCAGAAACATGCCTCTCAAAGGTGCCTGTAAAGCATGTATCTCTAGCAGAGACTACATTTTGCTCTCATTTTCTCCTAATTCGTGATACCTTCTCCTCAATCTATGCTCTGCCCTCAGTTGATGCAATGACTCCATCAGCGCAATCTTATCCAACTTACACCACCAGTGTAACAAGCAGTGCAGCGAGAACGGGAGGCCCCAAAATGGAAAGGGGATTCAAATCCCCTTTGAATCCCCCTTTGGAGGGGATTTGAATTTCCTTTCCATTCTGGGGCCTCCCGTTCTCGCTGCACCGCTGGTTACACTAGTGGTGTAAGTTGGATAGGATTGCGCTGTATGTATATAAATACTGTTAATTTACTGTTAATACTGATAGGTATATAAATACTGTTAATAATTAATACTGTTAATATGTCTTTTAGCTCTTACTTAAAGGGTGATTTCAGTACCTGTTGTATGTAGGTAATTTACTGAAACTCTCTGCATTTCTTTTTTTATACAACAAACTGTAAAATATTAGGTAATTCACATGACATTTCTACATAGTGGTCCATAATACAATTTTAATGGACTATATATAGATCTACTTTTATGGACAGCTTTTTAGACTGAAGAGCCCAGTTTTATTGGCTTTTGGTGAAAAAGTACTCTATGCATGTGGATATGGACATAGATATAGATTATTCCATGCCCCCTCCCCACTTCCCCTTCATATAGCAGTGTTTTTACCAGGCAGCGTTTTAGTAAGCACAGGGTTCACCAGGGTAGATATGAGGAAAGGCATGTGCTCCAGCCAAACTGGTTGGCAGCCTTGTGCATTTCTATTGAATTAGGATGTTGGATCACCTTTCAAATGTATCTCAGCGTTGTGGTATTTTATGGCTGACATTAATGTTGTCAGGTCCTGTGGTCTGGACTCCCCCTCCCCTTTCACTTTCCCATGGCAGTAGACATTGCGGTGCTGGAAACGGCTTGCCTTTTTAGGCTGAGACTGCTTCCTTGCTTTCCTGTGTAGTTGAGGTTTTCAAATGGAAAATAAGAGGATGACTCGGGCACTGACAGAACAGATGCCAAAGGGACTAATTTTCTTATTTGAACTCAGCTTTCTACTGTTGCCGTGGTTTTCATAGTTTTCTGGGGAAACCTGGGGTTCCTTGGATGTTTATTAGGGGGTTCCCCTGTGATAATATAGTTGGTGGCAAAAATGTTTCCCTGAATTGCCCAAAAACATGTTGGTTTTGTGTGGTGACAGGCTCAAGAGCCCCCCAGCATCCAAGCAATATATATGGGTTCCATGGCAGCCAACTTAATGTTGAACTTACCAAAAGTTAGTGTCATTTTGTTGGGTGTTACCTTCTTCTCCTTCTCCTTTTTCTTCTTCTTCTCCTTCTCCAAAACCGTAATATTCAGATTTCCCCCTGACCTATATATGTGTTCCCTCTGATGTCCTCTGGAGCACCAAGAGTTGCTGCCTACAAGGGCGGGATTATTTGGGACTGGTGGATATGGAAATGTACCAAATCCAGTGGGATCTTAGTCTTGGTAACTGAGTTTTACTGATGCAGTCAGCAACCAGCAAGGCCATAGAGGCCAGGCGAAGGTACATCAGTAGATTGTTGTTGGTTCAGTCCAAGTCAAACGCAGACTCTTGGTTTCATGCTGGCATTTTGACCCAGGGCAGCAGACAGAACATCCTCCCTGCACATGTATGTCTCTCTTAAAGGAAGGGTAATGGTCTACCTGCACCAAATGTCAGAAGAATGTAGAAGGACTTGGATCACAGCACATTCAGTTTAGTATCTTGTGCATGAAATACTGAATGGCCATGTGGAGAGGATAGATCCTAAGGAAACAATGCCTCTCATTTCAGCCCAGAGCTGAATCTGGATAACTTTCAATTCAGCAGATGCCTGTTTTCACCCAATTAATTACTATTAAATATTTAAACAAAGGAGCCAATATTCTATGGATCTGGCCATAAAACAGTCCTGGACGTACTGTCTGACACACACAGTTATCAAACTGTCCCTCAGGCAGTTAGATAATGTAGCTGTAGGAATGGGGGGGGGGGGAGGTCGGTTTTATTAGGTTTTGGTTTGTGTGGTTTTTGGTTAGGTGCTGTTAGATTCTTTTGTTTGTTTGTTTGTTAGGGGGGCAGGCTCTGCTGGGGATGATGTGTTTAGGGAGAGTTTGGAGGGGAGTAGTGGTGCTGCCATTAGGTGGGTGATGGCCAAGGAAGATGTGGTGGGAAGGGTTAGCCATTCTGTGGAAAAAGGTTGAGTCGCAGGCTGGCATCTCTGACTCTTCCCCAGCCCTCAGGCTGCTGGTGTTCCTGGCAGTGACCTCTTAAGCCTGAAGTTGCTGCTGTTGAGCGCCAGGTCAGTGAATAATAAAACCAGCCTGATCCAGGGTTTCATCCTGGAGGAGGGCGCTGACCTGACATGCATTACAGAGATCCACTGGGTTTGGTTGCCTTCATGTTATGCCGAATGGGTGAGACCGGGTTGGGATTAAGTTGGTGTACCGTTTGCCTTGCTGCCTAGCAGTCTCCCTGCTTGAGCGGACTGGGGTCATCTTGCGTGTGGCATTGGAGCGCCCCAGCTGTTGGTCTTGGGGACTTAGTATTCACGTTGGGGCCCCTGGAGTAGGTGTGGTTCAGGAGTTCATGGTTGACATGGCAACCATGGGCCTCACTTGATTTGTGTCCCAGTGCATGTGGTGGGTCACCTGTTGGACTTGGTGTTTACCGCTGGACAAGTGGATGGTGATCTGGGTGTGGAGGGGATTAAGAACACTTCTTTGTCATGGGCAGATTCCTGTTAGGATTTAGGCTAATCGTGGCCCCTTACTTTTGCAGAGGACCACATTCTATGGTCCACCCCTAGAGGCTGATGAATCCAGAAGGATTCCTGAGGGCTCTGGGGGATTTTCCCATTGCCAGGGCACTCAATCTGAAGCTCCGAAATGAGGAAATGGCCAAAGCTGTGTATCAAATCGCTCCCAAGTGATCTCTGCCTCTACATAGAACTAAGGGATTTCTTTGGTTTACCGAGGAGTTGCGTGCAATGAAACAACTAGGCAGCGGAACAAGTATGTCTTGAGAGATGGTGGCAGAAGACTCATGATGAGTCCAACCAAACACAGTGGTGATGATGGCAATGAAGACTTTTTTTTCTCCCCAACCATCACATCTGTGGTGAGCTATTGTATGTTGTTCAAGGCCTGCTCCATATGGCCCCTTAGGAATGAGGAGGAACATTCGGTTGTCCATTGTGATAAACTTGCTAGGCACTTCATGGATAAAATCGCTCACATCCACCACGTCTTAAACTCCACATTGAGGGTATTTGTTGATGTTCCCACAGCATGTATCAATCCTGTTATTTTGGATTCTTTTTAGCTTGTACAATCTGAGGTTGTGGACAGGATCCTTTGGAGTGTGAGGCCATCAGCATGCCCCTTGCCCAGCTTGGCTTATAAGATCTGCTGTCAGGGGGGCTGGCTGAGTGGACAGGGAGGGTGGTAGATTAATCTCTGATTGAGGGGGTGTTGCCTGTGGCATTAAAGCTGGTAGCATTTGCCCCTCCTGAAGAAGCCCTCCCTGGATTCCATCATGTTGGGATAATTTCCAGTCAGTCTTAAACATCCTGTTTCTGAGCAAGATGATTGAGTGGTTGGTGATGTCCCCACTCCAGAGGGTCCTGGGTGAAGCAGATGATCTGGATCCCTTTCAATCTGTCTTCAGGCCGGGCTTTGGGACACAGACAGCCTTGGTGGATGACCTATGCTGGGGGCTAGACAGGGGGCCTGTGTCCCTGTTGGTCCTGCTGGACCTCTCAGCGGCCTTTTACACCATTAACTATATGGCATCCTTGGTTGGCTGAGTTGAGGCTTGGAGGCACCACATTGCAATGGTTCCTCTCCTTTTAGAGTTCAAAACAATCATTCTGCCGGGAAAACTCCATCGTAAAATATACTTTATTATTAAAATGTTGATGGTAAAAACTTTACGTTTCGCTCCCAGCATTGAAAGCATCCTCAGAAGTCTTCAGCTACACCCTTCAACCAGCTATAAAAGCCTTCTCCTCCCAAATGTTTGCATTACAGTTAATTCTCTCACAACTGATCTTCATTACCAATTTCCAGGCTCTTGCCTGCAACTCCCTGGTTCGTGGGTAAACTCAACAGTTCCACTCAAAACTTACAAATTGCACAGGTCCTGCATTCATTAGTCTTCTTCCTAACTTAAAAGTAACCTCAACTACTCCCCTTAGCATGCTAATTCCTAGTTGTGCTGCTTGTATTCTCTTTGATAGCCCTGCGATTAACTGCCACTGAAACCCACACACTCCTTCAACCCCCTCCCCACCATGCTGGTTGGAATAACTTATTGGTTCATGTCTTTCTAAAACTAAGCAGAATGAGAAAGAACACGTTCCCTGAAACTATGTGATTGACTGATCATTATCTGTGCTACTCTCTGCAACAACTGTTACTTTAGGAATCAAATAATTTTTTTTATTGCATGCTGACGGCGTGCCAGTGGGAAGACTGGAGCCTTCCTGGGCGCATTGCTGGATTGCCGGCCACCCACCGGAGCTGGCAAGTCAGCAAGGGAGGCAGGAGGAGGAAGGAATGGGTGGGGAGGGGGAGGAATGGGGGCGGGGAGACTGCGAGAGGGGGAGGATCTGGTGGTGATGGCATGCACCGGATCCTATCCCCTCTAGCACCACCTTTCCTGCCCCCTTTTTCTCCTTGGACTTGTGCCAGCGAAATTACTGGCACAAGGATCAATATGAGAAGGTCTGAAATTGCTGGTGCAGGTCCGAGGAGACCCATTGTGGAGCTGGAGGCTTATGAAGGTGTAAGGGGTAAATCTCCTTTCCCTTCCAAAGCCGCCTGCTGCCTCTCCCCCCCCCCCCCCCCCAGGATACAGTGCACACCTTTTCAGCATGGCTGGACCAGCAGGGTAGGGGAGGATAGGATTGGGGTGTTAATGATATATCTTTTTGTGTCCCAGTAGAGCTTTGATAATGGGTTTTGTAAAAAAAAATAAATGTATCTGGTTTAGAATATTCCAGTCTCAATTTGGCCAGAAGAGAAGATACTGTGTGTTTTCTTGCAACCACATTATCGAAATTATTGTATCTCATTGGAAAAGTAACTTGGTGGTTGGAATGCAGCTGCCGCAATCATGGTTTTGGGGAACCATTTCATTACCAGTGTAGGAAAAATATGAAGATGAACATGACTGATAAACTTCTAACACAATTGCTTGTATCTTTCCCCACCCCTCTCTGTCCCCTTTGTTTTTTAGCAACACCCTTTCTTCACCCTACACGAATCCAAAGAGACAGACGTGGCTTCTTTTGTCAAACTCATCCTGGAAAACTGAGACATGGACTTGCATATGCTTTTGCCCTTCTGTGGACTGGTGGGTTCTGGAGGAGGGGCACGTGCTGAGGGGGGCAGCCTTCATCACAAGAGAACCAGTAGGAGAATTTGCTGCTGGCCACTTCCCCCCTCTACAATCCTAGCCCTCTCCTCTTGAAGTTTTGTTTTGTTTTGTTTTGTTTTAAAGGGTTCTTTGGTATCCTAGAATGACATAGAATGAACTGGTTAATGAAATGAATTTTAATAAGGTTGTTAACCTTAAACAACAACAAAAACTACAAAAAATTAAAAAGAGTGATTTAAATATTTAAATGATGACAGTCAAGAGTTCTCTAACAGTCTTCTCGCCTCCCCCTGACCTTGTTCCTGTCAAACCAGACTTGCTTTTGTTTATGGTAATAGGTGCTACGGTAGTTATGAAGTTCTATGTAGAGTTATATTTTGTTCCTATCATTTATTTTAATATTTATGTTAAGTGTTTAATTTGAATAGAATCTTTGTTTTTGTTTTTATGTGAGAGTTGAGTGGTGGGTGATGATGACAGTTACAACAGTTGAAGCTAAAAATATGAGTATTTATAGGGCTTCACTCGTTAAAGGGAAGAGGAGAAAACATGAGCCATATATATACATCACTTTTGTGGGAGATGCTAAGAGAAGGTATTGTTCTTGCACAACATCAAAAGGATGCAAAAACCTGCTCCTTGTGCTGTTTGTGGGGTCTTATTGTCCTGTTGGCTTGGTTCATATCTCTAATTTTCGACAACTAATGATATTCTGATGGGGTGGATTTATTCCCATTGCTAGTGGACTTGGAAACAAGGTTTTTTTTTCTTCTTCAAAGATTATGAAAAGTCAGAACCAACATAAGCCATTTAACTATTGACCAAATGGTGAACTGTGATCTACAACCAACTAAGCAAGAGACCTAGCCATTGATTGTAGGTCCTGGGTAGTTCAGTCCATTTAACTGGAGAAAGGAAGATCCTTTGAAGGAACATAGAATCCTGAAGGGATGGCACTGAGATACAGATTTCAATCAGGTGGAAGAGAGATCCACAGTGCTAGTTTTAAATTGGCAAAAGTATATAGAGCCTGTCTTAAAAACACTCAAACCTCAACTGCATTTAATATTTGCTTCTTTTTCTGGAAAATGACCTGGTCAAGGTATGTGCACATCTGGCATAGGTTAAAATATCTCTGTCTGAAAAGCAACGTAAAACCACATGAATGGGAGTTACAGAATTGTGGCATCTCTCATTTATTTTTAAACACACAAAAGGCCAAACACTGACTTGAATTGATATCCAGCCTGATAGCAGAGCTGCGTAGAGCGTACCTCTGCCTTCGGTCACAGCCACATTATGATGGCAGCTTGCATAGATCCTTTGCTAACACATCTATTTTTCATTCAAGATTATATAGTGAAACACAGGGCCTTCACTGATGGAAACGACTGCAATTCTGCTAAGAATGCCAGAGCTTGTTTTTTCTTATGAAGTTATTCCATTTTCTGAACTGAACCATGACAGTATTAATTCTTCATAATGGTAAGGATGCTGTACTGCCAAAGTTTGGTATTGAGGGAGAATGCTAGTGCCCTTGCACATGCAAGAGACACCGCCTTTTAGCTAGATACAGTGGTGGCCAACCCACGGTACGCCATGTGCCACATTTTATGTAGATAATTTTGAGTGTGCCACTTAAATAAATAAATAAATAAATCTATGGTAATTAAAATATTTAAAGCACAGTGACAGCACAAGAAGAATAAGGCGCAGTGGGGTGCAGACACCTCCTCTAGTGTCACAGGCTTGGAAAGGTACGCTGGGGTCGAGAAAGAGAGAGGGACTTCAGCGATCGGCTCGAGCAGGAACGGCAGTGCGTTTCACTTCAAAAGGCTCAGCGTGCCCTTAAGTGGCACCCGTGCCGTGGGTTGGCCACTTATGAGCTAGAACATGTTCTGTTTGCCCCACTGCAGGGCATGGCATCTGTGTGAAGCAGTTCAAAAGTCAGACAATGGCTCTGCCAGGTGATGATCCAGACTGTCAGTATTTGTAACACAGACATTGTTCAAAGACGTTGCCATCCTATTTTCCTACAGTGCGCATTTTTCAGCGTAACTGGTCCTTTGTGTGCATGTCCATTGGAAATCTTTCAGGAGACGTTTAATAGCAGACAAAACACAAGGTAGGTCACATTTCATTGAAATCGTAAAGGCCCTAGGATGGCTTGTAACCTGTCCCTAGTTTTCCATTTTAAGTGCATGGTTTCTCTCTCTCTCTCTCTCTCTCTCTCTCTCGCTTCAGTTCTCCCCCCTGCCCCAGCCCCCATTGATTCTGAGCCGCTTTGATTGATTGTCTTCAGCTGCGGCTAAAGCTCAGCCAGCCAGTTTTTAGAACTGGTTCCAGCATCAATTCTCACTTTGAAAAACATGACATTTAAAACCAGCTTTTTGGTTTTCCTACATATGGATCTGATGCTTGCTTCAGAGATTGTTTTTGCTGCTTTCCTCTTGGAAGAGTGAGACTCGTTTGGACTCCACATCCTCTTGACCTCAGAACACCTTTATTTGAGTGCTGTGGTAACAGACAGGCTGGATTTATGAGATAGGATCAGTGTTAATAGCAGATATTAATACTCCCATTGGTTTCCAATAGTAGAAGAATGCCAGTGCTGTCTGCAGTAAGTTAGTCTAGAATCTTATTGCTCTGTGAATCAACACTATATGCCTCAGACTTTATTTCAGGCATTAGAATGTGGAGCCCAAGTTCCTTAATCACTTAGGTGCTTTTGAGTTCTTTCGTCAACTACGTCTTAGTATAACTTGTCTCTTGGCAGACACCTAGACCCTTACACAGTCTTAAAGTAAAACATAGCTAAGTTATCTGTCCTAATCAAAACTTAAAACTCTTGCGTTCTTGTTGTCTAAAAGTTCACGTGCCATATTGGTGAATGTAATTTCTACATCCATTTTGAAGCGGTTAAGGTGCAGTTCAAATTCTTATTCATTTTCAATCAGTCAGTCAATCAACCTTTAATGGCATAAAAACAAACCATACAAGAGCGAGAGTAAAAAACCCGCCAACCTAAAATACAAGTGCGAAGACATTTACATAAAACAACTTAAGGCAGCAGATTATGGTAAAATGAAATAAAAAGAATCGATAATAGTTAAACAAATAATAGTTAAAACAAAGCAAAACTATAACCCTAGTCATTCTCTTGTAGGAGGTTAGAATTACAATAAGAGTTACGCCCAATCAAGATTAAGTAAAGATATTTGGCTACCCGTTATTCATTTTCATTTCTTAAAGGATTTGGGGTGGGGGGGGAGGAAAGAGTTGATCACACAGTCCACTGATGACAGGAAAATAAACTTCAGGAAAAAAGATTCAGATTTAAACATTAAAGACTATATAAATGCAGTTCTGCAGTGGAACAGGTTTCCCAGAGAGATGGCAGAATTCTTGGAGGTTGACAAGAAAAATCTGGTCAGGCTTCCCTTGGGAATATTTTTGTATAGAATATGTAGATGTTGGGTAGGCATTGGACAAAGACTATTCATTAGATTTGTTCCGTGTACATAATTATGTGATTTAGTTGGAATTAGGATGGCAACAAAAATTAACCGGGAATCAGCTATATTTATGGAAGACATTTGGGGTTAATTTTCACTCTTTGGGGTTGCCAAAGGATAACTCAGAGGTTACTTCATACTTTTTGCTGGAAACTAACAGGTCTTGTTTCCATGATCCAGAAACTCCCAGGACTTTCTCTTTTTCTCATTGTCCAAGCTTTGCACCTGATGACTGGTGCACCCACTATTCCAACGTGGGGAAATGCTGTGCATTTTCCATGTGTGCCATCATCACATACGACAATTGCTGTCATATCTGTTTAGCCATCTAGCAGGAAGGCCGTTACTGCCAGCTTCTCATCATGTATAAACAGACATGCAAATCTTTGATCGAAAACTTTCATGGCCAGCGATTACTTGTAGCGATTTCGGAATTACGGGTAAAATAGCCATGTAGTAGCTAACAGGACAGCCAGAATAAAAACAAAAATAAATTCTGCTTGTGTCTTCCGTTGCTGGAAGAAGGAAACGAAACGTTGGAGTGAGACTACTGGGCTGTGAGTTTTAAATAAATTTTCTGTCTGTCTTGTGAGCCCCAGCAACGGAAGACACAAGCAGAATTGATTTTTATTTTTATTCTGGCTGTCCTCTTAGCTACTACATGGCTATTTTACCTGTAATTCTGAAATCGCTACAGACATGCAAATATTTGTCTTCGTGTTACATTGTATATACAAATTGGTTATATGGAAATGAAATCAGTGCAGGACATTTGTCATGTGTGAAGTGGCCCTGAGCTGGGTTCAGATCGTTGCAGGGAACTTGGAACTTCAACCGTCCTTCGCATAAAGGTGGGATATAAATAATTTAAATACATATTTGAGATGCCATGGTGGTTGTGACAAACAAGCAATATCTTATACATCCAATTATCCAGATGGATACAAAGGGAAGACAATGGCTTCTGGTTTTCCAGAAGCTTTCTGGTTGACTTCAGTTTCTGATGTACCTCTTGATCTTGGAAACAAAGTGGAGGTTGAAGGGAATTTTCACTGGAGGTCCTTAAGATTGCAACCCTATGCACAGTTACATGGAATTAAGCTCCCCAAAACTCAGTAGGACTTAATTCCAGGTAAACATGCATAGAATTGGGCTGTAAATTTATGTCATTTGTTCTAGGTGTTCTTAACCTGAGTCCAACAGGGATAGTTGAACTACTCTGATAGGTGTTGAGCTTAAATTCCATTGGTGTTCCAACGTACCTTTAATTTCAAAGTGCCTAGCTCACTTTAGGCTCCTAAATTATATAGGCGCTTTTAAATATTTTCTGCTTAAGGATATCCTTTTTTTTGCAAAGGAGAACTCTTTCACATTTTTTACTTCAGACAAACTAGTAATTTCTTGCCTTTGCTTTCTCATCTATAAAACAACTATCGTTTATTTGCCACAAACAGTGATGCAGGCTCTCGATGGGTCTATCGCAGGAGTTCTCAACCCCTTCCTAGTCGAGTATCGCCTCTGGCACCACTCTCCTGCTGCGTACCACTGACTCACAATGACATCATTGCCAGTTACTTGCAGGTTTTTGGAGGCCAGAAAACGCAGGTAGGAGGATCTGGGCAGAAGGGGAGGGCCCTTCTCAGGGTTCCCAAGAGGCTCGGCCAAAGTCAGGAGCCTCTTGGGAGCGAAAACGTGGTGCCAAAAGTACCACGTCAGAGTGAGGATCCGGTTGTCTGAGTACCACCAGCAGTCGGCCAAAGTACCACTGGTGGTACAAGTACCACTGGTTGAGATCCCCTGGTCTATCGTTGTTTCAATATCCTGTTTTCTGAGCGAGAAGAAGTCAGGCACAGTCCATGCATGGAGCTAAATTCTACTGACACCAGCACATCTAGTAATGCATGATGCCAAACTAATAAACACTGCATTCTTCATGCACTGGGCATTCACATTATTACTAACTATCCCACTTTTGTGTGTGCATATCCTAGAAGCTCATGGAGCAGTAACGTGTCCCTATATGAGTACTCCTTAGAACTGTGAAAGAACCAGGGTGACCCTTGGGGCTTGTGCACATATTTTGTGTTGCCCTCTTGCTTGTGGAACCCAGAGGGAACTGTTGCATTCTTCTCTTCAAGATGTTACTACTTTCATCTCATGCCACACTACTTGGTGATTTCCTACTTTCAAATGTAGACTATGATAGCATAATCCTTTTCTCCATTAAAAACAAATCACAATCCTTCTTCCCAGCCTCTTAATTAGTGTGGGGTTCATTTGGTCTATATTCTGCTCTGATGTTCTTGGTCACGTACACTGTGTTAGCTTTCACGTTGTGTTAGCTTTACATATACTGGCTGCATGTGGTGGTGGGGAGAAAGCAATCAGTGGATCAAGACAACTATTGTGCATCTTTGTTTTTTACAAAAGGGAAATACTTCCACAAGGTCCCATTTTCATGCAGGAAAGTCCCAGATCCATAGAGAGGGTTCACCAACTATGTGTCTTCACAGCACATCTGCAATTACCATACAACTTCCTGATGATCTGAAATTTCTGTATGATACTTTCCAACTTTTGTCCCCTCAGTGCTCTCAGGGTGGACCAGGGGAAGTGGCCCTTCCTTGGCCCTGGCTCTGTTGTTATAACCAGGCTGACACAGGTAATGTGTGCATTACCACACAGGTAATGTATGGGGGCAATATATTTTCTCCAGGAGGAGCAAGTTTTACGTATGTCTTGAGCAGCTGCATAGCATCTGATTTGGTGCACTGGCTGTTCATCTCCTCCACCCAGAGATTACCATAGCAGGACCCCTGTCAAAGGGCAGGAATGTTCTATATTAGTAATTGCATCCAGTGAGCTTCATGCCTGCTTGACTTTTTCAGTAAACAAAGTCCTTCACAATCCATACCTAATTTATCTTCATTGCTGCACAATCCTTATTGTAATCCATCTCTAGTTGATGCAAACCATTATAGTTCTCTTCTGGTGATGTGAGAGCCAATTTTCACCAGCTGAGAATTCTTCCTGTGTGTAGATAAACCACAGGCATTACAGATTAAGAAAAAATTATGAATGGAAATCTCTGGCCCTTATGGATGATTACATTGTGTGGCCAGTTCCATTCATTAATTTTTATTGCAGTGCTGCAGCCATTTGTGCTTATGGAGTCTAATGTCTCCCTGCTCTGCATAGTAGTATTATAATATTTATAAAGTACTTGTATGCTTTACAGTTCAAACTGCTGTGTTTATGCCCCCCCCCCAGAGCTCAGTGTTTTCTCAAACTATGAACCAAGTATAAAAGATGTGTCTGTGCTCTTAGTATCAGACTTGACTATAAAATCCCAGATATTTTTTCTTACAGAAAGGATTGCATTTCCTAATTAAAATTTCATCTGGGCCTGCACTGGGAATAGTAACCCAGATTTAAACTGTAACATATGTTTTGGTAGCTCATACCTTCTGTAGGGAAATGCAGGCATTCAAACTTGAAGTCATACACCTTAAGGTGGGAAGAATCCATCTCTGTGGGATTTAAAATGACAGACAGATGTGTTTCTAGATGAAGGCAGCTCTGTACTCCCCAGTGATCTCTCATCACCTTGACATTTTTTTCCCATCGAGTGATCCCTAGCGTTTTCCTTCTCGGTTTCTGACATTAATTTTCAGCGTTGTCTGCCCTTGACAGGTTTATCAGAAGTAAACGCTGGCAGATTACATAGGTCTTTGGAAAAAAAAAAACACAACTTGCTAATGTCAAGACTGCAGTTTTCAAACTTAGAATCTCAGAAGTGCCAGTGTGCACATTTTATTTATTTATTTACAGTATTTTTACCCCGCCTTTCTCCCCAAAGGGACCCAAGGCAGCTTGGGAATCCTATGCACATAGGGCCTTGCATATTCACTTCAATGCCAGGGACCTATTTCAGGTTCAATCATGAGAAGCTTGCACAAGTAAGATTCAATCGTAAGAAGCTTGCGTGAATCCAAGTCTATAAAGGAGCTATCTTATTAACTTTTAAAATAGTTTGTGGCCTATGTAGGTGTACCTTTTATGCCTGGAGTCCAACTCTCTGTGCTAGTGATTATTCTGTCTTTTTTCCACAACAAGGGTGAGTTCACACTTGCATGTTCAATGACTGCAACGTCTGATTAAAATATGTTCAAGAGCCATCACACATCACAGATGGGGACTTCATGTCTCCTAGCATCTTCTCCAAGCACAATACATTTCAGTAATGGTAGCTGGCATGTTCATCAAATGATGTACACGTGTGCCAACCAGCCCCAAAAGACAGAGGATTGTGGTAAAATTTACCTATACAATGGCTTTTAGTGCAGGAAGTCTTGCGTATCCAACTTAGTTATGCTCTACTTCTGATCATACCAAATGCTGGTACAGATGTCCTACAGATGCAACACCCAGGCCACAGTGACGTAAAGAGCTGCTGCTACTGACCATTTTTATACTGTCCCTCACTTTTTAATAATGGCAGTCATCTTCACAATATTCCTGGTCAGATAGGTTATTAATAGTCCTGTTTTTGAAGATGGAAAATTGAAATCCCAGAGCAAAAGATAGTCCTGAGAGAGAGGCTGCACTGGAATATCATGACAGACAAGTGGAAATCTAGAAAACTTGTACTTCTTATTGATGGGCAGTCATATAAACCAAGGCAACAATCCTATGCACACCTTCCTGGGAGAAGCTTCATTTGACGCAGTAGGACTTACTTCTGAATAAACATGTATGGAAATGTGCTGTAAGAATCCTAAGGCGTTTTGAGCCAGCATAGCTGCTAATATTCAGAGGAAACTACAAGAACCCAACAAAGACATGAACATTCAAATTAGACGTTTAGCCATATTCATCAGGATTATAATTTAAAACCTTCTAGCAAAGTATGCATTAAGTAAAAATCACTGTAAACCTTCAAGTTATGTAAATTGTGTGTAAATAGTATTTACAAATACAGTTTTATTAACAAAAATAAAATCATTTCTTCTCTTAGCAAAATTGGTGGGTCTGTACCAACTGGTTTGGAAGCAAAGTGAGACCAGCCAGAAACAGAAGTTTCCATATATCCTGGGTAACCCACATGCAGAATTTAATTATTTTTTTGATCCCTTCCCCCCCCCCTCCACAGGGCAAACTTCCCTCAAAGGGGAGGTAGAGGAGGGCTGTGCATGCATGCTGTCCCCTGTTGTGAAATTCTGACCCCATTGGGGTAGATAAGCCCTCACTCTGTCACCAGTTGTTCTTGCACTATGCTGGTGACTTCTTCAGGTGAAGCATTCAGCCCGCTGCTGCTACCAGTTCTGCCACCTTCTGTCACTGAGCAAGTGGTCTGAAGATGAAATAGAGCAGTGGTTCCCAAAGTGGGAGGTGTGGCTCCCAGGGGAGCCGCAGAAACCAGCCAGGGAAGCCACGGAGTGCCATGGAATCCTCTCTGAAAACAGTGGAATGCCAATTGGCAGACATCAACACAATGTAATGGGGACCCGGGGCCAGTGGTTGCCAATGGTCAAGGGAGCCACGGGTTGAAAATGTTTGGGAAACACTGAAGTAGAGGTATGATGTTGCCCAGGCTGTGTGGATGAGTGAGAGTTCCTGACTGTAACTAGCTAGTAGGTAGGCAGAGCAAACACTTTGTTAGTCAGAAGGGGGAAAGGCAGCTTTCTTCCTTACAAACTTGTACTAGCCCTATAACCATTTGGCCTTGCTGTCAGTGAGAGAGAATGGGGGCTTTCAAAGAGTCCCCCAAACACCAGCATAGCCACATGGGGCTTGCATGAACAGTTTCCTTAAGACAAAAATACCAACTTCTTATTGTAACACTTGCTGTCGTGTGCCACCCTTGGTGTTTGACTCAAAACCCTGCAAACACAAACGTATGCTGCTACCACAGCAAAGGTCTGAACTTACGTTTTGAGCATGCACAGACAGTATCTACTTCCTAGAAAGATTTTAGATTTATTTTGCAGGAACGATGAGGCCAAGCATGAGGGTTCACAAAGTTCCACAAGCGCCCGGAAGCACCTCTCAACTTCAAAGCCTCTGGAAATAGGCATGGAAATATCACAAGATCAGACACCAATTGGAGATTTCCAGTATTTCTGTGGCTTGGCTGGGCTGAGAATACTGTGAATTATGGATTTTTTCATGGTATTTTTGTTACTTTTACTTCCATTTCTGGGTCTAGAGAGAGGCTACAATTTAAATATATAATATTAACCAAGACCTTTTGGAACTTGGCTGAAAGTTGCTTTTTGGTTAACAATTATGAGAGCCTGTACTTCTTCCAGTGTCTATTCTTGTTGATTCTTCTATTTGTTCATTTTTGCTGAAGACAGAAAATCTAATCTGAATGGCTCCTAATATGGTATATTTGGTCTAGCCCCCCTCCCCCCACACACGTTTTGTAGCTCATTTGATCATTCTGTAATTCTGGTACTGATCCTCCTCAGATCTATAGAAGACATTGGCTCCCTTCCAGATCAGGCCACTTTCTTCAAGTCACACAAACGTCAAGCAAAGCAACGGTTGGTACAAGATTCAAAGAGGAAAGCTAGAGGTTTAGGACAAATGCTGTGCCTCAATCTGATTTTATATATCCATTTAGCTTTTAATATTACACTAGAGGCCTGCAGCCAAAGATTGGACTGGTGGTTTCTGATTGAGATGTGAAATAGCTTCCTCATCGCAGCATCTCCTGACCAAGTCACTTCTTTGCCAATGTTCTCTCTAGGTTCCCATCACTTGCACACTTCTCCCTTGCCTTCTCCTTCCTCAATCACTCCTAACTCCAACTGTCCTATATGGGCTTCCCTCATCTCCCATTACTCTTGGCCTGCTTCCTTCTCAGGTGCATGCCTTCCTCCCATTCCCACTATCTTTTTTCACCCATCATTTCTTAGCGTCTTCTGTAGTAATAAGGTAGCTGTGGCAGAAGTTTCACCACCACAAAATCCCTCTGAATAAACAATGATTTTCTTCTTTCCACAGAGAGAGAGAGAGAGAGAGAGATTAAAACTTCTAGCCTCCCCCTTGATAGTTTTATAAGCACATTCTTAAACACTGAACCCATAAATACTTGAGGAGAAGACCAGATTTTTTTTTTACCTAGCAGCAGAAATAGAGTATGAATAAAAAGTGGTGCACACCTCCTTTGCTTCCTGTTATGAATGTCGAGATCTCTGACCCTTGGCTGATGTACACCACTCTGTCATTTTAGGAATGTAATCTGCTATTTTAGCTGATTGTCAACAGCATCTGGGGTCTTGCCAAATTTGCTCTCTGTTTATAAAATTCTTAAATGACAGTGGGACAAAACAAAGTGGATTATATTTTCTTGTTTCTCAGGATTCTGGAGAGAAGCTTTATCACCATGAAGGTTATTTTGCCTAGGGATGAGACGGGAAAAGAATAGCCCACAAAACCTGGGAAAAAGAGAGGGGAGGACATGATATACTGAAGGCTTTCAGTTGAGGAGACGCACTTTTTTCTACAGTGTATAGCGTCTCAAGGCTCTAGTTTTAATTTTACGTTTATCCCTTCAGAGGAAAAATTGCAAAGATCCCATAAAAGAGATAACTTAAATCAAATTTGGTCTGCTACATATAATTTTCAGGAGCAAATTTTGAGCAGAATGCTTCACAGGCTCTTGTGTAGAAAATGTTCTTAAAAATGTGTGATTTATTCAGTGTCTTTATTTCAAGATGGAATATGCCATGGCCTTCACTTGGAGAATAATAATAAAGGGTTACCTTTTAATTCTATTGTGACTCTTTCTTGTGCTCAAGTACTCTTCATATGGTAGATGGCACCCTTCAGTGAATTCTTTACATCCTCTGTATTCTAAGCACTATCATCTTTGTTCCCAGTGCCTGTTTTGAAATTAACAGTTTTGTGTTACTGCTGAAGATGGAAACCAAAAACATTTTAACAATGTATATTAGTCTGTGTTTTGAGTGTCATTTATTTACCTCTCACTCTCCCCCCCCCCCCAATATACATTTTTAAAATTCTAGACTGGTGTGGATTCCAAATGCTTCAACACAATGACTCAACACTGGTGGCACTGTGGAAGAGGAAGCCTGACCGCGCCACATTACCTTTTCCCCCCAGCATTGTTTCCCCCTGCCAGGTGCAAGGGAGTGACAATGGGAAACAGGTTATCTTGTTGGCTGTGTGCTCCCTGAGGCATCTGGTGGGGCCACTGTGTGATACAGGAAGCTGGACTAGATGGGCTTTTGGCCTGATCCAGCAGGGCTCTTCTTATGTTCTATGACTTACCTAACAAGGATTCTTAATACACTTGAATATTTTTCTCCAAATGTCTCTGTCTGTCTGTAATACAGCTGGCCTGAATCTTATGTGCACTTTACTTGCATGAATTCAAATACACATGCTTGGCAAACAAAACAAACCAGAGAAAAACAGTTAAAATAGTGCAGGTGATTCTGCCGGTCATTCCACTTACTAAATACATGCCCTAAGAGTGAGCCTGAGATCTGTGAATGAAACTGCTGTTACCTCAGTAGGTCTGTTCCTGCCTACATCTCACATTTTTTTTTTAAAGAGACAATACGTATTTTTCAGATGTAAAGGATTCAAAACTTGGGTTTAGCTGAACTTGCTCACTCACACTTTAGATGGGAGAAGGCATATCTACCATTCACTCGACTAGTGAGCTCTATGTGGAGGCTGTTGGGAGGAGGAGAAAGAAAGAGAGGGGAGCTGAAAGGAACTCCTTAGAAGGAGAAAGGGGCAGAGCGAGATGGGGGAAGGGGGAGAGAGAAGGTCGTGAGATTAGGTAGGTTTCCCAGAGCAACCTGGTTGAAGGAAACAAAGTTTTGGGGTGCAAGGAAGAAGGAAGGACAGAAAGAAGGTTGGGGAGACTAGTGAGGCTTCAGAGACTCATGTTGTTCATTCCATTGGCCGTCTCATTGTTCGTTCCATTGTCTGGTGTGCTAAGCTGCCTTGCCACCCTTTTGGATTGTTAACTCACTGGTGCTGCATCAAGTCACCCCCATTCCAACCTCCATCTCGGAATCACCATGCCAACTGACACCCAGGATCCATAACATCCCACAACTGTGGACACTCTCTCTAAGCACCCCTTCCTCCTAGGATTTTTATAGACATTCATTCTATGGAATCCTAGGGTACAGTGACTCAATCAGGGGGGTCCTCTATTGCCAGTTGCAGACTCCTGTTGGGTTCTGCCTTTGTTTTCCCACCCAGTTGAGGGTGCGCCGGTAACTAGTTGGATGGCTGTTGAATCTTTCCTAGATTGGAGCTCAGTCATGGGGTTGATGAGGACCATTGGAAGTGTGAAATGTCTTTGTTTTACAAAAGTTGTATTTTCCAAACTCAGGAGCCCTGAGGAAGTGACTATAGTCACAATACACCAAATATGCTGATCCAGCAGGGTTTAAAGCTAGAAGGCTTAATTTGAATTTTAGATGCATGAAAACTCCACTTGAATATAAGGGGTAAACATGTCACTGTTCAAATTTAGAGAGTTGCACTCATAAGCAATTGGGGGGGGGTACTACATGAGTCAGCGAAAAGTGTGATTTGTTAATTTCATGATTTGTTCTTTATTTGAGGTTGATGCACAGCTACCAGTTATGACTTTAAAGGGGAAAAAATCAAGGATCTGTCATAGATGATCTTTTATACTGGAGAACTATTCACATTGCTTTACATAAAACCATGTCCATAAGAGGCAAATGATTTTTGTTTCTGCAAAAAAAGAAAATCCTTATCAAACTGTCAGCTGTTAAATATCTCTAGTTAGTAATTTGTTAAATACTATTTCCATAAAACACGTTATCCCTTAAGTATTATTTGAACTTTGGTTAAAAAAAAAATCTCTGTCTGAAGACTCATTACTAAAGCATTTCAGATAATGATGACTTTGGGTTTTGTCACTCGTGATTCTTTGCTAACATTGTGAGATGA
Source organism: Plestiodon gilberti rubricaudatus (assembly GCA_026170595.1). Classification (NCBI taxonomy): domain Eukaryota; kingdom Metazoa; phylum Chordata; class Lepidosauria; order Squamata; family Scincidae; genus Plestiodon; species Plestiodon gilberti. Next base: position 145,167,645 of record JANXHW010000002.1, read on the forward strand.
AGGCCAAGATATCCTGATGAAGATCAGGTGGCTTGTGGTGAGAGAAAATCTAGATGGTTTCAGCTGGAAGGAACCAGATCCAAATGCCTGGAATTCCATGGCTATTACTATCATGCACAAACCCAGGCAGACAACTCCTGTTTTGTAAACTGGATGATTCTACCTGCTTTGATTGTGTTTCCTCCCGATCATTTGTGAGGGATGTAAGAGATTTGAGTTTGCAGCATTGTTAAAATAACAGCCAAGTGAGGAAACAAATGCCAGAGGTGGAGTCACCATCACTGGTAATGCAATATGTAGGAGGCAACCTACAAGCCTTCCCCCACCCCTCCAGAAATCCTTGGCCTATGATAAGAGGCTGTGTGAACTGGTTCATAAATGTATAGAATATACCATAAGAACATAAGAAGAACCCTGCTGGATCAGGCCAAGGGCCCATCTAGTCCAGCTTCCTGTATCGCACAGTGGCCCCACCAGATGCCTCAGGGAGCACACAGCCAACAAGATAACCTGTTTCCTGCTGCCACTCCCCTGCACCTGGCACAGAAAAAACCTACTTCTAAAACCAGGAGGTTGCTTATGGCTTGTAACCTGTGATGGTCTTTTCCTCCATGAATCTGTCCAAACCCCTTTTAAAGGCATCTAAGCCAGGTGCCATCACCACATCCTGTGGCAAGGAGTTCCACAGATGAATTACACGCTGGGTAAAGAAATATTTTCTTTTGTCCGTTCTAACTCTCCCTCCACTCAATTTTAGTGCATGTCCCCTGGTTCTTGTGTTGTGCGAGAGGGAGAAGAATTTCCCTCTATCCACTCTCTCCATCCTATGCATAATTTTATACGTCTCAGTCATGTCCCCCCTCAGGCGCCTTTTTTCTAGACTGAAAAGCCCCAAACGCTGTAGCCTTTCCTCATAAGGGAGGTGCTCCAGCCCACGAATCATTCTGGTCGCTCTTTTCTGCACCTTTTCCAATTCAACTACTGGTATATCCTTTTTGAGGTGTGGTGACCAGTTTGATGTATAATGTGCGGCTCTCAGAAAGATGTTGTCTGAGCTCCTTTTTGCATCACAATTAATATAAAAGGTAAATAAGACATTTCCAAGCTTTATAATTATTTACCAGGTATAAACTGAGAGCCCACTGGGTTAAAACATAAGTTTAATGTTCATAGTGAGTAAATATATTTAAGAATTTAAATGCTTCTTAAATATTGCACCTCTCAAACATCTGAAGTTTACCATATGTGGCTCTTACATCAAGCAAGATTGGCCACCTCTCGTCGAATATACTGTAGAATCTCTGAGAAATGTTGAGCAAGCTACATGGCATCTAAACTGTTTGAAAAGTGTGTGTGTGTGTGTGTGTGTGTGTGTGTGTGTGTGTGTGTGTGTGTGTGTGTGTGTGTATGTGTGTGTGTGTGTGTGTGTGTGTACACACTTCTACTTGTCTTGATGATATGTACTACAAGGGATAAATACAGCCTACTTATTAGCATCTTCAGATGATCAAGATAACATTGATGATAGAGAATCCTTTTTAGCAACTGTCCCCAAGAAGTGCTCCTATACCTAAGCAAACAGTAATGCCACAATTAACACAGAGCAGCCTGAACATAGTTGGCTATTAGAGGGGGCACAATTCATGGTAAAGCACATGCTTTGAATGTAGAATGCTCTGACTATGTTGAAAAGATCTCTCTCTCTCTCTCTCTCTCTCTCTCTCTCTCTCTCTCTCTCTCTCTCTCTCTCTCTCTCTCTCTCACTCACACACACACACACACACACACACACACACACACACACACACACACACACACACACACCGCTGACGCAACGGCGCAAAAATGGCAGCCACTGCATCCTGGGCGGGACTGAGAGGCTTCTGCAGGGAAAGGGAATGTTTAATCCCCTTACCCCTGTGTAAGCCTCATGGCCCACAATGGGTCTCCTTGGACCTATGCTAGCAATTTTGCTAGCGTAAATCCACGGAGAGAAAAGGAGCAGGGAGGCTGCAGGGAAGGGGGATAGGATCTGGCACGGACCTTCCACAATGGATCCTCCCCGTCCTGCGGCCTCGTTATGCCCCCTCCCTGCCCAGTTTTGTCCCCTCCCTGCCTCCATTCCTCCCTCCCCCCACCTTACCTTTCCCGACGCACGTCTGGATGTCCTCCGACGCAGCTGGGAAGGTGGAGGCCTTCCCACAAGCGTCTCCAGCAGTGCACTGGTCATCACACTCTCAGGGAGGCTTTTGCTACTGGCGCTGACTGTTTTACGGCTTTAGGATTGCTTTAGGATTACTGCTTTAGGATTGAGCTGTGAATGTACCATTGGTCTGACTTAAGGCAGTTCACTGTATTCACTGTCAGAGGCTGCGCTGGGCCCATGGGCAGGCCATCAGAGAGGGCCTATTGTGCATGCTGCCTCGTGCATTGCCTGACCTGATCAACTTCTGACACTTCCCGTGTTCACACAATAAATGAGATGAGACTTGTAACATGGAATGAATAGAGCAAGCCTGTGCTGACTTAATTTTCAGGAACGGCGAATGTGAAAGACAGTCATTATAAAGTTAGGAGCATGTGCCTTTCTGTTGGTATTTTCTGATGGTGACAATATCAATATGTATAAACTGGTGTGTGTTCACACACACACACACACACACACACACACACACACACACCAACATGAGACCTATTTTATACTAATTTTAGGGGTTTTTTTCTGCAGCTTGCTTATCATGAATCTGGATGATGAAGATAACACTGATGTATCCCAAATTAGTTGAGAATAAATGGTTCATTATTTATCCCATGTTGTGAGTCACCTGATGCAAGGATTACAGGCAAACATGTTTGATTTAGCAAGATGCAAATTGATATTAAACATTATTAAGGTTTTTGTTTGGGGCTAAACAGGGAATTGTCCAAAAATACTGTAAGCTGAGCCTCACGCAGTCCTGTTAAGCAAAGGTTTTGGCAGCCCCAATGGAAATTTCAGAAGCAGATGTTAATATTTTGAGATGTATGAGTTTGCAACAGCCACTTCATTTTCTAAGCAGGAGAGAAGATTGTGGTTTTATACTGCCTTTAGGGCTTTAAAAAACGTGTTAGATATTTGGGGAAATGAGAAGGAAATGGCCAAGTTACGCACACCGCATATTCCTGTAGATGCTACCTATTTGGTTACCTCATGTGGTCTGCTGCAGAAGCAAGCATTAGGTATAGAAGCATTTGCTCATAGCTGGAGGAGTGTAAGTTCGTGGTAAGCAAATCTACCTGTGTTTGTTGATTTTGACTAATTGTGTGTTTGCCATTCATGAGGTGGAGATGAGAAGCTATGCAGGGCATTGAAACCCTGTCCCGAGGGCATTATACTTGTGTGCACATACACCTTCTAAGATTTCATTGGGCATTACCCATGCACTGGCACACCTATCTTTACAGCCATAAGAGGAAGAAATTGGTTGCATGACCCATCTCTTCATGTGTACACAAGTACATGTGCTGGAGGAGAATGGGATATGACAATGTACCTAATTACAAATATTCATGTGCTGCCCATACAATTCATCCACCCACTCTTTGTGGCAGACAGATTGATTAGACGGGGCATATGTCATATGTGCATGTATGTGCCCAAGCACACATCACAGTGTGTGTTCATGTGTGTTGAGCCTAAGACCCAAAGCTGGTGGGTGATCCAGCCAGGAAATTCCATAACTGGTTTTGGTGAAATTCACTCCCAGTGCAGAGTCGGTGCCTATAGAAAACTTTTCTGCATATACTGTGTTGTTCTGTTCAGGCACTATTCTGCATTTTTCCTGCTACCTATCACCACCACACCACCAGTACAAATTTCTATTTATATAATTCGCTATAGTGTATGTAGTTCAATAAGAAAACCAGACACCTCCAACTTCCCTTGCTCAGATCTCAGTGCTGATTATTATTACTGCAAATTACAAAAATTATAAAACTATTACACATTATTAAAATACAGTAGATATTAAAAAGGGAAAGGAAAACATCTAAACTACATGTCTAAACAGAAGGAGAAAAACACTGGAATTAAACCTCTGGACCCAGATTAATTGTTGGTAATGCTTTGGATGGAATTACATTTATTTGTAAAGTATCTTAGTGAACATGTTCTATGAAATCGGAATCCAGGAAATTTATTAATTTTAACTGCTATAGAGAACTCCATTCCATGGCGTTTTATTCCACTGCAAATTAATTTGCAAATTAATTAACCCATTATCTATACATATATACTTGATGTTTCCACTTTAGACTGGTTTACCCTGTAACCCGTTACAGAATTTACAGTGCAATCCTATGCATGTTTACTCAGATGTAAGTTCCACTGTATTCAGTGGAGCTTACTTTTGGGTAAATGTGTGTAGGATTGCAGCCTAAATTGCTCTCAATGAGTCATTACAGTCTTTTACTATACACAATCCTATGCATCTCTATTCAGGAGTAAATCCCATTGAGTTAAAAAGGATTTACTCCCAGGCAAGTGTGGGACTTACAAGTGTGGAAGAGACTTATTCCCAGGATTGCAGGCTCAATTCTACAAATTTCAAATTTGACAAATTGATATTATCTATTACCTATATTATGTTTTTAAACTGAACTCATATTCTTAAACAGCATAAACATGATATTGACTGTACATAATGGCAATTTCTGTACACAGTCTATAGTTTTAATACCAAGAATACATCTGCCCTGATAGTAGCAAAGACCAAACTTTCTATGAAGAGGTTGAATAGTGGGTATTGGGGGGGGGGGGAGGAGACACTGAGTGACAGGAACCAACCCCTCGGAAAAAGGGCATTAAAAAGAACTCTACTGATATTCTTTTTTTCGTTGTTTTTTTTTTTGCTTTGGGATTATGATCCTGTATCCTGAGAGTCCCTTGGACTGCTAGGAGATCAAATCAGTCAGTCCTAAATGAAATCAACCCTGACTGTTCCCTGGAAGGACAGGTGCTGAAGCTCAAATATTTTGGCCACCTAATGCGAAGAGAGGACTCTCTGGAGAAGACTCTGATGCTGGGAAAAATTGAAGGCAAAAGGAGAAGGGGAAGGCAAAGGATGAGATGGTTAGACAGCATCACCGATGCAACGAACATGAAAATGAGCAAACTCAGGATGATAGTGGAGGACAGGAAGGCCTGCCGGGATATGGTTCATGGGATCACGAAGGGTCGGACACGACTTAACGACTGAACAACAACAGCAAGACTCACCAACCCCCCTCCAAACAAAGTGTTTTATTGCCTCTTTCGAATAGGCCCCCTCAATCCTATCAAAGGCTTTCTTTATAAGTCTGCAAAGTATTGTTGGCTGTATTCCTTTTATCTTTATTTGAAATATCAGGAAAGTTCACAATTATTCTGATATTATCTCTGAGCTGTCTACCCTTGAAAAGTCTAGACAGATAATTATGTATGTAACTGCATGGGATTACAGTCATTTTTACCATGAGAACAGAAACAGTATCCCATAAACTAAATTCAACAATGAAATGTATGAGCTTACAATAGATGGATCTATCCTATTTCTGTATATGTATCATTCTGGCATCTGCCCAAGAGGTAGGTATTGACCTATTTCTGATGCATGCTCAAAATAGTATTTCCACTACAGATACCAATTACTGGCGATGCCCATCTACCCAAGGTTACTATTAATTTTATATAAGCCATCTGCTTCAAAGTATTTTACCCTTGGGAGTAAACCAAAATGCAGACTCTGATTATGCACGTGTGACATTTTTGGTGTATTAAGCCCTAGCCAAACATTGGGTTATAGAATATAAAGATGGGTTTCTATTATACAACTATGTATAATAATGAATAGATTCCCTCATTTGCTTTCTGTAGTATAACAGCCTCATTCCCATTATATCATTTAATTATTGGAATAGGTTTATATTCTGTTTGCCTGCCAACACTCTGGCCAGTACATTACTTTTTTGTTATCACGATATTGGTAAGTTTGGAGTATAGCATAGATTTTACAATGGATTGGAATTTAGCAACTTCAGTTTATTATTTGCTTAGCTTAATTTCCTTTTTATTGCTTGGTTCAGTTGCTGCTTATGCTGCTGTTCCAGAAATGCAATTTCTTTTAACATTTTTTCTCTCCTTAGCTTTAGATATATATTTTTTTATGACGTGCCCTGGTTGATATAAAAACTCTTCTAATGTTGGCCTTAAACTTTTCCAGACCATAATTGGTTCTGCAGAGGATACATTATTTCTGAAGAAAAAAATCCAGTGGTTTGTTCCTCTGCCATATAAGTGTTTCTTGAAGCAATGGTGCAATCTCTGGCCAAGAATCTACCTAGCTTGTTTTCTCAAATGACACAAAGATGCAAAGTGCACAAGATTTGCAAAGTGCAGATGTGGGAACTAGATGTTAAAGCATATATCTAGTACCTCATATGGTACCCTCCTACCCCATAAATACTGTAAATTCTCATTATCTTCTGGGGTTAGGTTCCTGGAAAACCCAGTGGATACCAAATCAGTGATCCTATGGGATCATTGGGGTCAGTGGCGTTCCTGCAGTAGAGGCTCGACAATAAGTCGCGCCCCGACCGACTACTGCGTTCGCGAACCGAAGTGAGGAGGTCCCGCGCCCTCGGCATCGGAGCCATTCCGCGCAGCGAAGCCGAACGGGCAGGAGACCTTGACCGTTCGGCTTCGCTGCGCAGAATGGCTCCGACGGGGAGGGGGCGTGGCCTCCTTGCTTCGGTTCGTGAACGCGGTAGTCGGTCGGGGTGCAACTTACTGTCGAGCCCCTACCACAGGAACGCCACTGATTGGGGTTAGTTGTTGTTGTTCAGTCGTTAAGTCGTGTCCGACCCTTCGTGATCCCATGAACCATATCCCGCCAGGCCTTCCTGTCCTCCACTATCTTCCTGAGTTCGCTCATTTTCATGTTCGTTGCATCGGTGATGCTGTCTAACCATCTCATCCTTTGCCTTCCCCTTCTCCTTTTGCCTTCAATCTTTCCCAGCATCAGAGTCTTCTCCAGAGAGTCCTCTCTTCGCATTAGGTGGCCAAAATATTTGAGTTTCAGCCTCAGTACCTGTCCTTCCAGGGAACAGTCAGGGTTCATTGACTACGCAAAAGCCTTTGATTGTGTGGATCACAACAAACTGTGGCAAATTCTTAAAGAGATGGGCAATAGCGTCACTAGACGCGCGTCACCCTAGAGCAGGGGTGTGTGCGTCACCCCCCGCCCTAGGGTGACCCCCCAAACACCCCCCCACCCGCACTCCAGGCCAGGGAGCCGGCCTCGGTGTGCCCGGCCCCGCCGGCACTCCAGGGCCTTCTGAAGGCCCGCTGGTTCAAAACGTAAAGTTTTACGTTTTTCGCGCATGCGCAGTACATTTTCTGAGGGCAAAGGGCTGCCCATTTGCCCTCAGAAAAGTACTGCGCATGCGCGAAAAACGTAAAACTTTACGTTTTGAACCAGCGGGCCTTCAGAAGGCCCTGGAGCGCCGGCGGGGCTGGACGCTCCGAGGCTGGCTCCCCTTTGCGTGCGTCATGCGCGCGTCACCCCCTGACAGCCCGCCCCCCTGCCACGCTCCAACGATGCCACTGGAGATGGGGGTACGTACCAGACCATCTTACCTGTCTCGTGAGAAACCTGTATGCGGGTCAAGAAGCAACAGTTCGAACCGGCCATGGAACAATCAATTGGTTCAAAATTGGGAAGGGAGTACGGCAAGGCTGTATATTGTCACCCTGCTTATTTAACTTACATGCAGAATACATTATGAGAAATACAGGGCTGAATGAATTGCAAGCTGGAATTAAGATTGCCGGGGAGAAATATCAACAACCTCAGATATGCAGATGATACCACCCTAATGGCAGAAAGTGAAGAAGAACTAAAGAGCCTCTTGATGAGAGTGAAAGAGGAGAGTGTAAAAGTTGGCTTGAAACTCAACATTAATAAAACTAAGAGCATGGCAAAATCAAATTGGCAAGAATACCTTCAGAATGGCTGTGGATAGCTTCAGAATGGGGTGTTCAGAATTGCTGCAGATAGCTTCAAAATGGCCACCATGGATTCAAAATGGCTTCCACGAATAGCTTCAGAATGGCCGCGGATAGCCAAGAACAGACTACGAATGGCGTGAGGTGAGTTGCACTCTTGTTCCCCACGGATAAACAAATCTGAAGATGGAGTGCAGCAGCACCAGTGTGTTAAACATAGCACAGGCCAACAGCAAGGCAGGATAGAGGCAAAAAACAAAGAACAGAATCCTATCGAATCCTTTGTGGAGTGAGTTAATCAAGGGATTCTCCTTTGCTAGTTAAGGAATATCTGGTGAGTGCTGTCTTTGTCATGCACACCTAATCCCTGCTATAGATGGAGAGGAAGAAACAGCTGGATTGCCCTTAGATTTGCAACCTATAGCAGGGGAAAGTCCTATCCTGCTATAACTATCATTTACTGCTACACCAACTGAGTTTCCACATGGGAAGGGGGGGGAGCTACCAGATGAGAGCAGGATGTTTGGAGGAGCCTTCAGTGAGAGGGCTGACTCATTTGTGGTGGTTTTTTTATTATTACTTTTGTAAGCCACCTTTAAGACCCATGTCAGGGAAAGGTGAAATACAAGTGTTCCAAATAACAAAAAGGAAACAACTGGGTTCCAGGACATCTGGTTACTCCACTCATAGCCCAATCCTATTGAGAATTGGGCAGCCGGACGGAGCACATTGCAACAGTTGAAGACACTTCTGCTGTTACAAAGTGGCTTCTGACAGCATGTGCAGTGCTCAGTCAGTGGACATTTTGTGTGCACTGTTGCAAGCTGCAGCAGTGCCGCAACTGCACCGCCGTTTCCCACTGCACCCGCCAGAGCAGGTAAGGCAGTGGTGAGGTGGGGGAAGGAACAGGGGGCAGGAAGGCAGCTGAAGGAGATTGATCCAGTGGCAATGGTGCGTGCTGGATCCTATCCCCTTTTTTAACAACTTCCCCGACCCTTTTCTTCTGACTTGCACCAGCTAAAGAGCTGGCCCAGATTCAAGGAGACCCATTGCGGAGTAGGAGGGGTAAGGGGAAATAATTCCCTTTTCCCTTCCAAATCCTCCTGATCTGCCCCCTTCCTGCTGGATACAGCATGTGCCTTTTTGGCACAGCTGCATCAGTGGGGGAAGGATAGGATTGGGCTCTCAGTCATCTATTTCTACACTTGTTCTGGTGCTGAATGGACAGCTCCAGATAACCTGTGGACCTCTTTTCTCCACCCCTCTCTTCCCTCATTTTGTTCCCAGAATTACATTTCTTTTTCTTGCTATACTGTTTTTTTGTGAAGCTACAGTTTTCTTACACATTTATTGTGCCAAAGCAGAGGGAAAATTGAACACCATATGTTTGCTTAGAAGGAACACAGTTTTCTCAAATTTACAACCAAATTCTATGAGTGCCTGAAAAGAGCTTCTGCCCAATCAGCACTTGCACATGAGCAAACAGCGGCATTCTGTCATCTGACATTTACTGTGTGGGTCATTTGGCAACATGCTCAACTAATCCTGTTGTAGATACAATAGACAACAAATGTGAAACTTCTGATCCCTCCCCAACCATTGTCTGAGCTGTTGTGATGTCATGACATGTTTATGAACATTCTAACTACTCAGAAGGAGCTTTCATGGCTTGAGAAACTGTGGGTCATGGAGCTAAGGAGGCCCTGAGGCAATTTCACATTGCTTTGAATTGACCAGTTGCAGATCTTTGGCTGCAGATGTGTCCCCTATAGCTATTTTCATCTTCTGCATTATAGTTCAGGTTACGTTCTATGACCTGAATACTATATAAGAAAAGTTTTCTCTCCCTGAGAACTGTAGTAGTTTGGAATTAAATATGAATGGTTCAGAGTGTCAAATGTATGGTAGTCCATAAAGCTTTCCCAAGTGCTGCGAAAGGAGGAACCAGTTTTCCAAAGAGTAGTTAGTTGCCAAAAGCAACCACAGGGAGGCAGCAAAACACACTTTTCCAGATTTTACATAGAAGTAACTAGGCCAGACTAACTGATTCAAACACTATTTTATTAGTAAAAGGAAGTAAAATCTCATTGAAATGGTTGGAGATTGGCTCAGAGTCAAGCACTCACATTGTTAAAGATGGGGAAGGTCTGGAAAACTGTGGTCTTCTAGGGAGACAGACACATTCTACGAATAGTCCTCCAGGTAGTCAAGTAACATGAACAGTACTAAGGGGGGGGGGGGAAGCTGTGATAGGTTTGCCAGATAATTGAGAAGCAGCATTACACCAAATGCTCCTTTTTACATCATTTACACCCCCTCCCACCTTTTTTTTAAATAAAAATAAAAATACCATAGATATCATCCTTTCTTCTGCTATCAACAAAGGCTCATGACTGCATCCTCCCAACTCAGTCTTTGACACTGTACAACCCACTGAAGCATCCTAGTAAACTGAAAGAAGTTGGAAATATTTGACCAAGACTTTTAAACACAAAAAAAAATGTTGACCCAAGTCTGCAGGATGACAGGAAGTCTCTCAGGATTTCCTTCTCCAGAGTTTGTGGTCACATTTGCTTTATTTGGGCACAATAAAGTTAAGCCATTCTTGTATCCCATTGATTTTCAGAGGTAGAGGTAAGCATGTTTGTTGATGGAATATCCATCCATATTTCCAGTCTCAAAGAGAATGCTCAAGGAGGCCTTACAAAATAATAAAAGGTAAAGGTAAAGTTGACCCCTGACAATTAAGTCCAGTCGTGTCTGACTCTAGGGTGTGGTGCTCATCCCCATTTCAAAGCTGAAGAGCCAGCATTGTCTGAAGACGCCTCCGTGGTCATGTGGCCGGCATGACTCTCCTTGCCACAGCGCGTAGCATGCAGCTGGAACACGGAGTGCTGTTTACCTTCCCGCAAGCGGTACCTATTTATCTACTCGCATTAACATGGTTGGCAGGAGCTGCCAACATGGCCAACATGGTTGGCTAGGTTGGCAGGAGCTGGCCAAGCAACGAGAGCTCACCCTGTCACGGATTTGAACTGCCGATCTTTCGATCGACAGCTCATGGTTCAGCGGTTTAACCCACTGCGCCACCCGCTGGTCTTACAAAATAATAGCAACATCTAAAAAATAAAAATGTAAAACACATGCTTAGATCACTCCCACCGAAATCCATCAAGTTAGACTCTAGAGCATGTTAACTTGCATCAGGTTATCCACTTTATTTTCATTTTAAAATGTATTAATAATAATAAATAATAATAAACCAGTATTTATATACTATTATACTATTAATCACTGTTTTAAATATATGAAAGCAATGTACTGTATAGCAGAGTAAACACTTTGAGATGCATAAATTTGAAAGCAACAAAAATGAAACGGTACAAAAAGAAATACTAATGGTGGAGGTTTCAGTGCTTTATATACCACTGACTTGTCTTAAGAATGCTCGAGTCATGCACAACATCAGTCACCTCTTTTCCCTGCTGGATCAGTGGCTCTGTAAGAAAAGTTGCATGTTGTTCTTGTTTGCCAGTTGAAGGACAGAACCACTGTGGACTAGTCCTCAGTCTGTTGAACTTGAATCAGTGAGACATAAGCTAATACCCTGGCTTTGGTTCTGAATTCAGCATGTAGCCTGGGATAAGTCACGATTCCTCAGCATCAGTTCCCCACCTGTGAGATGAGAATGCATTTACCCTCTAACTGACCAGGTTTGACCGCTACAGGGCTGTAGCAACTGTGGGTGCACTGCCCATCCTAGAGTACTGCTTTGCCTACCCTAGGATTTATTGGGGGAAAATTGGCTTTTAAATTTCTGATATAACTGTCTCCATACAAAGAATGAGAGCTTGTTTTAAGAACAGGACAATTACAGTTGCAAGCGCACCATGGGAAGAAAACACCTTGTGCTGGTGCTAAGGAAATCATTATGACCATGGGCAGAGCTGAGTGCCTAAATGGCATAAGAGGCAACTTAAAGTGTTCTTAAATAAGATCTATACTTAAGTTACCTATCATCTTTTGAAGCACCGTGCTATACTTGCAATTACAGTAGCTAAAATGGGGCTTCTTTTCAGGAGCACTTAAGGATGGCAAAGTATGAAAATACAGGGGGGGGGCACTATCCGTGGATCCACTATCCATGGATTCACTTATTTGCTGATAGCAGATGGCACCCTGCACACGGGTGGGAGGGGGCCCCTCAGAAAACCGCAGAGAGGGCATTCGCCCTATCCACAGTTTTCACGTATCCGCTGGGGGGGGGGCTGGATTTGTGCCCCCTCATTCTTTATCTCTGCCCCACAAACATGTAGACATCTCCTCCCAATATAAATATGCACATACATAGTGCCAGATAACCTTTTAGACAGATATAGCAGGTAGCAGTAGCTCCTCCCCTTTCCACAACTGGAAAATTGTAATTGTCCCTTTCCACTCTCTTAACTAAAGGAAGGTAGTTGAGCAGACAGAACCAGAGGAGCAAAGGTCATGAGCAGGAGTACAGTGGGGTATGAGATGATAAGGGGTGAGGCCTTGGAGGGCTTTGAAGGTTAAGGACCAGGAGTCTGTGCTCGATCTACCAGCAGGCAGGCAACCAATGCACAGCTTTACGGAAGGGCATGATGTGATCAGAAGAACGAAAGAGGTTACAGTACTCCCCCCATATCCGCTGGGGATATGTTCCAGGCCCCTCTGTGGATACTTGAAACCATGGATAGGAACGAACACCCTCTCCATGGTTTCCTGATGGGCCCCCGCCCTGCCTCCTCTGTGGGCAGGTGTGCACGCCCCCCCCCCAGTTCTGATTTTTCTTTCAGAAAGCTTTGTTTCTTCCTTAAAACAAACAGAGAAGCAGCCTCCATTGCAGGCAAGTAGAACACGACTTAAGTCCTAGAGAGGCTCTGCAAGGTTTCTGTTAACCTTGCAGAGCCTCTCCAGGACTTAGTCTCGTTCTACTTGCCTGCAATAAGCAGCCAGAGGCTGTTTCTCCTGTTTGTTTAAGGAAGAAATGAAGCTTACTGGGGAAAAAGTAACAGCCTGGGGGGGGGCACAACCTGTGGATAAATGAAACCGTGGATAGCGAATCCGTGGATACGGGAGCCCACCTGTACTTATTTTGATTTGATGGTAGAGTGCTGGATGAAGGTGTACGTTTATGTTGGTGCTAAGGAAATAACTGATTTCCCATTTGTGAATTTGCAGCCGCCCCCAGGACCAGCCCATCCATGAGAGAGGCTGCCTGAGACGGCAGATTAGTGGGGGGCAGACTGCCACTTGCCTTCACCATTACTCCTCCTTCACTCCTTGGATTTGAAAAGAAAAGGGGAAGTGGTCATGCCACCAGGTAAATAAAGGGACAGCATTTGATCCAGCAAGGGTGAGGCTGGTATGCATTGGGCATGCGGCTACGGGTGCCAAGAGGTCTTCAGCTGGCCCTGGCTCCACCTAGAAGTGTGGCTGCCTCACCTCATAAGAGAGGCTGGCTGTGGCCCTGAACAGCCAGATGTCACCAGCCAAGTAGCCTAAGGGTCCATTAGTAACACTGTATTACAGTTATCATCACTGAAAAACAAGGACCGCAATCCAACACTGAGGTAGGTGTCAATGGTCTTAGGTGTGTCTCGGTCTACAGGATTGTGGCCATAGTTTATATGTATTCATTTCACACACACACACACACACACACACACACACACACACACACACACATATATAGTGATATGACCGAATGGATTGATATCAAAGAATTTGCCCTCTAAAAACTGGCATCCAACTCACAACAGTCTCGCAAAACGACAATAAGTTGTTATTTTAGAAAGAATGGAAATCGTCCAACTTGGACTCCAGCTGTGATGTTTCAAACTTGGCTGCCCTTTTAAAGCACATGTTGAATATTTAACTGGGTGGGCAGCTGAGGTAGCAGGAACAGCACGAGGCTGAGTGTGTCGTCTCCAGGACACACAGCACAGTTATAAGCACAGAAACTGACACGGGATGCTCAATAAGCATCTGGAGAATAGTGGTGTCCATTGTAATTAAAGGTGAGTTGGTTGAGGGTTGCCTCTTAATGATTTGAAAATGATCCAATCAAAACATCAAAAGATAATTTTTGAGTCATTTTTGAGGCACGATAAAAACTCAAATATTTTGGCCACCTAATGCGAAGGGAGGACTCTCTGGAGAAGACTCTGATGCTGGGAAAGATTGAAGGCAAAAGGAGAAGGGGAAGGCAAAGGATGAGATGGTTAGACAGCATCACCGATGCAACCAACATGAAAATGAGCGAACTCAGGAAGATAGTGGAGGACACAGGAAGGCCTGGCGGTTCATGGGATCATGACGGGTCGGACACGACTTAACGACTGAACCACAACAAAATGCCTTTTCCTGCTCTCCCTTTCCTCAGCCACCTTCCCTACCTCTCAAATGCACTTTATACCTATTCTAGGGGCAGTGCGGAGCTCCTTTATCCACTCCCCACTGCTGTGGAGGCAAGTATGGCAAGCCTGAAGAGTGCAGCCTGAGGTTTAACATTTCTCCTTACAGGAAGGAAAAAAAGACCATGGGGCTGTTGCTACTTTCATTGCAGTAACCCTCACAAAGAGTACAATCCTATCAGCCACATTGCTTATCTCCCTGTTTGGAGAAAAAACCAGATCTTGTGCAGTATGTTAATGTTGTTGTGCTGCCCCCTCAGCAATAATGGTGTGTGTGTGTGTGTGTGTGTGTGTGTGTGTGTGTGTGTGTGTGTGTGTGTGTGTGTGTGTGTGTGTGTGTGTGTGTGTGTGTGTGTAAGGAACTCCAAATCTTTATTTTAGAACACTGATAATTTTGGTGGCACCTTTAATTGTAACTCTCAAAAAGAAGGAAGTTAGTTTCTAGTCTTCCCAGTTCTTTCTGGGTGAGCATTTTAGGGTACGTCTGGAGAGGGGAAAGAAAGAATGGTGAGGGAACTGTCATGCTGAGTAAGAGACAAGACTTTGCTAACGTACACTTGGAAGAATGGACTTTGAACTCTTGACTGAGTTTGCCCTCTTATTTCTTCAGGAAGTAAGCACTTACCTGCTAGCAGACTTGAAGGAGGCGATCATTAGGACCATCCTGAGAAACAAAACAAAACTCATGAACAGACCATGCTGATCTTGTTAATTTTAGACCTGTAACTAATTTATCATTTGGAAGCACGATACTGGGCAATTCCAGGCACTCTGGGATGAAACTAATTGTCCTGATGATATGATTCAGACGGTGTTTGGGGACAGAAACCTTTATGATAGGACGAAGATGAAGAATTGAAGCAGTTGAATCTGCTGGACCCCTCAGTGGATTTCAGTACCATCAACCATGTTATCCTTCTGGACCTGGTTGGACAGGGGGCAATTCTTTGTCTCACTCCTTCCTAGAAGGAAGATTCCAAAAGTGGTGCTGAAAGGTCTTTGTTCCTCCACATAGGAATTATCGTTCAGAGTGATTCGGGGATTAATTTTTGTCTTCTAGTTAGCTTCTACATGATGGGAGAGGTCATTTGGAGTCCTGGGTTCTGGTATCATCCATATACAGGAGACACAGCTGAGGTTAAAAGAAAGAGGACATTTCAGAACATATTGACAAATTAAAGATTAACAAATCACCAGGCCCAGATGGCATCTACCCAAGAGGTCTTAAGGAACTCAAGTGTGAAATTACTGATCTTCTGATGAAAATATGTACCTTGTCCCTTAAACAGCCAATGTGCCAGAGAACTGGAGGATAGCCAATCTTTAAAAAAGGAGGGTGGACCTGGGAAACTACAGGATGGTCAGCCTAACATCTGTTCCAGGTAAGATGGTGGAAAGCTTAATCAAGGATAAAATCTTAGAACATATAGAAGAACAAGCTTTGGTGAGGGAGGGTCAGCATGGCTTCTGTAAGGCTGTCTTGCCTCACGAACCTTTTAGAATTATTTAAAAAGGTTAACAGGCATGTTGATGTGGGTGAATCCATTGGTATTATATATCTGGACATTCAGAAGATGTTTGACGCAGTCTCTCACCAAGGCTCCTGAGAAAACTCAACAGTCAGGGGATAAGAGGGCAGGTCCTCTTATGGATTAGAAACTGGTTGAAGAACAGGAAACAGGGAATGGGTGTAAATAGGCAATTTTCACAATGGAGAGAGATGAATAGTCATGTGCCCCAAGGATTGGTCTTGGAACCAGCACTTTTCAATTTGTTCTTAAATGACCTGGAATTGGGGATAAGCAGGTGGTGCAAACTAAAGTTTTCCAGGTGGTGAAGGCTAGAATGGATTGTGAAGAGCTCCAGACGGATCTCTCCAAACTGGGATAATGGGCAGCAAAATGGCAGATAAAAGTGTCAAGTGATGCACATTGGAGTAAGAAATCAAAATTTTACATATACACTGGTGGGTTCTGAGCTGTCTCTGACAGATCAGGAAAAAGATCTTGGGGTGGTGGTGGACAGGTTGATGAAAGTGTTGACCCAGTGTGTGTAGCTGTGAAGACCAATTCCATGCTCAGGATAATTTAAAAAGGGATTGAGAATAAGTGACCAATATTATTATGCCATTGTACAAATTGATGGTAAGGCCACATCTGGATTATTGTGTTCAGGTTTGGTTGCTACATCTCCAAAAGGATATAGTGGAACTGGAAAAGGTGCAGAAGAGAGCGACTGAAATGATTAGTGATTTGGGGCACCTCCCTTACAACGAAAGGCTACAGTGTTTGGGGCTCTTCAGTCTAGAAAGAAGGTGCCTGAGGGGAAACATGATTGACAGCCCAATCGTATCCTTCTCTGTCATAGGCTGCGCAGCGTGGGCCGCGCATCCCATGCTGCATCCTATCGGCGAATAAGGCAGCTGGAGGTCTACATCAACATTTGCCTGCTTACCCCAGGTAAACCTCCAGTCGCTGCAATGGGGCTACTCAAATACCTGCTGGCTCTTTAACTGGCAGAGAACTGAGAAGCCCCATGTCGGGGCTTGTGGCCTGGGAGGGAGAATAGGATACGGCATCCAACGAGGATGCCGGTCCCACCCCCTCCCAAGTCCAGTCTGCCCTCCCCTTCCCGTTATGTCCCCTCCCTGCTCTCCACCATCCCTGCGCCGCTCAGAGCGTCCTTACCTGCTCCGTCGCGTGGGGGACCTGGATTCAGTGCCGGCAGTATGGTGCAGGCCTTCCCGCCAGTGCTTGCTACTCCCAAGGTGTCGCAACATGCTTTACGGTGCATTCATGACACCCTAGGCCAGCGCAGCATGTGCTGCACCAGCCTAGAGGACGCATAGGATTGCGCTGTGAGACACATAAAATTATGCATGGGATGGATTGAGTGATGTTCTTTTCCCTCTCGCACAATATCAGAACCAGCAGTCATCCACTAAAATTGACTGGCAGCAGAGTCAGAACAGACAAAAGGAAATGTTTATTTATCTAGCATGTAATTAATCTGTGGAACTCCTTGCCACAAAATGTTGTGATGGCACCTGGCCTGGATGCCTTTTTATGGAGGAAAAGTCTATCACAAGTTACAAATCATGATGATTGTATCATGCTACCTCCAGGTTTTAGAGGTAGTCTGTCTTTGAATGCCAGATGCAAGGGAATGGCAACAGGATACAGGTATCTTGTTGTCTTGTGTGCTCCCTGAGGCATCTGGTGGGGCCACTGTGAGATACAGGAAGCTGGACTAGATGGGCCTTTGGCCTGATCCAGCTGGGCTCTTCTTGTGACAAGCGAGTCTGTTTTTCTTTTTTCATTTGATCTAGGTGAAGCAATGAAGTTTCTGTCACATAAGCTTGGAATTAGTTATGGATTGGATGAGGATGATTAACCTTAAGGGCAACCCATTCCAAATGGAGGTAATGATAGTGGAGTACTCAGTGGAGAAGGGACATAGAAGAAGAAAGACCTTTTCCAGATGAAATGGACTTCTTCCCTATGCACCTCCCTGACAGTAAGGATCTAGTGATGGAGTCCTACTTTAAGTTCCATTATGTGGAGGCCATATTAGTTTTCTCTGTTGCTGGCTGGGAGCTTTGGAACTCTCCTCAGGAAGCTGTTCATTTGGCTCCCTCTCTCATGGGGCTCCAGAGACAGGCAAAGACTACTTTGTTTCACCCTGCCTCTGAAAATTAGGTCTACTACTTCTACTTAGCATTTGTACAGTGCTTTTTGAGTATGCAGAGCACTTAATATGGATTAAGTGAATGTTGTCCTTTCCACAAGCCTGTATGGTTGTAGTACTATTTCCATATTGCTGCTGGAGAGCTGAAGCTGAGAGGGAGCCGCTTGCTTAAGGCCTTCTGGAGAGTTCATGGCAGAGATGAGATTGACAGTGGGGCAATCACCCTAGTTCACAGCTCAGTCTCAACCACTACACTCGAGTGGCAATCTGCTGCACATTCATTCTCATTGTTTTAATTCTGAAATTAAAGTTTAGCCTGTGATTTACCCGTATTGCCCTGAGTATAGGACGCTCCTGATTATAAGCCGCACCCTTAAAGTTTGGTGCTATTTTTTTTAAAAATACATTTTTAACTTTTTTAACTTAAAGAAAATATACACATTAGTAAAACAGTACACCGTTAGTACAGTTAAAGACATAGGCACCCTGTCCCTTATTGAATCTGGGCATCCTAGTATAAGTAACCTTCCCAGATCCAAAGGGGGACAGAGTGCCTATCGGCTTTAACCTTTGGAATTTGGGCAGGTGCAGCTTGTTGCACCCTTCCATGATGATGAGCTGCACCTGCCCAAATTTCAATGGTTAACAGCACAATCATATGCATGTTTACTCGGAAGTCCCATTGCATTCAATGGGGCTTACTCCCAGGAAGTGTGCATAGGATTGCAGCCTAAAGGTTGGCACTCTGTCCCCCTTTGGATATGGTAAGCCTATGCAGGAGCTCTTGCTCTCAACTTTCAAACTGCAGGATCAATAAATATCTTAGTTTCCACAGAGTCCTGGCGGCTGGAACTTAAGGGCTAATTTTTTCAAATGCTTTCTGAGGCTAGAGCCTGCTGGAGAGATCTGACCATTTAGCAAGTGACTAAGAGCTGAAAACACAGCACTTCGCAGTTTTAAAAAAGAAAAAGCTTTTACCTTTGAAAGAGACACTTTGATTATAGGTCGCACCCCTACTTTAAAGACTTGCCTTAGGGGACAAAAGTGAGTCTTATACTCAGGTCAATATGGTATTTAACTGCTTTGTATACCACGGCAGCAGAAAAGTGATTTAAAAATCTTGCAGGTAAATAAAGTTTACAAATAGCCTTCGCTCCTCGGTAACCATTATATCTTCCATTAGCACTGCGGTTGCTTAAACAATATTACCGATAATAAAGATAAGTCTTGCGTTAATAAATGAATTGAGCCAACCAGTGCTGATATGGTTGATGAAAATGAAAGAGACTCTGGTTTTAGAAAATGTTTTCTAAAACCAAATCATTTTGGTAGGGGCTTTCTGTGGTCCAGTGTGTTGGGAGAGACATGTTACGAGTGTAACAGAGAGCCTAGTTATATGAAATCTACTAATGTTGACAATGTATGCGCATATATATAAAAAAATCAAAATAAGGCATTTTTTCTTGGTTGCAGTGTAGTTACATGTGTATATACATGTATGCACACATACACACTCTTTCTCTCCCTCTATATTTGTGAAAAAGAGGGCACCCTATGTGCACTATACACAATGGAATATGCTGAGTAGTTTTTCCATTGTCCAGGATAATTGAAGCTGACACGAAGGAATTTGTTAAGCAAATGCAGGCAGTCAGCTCAAAGCAAACACGCAAGGCCTTGTAGGTGGCAAAATCGACAGAGTTCAGGCCAGCAAAACAAAGCCGATATAGTCTGCTCTTGTGCTTTGACTTATTAGAAAAGACATAACTTAAAACACTGTCTGGAAAAAGGCTTGTAACTGATACCAACCTCCCTGCATTGGGATTATCTTCAAGAGATCTTGAAAACGAAATAATTTTTTTATATATATAAAAGTCTCTCCAGCAAGAAAACGGCATGAGTTTGTGCAACTTGGTATCCCCAGAGGAAGGATTACATCTTAAAACGTGGGAAACGAGAAGTCCAGTCGGAATAGTAGGCTGCAGTCAACTGCCTGGATTGCTAAGTGCTGGGGAAATGTTTGGAGATGGATTCAATAGGGGTGTCATAGGTGGTCAAACAGCTGCCAGATCACTAAGTCTTAGTAGAGCAGCTACAGACAGGCAAGAGGGAGCTGTCAATTTGTAGTGAGCTCTTCAGCCTTCCAGTTGATGGCTAGACGTTACTGAACCACTCAGGTTTTCCTGTCCAATTTTTAAGCATTATGCACACCTGAAGATGAACTTTAAGACAGACGTTGTCAAACTTCTACTAGAGACTTAGGTTTCAAATCTCACACCATCTGCAGACTCATCTTCAGCAAGTTTGTCTCTTAACCTCAGGTTCCTTTCTGTAAAATGGACATGATGGTGGCCTTGTGTGGTTGATCTGATGATGACAAAATTTGTCAAAATTAATCGTATCTTTGAATTGAAGATCACAGAATTTTTCTATTCTTGCAGAAAGAAACTTCCTTATTTTAAAGAAAAGATACAATGAAACCTGCAGTTTCTCTTTTTCACAGGTTTTCAAAGATCTTGAAATATCTCAAAACAGAAGCTTGTAATATTCCCTATAATCATTATTATATCATAAGACAATAAATGTAGGTCTCTGCCTTAAGGAGCTTACAGTCTAAATATCAACAGTGGGGGAGACAACAGAAGTAGATAACTGTCCTTAGTGGTCTGTAAAATGTGACTGCTGAGATCATGCAAGGTGTGCATCTTTTTTGAATGAATGTACAAAATCCACAATTTTTAAAATACAATTGTCAGCCCAATCCACCGTAACTCCCCACGCAGCAATGCAGCGTCGCCAACGTGGTACCCGCTGCATCCTGCGGGGGAGTTTTAACCTCTGGAGGCCTCCTTGGGGTAATGGAACATTTGTTCCCTTACCCCGGGCTAAGCCTGTTCCGGCCTGCCAGATCTACTCAGACCTGCACCAGTGATATTGCAGGTGCAGGTCTGCCTGGACCTGGGAAGGCTAATGGAGGCCAGGAAGGGGGTTAAGTTCTGTTGCTGAAACTGCCCCCTTCCCAGTCCTGATCTACCCTGCTCCTGTCACCGCCCTGTTCCCTCCCACCCCCTGCACATACTCATCGGGCCAGAAAGCGCCTAGCACTAGGTGCCAATAGGATTGTATCCTGTGTTGATACAAAACTCCATTCTACATTCTTTTAAATATTTTTCCCCAGAGAAATTTGGTAGAGTGAATGGAGATAGCTTAGGGGTCGGAGTCAGAATCATGGGGCTTAAGGTCATTTAGAAATATGAGCAAATAGCCATACAAAATACCATGCACTGCTTGCACCCCATTCAACTGACATGCCTTTAAATGGCTTCTGAGGACTTTGGACCTAAATATATATCCTGCATGACAAGGGCAGATGGCACTCAGATTCTCCTATGAAACTTCCAAATTGTCACCATAGATGTCAGGACTTCCCTCCAGTTCCTGTTAAGGAATGGCCGGCTAACCTAATGGGATACAATGTGCCTTTAGGAAACTCATCCTGAGAAGTATTTGATTCTGACTTCGTTCCAGACTTATCAAATGCCATTGGGCATTTGACCCAAGTGTCTGCCCTGCAAAAGATGCTGAACAGAAACTTCCAGCAGTTCTGCAGCCACCTCCTAGCCAAAGTCTGGCCATTTTTTTTTACAGTAGTTTGGGTATCTTGCAAGATGACATTCTTGGCCATTCACAGAAACAATAATGTTCAGGTGCACTAAACGCATTGGAGTTGGCTCATAAGAAGTGACATGGTTTAGGAAGCGTAACGAAAAAGCAAAACTACAGATGCTAATACGATTTGTGTCCTATAGAACATTTTCCATGTGGAAACTGTAATTCTGTAAATATACCCATAAAATCACTGAGTTTGTAAATCCAGTTGAAAATTGAAAGTACAGCCTGTGAGAATTTTCCTACATGTTGTACAACTTTCATGAGCTGTGCCATAAAATGTCCTTATAATAAATTATATGTAGGAAAAACAGACATTTAAATAGAAGGATTGAAGAACACCCTTGGAACATTTATTCTCTTGAAGATAAGACACCACTGTCAACACATTGGCTTGACTTCTTTGTCCTTTTGAGCTGTTGAAGAAAATATATATTCGAGAGAACAATAGACTTTTGTTAAAATGAGAAGCTAAGGTTTGAACAGCCTATCTGAAGTAACGTCTGATCTTCACCTCCTTATGCTAACTGTCTCAGGGTCACAAGAGATGCAAGAAGGAGATATATACCTCAGGATCAAAGCAGACACAATGAAATGCTGTGATCAGATCTCTCTCTGTGTGTGTGTGTGTGTGTGTGTGATTTGAAAGCAGCTGCCAGTTTTGATTGGAGTAGCAGTGCTTGGGGAGAGGATGTTCAGTCTTTTGCTCCCATTCTGTTTTCCTTATCTACCCCCCCCCCCGAAGCTTTTAGTCCCACTGGGGAAAAATACAAGTAGTGTACTGTATATTTTTCCTCAGCTGCTCAGCAGGACTAATAGCAGCTTTAGGAGAAGAGAAGGATGACTTAGGTCAGGAAAGTGGCATGGAAGAGGTGTTGAAAACTCCTCACCCATTACAGCTACATTCTGGAGGTGCTTTAGGATTTTAAGCAGGAGGAGATCTAGTTACAGATCTCCTGCATCATATCTGTTTTGCTCCTTAGGCTTACCCATTTCTCACAGAGAAGACAAGATTTACAGTACAATCCTGCACTGGGGCACCCCGGGAGCACCTCGGGTGAAGGGAATGTTCATCAAGCTGGCCGGGGCCCTATGGACCTCCTCGACTGTAAGCCAACTATGAAGCTGACGTACATCCAAGGTGGGGGAGTAAGGCCGGCCAGGCCTGGGAACAGGCCTCGTATATCGGCGGAGTGCCGATATCCCCGCTCCCTCCCAGCCCGGACCGGCCAATGACCCCCCGCCCTCCCCCGGCCCCTGCACCGATAGGTGCAGGACTTACCTCCGCCAGTGGGTGCCGGGTCTGGAGGGTGGCGAGTAAGGGCCCCCTGCCGAACCCCTGACGACGCCTCTGTCATGAATCCCAGTTTAGTTTAAGTGGCCAAACCATGATTGGCCATCATGGCTGGTCACATGCTCTGATTCCCTCCCTCACCTCGTGAATCCTGGTGACTATACTTCACTATGACATCCAAATTGAACAAACTATGGTTCCCACAACATGAAAAGGAGGGAGGACAAGGGTGAGATGGGAGCATGTGAGTCAAGTCATTATTTGGCTGTTATGACTGAACTGGATCCAGCTTCTCCCCTTTCACTGCTCTTAATAAATATTGAAATCTGCATTGTTTTCTATTACATTTTTTTTAAAAAATATTTAACTTAAATTTGATGTCTTTACTTATAATCAAAATGGCCTAGCTCTAGCTAGAATGTCCACCAGTCTACTCCTCCCTACTTCCAAAATGGGGGGGGGACTTTTCCTTTTTTGAAAGTGGGGCAGTACTTCTCATGGCTTCTTTGTTCTGATCTCCACTCTGCTGCTGCTCTCTTCTTTCAAAATACAGGGTGGCCTGGTGAGGAGGAAAAGGAGGAAAGAGATAGGGAAGGGTGATGAGTGGACAAGCAGGGGAGCGGAGGGGGGAAAGCTGTTAGATGGGGGTATGGGCTGGGCATGCTTCCTGCTTCACAGTGCGGGAAGCAAGATAAAGAGAGATTGGTGCAGGTTGGGTGGCAGAGAGGGGGAGAAATCACTGGGGAAGCAGAAGTTAATGTCAATGGTATCCTGTGATGAGCAGTGAGAGGACTTGAAAGGTGCTGGAATCTGGTCCTTTCTATTGAAGATACTGATACCTATGTTTTGACAAAATTGTTTGTAATTTTTGCCTAGCAACTGCAATATGAATATTTTCCTACCTTCCGGACCTTCCTTTTATTTTTAAAATCAGAGGTAGGACTAGAGCTGTCTACAGTTTTGTGAACTGGAGCCCCTCCTTAATCCCAGGTGTGGCTGTAGGGTCTGGTTATTCAAGGGTGCGAGGCAATCTGCACATACTCCAAAAATACTCTGGTCTTTGATCTATTTATTCCAAGGAGGAGTACTGCATTTTAAGCATTTCAAGTGAATTCTTGAAGCTGGGTCTGAGAGGTATTATCAGTGGTTGTGACAGACAGGTTTATCCAGACCTCCATTCAGTATGACCTAATGTTTAGTTAGGGCTGGATCAGTAGTAACGCTCAGTACTCTACAGGACTTAGCATCCCGGACTGGGCATATTGGACTCCAGTCCAGTCTTGCTGGGATTTAATTATCTGAAAATATTCAGTGTGAAAAGACTATCTATCTTGCTCTCTGCAGATGGCTTCTTGAGAATTTCCCCCAGCATAAAATACGGCATTTGTGCTTTACCAGAAATTCTATTGGCAAATTAAATTAAATACAGTACTCCCCCCATATCCGCTGGGGATATGTTCCAGGCCCCTCCGTGGATACTTGAAACCGTGGATAAGAGCGAACACCCCCCTCCATGGTTTCCTGAGGGCCCCCCCACCCTGCCTCCCCTGCAGGCAGGCATGCTTCCCCCCCCCTCCCCAGCTCTTATTTTTCTTTCAGCAAGCTTTGTTTCTTCCTTAAAACAAACAGAGAAGCAGCCTCCATTGCAGGCAAGTAGAATGAGACTAAGTCCTAGAGAGGCTCTGCAAGGTTTCTATTAACCTTGCAGAGCCTCCCTAGTACTTAGTCTCGTTCTACTTGCCTGTAATAAGCAGCCAGAGGCTGCTTCTCCTATTTCTTTAAGGAAGAAATGAAGCTTACTGGGAAAAAAGTAAAAGCCTGGGGGGGGGGGGGGTCCCCACGATCCGTGGATAACTGAAACTGTGGATAGTGAATCAGTGGGTATGGGGGCCCACCTGTACTATTGGCACCTGGCAAATCTCCCATGGCTTCAAATTTATACATGGGTGAGTTTGAAGGCCCAGCATGAAAAGCGTAGAATTCCAGAGCAAGTCAAGTTCCAAAGCGTGTAGGGCAAAACTGGGTCGATTGCTGGAAGGAAGTCTCTGTATATATGTGTGGATGCATTGCTCTGTACCTACATTGGAATAGGAACGATTTAAGACAAGAAGGCAGAGCGTATGAGTCTAGGAGGGGTAGTAGGGCTGCCAAAATTGAATTCAGCATAACCCGTCCCATCTCCTTCACTGCGAATCTGTAATCGTAGCTGGCCCACTGAAGCCTATCTTTGTTCATGTGAAAGCACCTGCTTCCAGATCTCATTTCCTATTATGGAATCGCTGCTGCAATCACAGACACCTGTTTGAGATGCTACAGTTTTGACCCCCTACGGACATTCTGGTTTTATTTTTGTCTTCTTCCACCTCTGCTTGTGTTGATAAATGCCCCCTCCCCTTTTCCACCAAAGGGAGGTATATTTTTAGATACATGTCACCTTGTTTTTTTTCCCATCACCTCTTGACCTGGGAGAGCTGGAAATAAGCTGAGAAAGTTGCATCTTCCTTCCTTCCTTCCTGCTGCCGTGAAAAGCTATGCATTGGCCTAAATGAAGAATAAGGTTCTGCATCGCTTCAGCGTTTGATCTCAGCTTATGAATGGATGTAGCTTCTTCCCTCCTCCTGCCACCTTCATTCATTGCTCAGATGTCTGTGCGGAGTCAGATCTGAACAATTGCTTTATATGTCCATTATACTGTCGCCCACCAGTCCTGACAGACTGACTGACATGTCCCTCCTCTCCATACTGACCCAAAGTAGATAAGGGATATAAAGTTCCATCAGTGCTTCTATTCAATCTGTGAAAAAACTGTCAGTCTGAATAAAAAGTGCACATCTGCACTGATCTGATAACTTTTCAAATAGTGGCTTTGGGTGATGGTGCAAAATGCTTTAATGCATCAAATGCACACACAACAACTGCACACCAGGGACAGCCCAAGCTGAGCTGCCCCACCCCCAAATTCCATTGCCCCTGTGCCAATATGCACGCAGCAGAACTCCACTCCACGTGTGCTCGGTGCTAGGGAGCCCACACACCTGCCGTGCCTGAGGTCACACTTGAATTTGCCTCCCTTTTTTCTTGTTTATTGATACCACTGTTGCCTCCTTTGAGCTGGTCAAATCACACCACTCAACTACCTGGCCAGTTTAGAGAGGAGGAGGAGGAAGAGGGAATTCCTGTGACAGCTAGTACCCGCAGCAACAATTCTTGTTCAGTCTGCTTTTTCCAGTGATCTAGACCAGGAGTTCTCAACCCCTTCCTGGCTGAGTACCACCTCTGGTGCCACTCTCCTGCTGTGTACCACTGGAAGTGACTGGCAATGGCATCATCGCCAGTTACTTCCGGGTTTTCAGGTTTTTGGAGGCCAGAGAACACATGTAGGAGGCTCTGGGTGGGTGGGCCCTTCTCAGCGTTCCCAAGAGGCTCGACCAAAGGCAGGAGCCTCTCAGGAGCGGAAGTGCGCTGCTGAAAGTGCTGCATTGGAACAGGGTTCCAGTGGTACAGCGGTCACCAGCAGTTGGTTGAAGTACCACTGGTGGTACTAGTACCACTGGTTGAGAACCCCTGGTCTAGGCTCCCTCTGTACTCACACTCCCACATGCCTGATCTCTAATGCAGTCACTAAGTGGGACTTAGTAGAGGGGTGGAGGAAGAGTGCCAGGATCCAGACCAGAGATCTGCCCTTTAAGTGTCAAACTAGATGTGTGCAAACACAAGTGGCCTTATGAGGGGCGGGGGCATTACTCTTGTTTATAAATAGCAAGAAAGGGGCCTTCTCCTGAAATGGGATGTGGAGGGGGGAGGCCCTACAATTCTGATCACAATTGCATCCCCCTGTGCATGCCATTTTTAGAATCTTGGTGTTTGTTTTTTCAAAGGTCATTTGCTAAGCTTTCAATCATTCAATGGAAACTTTGCCCCACCACAGTTTTGATCCTGATGATCACACACCCCATGCATGCACTATTTTAGTTGGGGAAAGTACTAAAGCCCCACCCCACCCCTGCTGCTGTTTTGCCATATTTTGTGGCCCCCTCTTGCTGTTTATAATCAAAAGTAGTCCCATAGGACCACATTATGTGATTAGGCACATGTCTCGTTTGACCCTTAGTATCACCACTGCTCAGGGAAGGGGTTGAGCGTGGGAGGGGGAGTTGGGCCAGGGAGGTCCTTAAGGACTCTGTTGAACTTGGAGCACCTTGTCTGCATGAAGCTGGCCTAAGCTCTGCAGTTCCAGCTTGACGCTCCCTGTTACCCTTCTCAAACCTCAGGCATTCCCTTGGGCTCACATTCCTGGTCAGGGCAGGGCAATTGCAACTGTTTGGCACCACCAGCCCTTTCCCACAGACAGAGTGGTGGTTAAATTGTACATATTACCTTTTCTATGTGCTGGTTGAAATGAAGGTCTTTTGCTTCCATTTCTTACTGACTCCTTCATATTAGTTTGCTCAGACTTTAAATGCAGGAGGGAAAATAGCCTTTTCATGTTTCTGTAGACTACAGCTGATAGCCCTGGACATAGCCTTGCATAGTAGGGGAAAAAAAAAACACCCGAGAAACATATGGTGTCTTTTCATGACCTTTCCAAGGTTTCTTATTACTCCAATTTTCTGTCACTATCGATCATTCTGTTCAAAGCGCCTAATAATCTTGGTTAGCCAATGTTGCATAGTTACAGCCGTTTGGATTTTCCAAAGGAGACAAACTTGCGGGAAAGATAACATATTAACATCAATGCAAATAAAACTGGTGGGCTCTGGATATACATCCAACCCTCTCCGTTACCCTGTGTTTCACTGTTCTGAAGTCTCTAAGCTAGTTTTGATATTTTACTTCAGTAGACAGACAGCAAAAGTAAATCTGCTCAGGGCAAGTGAAATATGATCATTGTAAAAATTATCTTTGTCAGAGAAACAGGATCCATGTATTGGATTCCAAATGCTTCTTCAGTGCTGTAATTCACTGTCTACAAAAATACACGCCAATTCAGCAAGGGCAATACTTGTGCTGCAGATGCAGGTCTAGCTATACAGCGATCCTTATCCACCTTTCCATTGAAAATCATGGACACATCTGAAGTAGATGGGGATGCAGGTCTCATTCACGACCAATATTTGCATGTAGCAGAGCAATACTAGGGTAGGATTGAGGCCATAATTGGAAGGATATTTTGTGGAACTGTAAGTAAACGAGTGGAATTCTGTGGCCAGCAAAGCAAACAAGAGAAGACAGATCAGGAGCACAAGTATTATGGACTTTTTCTTCATCTTCCAGTATTGGTTCCAAATCTACTTTTTCTTTAAAAAGAAATCCTTGAGTTTGAACTACTCTGATTTTCCCGTAGCTGGCAACTGCTTGAACGTAGAAGAGTTCCATAAAATTCCTTCCATGTCTCAGAAGCGGCCATGGATCTAGAAAGAAGTGTGAGATGGGGGAAGTGTGAGATGCCAAATTGTCTCTGTTTGTGTCACTTGCAGCGTTTTGGATGCAGGATGTCATTTAAATGGAAGCCTTATATTTCATTTATTTTTAGGTTGCTGCTGAGTTTCTAAATGCCCTCAGCATGCATGAGCCACGTTATTCAAGGAGCTGTTTTGGTTTTTTCCCAGTCCTTAGACGTCAGATTGCTTCCTCCTGACACCTCCAAAAGCCGAAAGAAAATTTGGAAGCGCTCTCTTCCTGAGAGATTTCTTTTCCTTCTCCAGTACGATTGCCATAAAATTCTTTGGTTCTTGCATGCTATTTTTATAATTAAATGGCAGTTGTCTAATCTTTTTTACAATCCAAACTAAAATGCAGAACTGGGTACTGGTCAGGGTGAAAACCTAGAGGCAGTAATGTAGACTTGAGTTTATTGACTCGGACTTGAGTCGGACTCAAGTCGCATCAATGACTTGACCTGAACTTGACTCGGCGATTGTAAAAGACTCAACTCAAGACGTGGAGCCTTTTATGACAAGTCCAATTTTATTCAAGTTTAAACCCATTTTCCCATTAAATAGATAGGGATTCACAACTCACAACCAAAGACTTGGGACTTGGGGGCAAAGACTTGGGACTTGACTCGAGACTTGGAGTCAGAGACTTGATCCACATCCCTGCCTAGAGGTGTGGTTGGCATCTTAATCCTAAACACATCTACTCAGAATTAGGTGGCTGCATGCTGGATGCAGTGCTTGACTCATGGGGGAGAAAAGTAGGGGGGTTCACAATGAAATCCACAAACCCCATTCTCTGACGTCCCCCAATTGTAGCCAAGGCAGGCTCCCCATCACCTTCTTAAAAGAGTAGCTATGTAGTCTGTTAAAAGCTATTGTCCTGGGCCCCCCTCTGCCTTCTGTGGAATTTGAGAACTGGCTGGATGGTCGCTATATAAAAGCATGTCAAATGCTAGCTCCAGCCACGGGGGAGCCTGCCACATGTATGCTCTGGCAGCCTTCTCTGCCGTGGCGCCATAACTGTGGAACTCCCTGCCAGGGGATTTGAGAACCACCCCCTCCCTCATGACTTTTCGGCGAGGGCTCAAAACGTTTTTATTTCGTCTAGCGTTTGGGTGATGGGTTGTAGTCTGCCTCCTGTGTCTCAAGATGCTCTGCCATGCTGCTTTTGTGCTCCATACTGTTGCCCCCCCAAGTGGATTTTATTGTTTTTAAATTTAGTTATGTATTGTTCAAACTTATTTTATGTATTAGTTTAAATGATGTATTTTAATTTTTGCTGTAAGCCGCCTTGGGCATTTGCCTTCAGCATAGGATAAGGCGGGATATAAATATTTTAAAAAACAAACAAACAAACAAACAAACAAACAAATAAATAAATAAATAAATAAAATGAGCCGAGGCTTAGCAGGTTTCCACAACTGTGGGGAAGATGCACAGGATGGCATGTATTCATGTGCTTACTGCTCCTCATAAGGCAAGTTCATCCTCCTCTGTGGGCTGCCTGCTTCTTATTAGGAGGAAGAGCATGGAGTTTAGAAGACTGGTTTGGTTTGGTTTGAGGTGTGTAGCGTAGCATTTTCAGAATTTTGGGGGGTGGGGGGAGAGGTCTTTTTTACATGCTTATTGTGAACACTGGAAATGATCCAGCCAAAGATTTCCCTTGGAAATCAATGAAAGAGATTTGAGCACATGCACAGCTCTTTCATTGAAATCCAAGAGACTTACCTAACAGTGCTTTACTGTGGATGGATTATGGCCCTCATTTTTGCAGTAAGTAGAGGTGTTTGAAAATGGTGTCATTTTTTTTTAAATTTGTTGAATTAAAATGCAAAATGTGGTGTTTTGTGTTTTTATTCACAGGGCCGAATTCTTAAGCATCAGTATCAGGTTAAATACTGTATTATTTAATACATTGCAGTCTTCAATGTAAAAACAACAAAAAATTCAATTATTTCTAACTGGAAAAGTAATCTGTTTCAATCAGATGCATTCTACAACCAGTACAGAGTTGGTAATTTGGTTCCAATTCTGTTTGAAAATGTGGTGGCTTGTGTTTTTATTTGGTATGAAAAAATAATAAACCAATAATCATAATAAAAGACTTTGCACACTGCCTACTGCAGCAAATAAATCTATGCATACCGTGTCCATAAAGCGACGTGTGCAGTCTTATTCTGAAAAGCCCAAGATAAATTGTTCTGTGAGTGTGTACTCTGCAATCAAAAGCAATGATAAACACACGTCTGAACCGTCTGTATCGCATGTTTGACTGGACCTGCTTGATCCAGAGGACAATCTGAAACAGATTCCTGGTCAGCTTTCAAAGTTGCAAAGGAAGCAAAGGGCTGGGAGGAAATTCTTGCATTGGATGAGAAGGAAATGAGAGATGTTAAAAAAGACACGATGTGTTTTCCGCTGGCTGTTCCGCCTCCCCAAGGCATGTGTGGTGTTTTTATTGCCATAAACCTGTAACAAGAGGATGTTGAATGTACAGTATTTATTTATTTATATGTCACAAGGAGAGTTCTGTCCTCATTCGACTTTCTTAGGCTGCCAGATGGCTAATTCTGGCACTTATTTCCAGCATTTCAAGGTATCTAATTGTATGGCACTGGGCATCACAATGTTCCAATAGCAGCCCCCCCCCCCATTCATTAAAAGGAGAGAGAGAAAAATTTAATTAATTATTTCATCTTTGAGTTGTCGAACATGGTATTACCTTTTTCCTTGATGGTAACCAAAGTTTTGCAGTGTTTGATTTATGTTTGGAAATTTGGATTTTTGAAGGATTTGCAGAGCATGCTGCCTGTTCTCACGGAAGGATCAATATTCATTTTGAAATTGGTGCCTCCCCTTTGCAGTCACTTCTTCCCCCATGATGGGCATTAAGTCTCTGTAGCTATAAGTGGCTAATAGAAAATAGATTGGCATTAAATAATAAATATGCATTTTTCTGTCTCTGGCTTTCAGGAACTTGAAACATGTACAGTACATCAGTCAGTGTGGCTAATGCCCTCGTGTGGCATACAGAATAAGATCACATCATGAAGGACTGCACAATTCGAACAGTAGATGAAAATAAAGACATGTTTTGGAAAGGGCATCAAACAGAAGGCAGAAGGAAAAGTGCCTTCTTCTGGGAAAAGTGAAAATGAAAACACAAGAGTGCTCTTCTTCCTTTCCTTGCCTCTGCTGTTGAACAGATGCTCTGAATTTTAATACTGACCTGGCCCACACACCTTTGATCTGCTGTTTTGTGAATGACCCCATGGCCTGTCCTTGCCTGACTAACAGTACATTCCTATACATGTCTACTTAGAAGTAAGTTCCATTTATTGCAATGGGCCTTACTCCTCGGTAAGTGTGCATAGGGTTACAACCTAAGGCATGACATGCTCTATTGAAAGCTGGTTCCAGAATGTATGCTGGAGAACTGTGGCTCATATTAGGCTCCTGGCTGACTACTGAGAATTTACATTTTCTGAGAGACAGCATGGGCAGCCCAATCCTGTGTAACATCTGCTGCAGCATGCAAACGGGATCAGGACGGTGTTGGCGGAGCTGGGGCACACCTCGGGGGGGAAAGGGATGTTTGTCTCTTTCCCCCAGTGGCCCCAATGGGCCTCCTCAGATGTGCACCGGCTAAATGGCGCTGGCAAAGTGGCTGGTGCAAATCTGGGGAGGCCATGTAAGGCTGCCCTGACCCAGGAAGGGGCTTTGGATATTGGTGGAGTGCGCCACTGACCCCTGCCCCTCTCCTGGGCCTGGTGGCCCAATCACCCCGGGCCACCCTCCCCATGCCTTCTCGCCACCTGCATCTTGTACTTACCTGCATCTTGTAGCGTGGCCTCCGGGCATTGGTGGAGTGAGCAGTGCAGGCCTTGGCGCCAGTGCTGCTTACTCGTGTAGTGCAGGAAACGTGCCTTGTGGCACGTTTGCGACACCTATTGCTGGCAGAGTGGTAGCTCTACCGGCATGGAATTGCACAGGATTGTGCTGTTCATGTTTGACATCTGAAGATGCTGTAGTTTTAAAATTGGACAGTATTTGACAGTTGGCATGCAACTGCAGTCAGTTTTGTCAGTATCAGATAAATGATTTGCAAGAGTTCAACGACATGCATTTAACCAGTCAAAAGAATCAAATTTCAAATGCTGTAGTATTTGTATTTGTAGTATAACTTGTGTGCAAATCTGTTTTTTGCACTGCCTCCTAAAATGCAAGGTGGAAAAAATGTGGATGTTAGAAACCTATCACGAAGCATAGAATGCAGAACGTAGTACAGCTGCTCTTTAGTCAGATTGCAAGAAAGATAACAATTTTTCCTTTGAACTGCCAGTCTGTGGCCAACAGCGCAATCCTATCCAACTTACACCACCGGTGTAACCAGTGGTGCTGCGAGAACAGGAGGCCCCAGAATGGAAAGGGGATTCAAATCTCCTCTCCCCTCCAAAGTCTCCTGCCCTGCCCTCCCCCGCTGGTTACACCGGTGGTGTAAGTTGGATCGGATTGCACTACAATTCACTGGTTCCACGTTCTGAATGACTATTCTTATAAACAATCAAATTGGCCTGTATACTGGTGGAAATCCAAAGGTACCCTTTCTTTAAAAGGTTACCGTTTATGTGGGTGTATGTGTGGGAGAAATCTACCCCTCTCCCATTAAATCTGAACTGATGATCTTATCCCACAGTTGTGAAGAGTTTTATATGAGGACGGACTGCACCTACGAGATGACTGTTTTCTCTCTAGTGTGTCAGATTTCAGGTATGGATTGGGAAAGAGCCTTCGGATTATGCCTATATACCTGCCTTCCTTGAAGTGTCTGGGGCAGAGAAAATGCGGGAGCGCACGTCGTAGTGGCACGGAGGGAAGGCGAGGTCCAGCTGGTACATGAAAGGCTCCCAGCTCTGCGACCACGTAGAGA
The DNA here is from genome assembly GCA_026170595.1 of Plestiodon gilberti rubricaudatus. NCBI lineage: Eukaryota > Metazoa > Chordata > Lepidosauria > Squamata > Scincidae > Plestiodon > Plestiodon gilberti. Next base: position 145,201,126 of record JANXHW010000002.1, read on the forward strand.
CTCCCACGGCTCTTCCCCGTCTCTTTCAAACCCTGTTGCTCCCACAGCAGAAGAGGACGCCGGCCAAGTCACATCATGCAGTGACCTTAAACAGACAAGTGACCCTTTTTACGTCGAGGAGTTGCCACGCAGGTGGGAAGATAACCTTTGACAGCCGTGCTGCATTCTCACTTGCCTCCCAGCAGCTCAGTTTTCACACAAGCGGCAGGAAGCTGCCCCAGGGTCTCCACATGCGAAGGGAGGGGGAGCCTCTGTGGGAGAAGCACCTGGTAGGAGAAGCATTTTGTTCAAGGAAGAAAACAGGATCTAACATATAAACAACATCCTCCCTGAACTGGTTCATGAGTCGCTGTTTCCAGAGTTTGTTTTTGAGCTATTATTACAAGCCTTGCCCCTCCCTCACATCCCTAGTGAGAAGCTCGACTGAATCAAGGGGACGGTAAGAGATGACTCAGGGCCCAAACGTGCCTGGACCCCATTGTCAGATCCCATTGTCTGAAGAAGAGTGACAGCCTAGTTGTGCACTTGTCACGGGAAACAGTTTCTGCTGAAAAATCAGGAGCCTGCTGATTATCAGCTTGTCATAATAGTTATGATTCCTATTTGAATTTTAAGTGCTTTGCAATACCCCAATGAACAAGGAGGATCAGACCAAATCATTGTCCCAGCTACAAGCAGTAAATAGAGAAGGAGAGAGATTACACTTTTATATACTGCACTTTTATTTATTGTATAGAAAGAGTTTTTGGTTTTTAGGGGAAAAAAAAGAATATTGACTTTTGGGAACTTGTGCTGCTTTTCTTGTATTTTATTTAGCTGTCATTTTAATTCTTTTATCACGTGTTCTTGTATTTTTATGTTTTCAATTTATTTTATGTTTCTATATGCTTTATCAGTTATGTAAACTACCTAGAACTTTGAGGAGATAAGGAACGAATGAACAAGTCACCTGAATGTTCATTATTGTTGCGATAGTTCATGCCTCTCTATTAGGCAGTGGACTGGTTTACGTTTATGTTCATCTCTGCTGTGGTTTTGAAAGTGAAAGTGTGGGATCAGGCTTGTGACCAGGTAGCAGTCATGCAGGATGCCATTTTGGAGAACTTGTACTGGTGTGTGGGGGTGGGGTTACACATGGCTACGGTGATCTGCATCCCACAAAAAGCAATGTGCAGCTTCCACATGGAGCGACTGGTTCTTACAATGGGTCCCTCCACTTGAGTGCTGCCTGGCTAGAGCATACTGGTGGTCCTGACATACTTTAGGGGCTGCCTTACATGTGAACTGGCTCAGCATAGAAATCCTGCGTGTTTCTTGAAAAACAGAATATTCTAAATCAATTGGCTACAAGTGCATCTGTATCCAAGACGAAATGACATGTGAACTACCAAGATGTAAATGTACCGGATTGTCATGAAAACATATCCTGTTTTTAGTCTCCTTCCCAAATTAATTATGATAATGCTGCTCCTCATCCTACTTTTGGAACGTTTTCATGCCCTGCCCATTCACATCTGAGAGAGGTCATTGCCCTGTTTGGAGAAGAAATGGCCTTGAGGTGCATGGTGTGTGGGCTTCCCCTGAAATAGAGATATACACAGTGGCTTCCTCAAAGTGTCCCAAGAAATAGATAGATGTTTTAAGGAGTTAAACCAACGAAGTACATATGTCTGGTACAGGAAATCTGTAACCAAAGTCAGAGCTCTTGGGAGGAAACATTAACTTTATCGTGGGAGAAAAGGAAAGCGAAGTGTTAAAGTTATTAACACGAACAGAGGATACTGGCACATCCTGCAGAAAACTTCCTGTTTAACCTACAAGCTAGAAAACAACAACTGGGGGGAAAATGATGAAACCTCGGCTTCGTTAATTTTGGTACAAACATTTATTTTTATACTGTCATTCTTTCAAATCACTGATGCTCTTGACACCAAAGATTCTCGCACAACCCATGTGTCATGCACAAAATCACATCCTCCTTGTTGTCCATGTTAATTTAGCACGACCACCAACATCTGGTTCCTGGCTCATTAAAGCCGATTAGAATTCCTACTTCATCCATCACTATGCATTGGATGCGTATGGGTATGATAGAGTGGCAAAATGGTGTAAAAGCGCATCTAATTCACGTCCTTTTGTGCATGTATCTTACCTATTTGTTTAATCAAATGCGAACTCCTTTCCTTTGGCTGCATTCAATTTCTGTGTGCTAATGTTTGAAAGGTGACCCGATGCAAATTTAAATACTTGTGTAGAGATGACCGGTGGTATAATAGAGATGAGATCAGGATGAGAAGGTGTTGACCGTATGGATTGTTATGGGCCAATGTAAAATTGATGCAGACCCACCAGAGAATCTTTTTGGATGTATACAAAAGAACCTCATCATTGCAGGTTTATGAGATACCTAAAAATGCACATCTTGTTGGAGCCAAAGTAGACATTATACTAAACACACAACTGCTGTTGAAAACAACTATGCATTTAGCTTCCCTTCACTCGGCAGAACTTACCTGTATCTTGGGGAGGATCTTCTAGAGGTCAGTGGCAGAGCACCTGTTTTCCATGCAGAAGGTTCCAAGTTTAATCCCTGAGCTCTATAGGTAGACTTTAGAGAGCCCCTGTAACAGTACTGATGTAGCTTGATCAGTGGTCTCGTCTCTGATGCAGTAGAAGGCAGTTTCCAATGCTGATGTTGTGGTGTTCTGCATCACCTGATCAGGATTTCCCTGATCCCGCACCAGTGGCAGCCAATGATGTGGAATGAGGGAAGACAAAAATACATCCAAACAGGAGGTACGTTGTACTAATGAGGGAGAAGAAGAAGAAGGGAGTTAATGCAGAGTTGTTGTTTTGGGTGGCAGCTTTGCATTTAATGTGATCTCCAGCTTGGCCCTAAAACTGCAGTCCCCAAGATTTGCCAGTTGAGCAAACTCAGGAAGATAGTGGAGGACAGGAAGGCCTGGCGGGATATGGTTCATGGGATCACGACGGGTCGGAGACGACTTAACGACTGAACAACAACAACAACAAACCACTTCAATTCATTTTCTGTCGTTTCAATTACAGCAAAGCATCCTCACTGTAGCAGAATGCAATCAGTGCAGCAATTAGTGTTGTTAAATTGAAATCTTATGGCATGCTTTGTTGTTATGTAGCATGAGTGACCATTAGCACATAGTCATCATTGCTCTGCATAGATGGCTTTCATTACGTTTTATCTCTCATTACGTTTTCTCATTTTGTCCAAATATAGGAACTCGTAATATCCTGGTGGTTTGGGGGGGGGGGGAATGGTTTGCACAAACAGTTTCCATATTTAGATGAAATGGGAAACTGTAGCTTGTTACAAGTTGCATTTTGATGCTTCTCCTCTCTTTCTCTTGTGCAGAAAGGAGGTTGGAAAGGGTAGAGAGAAGAATGCTCATGTTGCTCACTCTCGGGGCCAAATCCTATCTGACTTTCCAGCACTGATGCAGCTGTGCCAATGGGGCATGCACTGCATCCTGGGGGGGGGAGCAGTCATGGGGGTCTCCTCAAGGTAAGGGAACATTTGTTCCCTTACCTTGGGGCTGCATTATGGCTGCATCAGTGCTGGAAAGTTGGTTAGGATTGGGCCGTAAGTCCTCCAAACCTTGAAGGATAGCCTGAATGTATTCACTGTGTTGTACAGAAGAACGTAAGACTAGAAATTTCATTTGCATCCATAGTAGGTGGATTCTGGCCATGTCTGCATCACTGACAGCCCATTGCTGTGCATCTTCATGTACACTGGCATATCTCCACATACAATGGCACAATGACAGCCCTGCCAGTGTAGACACGCCATGGATGCTGGTCCAGTGTCAGAAAAATGCCACACTGACATAGCTCGGACACTGGCACAATTCCCCTGGTGAGGAGGCCAAAATGGGGAGGAGATTAGGGTGGGAAGACAGAGGAACGTGGGCAGGATGAGAAGGTGTTGAATTATACCATATCCTAATCCTCCTCCAGATGGCAGACATGTCCCTAATGCTGGAAAATCACTATGCCAATGACAAAGCTATCATTGGTAGAAGTAACCCCTTAAGAAACAATAGGGAAGAGGAAAAATCTCAGAAAAAAAAATATATATCCCCCCCCCCGCCCTGTCTATTTTCCTACGACAGAGCATAGGATACAGACTACATTTGGCAGCCAATCACAACATACCAACTTCAGATTATAAGATCCTGCCAGGAAGACTACAGCTCAGATGATATGTGGCATGGGGCTATTCCTCTTCAGGGGAATGTTGATGATGGGAACTATGGTGAGATAGAACTTGGTGCACAAATTGAACACTTTGCACAATCAGCCTCTTGCGCCTCACAACATGTGTGGCAAGATATTTTGTTAATCTCTTGTCTCCTCAGAATGCTTCTTGTAGGTATTCTACCCCAGGAGGGCTCCACACGCAAACACCCAACTGGATCTTCAGCCTCTATCTCAGCATCCCAACAGGGGAAGCAAGCAAGCACAATGCACCCCACACAGGTAAGCAAAGGGAGGGGGAGGGAATTCCATGCTGCCCCACAGTGATGCTGCATCTCTGTTTCATGTCTACACACACACACACACACACACACACACACACACACACCCATTCTGTGTCTTTGTGTAGTGAGCAACCAGTATCCTGCTTTGCCTGAGTGTTGCCGAGGCTCCCTTTGTGACTTGTCCCAGTCCCTTCCCTGGCAAAAGGGTTCCTTCCAGCTGGCAGATGCTCCCACAGGGACTCACATTTTTGCCACTGAGAATTTTGTGTATTTGTTCCACCTGGATGCCCTCCTAGAAGGGAGTTTTCTTGCTCTGCTCAAAAAGGTAACCTTGGATGTGTGTTTTTGTTTGGGTGGGGTAAAGGGACTTGTACCTAGGGATTCCTAGCAGCTTTGTTTTTGTGTGGCAGCCTCTCCCCGGTCCCACCCCACTCCCACCAGTGCAAACGCTAGAAGGCCGTGCCTCCAGCAGTGTATCACAGATCGGATGCCGGTGGGGTTCTCCTGGTGGAGGGGCGGGGATCGGGGAGGATTGGGGCAAGGACCGGGGTGGGACAGGAGTGGATCATGGTGGCAGTGGTGCCAGGAACCCCACCCTGGCTCAGACCACCCCTAGCAGGCTCCTCAGAGTTATGCCAGCAAAAGAGTTGGCATGGATCTGAGGAGTCCCATCAGAGACCATGCAGCGGCTGGTAAGGTAAGTAATTTTTTTCATTTCTTACCTCTCCTGGCTGGCCTGGTCCCCTGCTGGCATGCAGGATACAATGTGCCAGTGGCCCTGTATTGTGCGCACTGGTCAGGGATAGGTTTGGGTTGAAAGTCTACCATGTTCCAAAAACTTGCCAACACTGTCTTATTGCAAGTTGGATTCCTTCTGTCAACTTTGGTTCCACTGGATCCCAATCACCAGTTGCTACACATGAATTGACTGCTGGGACAGGGGCTGGTTGTTTGACAGATTCATCCTTTGTTGTTTCACAGAGCTCAATCATCAGGTGGCTACTCACTCACCAGGCCCCATTTGCAACAGCTGCCGTCCTTCATGATGCTATTTTGGTAGCTCATCATCAATAAAGTGTTGAGTCACAGAATCTGAGAAATATTGTTTGAGAAAACCGCCACCAGGGACTCATCTGTTGAGCTGTCTAGGATGCTTCCTATTACTTATGATTAAAAGAAGAAAAACCTGTGATCACTTGGCAGCATTGTCTTCAACAACCTGACGTGATAGGCATGTCAGCATTTCCTACTATCTCTGCGCGTGAAGGCACGATGCACAGCAGGAAGGAAGGAAGGAAGGAAGGAAGGAAGGAAGGAAGGAAGGAAGGAAGGAAGGAAGGAAGGAAGGCCACATCGCTCCTGCCTTTGCCTGAATAAGTTCCTCTATGAGTAATTTCTTTATTATGCTAGGAAGGGTGCGAAATCTTGCTTTGAAAAGCAGCCATTTTGTCTTACAGGGGATGGGATGTAAGAAAATGGTCAGATTATAAAGTCAAGCTTCTAGAATTAGCGAAACTAAAGATGCCAGGCAATCCACAAGTCGTGTCATATTTAATAGGGGATCATTAATTCTAAGCAAATGTTCAGAAGTAGCAATATTAGTTATCTAATGCCTCAGTCAAGAGCCTTGTATGGCATCCACAGAGCCACACTAGTTCCATTTTTCCATTTTGTTGCAGAGGGCAGAAAGGAATATGTATGTGGAACTCCTCGACTATTGAAGTGTGTGTGTGTGTGTGTGTGTGTGTGTGTGTGTGTGGTCAGTCTTCTGGAAGCTTTTATCCAGAATAGTTCATCTGAAATATTATATGAATTTAAAGAATTATTTCTTGTATTTTGATGATGCTGATGTTAGATGTTGCTGATGTTAGATGATTTTTTCATGTGTGTTTTTCACAGTGTCCAAGTGTCTATGTTTTTCACACTCCTCCAAGTGTCTATGTTTTTCATAGACACTTGGAGGAGGCAGCAAAATTGACATCATCAGGCCAGTCAATCACATGGACTTCAAAGTCACTGTGACCACAAGAGATAATTGAATTAGTGGCACAAGTGTTTTGTGACCCAAGGACAGGCTGTAATATGCCACATCTATGTTTTAATAAAAAAAAGAAAACATAATAGCAGTCACAAGAGGTCAGCAAACAAACAAGAATAGAATATATGCTAGACTATAAAATGCATTTTGTATTCAAATTTATATCTTGAGAGCATTCAGTCCACTTTATGTACATTCAGTAATCATCACAACAGTCTTACAGGGTAGACCACTATTATCTCCATTTTGCAGAGGAAAGGCTGGAGACTGAGACACTAGTAGCTGAGGTCATGGTAGCCTGTTCATGGGTGAGATTTGAGCAAAGGACGTCTAAATTTAGCCATTATGCTATCTATGAATCTGAGAGAAAATGCTATGTATTTTTAAAATATAAAAAGGCTACGTTAAAAATGCATTATTATAAATATCACTGGTGGTGGTAAGTATAGTTGGTATGTTTAATATTGTCACTCACTTGTAGAGATGATGATGGGCAGCGCAATCCTGTGTAAGGATCTGGCCGGCGGATCCTGAGCCCAGGCGGCTGTGCTGCCGCTGGGCCGGAGGTCTACTCAGGGAAGGGTGTAAATTCTGGCCGGCCCGATCAGCCTCCTCGGATTTCTACCAGCGAAATAGCTGGCGGAAGTAGAGGTGGCCGTGTAACGGCCTAGCTGGCCCAGCAGGGACCAGGATATGGCAGAGGCCATCCCCTGCCCCCTCCCAGGCCAGCTACACCAATGGCCCCCCCTCTCTCACCTGCCGAACCACCCCTGCGCCCACCGGATCCGGACTTATCTCCTCCGGCGGCCGCTCGGGTGCTCCAGAGTAGTTGCGAATGTGCTTTACAGCACGTTCGCGACAGCTGCCAGTGACAGAACGCTAGTTCCGTCGCCGACACCTTCTACAGGATTGTGCTGTAAAACACGCAACCCCCATCCCTCCCCCCTTATTACGGCAGTTGAAAGCAGCTGATTGTTAACCCTGCAAAAAGTGCTGAGTGGTGGAAGACATGACCAAGTTTCAGCCTTTTCATGGTTTCTCTAGAGGGAGCTCTGCTGTACCTGAAGAGAGTTTCACTATTCAGAAAGGCAATAGGTGGTGCTCTGGATTCACAAAGAATAGAGATGGTGTGGGATGCTATACTTTGGCTGGATGACGGAAAACAAAGATCTGCAATATTTGTGTGACTAACAGTGCCTCTTGAGACTTTCCAGAACGATCAAATTATTTGTTCCAGTGTCCTGGCCAAAATCCAGCTGTGATGATCATCATCAACCTAGCAAATATTAGACATGTTGCTTCAATTGGCTACAAGAATTCCATTTCTTTATTGACATAAAGGAATATGGGATTTTGTTTGGGGTGTGTGCATGTGCCTGGGTCTATTTTTCTTGCCTGTTTCTGTTTGTTAGTTTGTCATCACCTAAATCAAGGCAGTTTCTCATATTGCTACACTTATGTCTGGGTCACATCTGGAGTTCCGCATATTTTGTAATGTGAGAATGCCCTGCTTCTGCTTCTAGTCATGTCTATTTGGCAAACAAACAAACAAACAAACTTAAATGCCATTAAATTGTATTTATTCTGCTATAATTTGTTTATTTATTGTCCATAACCTCCTCCCCCCAAAAACCCCCCCACCAAGGTGACTTACAAGAAATTTAAAAATGTTTTTAAAAATCAACTAAACATTTATTGAAAAGCAAACTAACAGCCAATACCGAGAAACAGCAACAGAATATCATAGGTGGAAAAAGCAATCGAACTAACCCCAGTGCATGGTGAAACAAAAGGTGTACTGATAGTAGAGTGCCAATAAGAAGGAGCCAGATGGGCCTCCCAACGCAAGGAGTTCAACCATTTGGCTACCATGTCTGAAAAGACATTTCTTCTGATGGTGGTGGGGTGCAAAGACCTGAGCGGCTGGCATGATCATGTGGGAAGGTGATCTGCAAGTCTCTTGGTCCCAGACCATTTAGGAAGGTAAATGTGGTCACCACTTGCTTTCGTTTGAACTTGGAAGCAAAGTAGAACCCCTGAAAGGTGGACAGTATTGGAGTTGTATGCTCCAAAGAATGGGCGCCAGCCAGCACCCTGACTGCAGTGGCGTAGCTGGATTCATATCAGCCCCCCCCCACATGACAGCTGACATCACTTGCCCCACCCTGAGTGAGGAAAGCCAGACCAAAATGTTACTCGGTGCTCAGGCGGGGGCCAAAACAAATGGCGTGCGGAGGTGGCGGACACCTTCAGCTGCTCCCTCTGACCTGTTCCGCCACCTGGATCGCTGCTGCCGTCGCCGCATTCTCTACTGCACCTGCCACCATTTTCTCGCCCCGCCGCCATCTTCTAGCCCCCGCCTCCGGTAAGCTGCCCCTCCCACATGCTACCTGGGGCGTACTGCCCCCCCCCCCCCGCCACTCTCCTTCCTACATCACTGCCTATCTGCAACTTTTTGCGCCAGCTGGATTCTCTGGACACTTTCCAGAAGCAGACCCTCACAGAGGGAACTGCAGTCATCTCACCTGGTGCAGTCATGCAACCATTGCAAATTACAGGACACATTTTCATGTACAAGTGTACAGGTTGTGTGCAGCAAGGCAGGGAAGTGGCGAAGCACCTGCTCTGCATAAAAAAGTTTCAGGTTCACTCCCTGGCATATCCAGGAAGGGCTGGGAAAGTCTCCTGAATGAAACCCTAGAGAGCCATTGGCACTGCCAGTCAGTGTATGTAGATAGACCAATGGTCTGACTCCGTAGAAAGCAGCTTTTTAATTGAACCAGTTGATGTCTGAAATAAGAAACAGCTTCCAGGCAATATAATATGTTCAGCAGATTTGAATCTTAACTTCTAGCATGCTCTCAAGGTCAGATACGTTGGCTGTTGTTGCTACCTGTGCATTTTGCAGCCACCCTCCTGACTCAAGTGATTAAAAATCCTATTTCATCATGCTGACCCACCCTATTTCCTAGGATGATTTTCCAGGACAAACTGATAGCGAACTGTATTGTACACTGTGATAAAAATACCTTGTGTAAATGTAAATCTGTTTTGTGTAGATTTACAGGACACTAGGAAGAACCAAATGCATCTGGCCTTCTCGGGAGAATGTTGAGCTAGATGGCGCCAGTTAGTTCCAGTTCTTCTGGTATATGTGTGAGTTGCATGTCAGGGCATGCCCTTTGCAAGACTTCACAGCTGGGATACATTTCTAAGGAACCCAAACTCTTGTTTGCTGAATTCAAGGCAATGATAGATGAAACAGGCAAAAGAGCAAATATATGGTACCAATCCAGTATGTGGTTTCAGTGATGCAAAATATCATCCAGAAGCTATTTGAAAGCAAGAAGGGGTTTGCATGAGTTAGTTTCCTATGCCTTCCAAGTGACCCAGTATAATTATTACACTCCCGACTCATTTTGTCTGAGTTAATTGCATTTGTATCTCTGCCTTGGGCTCAACAGATGCTCTTACGTGTTAGGACCAAACTAGTCATGATGACCGGTGTGTGTGTGTGTGTGTGTGTGTGTGTGTGTGATTTAGAATGGAAAAAATTAGCTGTTAGAGAAAGGGTTAAAAACACCACCATCTCTGCTCCAAATCAAACCCCTCATAAAAATGCTTGTTTCAACAACAAAAAAAGCACCCAGGTTTTGTTATATACATTTGGTGGTAAAAATTGCTGTATTTATTTATTGATTGATTGATTACAGTATTCTGAATGCATTATACAAATGTTTTATTATTATTACTGTTATTATTGCCTCCTCCTTTGAAAATACTGTAATCAGAACTCTTTATATATTCCAACATTCACCTGGATCTCTTGCATGTTTGGCTTATCCCATTCACTTCACTGGAAGGAATAAACTCTACACACAAAACAAAGTATGCATGGGTCTTCTTCTTCTAGCCAAATGATCAGAGCAGCCCTGCAGGTAGGGAGATCTCTCTGTGCCATCCTGCCCCGGTAGGAAATGACTGAACTGGGTTGTAGCTATTTGCAATGGTGATGTCATTTGCAAGGGAGTTCCAGTAGATTTTAAAATACATTGACATTTTAATTATGTAAGCATTCGATCCATTTAATACGCATCAATTAATAGGTCAAAATACTGAGCAAATGACTTGCAGCCCGAATAATTTTCAACAGCTTCAGGGTGAGCTTTTTTTCTTTGTTTTAAATCGAAACAAAGAAATAAAAAAGAATCAAAGAGGGAAAAAACAGTCCTTCCAATGTACTTACCATTGTTAGAACAGATGCAAAGCGGTTAATTCATTATACAGCACAAGGCTGTTCCGATGGGAAATTAGCTGCAAGCTTAGTACAGCACAGTAAGTATTTAATGGCAAAGATTAATTCTCTCATCCAGGCTCTGATGCCAAGTGCAGTCAAGTGTTCTATTAAAGTTGAATAGAAAGATTCATTGTAGATATCTGTTGTTCTGGGTCCAGTCTTGTATGTGTGTGTGTTCTAGTTCATAAAGAGGCCATATTGCTAGTTTCATGTTAGAATTTAAACAGTACTTTCAAAGAATTATTGTTTTTAAAGATTGGATCTGGACCCCCCCCCCCCCGCCCTCCAATTCCCATTCCTTGAGCTCTGGCACCACCACCTCCCTTCATGCTGCCCTGTTTGAAAGAAGTAAAATGAGCTCATCCTGTTTAACTGAGGCTGTGCTGAAGCTCAAGGTAAGGGGCACGGGTGGAGCCAGATCACCAATCTCCGCCTCTCCTCACTCACCACAGTGCAAGGAACTGGTGGGGTGGCGGCAGCTTTTTTTCTTTCTTCCTCTAGCGCCGCTGGAAGAAGCAGTGGGCTGCCGCTGAAACAATCTTCTTCCTACTCATTGTTAAAGAGCAGGAAGAGGAGCAGAGAACCGACTGAAGTGGCTCAGCATGTAGAGGGCCAGAAGGGGGCAACAGGCAGACGCAAGGTGCAGGCCACCCCTTGTCAGTTCGCTGCACCCCCCCCTCCACTCACTGCTTGATGCCAGCTTTCAGTTGGCGTCATGGGCAGGCCAGCCCAGCATGTTGCAACCTAATGAGAGTTACTGCACACAAAATTGCCCTCATGATGGGTCATCCCAGCCTCCAGACCAGACCTGGCACCTTTTTGGTCAATCAGAACTGCCTTATACTGAGTCAGACCATTGATTGATCTGACATTGACATAGCTCTGATCCACAGAGGCTGACTCTTCAGGGCCTCAGGCGTGAATTCTTCTCTGCCTTCCCTGGAAATGCCAGGGATTGAACCGGAGATCTTCGTTCTACAGAGAATCTGCTCTACCACTTGATAAACAAAGAAAATGTAGGATTGGGGAAAAAAAAACACCCAAATAAATATAAAAGGTATATTACAGGGTTATCCTAGTCATGCTTATGCAGAAGAATATCTTACTGTGTTCAGTTAGACTTACTCCTACGGAAATGTGCACCTAGAAGCCCAGTGAGCATCTGGGTTGCGGTCCAGAAACGTCATAGAAATCTGCTCCCTGGGAAGAAGTTGTGCTCCTCTGTAATTCTTGGTTCTTGTTCAGTCTGAGTAAACTAGGCAATCCAGTTCAAGCCCCTCTATTAACCCAGTACCCAAATCACACAATGTGCTAATCAGGTCACCTGACTCTCCCCCTCTTTCTTTAATCGCCCTTTCAGACCTGAAGCTAAAGAAAACAGTTGACACAATTCTTTATGAATTAAAATTATGGAGCCTTTACTATGCTTCGGCTGAATGAACCTGACACCGAAGGCATCCGCCTGCATACCAAAGAATCTATAAAAGCTTCCACCTCTCGCATTGCAGAATTCCTCTTTGTAGGAAACGGCCACCTGGAAACCATCATCCACAGAACATATGGTATGATGTGCTGACTGTTTGCAGTCGGAGGTGGCAAACCCCAAGAGAATCCTTGTGTCTTTTGTTTGAAATCGGACTGTTTCTTTCATGATAAAATTCTGGAGAACCAATAAAAAAGCCATGTGATCTGTTTTGCAAATGTCTGGGGGTTTGGGTTTTTTTTATTTTTTTAAATCCTATCCTACCTTGATTCTTAAGTATCCATCAAGTAATTAGAAAGTGGAACACCACATCAGTAGAGTCATGTTTCCAGGGTGATTCGGTTTCGGGTTTTCGTGTTAGAAGCTAGGCCCTCTGCTTCGTGGTGCCACTCGGCACTTTCCAGATGGTCATTCTTCTCCCACTGCACAATGGGGGAAGAAAAAAAAAGCAAGTACTTTCACATTGCTTTTTGGAACAGATTACTCACAGTGTAAGTTTCACTTGATTTCCATCTCAAAGCCCCTGATCTCGAGGAAGCAACAATCTTCATGGCTTTCCGCTTGTTGTTTTATATATTTTGGCATAGGCTTTCCAGTCTTAGTAGAGCTGTTTGTGCCTCTCCTGATGGATTTTGTTGTGCAGCTTAAGCAAAACTTTTGAAGTGGTGGCCTTCCAGGTCAGCTAAAGGAATGTCCGTGTGTGTCATTTGGGAAACTAGACTACCCCCAGCTCACCTTTCCTGCAAGCAATCCTTTGAAATTAATAGAACTTCATAGAATGGGTGTTTAAAACACACAGTTGACCACTACAATGAAAGAGTATATTTAAAGGCTTTGCTCCTCTTCCAGTTTCTTTTAAAAGTTATTTTAACCACAGCGTACAATCTTCATCTGAAAACTAATGCTGTGCCAAAATGTTACTAATGGGAAGTTTCAGGGCAACAGGAAAGTGGGTGTGGGGGAGAGTTTAATGACCCTCCCCCACCTTGATGAAATGCTAGTCACTTTTCTTAATTGGCTGTTTTGGTGCCTTTTTTGGGGGGGGGGAAAGGAAATTAGTGTAGACCTAGTGTGACAGTCAATCGGGGACCAGGTAGACGGTATGATGTCCTTATGCAGCCAATCAGATTTGTCACACAGCCAAATCAAAACAAGGAAATGCTTTCTGCTTTTACTCTGAAGGGTGATGTTTTTCTTCTTTTGTTTCATTTCACAATCTTTCACCTAAAATCATCAGAATACTGCCCCTCCAGTGCCACCCATTGCAAAGGTGGGGATCGATGTCTTTGCCCCGTCCTTCCCTCACGAGGCAGGGCAGGAGAATACTGTAGTGGTACTACTCTATTGGTTGTCAGTGTGGCTGGGAAAGGGACCTGGTCAGCATGCAGCCCAGCTCGCCCCCTTTTTGGCTCAATGCGATTCAGCGCTCAACAATCCCTCTCACCCACCCATTCGACTAGTCTGAGGCTAGCTGGTTGCCGTCTTGAGCCAGCTTTTGCTTTTCGCCCATCCCAGACTGTTCTAAGGGTGTGGTATAATGCACCAAGTCAGTTACAGTGCAAGACAGGGAGTAGGAATAAAGATATGTTGTGCACCCTGAGGAAAGCAAGATCCAGAAGCGATCTCAAGAGGCTGTCTGACTTGTGGATGCTGGCTGGTAACAGACTCAACCTCAAAGGCTTTCAGCACAGCACAATTCAGTTTCCTCAACCCCCTTTGGGGCTTGGCATAGAGATTGGCATTAATTCAATAAATGTGGCCCAGTTTTAACCCAAACCTTTGCCTTGTGTATTTATTGGGGCATGTGTGTGGGCAACAGGGGTGGGTTTATTTTTGCAGTGTGTGAAGTCCTTTTGCATAACACACATTTTGGCTCAGTGAGATGATTCAGTTTTGTAAAACCTAATCTTTCCCATTCTCTTAGTCCATACTCCACTGCCATTTTTATATCGAATCTCTTCAACAATGCATATATAATATTCTCTCTCTCTCTCTCTCTCTCTCTCTCTCTCTCTCTCTCTCTCTCTCTCTCTCAGATCTCTTTTCAAACTCTTCCTGAAAAGCCTTTCTTTTCGTTTACTTTTCTAGTGATCCTCACTCAATAATAGTGGAACAAGGACAGTATGTGTATCTCTTCAGCAAAATGCTGTATGTGTGGTGAGTGGGGGTATTTGAGGCTGCTCTCATGGACTCTGTACCTGGAGAGAACATTCACAGTTTCTATAACAACTGAACAGGGTGTAGCTGAGGTCCTTCTTCAGTTCTTACCACCATTGTCTGAGGTAAGACTGATCAAGTGGATGGGCTCACAGCTGCGGTCAACTGGGGGGGGGGATGGGACACAAGCTTCCTCCTCCCACTAACTGCCCCTCTTTCTTTCTTTCTTTCTTTCTTTCTTTCTTTCTTTCTTTCTTTCTTTCTTTCTTTCTTTCTTTCTTCTAAGCTTTTGAGCTTTGGCACCGGAATTCTGTTGAGTTTAATTTTTTCTGCAATGTATTTTGATATTTTAATGGATGCTTTATGATTTTTAAAAATATTTTAATAACCAATGAACAAACTTGGGCTTTTTTTGTGTTTCTTCCTTCCATCTACCTTTTGTCCTTAGATTTTTCTTTTGTCTGCCTTTGCAATACCTTCTAAAATGATGGTCTTTAGTTATAATTAGATAGATATGCTGCCTCTTTGGTTGTAAGTTTTGGTGTGATGCATCATCTACTTCTCTGAACAGCAGCAATGATATGTTTTCATGTGCAGGAACTCATCGTGACGCCCCCCTCCCCCATAGCCATGCTCCACTAAGATCACATGAACAACAAAACATCAACGTCAATGGCACACATGTGGACAAATATGGGACAAAGTGAGTATAAATCAAGAAGACCAATGAGATCCAGGCAATAATTACTCCATCGTTTAACAATAGGATCCCCCATCCTGAGGATGTTGTCAGGTGGCTAGTTGCTTCAATGGTAGATTGTAACCAAGCTGAGAAGATAACTTTGACATAATGCCCCTCAGCTTCTTGCCAGAAGTGTGAGATACACATGTAATAAACAAACAAACAAACAAACCATACAGGATGGTGTAGTGGTTTGGGAGTCGGACTTAGACCTGGAAGATCCAGGTTCAAATCCCCACTCAGCCACAAAGCTTCCTGGGTGACCTTGGGCCAGTCACTATCTCTCAGCCCCATCTACCTCTCAGGGTTGTTGTGAGGACAAAAAAAGGAGGGGAGGAAATATGTACACCACTCTGAGCTCCTTGGAGGAAGGGCAGTATAAAAATGTGAAAAATAAATAAAAATAAATAAAATAGATCTTCAGTCACCACTCCAATTCATGGGTACAATTTCAGAAAAACTCAGAAGTGCTAATCTAAAAAGTCATTGAGTGAAATGTCAATATTTTCCACAGTTTCAATCTATATCCCTGCACAAAATCTCCACGCAGTCATTCAGATGAGCTTCCCCGAGTCAGGTGCAGAAAAGCAACAACAGTGACAACATAGTTTTACAAGACAAAACTCTCTGTGCAGAAAGAGAAGCAAATGAGAAAGGAGACAAAATCTTCAGGAAAGTTGGCAGTTGTGTTGTGAATGCAGTTAATAACAGATGCTTCCAAACTTGGGGGTGGTGGGGGGGGGGAAGGAGAGTTACAACATAAGGCAGCTGACTTTTTAGTTTAGGCAACTTCCCCAAAGTTCAAAGCAGCTGCAGAAAGTAAGGAGTAATCAAATGAGACAACTTTATGAAGTCCACAAACGATAATATATTTGCTTTGAAAATTAGGGGTTTTATAAAACAAAAAAACCCCAACCAAACCATTATCCCCGGAGATACGTTTGCATTCCATGAAGAGTGATCATATTTTGTCTCGGTGAAGTGGAATAAATGAGTAATTTCTTGGATTAACTAGTAGCTGTAATCCATAATAAAAACTGAGGAAGGTTGACAAGGTTTGTTTTCCCAAGAGATGAGGGCAATGGGTTGAGTGGACCAGTATTATACATCTCAGGGTCCAACTCGATGTAATGGGGGACCTCGGTCCCTCCCTTGCCTTACCTCACCATGTTCTGCTGCTTCAGGCATTTCTCTCCCCAGTCCAGCTCACTTCTGGTATCAGAGCTGGCCTGACATCAAGGCCCCTGGAGCAGCAACCGTTCTCCTCAGGGAGCCTATAAAGTGGGGAATTATTCTGTAGCGACACATTTCTCTATGGCTGATATGAAATGCACAAATGCTCTTTAAAATACACCCTTTGTGGGCAATTTAATCTCAGATAATATCCAAGATGGGGCTTTAGACTCTGTTGTGAATCGTGCCCTTACCACTACTTATCTGAAACGGGTACTGCTGTTGTTCAATTGGAGAAGAAATAGTACACACAAGCAAGTATCCTTCCAGAGGGGTACTCCTTGTGTTTAGTACACAATTGGATTGGCACAGCAGGTTGTTGCCAAGTGTTCCAAAGAAAGAGAAGAACTGGCCTAAGTTGGTTTCATCAGGAAAAGTGAATGGGCCTTTACAGTGTGGAAACCAGGCCATCACTGTGCAGACGTTGGGTTTGTGGAACCTCTTTTGCTCTTTACTAGAACTAATTGGAGCCAGGTGCGAAATGGTGGCTCAGGAAATGGAGTCAGAGGCAAAATGGTGGCTCATGGGGTGGGGCCAATTGCCTACTGCATCCCATGAACTGGGAATTAATGACCTGCATATATAAGTACAATTCTACATTTGAGTTACTACAGATCAAGTATTATAATACAGAACTCTAAAATGGGTCACCAGAGCTACACAAAGACCTGGTCAAAGGAACCAGTAGATATACATAAAGGAGCACTGAGGCCAAGAGGCAAGTACGGCAGGTTTTTTTTTTTTAACTTGCTATTTTTAAACAATTGGGACGTGGAAACTTGCCAGTCTATTGCAAATCATCTACAGATCTACTAACAGATCCCAACCTTCCTTGTGTCTGTTCCTGGTACAGGGAATTTCTCAGGTGGAAGAGAAATTCCTATACCCTAAAATTGTGACATCATATCTCCCTTTCCCTGTCTTCTCCTTTTCAAGCACACCTCTGCAGAGCTTAAGGCAGCACTATGGAGGTGATGACTGAAGAAATGTGCAGCTTCAGAACACTGGAACCTGGAAGAGCTGCAATCAGGGGAAAAATAATATCTAGAGCTGTGGTTCCCAGACTGTGTGCCACAGTGCCCAGGGGCACCACAGCGAACCCACAGGGGTGTTGCAGGATATTTGAAATTTTCCAGGTAAACGCAGTGTGAGGGGCGCCGTGAAAAAATTACAGTTGGCCTAGGGGCACGGTGAACAGAGGAAATTTGGGAACCTTTGCTCTAGTGGATGTTTCAGATCATGCACAATCACTGAGAAGGTGCATGAAATCTCGGTATAGGAAAGAGAGGAAAAACTAGCAATCTGGACACACTGTTGCCTGGCCAGTCTTTCTATTTCTTTTGAGTTGAGGTGTGCAGGGAACAGGAGTGTGCACACATGTACATGATGCTGGGTGCCTGCCAGAACAGCACATCCTGGGCTGTTAACATGATGCTAATTCTAGGGCTGATGGCAAGAGGCCTCAGACCTTTAGGCCAAGAGGAAGGTCACACATTTACGTACCAGAGTAATCACACCCCAATCACTTTATCAGGCTAGCTTGGATGGAGCCTTGCCTGCTCCACAATTCCATGAATGACCAAACCTTTCTGACACAGCAAGTTTGACCATGTGTCAAAAGCCATCTCTGACCTAGGAGTTTCCAGACCCAGGAACACAACTTGTTAAAATAACAAAAGAAGGATTCCCAGCCTTAGCTGTCCTCACCACTTCCATGGCCAAATTCAATCAAGGAGCCATGTTAATGAAGCAACTGAGCTAGCTGCCACAGCCAGGTGCACGAACGATAGTTACAACCATTTAGAACTAGGGATAAGACATCAAGGACCATCAACTCACAAAATATGGCTCCTTTATAAGTTCACCCCCACAAAAGGAGGAAAAGGTATAAAACGTTGGAGAAGACAGGACCCATTTTGTTCCTTGACTTCATCCTGTCTTTCTGTCGGTCTTTCATGCTTTGACCCACTGAAGTGGTGTGAAGCCACCCCCATCTCAGCTCCAATACAAGGACTCTTCTGCCTAGCCAGTACCCAGGATCAGCAATCCTCACTTCCCTCTCCTTTCCAGATTTTCTCTTAGCTTCTCTCCCCGAGCGTACCTGAAGGCGCTGTTCTAGTGTGGGCTGGACAGCCATCCTTGTGGCGGGCCACCTCACAGCACACCCCTTCTTCTTGGGCAAGTGGCTCTATCTCTCTTGCCCTGCTTTCCTCCTTCAAACTAGCTTAAGGCTACTACCTAGTTTTTGAAGCTTGCTACAAAGACCTCATTTCACCTTTGTACTCTCCCTTTAATTAGGAGATGAACCTGGTCTTGGCGCCCATCTTCCCTAAGGGGTCCGCAGACCCCTTTTTCTAGTGTGTGGTGTCGCAACTGCATCGCAACGCTGTCCCTGAATGCTTGCTGATGATGTCATGTGTCAGTGCCAAACGTCCCGGTTGTCCAGCTCTATGCTGCACAGAGCTCGGAGCTGTGTGTCTGCGCAGCCATGCAGCTTACTGCTGCATTAGCCTTATCATATCTGAAAGATGGGGTATCTCTGGTCATATGAATGCAATCTGTTTCTCCAAGAAAGGACCCTGGTCGTAGTAAAAACACAGGCGTATGATTCTGAAGTTTCAGGCAAAATGCTCGTCACACAGAGGAACTGCCTGAGTGAGGGCCAGATAGGAAGAGAGAGCCAGAGGTCACGCAAACAGCATGCCAACATAGACTGGAGTAGGCCTTGGGAAATTACAGTTTATTTATTTGTTTTACAATTTACCCACTGCCTTTCCAGTCAAAAGACTTTCAGTACTGCTCACATCACCAGTTCAAGACGTGCAATTATACCACATCTATTTGAATGGTTGCATTTATGTTGTGAGGGTTTATTATCACAAGCTCCTGTTCCTGGAGCAATTTCTGCCTAAATAACTAAACTATGACTGATTTCTTTCTGACTTTGCTTCAGTAATTTTGGGCAATGCACTCGTCCAGTTTCACGTCTCAACCTGAATAATGCTTTTCTTTCCCCTGTTCCCCATCAACATTTATATGGGGCCATATCTCATGATGCATTAATCAGATTTTGCGAGATCCAAGATGGCGGCACCTGGAAAAAAGGTAAGTTTTGG
The DNA here is from genome assembly GCA_026170595.1 of Plestiodon gilberti rubricaudatus. NCBI lineage: Eukaryota > Metazoa > Chordata > Lepidosauria > Squamata > Scincidae > Plestiodon > Plestiodon gilberti. The sequence goes on from JANXHW010000002.1 coordinate 145,220,712, forward strand.
ACACTTTGAAATCGGTGGCGGAGGCTTCTACCAGGCCCAGAAAGCCCGGAACCAGAACCTGGGATGGTCCTGGGCATTCCGGGACAGATGGTAAGCCTAAGATTGGGACCACAGGGGAGAGGGAGGGTTCTCTGCTCCCAGGTTCTGCAGTCATTCTCACTCCGTTTCTCCTTCTACTCTGAGGGGGAGGGAATGCTCCTCAATGTTCATGAGCCCCTGTTCTCTGCTACCATGGTATCTGGCAGGCAGTGGCAGGGGTGGGTATGAGTGTGTGTTGCTTCTGTTGGCGGGTGGACTTCTGCACTGGCAGGGTCATCGTTACACTTGTGCATGTGGACATAATGCTGCCATATCCTGATGATAGGATTTGGCTGTAAAAGTACAATCCTATACATGTCTACTCAGATGTTGTCCTATTGAATGTAATGGGGCTCACTCTCTAGTAAAAGTATATAGGATTGCAACTTAATACTTGCACAGGTTTTCTTCTTCCAATAATCAATCAATAAATGCCATTTTTCCATAAAAGAGATCTTCCTCTGTCTTTCTTCTTTCACCAGTGTGTACTTAGCTAATTGTTTCATTATTGCATATTCATGCAATTTGTCTTTTCACTCATTTATACTAAGTACTTTATGATCTTTTCAATGTTTTGCATATAAAATCCTTGCTGCAACAATCATATGGATATCATTTATCTTATTTCATCCTCCCATATTTTTAGTAAAGGTCAGTAAAAATTGTTCCCTTGTTAGTGCATCACATGATATCCCTCTGGTGAGTCCTAAAGGTTTCTCATGAAATGTGCCATAGGTCAGGCCTTTTTTGTGTACTGTGCAAAACAATGGGTAACTAGCAGGATTTAGATCTAGGGTTATCTGGCAACACTCTGTAATGATGATGATGATGAATAAGAATATTTATATGCCACTTTTTGACAGTCAATAACCTATTTCTAGACAATAAGACTGTAGTTCTTAGATTTTTTTTCTTCTGTAAAGGGTGGGCAAAAAGGCCCAGTATCTTTGAAGTTTATTAATCATGAGTATTTCTGGATTTGATTTCAGTATGATGCATAGACTAGTCTCCTTTACAAATCGGAAATGTATGCATTGACATATCTAATCTCATGGAAGAAAGGCCTTTAGAAAGAGAAGACAAATGAGAACAATATGGGACCTTTTCATTGCTCTGAGAGAAATTAAGGGGACAGAGAAATGTTTTGCAGATTTGGAAATCTGATTCCATTAAGGCAAAGTTTCCTAACCATCTGAGCTTCTGAGGCCCTCTGTTGATATAGAAATGTTGTGGTAAGTTTGAGTACAGGCAGATATTTATCAATTGCAACATGCAACAATAGTTGGTCATTATTATTATTACTGTATGTATGTATGTATGTATGTATGTATGTATGTATGTATGTATTTATTTATTTATTTATTTATTTAGTACCATCTATATGCATGGCACTTTATAAAGAATGAGAAGACAATCTCATTATGCTGCCTGCTTGTAATTTTTCTTTTTTTGTTCAGAGTTACAAAAAATGGGGTGACAATAAGATATTTTAGCACTGGTTAGAGAGCTTGTGTCAGAGACCCACCCAAGTCAATCAACCTGGTAACACAAAATTGTAGAGACCAACAGGTTTCTGGAGGTCTGTGAGGACAACGATCCCTATCCACGGGCATATTCATTCTTAGAAGTGACTGAAGATGCTCAGCTTCAAACTTCATACTAAAGACTCCTTAGTCATGCTACAGACCATGTATCATCTGGAATTCCTTTTACTGACCACCATGAAGGAGACCAACACAATACAGCAAGAACTCACTTAAAGTTGTTTCATTATAAGTCGTTTCGTTGTAGTTGATAGAAAAAAAATTGATTCCTGGCTGGGGCCATGGTCTGTGTGGAATTTGAATGTTCTCTCCATGTCTGTGTGGGTTTTCTCTGACCCAGAAAGCACTGTCGTCCCTAATCCTTTGGCGGCGCCGTGATTTGGGGGGCGCCGAATCTGACATTTATTTATTTCCCCCCCTGGACTCCGCTTTCCCCCGGGTACCGCTTTCCCCTGGCTTTTCCCGCAGTGCCCGCACTAACACTTACCTTTTTCAGGCGGTGGCGGCCGTGGTGGCCGTGGCAGCAGCCCCGCCAGCCCCGTGTGCACTCACCTCGTTGGCGTGACTCTTTCAACTCGGCGGCTGTTTCTGCGCATGTGCAGAAACAGCCGGGTTAAAGGAGTCACGCCGAGGTGAGCACGCGCTCTCGAATGACTCCTTTTCAACTGTTTCTACGCATGTACAGCCACCGGGCTGAAAGGAGTCACGCCGAGCCGCCACCGAGGTGAGTGAGCGGCTGCGGGCGACCTCGGAGTCCGAGTCCGAGTCGGGCGACTCGGACTCAGCTGACTCGGACTCGGACTCAGCTGACTCGGCGCCCCCCCAAGCTGGTGCCAGGGGCCCCCCATCTAACGACGCCACTGCCAGAAAGCTCGCATTTATTTCAATGTTTTATATTAGAAGTGTTTTGGGGCTTTATTTAGAAGTTTGGTGAAGTTTTTGTGACTAGAAATATGCCCTAAATTCTGGTTTACATATATCAATTAGCAACTATGGTAAAATTGGTTTCGTTACACCGTATTTTTCTCTCCATAAGATGCACCGGACCATAGGACACATTCGTAATATGGAGCTAAGAATAGTGTAAAAAAATCTTGCTTTTAACAGTTTTACTTACCTGGTTGTTGATCTTCAACTCCAATCTTCGTGTGCCCCAGCCAGCTCCCAGTTGCGTTTGGCGCCTGGGCTAAGTTCCCAGGTGCTGGACGCAACCTGGGAGTCCTGCGCAAACATTGCAGCAACTGCGATGTTTGCGCAGGGCTCCTGGTCGCGTCCAGCACCTGCGCGAAGTTGCCTGATGCTAGACGCGACATCAAAGGACTCCGGAAATATCGGAGGAACTCAGATGTTTCCGGAGGGCTTTGAAGTCGCGTCTAGCATCAGGCAACTTAGCGCAGGCACTGGACGCGACCAGGAGCCCTGCGCAAACATCGTAGTTGCTGTGATGTTTGCTCAGGGCTCCCAGGTCGCATCCAGTGCCTGGGAACTTAGCCCAGGCACTGGACGCGACCAGGATCCCTGAGCAAACATCGCAGTTGCTATGATGTTTGCGCAGGGCTCCCAGGTCGCATCCAGTGCCTGTGAACCTAGCCCAGGCGCCGAACGTGACTAGGAGCTGGCTGGGGCACCCGAAGATTGGAGCTGAAGATCAACTACCAGGTAAGTAAAACTGTTAAAAGTAAGACTTTTTTCACTATTCGCTCCATAAGACGCACAGACATTTCCCCCTATTTTTTTTGGGGGGGGGAGTGCGTCTTATAGAGCGATAAATACGGTAAGTTGTTTCACTTAACGTTTCAGTTTCCAAGAACCTATTGACAACTTTAAGTGAGGACTTGCTGTACCTTTCTTTCTGTATATGATTGGCCCAAGGTTTGAAACTTATTTCTGAGCTCCATGTTCCTCGGGCCAATATAAAATATTTCTCACCCCACCACTCTCACTGTTTAAGTGAAATTCTTATAGCCAAAGATCTCTAGTGAACTTCTGTCAACTTTTCAACTTTGAATGAAATTGGGCCATGACTCACAGTAAGCCAAGTCTTTAACCTGTCCTGAAATTAATTATTGGTTGGCAGATTACAGGACTACTTTTGAACTATGTGAAAAGCAGTAAACATGGAGTAAGAAAGAGGTCTTGAAAGTGGATTGATGGTTATCAGTGCATGAGTTTTACAAGTTGTCAGAATTTCCGAATATATGTTTCCATGTTAGGAGACTACTGAAACTCACAACCATCTTATTGACTTCTGATTAAAATCCTATAAATAAGGTCATACTAACTCATTCACCTTTAAAACCAGTTACCGTCTTTATAGAAACAGCAATCCTATAAACACTATCCTGAGACTGAACAGAATGGGACTTACTTCTGAGTAGATATGTATAGGATTGTGCTATAAGAATAGCCCTCTAAAACCATGACTTCTTTGGCCATTGTTCCAGCACATTCAATCATTCAGATTTATAATCTGTCTCAACTCAAACAGTTGGGCCAATATAAAGACAAAATATTCTCAGCAAATTCTTCTCACTTGGAATTTGTCCTCAGAAATTAGAATCTATATTTTTCTAATTCAGTTTTTACAGCATTCTCTATTATTGGTACTGTTGGATTTATAGGCTTTCGGGGAAGTAACAGAAACAAAGCGTGAAGAATTGAGCTCGGCAAGTTACATTTAACATGATTATAACCTAGAATTCAATTCCACATGATGTGACTGTTCAGATCTCAACATTTTGCTGAGTTGTTGGTAGGTATTATTATTGCCGGAAGGCCAGCGGGTGGCACAGTGGGTTAAACCGCTGAACCATGAGCTGTCGATCGAAAGGTCGGCAGTTCGAATCCGCGACGGGGTGAGCTCTCGTTGCTTGGCCAGCTCTTGCCAACCTAGCAGTTCCAAAGCATGTCAATGCGAGTAGATAAATAGGTACCACTTGCGGGAAGGTAAACAGCGCTCCGTGTTCCAGCCGCATGCTATGCGCTGCGGCAAGGAGAATCACGCCGGCCACATGACCACGGAGGCGTCTTCGGACAACGTTGGCTCTTCAGCTTTGAAATGGGGATGAGCACCACACCCTAGAGTCAGACACGACTGGACTTAATTGTCAGGGGTCACCTTCACCTTTACCTATTATTATTGCCACATTTTGTTTCAGTTCTAGAAATGGCCTTAAATATCCTACTTGGAATTTAGATCTTAAGGTTCAGTCACACTTCTTCAGGGAGTTCCTCAAACACTAGTAAGCTTGTCTCACACTGTGTGGGGTAAGGCGAATCAGGACTAATGGTTGCTTATTGCTCAGATATTGGGCAAACTCAGCATGTCTAAGCACACAGTGTCTTTTATTTTGCAATTTTGATCTGGCAACCTTTTCATCATCTGCCATATTTGGAGCACAACACTTAATGAATTGCCCAGAAATGGCTCTCTGGATCATGACCAAAATAACTCAAAGGGGTTCATGCAGCTGCAAGAGTTTTGTGGGCTGGAGCAGAAACCAGAATTCATGATACGCATTTGCTGCTGTCGCTCCATTGTAATAATGGAGCTATGCTCAAGAGGATTTGATTGTGGAATCACAATGTCTGTAAAGATAGAGGGGTTGATTACCCCCTGGTGCATATCTGCATAACTACTTCTGAAGTCCAGCCCAACCACATGTTAACAAGAGGTTTTTTTATTGTAATGATGAAATTTTTATGCAGGATGAAATATGACAGTCATACCACCAATGGAGTTCTGGATATACACCAAACCTTACAGAGCAATTCAAGTCTTGCACAGCAATGGCAGAGACTGCCATAGAATTGCTGAAAAACATACCATTGATGGGCCTATTTCATTAACTGACTCATAACATTAAAAGTACAACACAAATAAGGAGTAATAATGGATCCACAGTTAAAATGTGGAATTTATGCACCCAGGCATGTATAGAGCCACATGCCTCAGAGAATGAAGGTGTTTGACGAAGGTTTACTAGCACTGAAGCTAAGCAGATTTAGCTCAATTAACAGCCTGGATGGAAGACGGTCTGAAACATGTAAGCTGCTGTAGTCTCCTTGGAGAAAGAGTGGGCTATGAGCAAAACAAGTAAATACAGAAACTATAGATGTGTGTAGATAGTTTGCATGATTTAACTTTTGAAAATGTTTGTGTTGTTTGTGTCATCTCCACTTTCTGATCTGGGCAGCACAGTAGAAAACACAACCTTGAAAGCACAAATCATTCCTAGACTGTATCACGAGTGGCCTTTGTCATCTGAAAGTCTGGACTTGGCTTCATCTCCTCCTGCTAAAGTGTTTCTTATAATTATGCAGTTTTGTGTTGTTTCAATAAAACATTATAAAATCATATTAAAAATAAAACCAATTCATGAGCCGAGGCTGTGTTTTCAGAGTTGTTGCTGTTTATAGGAATAAAGATGCAGCCGCCAGCCTCCGAACAATAAGGAGTCAAAAAGTACCAATTAGACCACAGGCCGCTTCCCTGGAAATCCATCTTGAGAATACTGCTGTTTATGCAGCTTTGTAGGTGGCTTATGAATGATACTGTATATCCAGGGCTGTGGCTCTGAAAGTTTAATGTTGCTGTTGCTAACGGCCCGAAGGTGAACTGCTGCCTGGAGCTTCCTAACTTCAGCACTTTCCTCCTGCCCACCAGCATTGTCCTTGGCTCCTATTTGTCAGTGGCTTTGCCAGGAGCACTTGCTTTCCCTTAGGAGCATGACTCAGCTCAACAGCCTTAGGCTTTTATTGGATAGAACAGCTGGGGGGGGGGGAGGGTATAGTCTATCTCTTGACTTTAGGGGGAGGATTAGGGATAAACTAGTCAAGACAAAAGAAATGCGTCATTGCATTTCATTCTTTGGAGCTTGTATTGTTCTTTTTAAACAGCAGCTGTGGGGGCGTCCCAGTTTGGACTGGGACCTTGATGCATGGGAGAGGGATTAACCGTCCCAGGTGCTTTTCTGACAAAATCACACACACAGCTCAGAAGCTGCTGGATGTCCCAGTGTCCATCCTCTGTCTATTTGCATATGGCAAGATACACTAGGACATGTTGGGGGACATGATTGAGACATATAAAATTATGCATTGGAGGGAGAGAGTGGATAGAGAGAAGTTTTTTCCCTCTCACACAACACTAGAACTAGGGGACATCCACTCAAATTGAGTGGAGGGAGTATTAAAACAGACAAAAGAAAATATTTCTTTACCCAGCGTGTAATTAGTTTGTGGAACTCCTTGCCACAGGATGTGGTGATAGCACCTGGCCTAGATGCCTTTAAAAGGGGATTGGACAGATTTATGGAGGAAAAGTCCATCACAAGCCATGATGGAGATGAGCAACCTCCTGGTCTTAGTAATAGACTCTCTCTTAATGCCAGATGCAAGGGAGTGCCAACAGGATACGGGTCTTGTGTGCTCACTGAGGCATCTGGTGGGGCCACTGTGAGATATAGGAAGCTGGACTAGATGGGCCTTTGGCCTGATCCAGCAGGGCTCTTATGTTATGTTCTTACACTGGCATAAGTGCACTTACACCGGTGGATCTACTGCTACACCAGTGCAAGAGTTACACAGGATTGGGCTGACAGTTTGAGACACTCTGACAAAAGGGCATAACAACATCCTGAGAACAATGTTGTTTGTCATAGAAATCCAAAGCAAGAGCTTTGCGTCAGATGTCACTTTGAGCCATACTACCCACCCCCTCTTTGAAGTGTTTTAACAGTGGTTGAATTGAGGATTATGAGCATTTTTGACTACTGTCCCATCAGAGGCGTTCTTAGTATGGGGGAGCTGGTGTGCTGCACCCCAGGCGCCGAGTGGGCACGGTGCTTCCGGGGGGCGCGGCAGCTTGGGCTTGGGGCTGCGCGGCAGGGCGCGGCACCGGAGCCAGGCTGCCGAGCCCCTGGGAAGCAGCGTGCCCACTCGGCGCGGCACCGGCTTCCGGAGGCTCCGCTCCGAAGCCGGGACAAGTCCTCCTCATTGCGACCGCCCAGTTCGGCGGTCGAGGGCTTTGTGAGTCGGCCGGACGCGTCGCCGGCTTTTAGTTGGGTTTTCTGCACATGCGCAGAACCTTTCTGAGGGCAAACGGGCTGCCCATTTGCCCTCAGAAAGGTTCTGAGCATGTGCAGAAAAACCAAATAAAAGCCGTCGACGCATTCGGCCTGCTCACAAAGCCCTCGACCGCCGAACTGGGCGGTCGCAATGAGGAGGGCTTCCCGTCCTCGGAGAAGAGCCTCTCCGGAAGCCGGTGATGTGCCGCTTCCGGGGGGGGGCAGCCGGGCTCTGGCGCGATGGGGGCGCTCCAGCCCCCGCCCCCCGGGCGCCGGAACCCCTCAGAATGCCACTGTGTCCCATGTTCTTTTACCTCAGGCAAGTAACATGCTCAATGGCCTTGCCATAAACTAGACAAAAAATAGGAAAGACAACTACGTCTCTTAGGGTACAGCTCCACTGTAGATGTCTGCAAGGCTGATGCCATGCTTTGCTATGAATGTACGGGCAGCACTTTGCAAGAGACAGAACAATGCAAACACTTTCAGTATAACCAGTGCTGAATCTTTCTGGGGTGTACCATTCATTCTGGTTGCTCAAGATACCCCCAGGCTGACCCAACAGAGGTGACTTCAGGGTTGACATTAAGATTCCCTAGGCTTGTACTACTTGGAGGCCTTGCATATCCACACAGGGTAGGTAGAGGTGGTTATCTGGGATGGGCTCAGGACTTTAGGGCCTCCATGACAGCCATAGTTTTTTCCCCCAATCTGTTAATAGACCCACACATTTAGTTGGACATGTGCTTGACCTTGACCTTGAGAGGCGCGTCACTGGAGTGTGGCGTGTAGGGCGGGCCACTGGGGGTGATGCGCGCAAAGGGTGAGGCGCGCGCACCCGCGTGCGTCGCCCCCATTCCGTGCGGAGGCTCCAAGGCCAGAAGAAGGCCTCGGAGCGTCCGCCCCGTCCCGCGGTCCGGGGCCTTCTGAGACGGCCCAATGCGTCAACATGTCATTTATTAGCTTTTTCGCGCATGCGCAGACCATTTCTGAGGGCAAAAGGGCAGCCCTTGCCCTCAGAAACGTTCTGCGCATGCGTGAAAAAGCTAATAAATGACGTGTCGACGCATTGGGCCTTCTCAGAAGGCGCCGGACAGGGCGGGCGCACTTAGAGCTGGCAGCAGTAGCAGGGGTAAGTGTCACCCTAGGGCAGGGGTGACGCGCGTGCCCCGCTCCAGGGTGACGCGCACCCTAGTGACGATAGTTGACCTGATGTTCCTCTTTGGACATAAATGGTAATGTGAGCATGTTGGAGAGCTATCGGTTTAATTGTTGACATCAGTAGCATAATTGCTGATAAAGGCATATAGATACGCACGCATGCATACTTGTGTGTGTGTGTGTGTGTGTGTGTGTGTGTGTGTGTGTGTATAATGTATGTACAAATATAAAAACCAAATCAAACCCTGATATTATCATTAATTAAAGGATAAATCAGAATCAGTGTCCTCAACGGATTTCCCACGAATAAAGGTATGGGAAGGGGAAAATACCCCCCCCCCCGAAACATTGGCTGACACAGTATAAAGAGGTATACTGCATTTCATGTCTCATGGCCTCAGCTGAAGATTCTTTTATATCATTTTATAGCATTATTCCAAATGTTGGGACTTGCCATTTGGAAACCAGAAATAAAGGCCTTGCTGATCCAAAATCAGATAGCATGAGAAAATGGGATTTTATTTGCATTCTCCAAAGCCCACAAGGGTGAGGTGGAGAAAACTAAGATCCTGTTCCCTTTCTTTTTGTATTTCTCCAGCATTCATCCTTATGTAGGATTAAACAAAAAAGAGAAAGCAAGCTGCTTCAAAGACAATGAGGCCCTTAATTTAGCATGGAGCAAAGATGGCTGGCTGTTAAGGTATGATCAGATTACAAGAAAGGTTCTCTTGTTCTCTCAGGAGACTCTGGTTTGGTTCCTGGCATTGCTGTTCGAGCTGGAAGTCATAACCACAGATTATAGCAATGGGCTTCCAAATTTCCATATCCCAGCCAAAGATTTTGCTCCCTCAAGTTGCTGCTTACTGGCCTTCTGTTTACATGATAAATAACTTAATTGCCCTTGTATAAGCATAGCCCGGGGGAGATCTGAGCAAAGGTTTTGGTTACTGATTACCCCTGTGATGGAATTTCTAAGGGCTTGATCTTGTATTGATATAGACACTTCCAAGCGCAATGCAGCCCTCTTCCAAATATACTGCAAACGTTAATAATATATTAATGCAGTGTTTCTCAAACTGTGGGTCGGGACTCACTTGGTGGGTTCCCCAGAGCGTCCAATGAACACACAGGTGATGGGAATATCAGATACGCAATTGCCTCAAGCCCTGAGGCTATTCAAAAATCAGATAACTGCTAATTGCCCTTCAAAGAGCTGAGCTCCTGCAGTTTGCAAGCTTGTGTAAATATAGGGAGCTAAATGTCTGAGCATCTTTTTTGTGGTTTTTTTCCCCCCAAGTCTGTCAATGAAAGGTAGTGGGGGGCAGGTGAAGGCTGGGTCACAAAACTAATTGTGTACAAAACTAAGCCCCTTGCGCCTTGAGCTATTCATTAGGGCCGCCTCATTACGAGAAATGAATTGAGGTTTTTTTGCAAATAAATAAATAAAATATTGCTTGCAAATAAATAAATAAGTAATCAAAATATTTCTTTCTAGATCACTTTTTAAAAGCCTCATAAAGCTAGGTGGGTCCCGACAGAATGTCAGTTTAAAAAAATGGGTCCTGGTGCTAAAAAGTTTGGGAACCACTGTATTAATGGATTATAATAACCATCTTTATGTCAAGAAAAAAAAGGTTTGAGCTTCCAAAAACATAATGTTTCACATTCTAAAGCTGGAAAAATACATGGGCTCCTGAGCTGCACTTTTTGTAGTGAAAGTGATCTAGAACTGGCATGTGAATCCCTCGAAGAGGTTCTGTGCCAGACTTGGAAGAGGTCTGTGAAGAACTCGCATTTCCCCCCCTAACAACTATTTGCGTTTTCATGTTGAAAGGCCCACTTCTCATGCCTGGATAACCATGGGCGCAATCCAGGCCTTGCAAGGTGTATGTGGAAGGCATGGGGAATATAGCATGCTCACGTACAGTGGGAAACCGCAGGAGCAGCCACATATGTCCGCCCTGTTTCAGCCTAGTCAAGCAGTGTACACGTGGAGCCCCTTGTCACAAGGCAACGGTTATGCCACGTTGTGTCCAGCCTGGTATGAAAAGGCAAGATTTCCAGTCCTCCAGAACCAAGTTCCTTCTGTGAAATCCCATTTCTTTCTTTCAATGGTAGAGTTCAATCTGTGCTCACATCCGGCCATTGAAACTGTTTGGTTGGATTGTACCCGCTGTTTCTTGTATTTCAGCTAAGAACGACACAGGCCACCAAGATAAGCGTGTGGGGGAGAAGATACCATGTGATTGCTTTGCATCATGTTTTTATTCTTCCCTGCCAATAGCCAGCGGTGAAAGGCACTACATCTCTGGCAAGCAATTTTATGAACCTGACATGTTTCATTCCCTTGTTGAGACAGTTAATGTTTTATTGGCCAATGAATGTATGGAATTTCAGAAGATGCTGGAACATCTGGAAAAAAGAAAAAAGATTGAAATATAAAGTGGTTTGATATATTTTACTCGGAAAACTTGCATTTGTAAAACTTTTTATCTTACTTTTGCGTAAAGAAATGGACCTAGATTCCCTACCATCTGAAATGGAAATGTTAAAAATTAATCAACAGTGGATTTGCACTATAATCAAATGATGCTGTCAATGAGATGCTATTTCAAGGAATCCTTTATTAGAAACTTTAACATTCTAATGGAATGGCTTATTTAAAATGTTATTGCTCAGCTCGAAACTCCTGAGGAATGATTTCCTTTCTCACCTGTGCCAGATGATCGAATTTAGAGGTGCAATGTGGAAAAACCACTTATGTATTCATTCATTCATTCATTCAACACTTCCATACTCTGGGAGGAGGGGTGGGGGGAGGTCACGGAAATGGCTTATATTTATAGCACTATAAAATGTTTTAACACTTGCATTGTTTTCTAAATGGAGTTTTCTAAATGGGATCTTTGAAAGGACTCAGATTTTCCTCAAACATTCCATAGGTCAGTGGCCAGAGCTGCTACTTTTTCACATGGCACATTGTGGATGATCCAGCCATTCACATGATCACATCAGCACGATAGAATGCAAACATCAGCAAGGGCTTATTGCGTTCATGTGTAATTGTGGGCATTTAGCAACACCATTTCATTTGGATTATTAAATACAGAGTTACTACTGCCAAATGCAATTGTCCCCTTCCTAGGCTTACCAGAGTCCCAGAACTCGCTGGGACATTCCTGGAAGGGCGGTCGCCCTCCCTCCCTCCCTGAAAGTTATTTGGCTGGAAGGTGTTTGCTGGATGAGGGGACTTCCTCTTTGTAGTGGTGCATGTGTGTTTCTTTTCTTCTTCTTTTTTTCTCAACCTTTAATGGCATAAAAACAAACCATACAAGAGCGAGAGTAAAAGAAAACCCGACAACTTAAAATACAAGTGCAAGAACATTTACATAAGACAACTTAAGGCAGCTGATTATGGTAAAATGAAATAAAAAGAATCAATAATAATTAAACAAATAATAGTTAAAACAAAGCAAAACTATAACCCTAGTCATTCTCTTGTAGGAGGTTAGAATTACAATAAGAGTTACGCCTAATCAAGATTAAGTAAAAGATATTTGACTACCCTTAGTGTACGACTCTCATTTTCCCCATCCAATAAAATACAGATAATATCCTCATCTGATCTACAAAGAGATGTTATAATTGGCTGTAGAAGATGTTGGTGCAGATCGTTGTAATAGGGACAATAAAGAATCATATGGGACAAAGACTCAGTAGTATGCAAGTCGCATGAACAGGGGTGAGTGCATTCCACTGATCCCCTAAATCTGGCACGCATGACATCGGAAGAGAAGGCATTAAACATTGCCAAAGTGAAGGCTTTGCACTCTGAAAGGGTAAGCAAAATGCAAGGATAACTGGGGGCCAAGGGCCATGAAAGACCAAAATGTAAAGGTGAGCATGATTTAAGGGCCGCTGCCTACAATCCTACTTTTCAATACCAAATAGGCGGGTTTTTAAAGCAGTCAACAAAGGAAGGCCCCCTATCAGGTCTAACGATAAACCTAAGGATTGCAGATTTTTGTAAAATAAGGCAAGGCCCAGAGAAAGGAAGGAATCGGATAGAATGTTTCTAAGCACACTATTCTGGTCAGTGGCAAAACAAGCCCTTAGCCAAAAGTTCAAAATTCTAAGCCATGCCAGAGTTTCAATTTTATGCAGGCCTGCTTCCAGACACAGCACTGCGTCAGGTACGCAGTGAGGGGCCGCAAAGATCTTATATAGAAAGCAGGACTGGACTCGCTCAACAATAATTGAGAGAGCTGAAATCCAAATGGAGCTACCAAACAAAAGGTTTGCTAGAACTTTAGACTTGAAAATCTGCACGGCCGCAGGGATGTAAGAATTGCCCCAGGTATTAAAAAAACGCAAAGTGGCCTGTGCGGAGAAGTTGCTTAAGGAAATAGCAGCCCACTGGCGTTGCTAGAGGTGGGGCGGAAAGCTAAGTTCTGCAGCTTTCCACCCCACCGTTACTCTCCTGCACGAGGCGCCCCATCCCCTCGTCATAGGAGCCCGTCAGCGGAGAGAAAGCAACGTGCAGGATAGTCCCTGCGCGTTGCTTTCTCTCTGCTGACGGGCTCCTACAACGAGGGGGCGGGGCGCCTCGTGTAGGAGAGTAACGGTGGGGTGGAAAGCTGCAGAACTTAGCTTTCCGCCCCACCTCAAGCGACGCCAGTGTAGCAACCAATTGATGGGGGGGTCCAATGGTGCCTATGATGGAATAAGATACCAAGATACCTACATTCTTTGACCTGTTGAATTGCTGTCCCCCCAAAGATCCAAGAAGATAGTTTCCATTGGTTACCAAAAACCATAATTTTAGACTTCTCATAATTCAGCTGCAATTTATCGGAAGAGAGATAATCTATGCAGGAAATAATTAAGCGCTTTAACCCAATTTTTGTACACGACATAAGCAGCATATCATCAGCATACAACAAAAGGGAAAGCGATACATTAACTAATTTGGGGGGATGAGCATCGATCAAAGACAGATGTCACATTATTTTCCAACAGCCAAACCAACAGCTTGCCTAGAAGGTATTTGGCGTACAACTTAGCTAGAATAGATAGCAGGCTTATCGGGCGATAGCTCCCAGGTAGCATCTTGTCGCCTTTCTTATAAATGGGAATTATGATCGATTGAGTCCAGGAGCGCGGCATGACTCCAGTATTGTCGCCTTTAAAAAGTTCTTTCCCCCAGAATTCTGACATCGCAAAGAGGAGGGAGGAGAGTGCTTTGTTAAGGGGCCCCATTCTGGAAATTAAAATGGAAATTAGGAAGCTATACAGGAGTTTTAAGGATTCAAAGGCATTAACTTTACCCCATCGTTATTTTACACTGAGACAACAACTTAGGGATGCCAAGATAAAAACAAATCCAAGAGGGCTTCAAGCTTCACAATAGACTCAGGAGGAGTCTGTGGTGAATAGAACAACGGTAATGTTGTTGCTACCGAGTCCCTATGCTGTAGTTTTTTAAACATCCAAAGTGTGGAATCTTCCCAAACAATTTTGGGAATTTCGGACGGCATAGCACTGGGAAAATGTGGAACATCCCCGGGTATAGAAGATGAGGGAAATGGTGAGAGCAGCAAAATACAACTGAGGGGGAGATGATCACTACAAAGTGGTTCCCCCACATCAAATTCCCTCACAAATGATAGCATAGGAACCGGGATCATGATGTAATCAATTACGCTGTTGCCTTGTCGAGAGATGAATGTAAAATCACCATGTTCTTCTAAGTCAGTTAGGCCATTAAGCCAAATCAAACCCCAATGTAAGCTGAATTTAGCTAGCAAATTGCCAGCTTCTTTGATCACATGATCCCTCGAAACCCATTCAAATCCAGAGAAGTATGGGAGATCCATATCATCAACAGAATTAGAGACCTGGGCAAAAATTGTGTGATCATGACATATTCTCGTGTTAAAATCTCCAAATAATAAAATCCTAGCTCCCACAAATCTTTGTTCCAGGTCACCCATAACCTGATTTAAATAATTCCACTGAGCCGCCCGTAAGGCAGTCATTTGCGACGGGGGAATGTAGATATTAACTACTAGCACATCCCAAGGGCATGATGATAATTTAACAACCTGAATCTTACAATGGCTGTGACATAAAAATGATATCAACTGATAAATGCTGGCGGGAAAAAATTGACAGACTGCCAGAAGGGCGGTCCTTAACCTGAAGCCTAGATGCAGGTAAGGACACAACATTATACCCCTCAAGGGAGAGAGGAGAAACCATCTATGTCTCTTTGAGACAAACTACATCAAACTTTTCAAAAAAGGGGACAAAGTCTGAAACTCTTAGCTTAGAAGCCCATCCCGCCACATTCCAAGATAAAAATCTGACAGTCACGGAATCACTTAAAGGAGCAGAAGCAGGTGAACATCAGTCTTCATGGTTGACAGACAACGCTGTAACCGCTGAACTAGCCTGATCCACCTCTAAAGTGGCATGGAGAGTATCCTCCGCATGTCCAGAAGAGAGTAATACAATTGTAGGAACTTCATCCTGCTGACTAGGGTCTAGCTAGCTCTACCGGAGCTCCACAGGAATTACTCGGACGACGACAAACCATGGTTTGGACCTCAGGTTGTCTGGACCCTGGGGGAGCGTGGGATAGAGGAGCCACCTAGAAAGTACTTCTCTGTGGCACTCAGGAGGGCAGCCTCGGGATCAGATTAGAGGGAAACTCTGAGAAAAGCTGTAATTCTCCTTGACTTTCACTAAGAGTTGGATGATATACTAAAGCCTGTGACTCTTCGGTAAGAGGTCAATTTATTTCATTTAGAGCCTCTAAGTTCCTGGAAAGATCGTCTCTGGCTTTATCCAAACTCTTTCGTTGATCTTCCACCGATAGCTTCTTGAAGGCGGACAAAGCCCCTTGCACAAAGGCTCACGCCAAAGCTGGCCAAGCCAGAGCCTTTGTACCTGCAAGGGAAGGCGTGGCAGAGTCAGGCTTCCCTCTTGTCTCTCTCCGCCAGGTGTTCCCAATCTCCTTCCCCAGTCCAAGTGTTTCTTTTACTTTTGCTTCTGTGTGTGTTTCTTTTACTTCTGGAATAAGTTCCACTTATTTGGAGTCCTTGTAATTTGGAGCATGCTGCATGTGCATGATAATCCAAAAGGTCCAGGGGATTTAGATATGTTTCTCTTAATCCCACTTGTGTGTTAAATACAGACTATGCAGTTTGTGATGACAGGTTGAAATGAACTGTCATTGCTCCCTGTGAACTTGTGTGTGTGTGTGTGTGTGTCTTTGTAAAATCTTCAGTAATGATCTTTTTTCTGCACTAAGAAAATATCTGCACCCTACATATCACTTACTATCTTTTTACTAATCTTTCCTCTTCTTGGAATTGCAGGTCTGAAATTTTTCCCCAACAATAAATACTAAATTTATGCACTTGCGACTGTGCTCCTATACCCACTTTGATAAATTTTAGGCAACTTGCTTAAAAGGGGAGGGGAGAACTTTGGGTGACTTTTGGGTCAGCTAGGTATCTAGGTGAATGGATGCTGGCCGGGACAAAGATGTCAAGCGGTGGCGGCAAACAGCAAGCACTGCAGTTTGTTTTTTTAAAGAGGAAAAAATGTCAAGAAATTTTATTTATTTATTTATTTATTTGGAGATTTTCCCAGCCGGCCACGCCCCTTTGTGACATAACTTCCGGTTGTGCTGGGAGGACATGTGACATCACAGTTCCTTGACCCGCCCCCCCCCCCCCCCCCGTCTCAGAAAATCTGGTAAGCCTACTCCTTCCTATCCTGCACAGGAATTTCCATCTTCAGAGTGGGGATTGCAAACAATATCAGCACACTGCATTACACTGCTAAAGCACACCATTTGTTCCTTTTACTTAATTGTTAAATGTATAGTTGCTGATGCACTTTACTGTTTTTTTCCCCAGAAACGTATATTTTTAAAACTGAGGATGCAAAGTACTTTTTGAAGTTTGTGGAGACATACACAATTCTGCCCCCCTAGAAAATGTGGGTCAACTATGCCCCTAATACCTCTTGCACTTATATACAGAGAGTTCAGTGTGCTGTGTGCAGTAGCCAGTATTGTGCATGCTTAGCTGAGTAAAAGAAACTGGAATTGCACCAGTCAGCTAGTTTGTAGGAAAGGGGAATGAAATCCTAAAAAGCTGATCTGCAGGAATCCAACTCTTAAACTTGGCTACGTCTGTGTACCTTGATTGCTGGATCTGAGTGAGCGCTCCTGAAACTTGTGGAATCGGTTGATGGCAGGATAGCATTTCATTTGAGAGTTTGACGGAGTCATTACCACAACATTATAAAAACAATCACATCTGAAGTTTATCTATCTTCCTTGGCTGCAGGTTTCCTTCTGTCCTCAGGTTATGCTCACTTTGTCAAACGATGGCAAAATCAACCTCCCATGCAAAAAGAGACCTGGAAACTGACTCTGGGATATATTTGATTTCCTTCCTTGCAATTAAATTACTTGAGTTTAATGGACTCTATTTTGTGTTTGATTAATATTGCGAAAGGACAGATGGAAGGAGAGACTTCAGTAGATCTGAATGAGCATTTTCTTTAGTGTTGTTAGTAATGCTCAAGGCAAAAAAAAACCCCAAAACACTTTATTTGTATCCATGTTTAGCCCATAGAAGAATACAAGCTAATTATATGCTTTTGAATTAAACTAATGGGTTTTTACTTTCACCAGAAATAACAGAGACCCTTTGGCAAGAAGTTTACTTTATTAGTTAGAAGTTAAAATTGCTCAGAACATTAAGACACAGCCAAGTGCCGTCCTAAATGTTCAAGGGAACATACGTGACTGCAAACTCTGGGGGATATTACTATGTACACTGTTTATGAACAAATGATGAAACTGGACAAAACTTTATAACATGTTTATCATGGAGAGAGTGACTTTCTACATGTGTGCAACACACTAAGGGCGCAATCCGGGGGAACATTAAAATGATGGAGCGCATGCTCCGCCATTCTAACATGTCCTGAACGTAGCTATGAGTTTCAGGTGGCGTGTAGTTCCAGCCTAACACACATGCTGATTATGCGCATGAAAACCCCAGCCTTAATTTCTGTATATGGAAACAAAGCCTAAGTTTCTGTATGTGGAAACTGTGTGTGAAGAATATTGAGCCTCCACACAAGAATTATTCACTCACCACTGTACACAGCCATATTTTTTTTAAAAAAATCTGTGTTTTAAGTATCATTTTCAGGTCCTCAAACTATGAAAAGTTACTACCATATCAGTTTATGACCGATGTAAGTGAACATCGCTGGATGAAACAGAAAAGGAGTAATGGTGATTCCCTGTCGTCGTCCCCCGCCACTGGACCAATGGAGCATAATACATTCTGAGAATTGATGTAGGTAATACAAGGCTGAAGCACTAGAGGGGAGAGGGACATTGCTAAAATGAACTTTAAATAAAGAAAAAGTCTTTTGTTTAACATGTTCCCTGGAAAGTAATCTCTGGAAATGAAGTGGTGAAAGACATTAAACAGAACTTAAATTCTCAGGTACTCGGAGAAAGAAGTTGCCCAGGAAAATGTGTAACATAATACATGTGGCTGTGATATGGGCTGCCGTTGAGTATTGGCATCTGGAAAAGGGAGATCTGAGTGACATCTTGCAACTTGCTTCCATCCGTTCAAAATGGAAATTCTAAACTAGGATTTCAAAGAAAGGAAATGACCAGTAAGCTTGGCTTTATCTTTGCAGCAGGAACACCTCTTTCTCACTACAGATATGTAGTTTCCCACTCTGTTATGTTGATTTTTTATCTTAGGCCTGGCTTGCTCATTTTCATAATGAGGATGTGAATTTGAAGACTCTCCCATTCATGTGATTACTAATTTCTTTGATATCACTGACAGGTTTTTAAAATAACCTTAGAAGCAGCTTCTCTCTTTGCATATAACAGGAAAATCACCAGAGTGGCCAGAATCTATATGTATATGTAAAAACCATCAGAGTCACAGTACTTCTTAGTTCCTATACTTGAATACCCAGTTGACATGGACATGCAATCAACTGCCTTCACCTGACAAACTCCCCCCCCCCCCGCAAACAAGTTTGAACAAATTACCCAGTCTGTTATTTATGGCGCAATCCTGCTTAATTAGAGGCCGGCGGAGACCGCTGGCCTTTGGTGTTGTGAAAGTGCTAGAAAGCACTTTCGCAGCACCTCTAGTGTAAGTGGAGCTGGTGCAGAGGCCAGCACCGCTTACACTCAGTGGCGTCGCCAGGCGCCCCCCCATCTGGGGCGGAAAACGCAACGCCCCCCAATAAAACTGTCAAAAACCGAAACCTATTTTTGATAGTTTTATTGCCGTTTTTCTTTTTTTAGTTTCGCCGATTTTAAGTAAAAAAAAAAGCGGGTATTTTAAAAAGTATGTATGCTTTGCCGGCACTAACTTGAATAGGACATTCCCTCGACGATGTTCTTCCTGTTCCTGGTCGGAGCTCCTCCGTACGCCCAGCCGCGGGACTCTGTACCGCGCGTGCGCAGACCCACGGCGTCTCCAGGGACGCTCCAGGGAGTTTGCGAATGCCCAGCACATCCCTGGAGACTCCGTGGGTCTGCGCATGCACAAACTACAGAAAGTGCTGCTGGGGGCGGTACAGAGTCCCGCTCACGGGCGCAGGGAGAAGCACCCGGGAGCAGGAAGATCGTCGAGCGAACGTCCTATTCAAGTTAGTGCCGGCAAAGCATACATACTTTTTAAAATACCCGCTTTTTTTTTACTTAAAATCGGCAAAAAATCACCAAAAAAAGGAAAAAAAACATGGAACTTGGGGAGGCTCCCGCCCCCCCGAGCCTCTCCGCCCCTACGCCCTGGGGCCCACCGCACCACCGCCCCATATCAGACGACGCCTCTGCTTACACTGCTGCCCTCCGGACCCCACGCCGCCGGACACAGGTAAGGTCTGCGCCGGGCATGCTCTGCCATATCCCCGTCCCCTTCCGGGGCCAGTCTTACACTGCCTCCCCGAACGCGCGCCAGCTAAAGAGCTGTCCCATTAATGCATTCTACAGCCACAAAATCATCACAGAAAAGGGCCTGTGTTAAACCGCTGAACCATGAGCTGTCGATCAAAAGGTCGGCAGTTCGAATCCATGATGGGGTGAGCTCTCGTTGCTTGGCCAGCTCCTGCCAACCTAGCAGTTCCAAAGCATGTTAATGCACTGGCGTCACTGGAGCGTGGCGGGGGGGCGGGCCGCCAGGGGGTGGCAAAAAGCCCTCAAAACGGGTCTGCGCATGCGCGAAAATCCGGAAAATACCCGGATTGACGCGCTGCCTGGGCCTTCTTTCAGAAGGTCCTGGAGCGCCAACGGGTTCGGACGCTCCGAGGCCGGCTCCCGGGCCGGCCTCAGAGCGTCCGGAGGGGGCGACGCGATGCGGGGGGGGGGAGCCGGGTGGCCCCCTCCCCCCGCGCCTATAACGTCGCGCCCCTAGGGGGGGTGACGCGCGTCCCCGCACTAGGGAGACGCGCGTCTAGTGACGCCCCTGTGTTAATGTGAGTAGATAAATAGGTACCGCTTGCGGGAAGGTAAACAGCGCTCCGTATTCCAGCCGCATGCTACGCGCTGCGTCAAGGAGAGTCATGCCGGCCACATGACCACGGAGGCGTCTTCGGACAACGCTGGCTCTTCGGCTTTGAAATGGAGATGAGCACCACACCCTAGAGTCGAACACGACTGGACTTAATTGCCAGGGGTCACCTTTACCTTTACAGCCACAAAACCATCACAGAAAAGGGCCTGTGTCTGGTCTCTGTGTGGCTGGCAGGCCAGAGAACAGGGTGCAAGATGATGATCTTAAGGGCCAGGCTGGAACATATAGGTGTACATGGTGGTTCAGGTGACTTGGTCTTAGACTGTGAGTGTTTAGGGCTTTAAAGGTAATGGCCAGCACCTTGAATTGGCCTGGAAATGAACTAGCAGCCAATGCATATGGTACAACACCAATGTGAAATGCTGACTGACTCTGAGCCTTTCACTGGTCAGCAGCCTAGTGGCCACATTTTACACCACTTGAAGTTTCTGGACAGTCTTGAAGGCTTTGGTGTTACAAATGAGGCAGCTAGAACTTCTTGCCACTGTTCTTCTGATTGTTTCATCCTATTCACATTCAGATCACATCTTTGTTGTATGGATGTCGTACAACAAAGTGGTGCATTATGTCTTGTGAAACAAAACTTGACCCGTTTCCCTTTCCAACTGGCTGTTCTTCCATCCAACCCTGTTTAGCTTTTGTGGAAAGCACTTTCAAGTGTGCACCAACTGCAGGTCTGCACAACTTGTGACCCACCACATCAAATGCTGTCCATCAGCCATGTATAGTGCCCCACAAGGGACTAGACAAGCTTCCTGTTTTTGCTGCCTGAAAGGGAATGCAACAACAGGGAGGTGGGCTGAGTTAGTCTTGATGGATCTCAAACAGGGTTGCATTTAGGCTCAGGTGATCCAGGTGACCACCAGGACTGCTGGCATTGAGGGGTGCTACTGTAGATATTTCGGGTACAGGCATTCTTACTTAAAACAGTTATGTAGATCAGAGGAACCACAATCATTATTTGCATATGAATAAATACAGATTTAGAGATCCTTGCATGCAGACTCATCATTTTGGGTCACATATCAAAATTGTGAAAGGCTACAAATGCAATTAAACAACCCAAAAGCATTCAAAAGCTAAACAAATGGAAGTGGCACTGAAAATATATTCCTCATCTGGGATGCTATTTGGTCCAGGGCCAGCCCTGGTTACAAATTGTGCAGTAAAAACCTGGCCTATTGAAATGAATGAATATGGCTTTTTTTTTGGTCTCTTTTGCAGACGACGTAGATGTAGTTCAGATGTACAGTATACTGCTTCTTTTTAACAGGTGAATTTCTACACCATGTATAGAACATTTTCCCTCATGAGCAAGAAACACATGGTTGGGGCAATGGGTAGGGAGGAGTTATTTTAACTTTCCTTCTCTGGGCTGAACAAAATCCTTGACTGATTGGATCTGTGCAGAAAGCGAGCATTTTTTTAAAATTTTCCATATCTTTCCACCATACTAATGAAATTTGCAGACACAGAGAGGAAACGAAGAGTTATTTATAGGAGTGGGAGGAATGTGAGGCCTAATTGTGCTTAGTCTATTGCTAAGTACGTAATCTGTTTGCTATTAAGTTTTACAATCTTTCAGCATTATATACAGTTTTATATATTATATACATATATAATATAAAAAACCCAAGTCTACATAAATCTGACAGAGTTAAGTGGTTGGCGGTTTTCTTAGCTAAGAACAAGTCAGAGTTTTTAAAGAATGGGTGGAGAGCTGCATTTTTAGGGTTAGTAGGTTTTTGAGCAGAACCTTGCCTGCTTTCCGAATTGCCTTTCCAGATCTTTATTGTTTGAAGTCTTTATTCATGTGCTATATAAATCAGTTGTTCCCAAATGTTCTATTTTGACTGTCAATGGAATTCTGTCTGTGGCCTACTTCTCATTGAGATGTTAAAACCTGTTTCTGCACTGTACCATTTCAGACAGCATACTGCCTAGATAGAATATTCCTCCACCCCCCCCCATTCCTGCAGATAGGACAGGTTAATGTGGGCCTTTCTATGACCAGTGGCGTTTCTACGGCTGCCACTCCCCCCGCGCCGGAAATGACGTAACAGCTGCAGCCATTATTGAACAGACAGAAGTGCAGGGCGGGCGGAAGGGCCAAAACGCTGGCGGTGTTCCTTGCTCGCCCCAGCGATCGGACCGCTACGCCCTGCCGCTGTGATGCCCGAGGCCCGATCCCGCTGCCCACGGGCCCACTGCCCCAAGACCCCTACCCTGACGACGCTTCTGTCTATGACAGTGGGACTAGTGTCCTGCTGGTGTAAAAGGCCTGTGAAGGTGCAAAGATTGCACCACTGCTGTGGACCCCGACGATGGCGCCAGGGCAGGTAGGTAGGCTGGTGAGGGGATGGTTCGTGGGCAGAGAGGGCAGGAGGAGGGTGTGGAAGTAACTGGGCAGGGAGAGGAGGAACTGGGGAGCCTGTCAAGGGCAGGAGGAGGTGGATCTGGTGGCAGTGACTTTCGCTGGATCGTATCCCCCCATTTTGCAACCTGACATTCCCTGGCTCTTCTCGGACATGCGCCAGCAAAATGGTTGGCAAAGGTTCGAGGAGACCCATAGACCACTGGCCAGCCTACCAGAAGGTAAGTAAAAAATACGTCCTGCAGGCTGCTGTCTGATCAACACCCCCCCCCCCCAGCATACAGTACATTTTCTATTGGAGCGGCTACATGCTAGTACAGTGGTGGCCAACCTTTCAACATGAATGCTGGCCCTTTAATGGTTGCATAGGTGAGGGCATTTCAGCAGGTGCAGCTGCTTTAGCAGCACCATCAACACTTGCAGCTGCCAAGATTCTGTCTTCTACACAATTCTTAAGAACACAGAGACCCTAATGGTGGAAGGTTGGCCACCCCTGTGCTAGTACATGGCGCATTGGGCTGTTAGTGTCCATCTCCTTGACATTTCTACATGCAAGGAAGTTTTGTATGGCTAAAGTCTGAAGTGGTACGGCTCAGGTGCAGGTTTACCACATCAGTGAGAACCACTAGGCTTCTGCCTGGGACCATTTGTAGTAGGTCCCATCCACTCTCACTAAATCTATATAGAACATTTTGTTCCTGGCTGTCATTCAAATCAATGCCAATAGCAGCATCGTTCTCCCACAAGTTCCAGCACCTATCCAGCATTTAGGAAACACCTGGTATAAATTCTTCCATGTGATTGTCTTCTACATGATGGTTATATCCTATATGGGAGCTCTACAACAAACCTGAAGCAACAGAGTCACAGAATTGTTAAATTACTGACTCTATTGATCATTTTGTTGATCCATTACCTCAAAACATAGTTCAGTTCCCCCTATTCCTCTTGATTTGAAGGTGAATGTATTTCTGTTATATACAGTAGTAGTATCTAAAGCTGTGGCTCCATTTCCGCAAGTCAAGTACTGTGTGAAACAGCGCTATAGAAGTTCGAAAACGGCTAGCCTCCGCAGCAACATCTTACAGCTTTTCGCTGCTCACCTGAAGAGGTCAGTAGATCCGTGGATGAAACGTAGTGACTTAAGAACCTACATAAGAACATAAGAAAAGCCCTGCTGGATCAGGCCAAAAGCCCATCTAGTCCAGCTTCCTGTATCACACAGTGGCCCCACCAGATGCCTCAGGGAATGAGGCACTTGTGTGAATGCGTGACATGTTTTGTGTGACATTGTGTGAATTCACTTGTGTGAATGCGTGACATGTTTTAAAGACTGTTTGTAAGATTGTTTTAAATTTTTAAATCATTTTTAACATCAGTGTTTTGGACTTTTTTTTACGTGTTTTTTTCCATGACCAAAAACCACACTTTTTAAATGGCTTTTAAACCCGGATATCCGAGATCTCTCTACATCAGTGGCGTTTTAACGCGTTCCGGCGCCCGGGGGGGCGGGGGCTGGAGCGCCCCCGTCGTGCCAGAGCCCGGCTGCCACCCCCCCGGAAGCGACGCGTCAGCGGCTTCCGAAAGCCGGGACAAGCCCTCCTCATTGCGACCGCCCAGTTCGGCGGTCGAGGGCTTTGTGAGCCGGCCAAATGCGTCGCCGGCTTTTATTTGGGTTTTCTGCACATGCGCAGAACCTTTCTGAGGGCAAACGGGAAATTTCATGGCAGGACCACTCTTCGTGGAGGGGGGGGAAACCAATGCTTCCATTTGACTTCAAATATATGCCCTGCGTCTACCCCAAAAATGGACATCAGCCTCAGGGGGAATGTGTTGGGGTCTGCAATCCACTGCAGCTAGGCTTGCTGCCTCTTCATTGCATTTTATGAACTTAGGTGTAGGAAAGGATTTGCAGATTACGGGTGAAGATGCCATGTAATGTTTAATATCCTTCCAGAACGTAATAAAAACAATATTTAAAACTGTCCGAAGAAACTTGCTTGCGGAGTCTTCACTGACAGCCAGGAATACTATTTAAAGTCCGAGGAAAGAAAGAAGGTGGTAAAACCAACGTTTCGTTCCAATTCTTGGAACTTCTTCTTGGGTACAATCCAGAGATTGAAGATGGAAAAAAGAACTATAACTAGAACTTAGCGTGTGTTGAGATGGCAGAATTTGAAACTTCAGGGATCAGTTGGGTGGCCCTCGAATGGGAATGGGGGCCCTTCGGCCCGTGTCCAATCTCACTGCCCCACCAGGATGCTGCCCCTGAATTGTGATCACACTAATCTCCTCGGTGTCCCTACTTGTTTTGCCCCACTTGAGTTTCTCCGCTCTTAGCACTAGCAGCCTCAGGTTTTTCTGATTGTTTGAAAAAGCACCCAAAAAATGCCAAAAGGAGCAACTCAAGTGTTTCTCTCACAGTTATTAGCACTGATTCTGTCAAATGCATTTGTTCTTTCGGAAACAAGCAGCTGCGTAAATCATTAGAAGATTGCTAGGGATTACGGCTAGCCAAAATACGCTCTTTTAACTTCTTAAATTTCCTCGATGTAAAATAAATGTAAGTTAAACGTCTTCTGTTACTCCAGATGCTTCTGCTGCGTTCACAGAAGCGAATACTGATTGAGGCAGATTATGTTTCTTTCTACATTAGTTGAGTATTGGTGGATGACCAAAGGTTAAATATATATTCGGAATTACAAAGATCTCAAAAAGCAAAGGGCTCCTGAGGAAACATCTGATCCCTCAAGGTTTTTTCTTTCTTTCTCTGACCATGCATTTGCTTTATTTTTTTTTATTGGGGGGGAGGGTCATTCGTTCCAACTTCTTGTAAGCAATGAGATTTCTAACACTTACCTTTGGGAAAATTTCTCATAAATATTAACCCTTATGGTTGCTGTCCTGATTTATTTGTGATTTCCTTGAAGAAAAATCTTTTTAGAGAATCTTTACGGCTGCCAACTTTTCCTCAGCTCTCTGCAGCTGTGCCTTTAACTGGGGATTGATGTGCAGACATTGACAGGTGTGATGCTGTTTATCTCCATGTCTTGAGAAGAGTCATTTGCTGGTTTCTTCTGATTAATCACTTCATCTGAGCCCCCCCTCCACCAACACTGATAAATCTACCTGCTGTGAATATGCACATCTTTTAATACATGAACAGGCTGTAAAAGAATCGTCCAAACCAGCCCCTTTGGGGAGAAAGGCGGGATAGAAATATTGTAAATAAAATAAAATAAAATTATGTCTGTCTCTCAACTGAATGGGAATTGCCTCCATTGGTAAAGTACTGAGCTTGAGATGGCAGTGTTGATCCACTTGTAATGCTCATTTGTACATCATTTGGTACTATAATCAATGAGCGATGAACCTGTATGTGTGAAGTATCCCATTGTCTGATCTGGGTCAAATTGAAAATCTTGGAACCAAGGACCGCAGCATCAAATTAAATAAGCATTCACTTAACAACTTAACAGTGATAATAAGCTACGCATCATTTGACCTATAACGTTCCGTCCTCGATCACATTCTCATACAGCCTTTTTCAAGACAGGCTAAGGGAAAAGCAGCATGATACTGAAGTCACATGCAGAGCACGTTAACAATGACTCATACTGTCAACAGATGAAACGATGATGCCACCCCTGCCTTCTGAAAAATATAACCTCATTTTGCATTGATTTGAATTGCAAAGAACCAAGCGTGGTGTTTGGTGCATCAGAAAGGCAGGATTGGCCAACTTGTCTCGAATCGCATGTGAAATTGGCTGGATGCCTCAGGATGCAACAGATGGTGAGGACTTTTTCTTTTAAAAAGTTTTAAAAACACACACAATTGCTTGTAAAATTATTTCATTCGCTTGGTTATAGCAGGGCCTCTGCCTTCAAGCTATTGGGATTAAAAGACTTGTTTCTGTGCTTGTAAAATGCCAATTACTATCTGGCCTGTGAAAACACAGGGCAGTTTCCATCCTGGAGCACATGCAGGCAATTCAGTGTATTATTACAGCCTGCTAATAATTATCTGGAGAAAGGAGTGAGAGAATAATCAATTTTGTTAATTATTTTGCTGTTGAGCTGTTTGGATAGCAATGGATTTGAACATTGTTACACTGGAGAAAACGGACCTACAGACATTGGCTACAATCCAAAGGAAATTAGTTGTATTTAAATCCTGTTGAAATGAAATGGACAAATTGAACACAGCTAAACTTGAAGCCTGGAGGACTTAGCACAGCTAGCTATCCCTGAATCAGGGTCATTTTCTCCCAGTAGGAAAGGTGCGTATATCTAGCCAACTTCTGCTTTAAGTTTTACTTCTTACTATTACAGCCCAATCCTATCCAATGCTCTGCGCAGCGATCTAGCTATGCCAGCGCCGGCAATGCTGGATCCTGAGCTGAGGTCTCTTTCATTCCCTTACCCCATGTAAAGCCCCAGTTCCCGCAACAGGTCTCCTTGGATCATTTTGGCGGCGCAAATCAAGGAGGCCCATGTCGGGAGAAATGGGCCTGGGAGGGGGATAGGATACGGTGTGTGCTGCTGCCACCGATCCCGCCCTCCTCCCAAGCCTGATCCGCCCACCCTTGCCCTCCCCTGTCCCTGTGCCATGTGTGGCCCAGCTGCAGTTTACCTGTGATGCATGCCATCTGGATCCAGCCCACAGGGACTGACATAGGCCTCTCCACCGGCCCAGGCCTGGCACAACTGCCTTAAGGCAGATTTACTGATGGTCCTGGATCGGTGTAGTCGTCCTACACAGGCCTAGTAGCAGGATAGGATTGGGTTGATAGTTCCCTAGCAATTAGGCTTACCATCCAGCCCAGAATGTCTGGGACCGTCCCAGGCTCTAGGCTCCAGTCCCGGGTCGGTCCCAGGCTTTCCAAGCCTGGATGAAGCCTCTGCCGCCGCCACCACCTCTACAAAAAGGTAAAAAGTACATTTTCTCCGGGCGCCGCCATCTTGGGTCTTGCAAAATCTCACGAGATCCAAGATGGTGGCACCCAAAAAAGGTACTTTTAACCTTTGAAGCGGCGGTGGCGGCTGTGGCGTCAGCTGCAGGGGCACGACAGGTGGCTGCGGGGGCACAATGGTGGCGACGACGGGCAGCAATGGCAGCACGACGGGCGGTGGCAATGGCGGTGGTGACGGGTGGCAATGGTGGCGACGACGACGGACGGCGGCAATGGCGGCTGCGGCTTCAGTGAATCAGCGGGGGCATGATGAAGATGATGGCAGCGGCGGCAGAATGGCGGGACAGGCAAGTCAATTAATTAATTAATTAATTAATTGGCTAACTAAAAATAAATAATTAAAATTTCGGCCGTGGCAAAAGGGCGCTTTGCGCCCCCAAAAATATTTTTTAAATTTTATTTATTTATTTATTTATTTGATTAATTGTTGGGGGGGGGTCTCGGTTTAGAACCGGGAAAATCTGGTAAGCCTACCTAGCATTTACGGCTGGGGGCAGGAAACCTGGAAAGGTCAGTTTTCTATAGGGCTTTTTATCTCCTCCAGGGATTTCTCTTCTGGTGCTCAACTGACAGTTTTTTTTTTCTTTCTGCTTCCATGAAAGAGGGTGGCAAAAATGTATGAAATGATATCTGAAACTAGTACAGTATTATGTAGTGAATAGAATGCTGGGCTTGAAGGCTATAGGAGACCCAGTTTCAAATTTTTGCTGAGTGACCTTGGGCAAGTCACACTTTCAGTCTTAGGAATTTGAAGATAAAATGATGCAAGAGTATATTGTAACCCCCCTCTGAGCCCCTGAGGTAGAATAGGAAAGAGCTCTAAAAAACAAATAATCTTCTCATAGGTGAATAAGCTTCCCCTTCCCAGTCCACAAACGTATGAGGCATAACTAAATAAGGCACTCTCCGAATTACATAAGCCTCGATTTACGTAATTTCGAGTTTACACGATGTCTGAGCTGGCAAGAGGAGCCACCCATGCTCACAATTCACTGCTCTGTAACGCTCTGTAAAGCTCACCACTTGCTTTGCTCGGTAAGCTGGGATTTTTCCCAGTGCGCCCCACATTTTCTCTTTTGTTTAAAGAGCCCATGCAGAG
This sequence comes from Plestiodon gilberti rubricaudatus, assembly GCA_026170595.1. NCBI lineage: Eukaryota > Metazoa > Chordata > Lepidosauria > Squamata > Scincidae > Plestiodon > Plestiodon gilberti. Next base: position 145,249,653 of record JANXHW010000002.1, read on the forward strand.
GGAGGGGTGAGATCGCTGCACTCTGAGGATTGTGTGGGCTCTTTAAATGACAGAGGAAATGCAGAGCGCACTGGGAACAATCCCAGCTTGCAGAGCAAAGTGAGTGTTGAGTTTTACAGCTTTACACAGGCAGCAAGCGTGGGTGACTCCTCCTGCATAGCCCTGTTCCAACTTTTGTAAAACTTAATTTAGGTAAGACAGTCCAGAATGTAACCCAAACGTAAGTCGGGAAGTGGCTGTAACGTGGAACAGTGGTCTTTGAGCCATGTGTAATGGGTCAAGATTGACTGGATGATTCCTTGTATGCTCAGGTGGTCTTATTCCGCATTTGGCACATTGAGGTTGAAGATGGAACCATTTATTTATTAAAAACAAGCATACTAGCAAATACAGTCTTGGACGAGTTTGGACATTGAACTCCAGAAATTCCATTCCATAGACCTGAGCCAACCCCACCCTAAAGTTCAGACCAGGCTCATCCTGAACTCACCACCAGCCACTCTTCTTGCTGCTGCCGCCCCCTCCACCTTCCATGCATACTTACCCTACCAAGGGCAGGAGAACATTAAGACCTGGATGCTCCTCCTGAATAGGTTTGGGAGTATAATTTCCTGCTGGGACTCATGAGAATTGTAGTTACTTATGCCTCATGGTTCAATGAATTGGGCTGGGCAGCAGAGGAAATGACAGATCCCATACACCCTGGCAGGAAATTATGTAGAACATCTAGACCTTAAGGATAAAGCCTGCAAAGGTCTCTCTTGTTATCAGCAAGCCCTTGCAACCTTCAATACTCCTTTCCCTTTGTAAGGGGAAAACATGCTTGGGGAGGGGGATAAATAACAGGCTGGCCAGGGTGTGGTTTTTCTGAGCTGTCTCAGAAATGGCTTGGAAAAACCTTTCTTGAGGATTTTTGAAAAAAAAAATGGGAAAAAGGGGAAAAAAGACAGCGTGAAGTGAATTGGGGAGGAGTTCATCCATCACTAACGGCCCAAGTTTACCCATGGGGGCAGTGGGGGCTTATCCTGGGGGAAGGGAACAAATGTTCCCTTCACCCAAGGAGACCTCCAGATGGCAAACCTCCCCCGCGGGATGCAGCGGACGCCACGCTGGCACCGCTGCATTGTTGCATGTCTCTCTGGCGGGATTGGCACCATGGTCTTCTGGGCCCTGGCCTGGTTTTGGCATTTTTTCTAGTGTACTGAGAATGTCTGCTGCCTCCCCCCCCCCCCAATTCACCTTGCCTCATTCCTCTTGGTCTGGCCTACTCGCCTCACTTCCTGCCCCCACTTCTGAGCTGCCTCTCAGCCTATAAATGGGTGGGCACCCAGATCAGTGCCTCAGACGATGACCTCTCTGAATGGGCAGATACCTTCAGATACCTTGGTCCCTGTAACAGATAACAAGGAAGATGAAAGTCAGACTTTCCAGTGAACAGTGAAAAGGAAAGTTAGATTTTAACAATTGATGGTCTTGCATGTATCCAATCTATTCTATTTGCAGTGCCAGGAAATTTACCGGTAAATACATTCAATGTAACCAAAATTTAAAATAAAGATTATATTTGGATTGTGGCTGCTGCCTTTGCAAGTATATATTTATTTCAAGGATTTCTATCCTGCCTGTCCATTGTAACAGACCCTCGAGGTGGCTTACAAAAAATTAAAACCATCTCCAATAAAACCCCAAGCTTAAAAAAAAAAAAGAAGCCCCCCAAGCCATTTATCACCCTGGTCCAGTGATTTCTTGGAGCTTCGGGGTGTCCAGTGTGTACACAGAGTTCCAGTAAAAGTGTTAAAGTCATTCTCTTCATAAAATAGCATATGAAGATGTCTTGTAATGAATCAATGTACAGGTCTATCCAGATCAGTATTGTTTACACTAGGAGTGTCACACTTGTTTCAAACAGCAGGCTGAATAGCATTCATGGTTCCTGCTGAGAGGCAGAAGTGACATCATTAAGCAGGAAGTGATATCATTAAGCAGATGATGGCCAGAAATAAGCACTTTGTTCTCACATAGAAACTCATTAGCTGCAAATGACAGAAGAGTAAATGTGCAAATTTGACCATGTTTTCAAGATATGAGAGAGTTCAATTACCACGCTGGGAGAGCCTCTTTATCTCACGGGCCACCCTTTTAGCAGTGCTGCTTCTGCTGAGGCATCACTTTGCAGCTCAGCAGCTGAAAGGTGGTCTGCTAAGTGAACCTCTGCGGGAACGGTACTGCTGAAACAGTGGCCCGCATAATAACTAGCCTCTCCAGCACCTTGGCAGCGTCTCCCTCTCTCACCCCTCTTGGTCTGCCCCTTCCCCCATAGCCTTCGGAGGCCTCTTTCTGTATCTCTCCCCCAGAGCCTCAGCAGAAGCGGCGCTGCTGAAAGGGCAATGCTGGGAGAGCCCAATAGAGCAGGGGTGGGGAACCTATTTGCGATGGAGGGCCATTTTCCCATGGGGAAAATGTCCCGCGGGCTGTGTGCCCCTCCATCGCAAATGGGTCCCCCGGCGCGCGGCACACACACACACACTGCCCCCCCTGCTCTCCTTAGGCAGGAACCCCCTGCCCCAGGCAGCAAATGGGGAGGGTGCGAGGCAAAAACAGTGGCCGTGGCAGCTTTTTTCCAGCACTGTGGCTGCACTAGTGTATCCCGCCCGCCCAGCCTGTTAGAGGCCTTTTCCGGTCGAAAAACACCAGGCGTGTGTGTTTTTCGGCCGGAAAAGCGCGCGATTGCAACTTGGCAGATGGAGGGGTGGGGCAAGCGACGTCGCCGGGGGTGCGTCACGGATTCCCGCCCATGGCAGCATGCGACGCCACCCCCAGCCCCCCTAGTGGCTAGCTAAGCCGGTGGAGCCCAATTATTCCCGTTGGCTGGATAAAGAGCTTCCACTGGCTGTTTCCAGCTTTCTCTTTGACACCTCTGGTCTACAGGGGCTTTCCAGGGTTTCAGACGGGTCTTTCCTAGCCTTACCCAGAAATGGCAGGAATTGAACCTGAGACTTGTGATTGCAAAGCAAGTATACTGTACTTCCACGGAGTTATGGCTTGTCCTGCATGGCCCACTTCAATGAATGGAGCAAATCTGTGTGAGCATCCCGTTCCAAAGTTGGGATAAGGACCGTAAAAGATGGAATGATTTTGACATATCACTACAGTGTCCAACTTAAGAGTTTAGCAAGACAATTCCATCCTGATTACAAACAATTCTGAGCTGATGCTATATTAAGAAAAATAAATATTCACCACCCTGGATACCTGGAACGTATTAAGCTTTTACGTGAGATTTTGGCACATTAATTATGTCTCTTGTTGTTCAAGGGCAGCTATTAATATTCACGATTTATTGGCTTCCAGGAAGAAAGATACACACACACTCACTGGGCGAGACAACAAAGGAATAAAACAAATAGTGCTTCATTTTAAAAGATGGGATACCTAAACTGTTATGGACAAGTTTACTCAACTTGACCAGGAAAGCATGAATCACCACTTAAAATCTGTTATGAAAATCAGATTAAATTTAAGATTAGTTTCTCATGGTTTTGCTAAAGAATCTGAAATATTTCCATTTGGAAAAGAGTTATTTCTTTAACCTTCTCAGTGTTAGTTTGTTCAGTATTGCATTTGTTGCATAATGAAGGTTACCCAAAGGTAAGGCATGCAAAGATAGAGAAGGGGAAGTAGCAAGGATGGAGGTTGAGATAAAGACACGAAAAGGTAGGTGGATCTATTAAGCACTGAGGACTAAGGATGCCAAAAGCTTGTGAGGTTTTGACTGAAAAGCAGAAAGATTTCCTCAGCTTTTAGAATGCAGAGAAAGTCGGGCCTAGTCTAGCACACAGCAGAATGAAGAAGCGGTAAAATCCCCAGGGGGTAGAATGGCCCGTACCACTTCAGACTGCATGCGGGGGGGGGGGGTAATGCCATTTTTGATTGCTCTATCTTATAATGAGCTTCCAGCAAGCAAAAAAATAAAATAAAAAAAAATACAAAACACTAGTACACATCAGGGAGAAAGCTGGTGTTCTTGTCTTTTGATTGCAGAGTATTTTTTTAAACAGGCAATTGTTTAAAAATGTGATGCATGTCTGCAGCCCTATTATTTCAATGGAATTTATTCATGATTCCAATGAAGTAGAAGAGTTCTGAGATGGTAGAATGAACAGATGAACTTTACTATTTCAGACTGCAGGAGGGAATCACATTTTTGAATACAGTTGGCCCTCACTATCCGAGGATCCACATAAAGCAAAATCGCTTTAGTGCGAATATGGGGGTCACTGTTAAAAGTTTTTAAAAAGAAAAAAAGTTTAAAATGTCATTTCTTACCTTTTGGCTGGTAAACCGCTCCATTTTCAGGGCTCTAGAGAGCAAAATTGCGCTCCTACAGCCTCTTCCCCTCCCTTCCCCAGGCTTACCTGTGGGGTGATCTTGGGGGAGGGAGGAGGTCCAGCGACCCAAAAGAGGCTGTAGGAGTGCGATTTCACTCTTTACACCCCTGAAAATGGAGCGGTTTCCCAGCCAAAAGGTAAGAAACGCTATTTTAAACCTTTTTTTTCTTAAAAAAAACTTTTTACAGTGGACCCTCGCGGGTCCGGGATCCACAGTGAGACAAATCTGTGAGTCCCAAATCTGCGGTTAGAGAGGGTCCACTATAATTCCCTATGTTAAAAATCATAGCCAATCAAAACAATTCAACTGGGGAAATAAAAACTAGGACGTTGTAGTGTTAAAAAAGACCTGAGAAATGTTGCCTGATACTGAAAAGACAGTGCCAGGCAACCATGTCTTGGGAGGGAATTCCAAAGTTTGGGGGCCACCACTGAAAAGGCCTTTTCCCAGTCACCACCTGCCTTACCGCTGATGATGGGGGCATTCGGAGATGGATTTTTGAAAATGACCTTAGTTGCCAGACAGTTTCACATGAGAGCAGATGATGTTTCAGAAACCCTAGGTCCAAGCTTTTTAGGTCCTTAAAAGTTAGCAGCATCTTGAGTTTGGCTTAGTAGCAGATGGTAGTGCGGCTTTTTCAAGTATTTGCATAAAGTGCGACAGCCAGTCTCTCTATCAAGTTTGGTTGCCCCATTTTGAACAAGCTGCAATGTCTGGATGCTCTTATTTATTTATTTATTTTAAATATTTCTATCCTGCGTTTCTCCCCGAAGGGACCCAAGGCGGCTTACAACAGAAAAAATACAATACCAAAAAATACATACATAAATAGTTAGTTTCAAAACAATAAAAAACAGTTAACAGAAACTAATAAAAACATCTAAAAATTGTTTAAAAATTATTACAATTAAAACAGATAATAAAAACAGCAGCGCCCCACCTGTACCAGCAGAATGTTAAAAATTAATTAATTAACGCATGAATCCAGCTTACCCACACTAATGCATGGATAACTGTGGCCAGATCAACTCTCTCCAGATAGGTGAGCAGCTGGCATATTGTTGAAGTGGATGAAAGGCACTATATGACACTGAAGGCACTTTTGCACCAAGTAGCAAAGCCGAATCATGCAGCACTCCTAAGCTGGAACAAATGACAACAACCTTGGTACTGGTAATTACTGGTAGTCAATGACTGTCCTGCAGAATGCAGAAGCGTCGTCTGGGGGGGGGCTTGGTGCCCTGGGCACCAGGTGCCGCTTTGGGGGGGGGGTGGAATGTCGCGGGGGAGGGGCGGAATGTCGCGGGCCACTTACTGGTTTTCCTGTTGCTTCTTCGCAGCCATCTCGACTGCGTTTCGGCCCTCCTGCCCGCCCTCGTTCCGATTGGCTCCAAAAAGGAAGCCAAACGGCAGGGGGAAGGGTGATTGGAGCCACGCGCTAACGTCACAACGTGGGCGGCGTCACATCGGTGCCTCCCATGTGGGGGCGGAGCAACACCACTGGCAGAATGCCTTCATTTCTTGCTTTGTGGAATGCACCCAAACCAACCATCCTTGGCTAGAGATCAGAAGTAGATGGTGTGTGACATGCATGTACCCCTCTGGGAAATCGAGCTCTTCTCCCCACCCTGAGATCACGTCAATACCAGATGTTCAGTCTTGCCCAGGCTGCATAAATGTGGTAGGATTTCCACTGTCACCAGAAATGTAGGATAAAGGGTAAAGTTTCTACCCTGCACCCAGCTGGGGATCTGTCTACCAACCGACACCCTCACACCGAGTTACCTTGACTAACCTCCTTGTTTCACTTCTCTCCCTCTCTCATTTATACAGCTCCATAAAATCTCTCTCTCTCTCTCTCTCTCTCTCTCTCTCTCTCTCTCTCTCTCTCTCTCTCTCTCTCTCTCTCTCACACACACACACACCCCTTCTCTGGGTAGCATGCAAGGCTGAGCAAGGCATCAGAGAAGGAAGGTCAGTTGCTCTATGGAGTACAGAACTAGTCAGGCTGTTTTAATCAAATCAAAGGAACAAAAATTATTGGGGATTAAAATGGAACGAAGGAAAAACTGACAGGCAGACAAGCAGAGTCCATATTTCAGACCTAGAGGCAAAGTTCCAAAATAAACTAAACACAGAGTGTAGTGGCCCAATCCTATCTGACTCTGAGGCCTACGGCAGCAGATCTCATGATCCACTGCTGTAAGTCCAGTTATGGGGCATGAAAGGCATGCTGCTGTCGGGTGCTCTGGAGCCACCGGCTCAAACAGTTGGAGGCTGTACTGCGCACCCACCAGTAGCCCACCCAGGCTACACTGTGGCAGCAGGGCAGGTTGTGGAAGGAAGGGAGAGGATGAGGGCAGTTCAGGGGAGGAAGAGGGGATGGGAGGGGGTGGATCTCAGAGGCGTCGCTCCGGTAGGGGCGGGGCTGTAAGTTTTGCTCGGTCGGAGTCCCGTTTACCGAACAAGCAGGAGGCGGCCCCGCCCCCTCACTGTCAGAGCCATTCCCCTGCGGAGAAAGCAGCAGGCAGGGTCTCTTGCCTGCTGCTTTCTCCGCAGGGGAATGGCTCTGACAGTGAGGGGGCGGGGCCGCCTCCTGCTCGTTCGGTAAACGGGACTCCGACCGAGCAAAACGTACAGCCCCGCCCCTACCGGAGCGACGCCTCTGGTGGATCTTAGCAGCAGTGTGCACCAGATCCTATCTTCCATTCCCGGTCTGGACCCACCCCTTTCCTGTCCTGTTATGCCTGCAAAATATCTAGTGGATATCCAAGAGAAGGCCCGTTAGTGATCTGGCGACCAGGGATAAGTAAAAAAACAACAACTCTCTGGCTGTCTAATAACACCCCCCACACACATTACCAGAGCATGCAGAGTGTGGTCTTTTGGTGGTGGTGGTGCATATGGACTGGTGGGAGATAAGATTGGGATGTAAGCCATCCCTGACTTTTAGCATCCACTTACAGTTGCAGCACCCTCCTGGCACTGGAGGGAAAGATCTTCCTGGGAGTTAACTCCTTTCTAGCTGGTCAGCATCATGGCTGGGCTGGTGTTCACAAGCCCAACTCATATCTTGCTCTCTCTGGTTCTGGCTCCCATCTTATATTGGCTCCAGATTCTTGGTCTGGATCTCTCTACCCAGCTGGGCAGCAATTATTTATCCCACTTTAGGAAGCCTAGCCTTCTCCCCAGTTCTGATAGGTTGGTTAACTACTGAAATATTCCGCTCCCAAATCAGGTGCGCAAACCTGTCCAGGTGTGAGCTATCTTTTTGGTCTGTTGTTTTCTGGTGATACCAGGCAGCCATGGGACTCCAACTAACATCTGAAAGAGGAAGGCTATATGTGATCTAGAGCTCTGCTCAGAACGGAGAATTTGACAGGCTGCTTCTGAGGTCAGCCTCAGCCAACACAACTGTCTTTTTTTGGGGGGGGGAATAGAGTTCTCTCAGGAGAGGGGTGCTTGCTCGTGACACATGCCACCTCCTTCAGGGTCAATCAAAGGCATTCCTGACTGAAATAGGCTTTCAGACAGTACAGGCCCTGGCACAAGGCCTCAGACCCATTTCACTGGCATGCTGGTGTCTGTCTATGAAAATTGTCTTTCATGCGAATGGAACAATTAGCCAACCACATCTCATCAGCTGAACTGAGCAATTGCAACCGAAAAGGAGACACACGCATGCACAAAATATTTGAGGAATACAGACAGAATAATATTTCTCTCTCTATATAAAAAAAATGCTATTCTCGCTTCCTTATTTTCAAAGGCGGCAAAGAATAGAAAGAGAATGAGGGAGGAAAAGCAAGTCCAAGATTATATTTGCAATAATATTGCTTCCTATCGTTCCCCCGACTCCTGCCTTGCATAGTGAGAAACTTGCAGGCTTTGCCAATGGCACTAAAACGGCCAGCCCACCTTCAGCATTTCAGTCACCTCTTAAACACTTAGGAGCTGAATGGAGTGAAAAACCCCTTTTCAGAAGAGTTTCCAAGGAAGTAGAAAGTTTCCACACCCTAAATCCTATCCTGATAGAAATGGAAACTAGGGCACTATTGCCAAAAAGTCTGAACTGTTGTATCACCGGCAATTGAACGTTATATTCTGCAATATTAAAAAGAATGTGGACATGTTTTGGTGCTATATTAAAACACAAGCATGCACTTTCTAAAGGTTAGGAGGACTTTTGTTTCTTTCCCTTTCTTTTCCATAAGGCCATTTCCAGGTGTTGGAGGTTAGACGTCATGATGACCCTGGTAACCCTATGCAGACAACGAGAAAATGAACATGAAATGTAGCCAGCATCTAAATACAAGTCAGGGAAAAAATATTTTAAAAACATAGCTGCTCATAGAAGCAGGGCTGGATTCAAAGCTGAAGCGGGTGAGAGTGCGCATCGTAATGGTTGTTGTGGAAGCACAGACTGATTGCTTACAGGCAGCTCAGTTGGGTGTCACATGCTCTGCGCATATCTGTGGGAGCTATTCCAGGGCTACGGTCTGAAAATAGAAACAGCGTGGAGCAGGGAGACTGCATGCCCTGCTCATCATAAGCAAAGGGAAGAGGGCAGGCTCCAAATTGTTTGTGACTGCCTAAGCGCCAAGGAGGTAAAAAGGTAAAGGTAAAGATATTGAAAGATATTGAAATGAAGTCCATTCATGTCCGACTCTAGGGTGTGGTGCTCATCCCCATTTCAAAACCGAAGAGCCAGCGTTGTCCGAAGACGCCTCCGTGGTCATGTGGCCGGCATGATTCTCCTTGCTGCAGCGCGTAGCATGCAGCTGGAACACGGAGCGCTGTTTACCTTCCCGCAAGCGGTACCTATTTATCTACTCGCATTGACATGCTTTGGAACTGCTAGGTTGGCAGAAGCTGGCCAAGCAACGAGCACTCACCCCGTCGCGGGAATCGAACTGCCGACCTTTCGATCGACAGCTTATAGTTGGTGGGGAGAAGCAATTGGGAGCCACGGTAGCCTTGTTTTTCCTACTTCTCCAGCTGTGCTGGAGGGAGAAGGAGACGGCCACTGCTGTGAACCTCTTCTGTCTTGCTGCCAGCAAGCTGGAAGAGGACTGGCGTCCCCAGTGGAGTGGCAGGCCAGAGCGGGCAATGGACAGATGGGCTGGGGGTGCATCCGTTCGCCCTCGCCCCTGGGGTGCTGCTTCACGCAACCGTGTCAGGTTGCTGCATGGCAAAGCCAGCCCTGATTCCATGATGGAAAAGAGGAGATATACAAGTGCAATGAATGAATACAATTTATATTTAAATTTAAACACACCTCTCTGACTCATAAGGTCTTGGGGAAAGACTTTTCTTTGGATGCCAACTATTTGAGAGTTTAGAACTGTAGGGAGTCACACATGGATTTTTGGAGCCGTATCAGTGGAATATTTTCCATGGAGAGGCTCATCAGTCTATCACCCTTTTCAGTTTTAAGCAATAGGTTAACATGTATGTATGTATGTATGTACGTACAGTTGGCCCTCCGTATCCAAGGAGGTTCCATTTCCGGAACCCCTGCAGATATTGAAATCCACGGATATGGGGAGGCCAACCGGAAAACATTGTAAAAAGAAAAAAAAAAAGTTAAAAAATGGTTTCTTACCTTTTTACTGCAAACTGCTGCGTGTTCTTCTTTTAACAAGCTGAAATCATGCTCCGGAAGCCTCTTCTGGGTCGTGCGACTCCCCCCTCCCCTCTCCCAAGTTTGCCCCAGAATGCATTGCATTCTTAGTAAAAGAGCAGTTTAGAATTCTTGCAATCTTGGTAAAGGAGCAGTTTAGAATGTTATATTTAGTACATAAAATAGGCAAACCTAGATAAATAATGAAATAAATACTGTACATTGAAACACCATTTGCTACCCTTATCAAACCACATAAAGTGAGAACAGGAGGATAGCATATACTTTCTGTTCTACACTTTGCGGACTGTAGAACATGTAGTATGGCAGAACGTTTGGCAGAACATGTTGTAGTATGGTGCACACATGCACTTTCCAAAGAATGGGTGGTGATGTCCCAATCAGACGGGATCCAGGTCAGGATTCTGGCACAACCCAGTCAGGTGATGGTACTGAGGTTGTGAATTTTGAATGAACCATTTCACTTTGAACCCGGGAATTATGCAGCTGTGTGTTACATGTAGTACAGGAAGAGATGCAGGAAGTGTGGCCTAAACCCTGGGCAGCGCAATCCTGACTAAGGATCTGGCCAGTGGCCCAGGGCTACCCGTCGGATCCTGAGCCCAGGCTGCCGTTGCACAGGCAGGCAGGAGACGCTCGTCCCCTTCCCCGGGTATAAACCGGGGCCGGGCCAATAGGCCTCCTTGAATTTCCACCAGCTAAACAGCTGGTGGAAGTAGAGGAGGCTGTGTAATGGCCTAGCCGCCTGGCGGGAACGGGGTTATGACGAGAGCCATTCCCGCCCCCTCCTGGGCCGGCTAGTCCAATGGCCCCCCTCCCTCGCCCGCTGGACTACCCATGTGGCCACCGGCGGGAGATCTTACACATCCCGGTCCGGCGATGGAGTGAGGGAGGCCGACCTTGCGCTGGCCTCCCTTACTCGGGCTGTAAAGCACGTTTGCGACATATTGGAATGGCAGAGCACTTGCTCTGCCGTTCCAACGTTCCAGTGGATTGCGCCCTTAGTCTATTAGGACCTCTAGGGATGGTTCCTGGAGGCTGTAGAAACTAAAGATCTGCTAAAGATATAAGAGAACTGTGTGATTCACAGGTGTATGGTTTCTGCCCATTAGTCAATTTCTCACATATGTTTTTCCTTCTCTGCATAGCTGTGATTAGTCAGTGATCGACTGAATTGCCTTGAAGTCTACAGTCTTGCAGGTGTTCCCCAACCCATCCATGAAATCTTTGGCAAACATTTGGTTTATAATCCAGCGTATATGGTATCCACAGTGGGTGGCGAGGTATCTTCTTGGTTATCATCTTGGCTTGGTTTTGTCATGGATTATTGTGCTGAAATCATTGGTGAGGTTTGCCGTATAATTTTGGCACACTGTTAATGTTTCCGCTCCATCCCATATTTATATTTAATTCATTTTTCCATGGTGAGTTCTCTTGGGTCTTAAACCAAGACCAACGCTGGCTACAACCCAACACAGAGTTAGGCATGCTTAAGCCTATTGCTTTCACTTTTGCAGATGTAAGTCTCTGTTGGACTGTGGCGCAAATGTTTGCTGTGAGTGAAGGGCAGCCCAATCCTAATGGGCTGTCTCACTGGCGGAACATGTATTCCGCTGGTACCGGCTACCGCAAAGCAGCTGTAAAGTGCGCTCCAGCAGTTCAAGCTGCCAGAGCGCCGGCAGGAAGTCCAGAGCCTTCTCGCATATGCCAGCGGATCGATGGAGACCCACCAGTGCAGGTAAACCCGAGGTAATGGGCAGGGTAATGGGCAGCTGCTGCGGCTTACCCTGGGGTAAGGGGACAAATACCTGAAGAGACCTCTAGCAGTCAAAACTTCCCCACGGGATGCAGTGGGAAGCGCTGCTGGCACCGCTGCATTGCCGCACAGGGCGTTAGATAGGATTAGGCTGTAAGCCTTGCAATGAGTTATTTACTTCTCTTGCCCCTGCTAACTGGGCAAGGGGCACTTTTTCAGTTGGTGCTCCTCTTATATTTAGCAGGGGGAGAGTAACTGCTCCCCTTTCACCTCAGCACAGTGTGTCCTTTCTGGTGGCTGCTTGCTGGTCGTGTTCTGCATCTTTTTTAGATTGTGAGCCCTTTCGGGACAGGGAGCCATTTAATAATTTGATTTTGTCTGTAAACTGCTTTCTGAACTTTTTGTTGAAAAGCGGTATATAAATACTGTTGTTGTTGTTGTTGTTGTTGTTGTTGTTGTTGTTGTTGTTGTTGATGATGATGATGATGATGATGATGATGATGATGATGATGATGATAAATGATTGGATTCTATTCACTTCTTTTCCCAATTCTTCTTTTCCTAATTCTTCAGCATGTTCCCATTGATCATGATGCTGGAAAAATGCTATGCCAACAACAGAGCTAGCACAGGCAGGAGTAACTCCATAAGGAACAATGGGGAAGGGAACCACCCACTTTCTTACAACAGGGCATTGGATAAAGATTACATTTGGCAGCCATACAGGTAAGCAAATGGGGGAGGGTGGGAATCCCATGCTGCAACGTATTGAAGCTGCACCTCCCTCTCATGTCTCAACTGTCCATCCCTTCCTTTTGCAATAGTTAGGAGCAGGGAGTGTCTGGTCCCTTTGGGGGAATGCCAGGGACTGCAACCATTGCTACTACTGACCAAACACTCATCCGAACACCTTTTGATTTTCAGGACTGCACCATTGCCACAGGGGGATAAACAGTGGTCCTCTGCAGAGTACCACTGCAGCTTCCCCCCCCCCCCCCAAGAGAGAAAGGTAATGTTCCAAGTTACTATCCTCTTGCCCCCTACAGGGCACCACTGCACATCAGGGACGTGCGGTTGGCGGGGGGGCGAGAGGTGAGGCAACCCCTCCCCCTCTTACTCTACTAAAAATCGCTGCGACAGACCTTTGAAGTGCGCTTGTGCACTGTCCGCTGCACTCAAGTAGTGGGCAGCGCGTGAGCTCACTTCAAAGGTCTGCCATGGCGCTTTTCAGTAGAGTAGGAGGGGGGCAGGGTTGCCTCACTTCTCACCCCTGCAACGCACGTCCCTGCTGCATGTACACTCTGGTGGCATCACTCTCCCTCACAAACGCTGAGTATGCATCTCAAGCTAAAGAACGAGTGTGGCTGAAGCTGTTGTCTATTCTTTGTTACTCTCTGTGTGTTTCTCCTTGCTCCCCACAAGCACCTGTCCCTCAGGTTAGGACATTGTGCAGACTCCAAGAGATGTCTATAGCCTGCCTGCCCACAGTGACCAGTGTGAGCCCAGTTACTGTTCTGTTGCTTTGCAAACTCCATGGCTGACAGTGAACCAAGTGGTACAACTAGGCACCACTGGCACCTGTTACTTGGCTGTCTGAAATGGATAACTTGAAATGGCACAACAGCCCTGCTGCGAGAGATGGACGGCAACCCCACCTGTATGTTTCTCTTGCAGATGCTGCTCTATCACCGATACAGTTCAATTAAAACCCTTTACCGGATCATACTTGCTGTCTCTTTCTTAGCAGAGAGGGATACCTTTTTCCCACCCTAGTTGTTTCTTACCCCAGCTGACCTCAGGGTGGGACTCTGCAGGAGGTGGGGAGGGAGACACCTCTCTGCTCCCAGGATCAGCAGCATCCTCACTCCTTAACTTCTTGGGCTCTGAATGGAGCATCATGGTGCTCCATGATCATGAACTCGCTGTTCTCTGATGCCATGGTCTATGGTGGGCAGTGGCAAGTGTACAGGAAGGGCAAACAGTCACGCTGGCAGGTAACAGCAATGAAGCAAAGGGCATGGGATGTGTGCGCGTGTGGCTACCTTGGTGGCGGCTGCATTAGGTGCCCTATGTCACATGCCAGCCCAATGATTGGCCCATGCAGTGCTCCCCGATAGGTCCATATGCTCCTAGCCAGTTGTACCTGTTTGTGCTGGAGCAAGGTGTTAAGTACAGATGAGATGCTCTTTGCCCTTCTCTGGCTGTGGCTGGATGTTTAGAGAGCTGCAACTGGCTGGGGCAGAACCAAGGAGACCCATTGGGGAAGCGGAGGCTTTTCCCAGGGCAAGGGAATGACAGTTCCCTTACCCTGAGGAGACCACCGTGATTGCCCCTCCCCCACCGTAAGATGCAGCACGTGCTCCATTGGCACGACTGCATCAGCGGGGCAAGGTTTTTTTCCCCCGATAGGATTGGGCTGTCAGTCATGTTCCTTCTCCATGTAGGCAGCTCATGTGGTCGGCTGCGAGTCATCACAGTACCGAGTGATGACATAGCAAATGATGTATAAGCATGAGTGAATCAGCCCTTTAATAATACCATCTATTACTAAAATGTGTAACTACAATAGTCTGTACTTCCTGTTCCATTCTCTGACGTAATGTTTACACACATCCTTAGGTATATCTGTGTCATTTTGTGCTTCAGAACTCTATACACTGACCCTACAAAGTTATTTTGACACCTGTATGGCACTGTATAAAAATTAAAAAGCAAAATACATAAAGGTTGCAGTAAAGATGAGAAAATATTTCTGTGAAGTCCAGAAACTGCATTTTGAAGGAAACTTTAAAATGAAATATGGTTCAGATGACTCGTGGTATCATGTGGACAAGGATGTAATGTTGGTGATGTGGGATAGCAGATGTGCACATGCCTCTTGATGCTCTCATAATGCTTTTTTTTGGGGGGGGGGAACAACAGAAAACAAAAACCTGAACTTGATTACTGGTGTTGCTAAGGAAACGCACTGGGAAATTAATGTAGTTGTTTTCCCTTGTCATTAATCTCACTTTAATGCTCCTTTGACTTTTATTGCAAAAAGGTTTGGAGAAAAAAACAGGACTGCAGTTCATGCCTGTTCTTCAGTGTGAGCTAAACCGAAGCTGACAAGTGAATCCCTAACTTAACCCTATGCATGCTGTGGTAATGAACTCCATAGCACCGAGTGTCCAGATGCGACTTCCTCTGTTTATTCAAATTAACTAAGGCTTAATTAAAACCAATAAAGGTAACACGTCCTTATTTAGAAGCATGCATAAAGTCTTTGTTTTCTTTCCTTTTTTTTAATCTGGTTATTTTCTGAGCATGTGTATTGGAAATAGTACTCACTATTTTCCATTGTGTCATATCGCAGGCATTTCAGGCAAGACCTCAGTAAATAGTATTATGAAAATGTAATGTGTGCAACAATAATATCTCATGCAATCAGCCCATACCTTCCTCTTGGCTTCAGCAAGTTTTTCGTTACATCCTTTGTATAGGACTGAAAACACACACACACACACACGCACAAACACACACACACGCGCGCGCACACACACACACACACACACACACGCACAAACACACACACACACGCACACACACACACACACACACACACACACACACACACACACAGAGCTGATGTACTCTACAAACAGCCTCCTGCCATTCCCCACCTCCCCATCATGGAGGATGTTTTATGTTTCAACACACCTCCTTGTAGACATTTGGCTCTGTGTTTTTTACACAAGGAGACAATGTTTATGGGATTTCCAGCCATGTGTGACAGCTCTTTTAAATTGAAGAAATAAAGAGTATTCTTACACTTGTCTGTAGAAATTCCTTTTCTTGGTCCTACCGCGATGAATACAAATGCGGGCAACCGAAATGGATTATCCAAGTCAGACGAAGCGGTAAAAAAAGCCTTAGATCTTCTTTGCTTGACGTTTCTTCCCAGACACTCGGGATTTTTTCAAAAGCAGGTAGAGAACTCAGCAACGTGCTGATCGGTGTTGCTGAGTTCTCTACCTGCTTTTGAAAAAATCCCGAGTGTCTGGGAAGAAACGTCAGGAAGGCTGCGAAGACGTCAGGAAACCGCTCAAGAAGGTGAGTTTTCCCTCCTGAGCCCGCGATTTCGGTCTGTGCCCTGGGGACCTGGGCACCAAGGCCCCCCCCCGACGATGCTACTGGAGCCCCCTATGCTCTTCAGAAGTGTTCAGGGCTGCCACAAGGTTTGCTGTTGTGCTGGAGTCAGATTTAATGCATTGGGTCACAGAAAACCTCCACTTGGGTGGGGTACAATTTCCACTATGCCAGTAGTTCCAGGAAGTGCCATCAGAGGAATCACGGAGGTTGCGTGTACATATCTCACGTGTGGCAAGTGCTGCTTCAGATAAACAGCATGGACTGTTGCTCACCACAGAATCAATAGCCACCTCCCTAGACAAGTGTATGGTGAGTGCTTTGTGTGAGTTTTTCCATGGAAATGTTGCCACTGTTGAAGTTTGATCCCTTTACTCATCCTATCTGTTTTGAATTGTCCAGTGATGTTCGCAGAGCTTATAGCAAGTTGTTCCTCTTCAGCATCCCACTGGAGCATCCAGAAAGAGGCGCTGTCTACCTTCTTTATACTGGCTGGGCAAGTAGGCTGTGTGTCCACAGGCTCATCTGCCAGCTGACAAAGGCCACCATCTCCATGAAGGTCAATGGGTCAATCCCCTGTAGACCCTGCATGGTAGTTTATGAGTGTCCTAAGATTAGAAACTACAGTAATTGATTACTGTACAGCAAGTCCTCACTTAAAGTTGTCAATAGGTTCTTCTTGGAATCTGCGACTTTAAGCGAATGACTTATAACGAAACCAATCTTACCATAGACTAATTGATAAACATAAACATTCCTATGGCATTTTCCCATCAACTTTAAAATGAAACGACTTTAAATGAAACGACTTTAAGTGAGGACATACTGCAGTTGATATTCCAAAGTACGTATGTAACTGTAGAATTATTTATCACTGCTATTTATCGACTTCTTTTACTTTACCCCAAATTGGGTAAGGAAATTGCCATGATCAGAAGTGCTGACTTTTTAATGTGCGCGAATGTTTCCTGAGATGGAAGAATAATTTGAAAGCAGACATTCTCCTTTTGAGCCAACTGCCACTCCCTCCCTTTGCCAAAAATATTGAGGTTAATTGGGGAAGTCTAAGGTCCCAAATTACTACCGAGTATAAAGAGGTCTACATCCTTGTTTTAATGTTTTCATTTCAGGTCCTTGTAAAAATACCGTTGAAAGTCTGAGCTATTACTAATCACATTAAAGCTGTGGGCATATTTTATTATTTGGCAGTAAGGTCATCCTGTACATTGTAACTAAATCTGTAACAGGATCCCCATTCCCATTTTATATTGCTGGCTTATTTGAGTATTATGGCTACAAATAGAAGGGGAGGTGGTGGCGGCGGCAGCAGCGGCAGCAGTGACTGGAAATTGAAATGTATTCAGGCAACCTAAGCTCTGTCTTTACCTGTCAGAGAATTGTTGGGTATGGTTCACTTGGGACGCCTCTCATTGAAAAGACATCAGTTTGAGTCATGGGAATACAATGTTTAATGGCAAGCAATTAATTACAGTAAATGAAACCAGGCCCATTTTGCCTACAGCATAATTAGATATTCCTAGCTAACAGGATATATAGAATCATGGAGTAAAAAACTTGACTCTATCAAGGTCATATACTGGGTTAGAGTCAAGTGAAAGTCTTTGCAGGATCGGTTTGAAAACGCAGCTGGACACGTGGTCAAATGGGTGTAGATTCCAAAGTTCAGGTGTGCAATGAGGCAGGTGGTGGGATTTCAGAGGTGACTGATGAAATGGGCACAAGATAGGAAGTGGCTCCTGCCACTAAAACTGAAATCAAGAAGAGGGGACCCCATGCTCTTTCTCCATTGCAGTGGAGGCAAGAGATGGCAGGGTCTGCAACACGCAGATACACACAGAAGCGGTCCTACCCCCCCACCCCCCGTGGGAGGGGGCCGCAGCCACAACCCCCCACAGATGCACACACCACGTGACATAATCTTTGCACGCCACCGCCATGTGGAAACACACACACACCGGCGCTTTTTACCTCCTTTTTTGATCCAAACAGCACCAGGGAGGGTGGGAGGGCCAAACTTGCAGCCGTTCTCGGCTGCAAAAAGGAGCCAACAGCCAAGGGAGGCAACAGACTCGCCACTTCAGGCCCACTGCCCAAACCGCCCCCATCGTAACGACACCTCTGGATACACAACAGCATGGGAGTAGGCCACTGATATCATCAGCCATCTCCTTCTATCCTCCTCACTGTAACTTACTAGCTGCCACTGCCCATTTCAAGGAAAGGCAAAACACACCCACATTTTCAGATCTTTCTCAGTACTTCAGCTCGCTGATCTTGGGCTGTTTCTGGTTCAGGACTGCAGAGTCTGGAGCACTCTTGGTGGTGAAACTGGGAGGCAGGTAGCTAAGCAGGCAAAGGGGTCAGACTTTGAGAACAGCTCAGTCTGCGCCTCAGCAAGGACTTGAGAGCATCCAGTGTGATGACCCATACGACTCATGGAGGCCTCTTCAAGGGGAGGGAACATTTGTTCCCTTACCTCGGTGTTCCGTTATAGCTTCACCGGCGCTGGAAAGTTGGTTAGGATTGTGCTGTTAGTGTATCTATCATTTTCCATCTCCTCCTCTTCCCTCCCTCCCTCTCTCTCTCTCTCTCTCCCTCTGTGTGTGTGTGTGTGTGTGTGTGTGTGTGTGTGTGTGTGAGAGAGAGAGAGAGAGAGAGAGAGAGAGAGTAGTAGACACCTGCAACCATCACTGCAGCTCCTCAAACATGGTGGGCTTCCTATAGTAGTTGTAGTGTTGCTGATTAGTTTATCCACTGGGTTTATCCAGCAGGAGAATCTTGTGGTTCTCTATAGCCTGAGTCAAGGGCTACAAGCAAGGAGTGAGCCCCTCAGTGGACTCTCCAACCACCAGAGGTGAGTTAAGTGACTTCATGGCCCACCGAGCGGTGCAATCCAGGCCTGTAACCCTTGGTTCAGACTGCGGAGAATCACTATCCAGCCATGGTCATTTGCCACAGCCCAAACTGCAGGAAACGTTCTCTCTTCCTTTCTTTCACTTCCTCAGCTCTTGTCCTTTCCCCTTTCCTTCAGATAACTCAGAACCCCTCTGTTTTCTAGCCCCAGTCCTCCCTGGGTAACCCACCTAATTTCCCTACATCCTTCTCTCCCCCCTTTTTTCCCCACTCTGTGCTTGTGCCATTATGTGCTCATTTCCCCCTTTAAGGGTTTCGTCTTCCTTCTCTTCTCTCTGCACATAGCAACCACTTACATTTAGGACCTAGCTGTGTGAATGGCTAAGAAACATCGAATAGCTTCATTTTGATTCCCTTTCTCTATGATCATTAAATTATCACCACAATAAAGATTTGTTTGTTATGCCTTTCAGCCTTGTCTCCCCTCTCATTCTCCACCAAACCATGGAGCTGTGCCTTGGCTACTACACAGGCTGCCAGCACATGAGATAGATAGATTTTCCCCATGTGTGCATGTTAAAAAGCATACCTGGTAACAATGCTATATGACTGTAACAACCCCGTATGGGAGGTAAGGGGTAGCGTTCCAGTAGGCAAAAGGCCCAAAGTCACTCAGTAAGCTTTATGCATGAGCAACGATTTGAACCCAGGCCTCTCTTATTCAGTTAAATACTCTCTGCCCACAATACTATACAGGGTTTCTGTTGAGGATACTTGAGAAACAGTTTGGGGGCTCTTTGGGGGTAGATTCTGGAGAGACTCTCAGGGAAAAAACAACAACTCGTGTGCTCATTGATGTTCCATATCAATGCCTCCAGATCACAGCCCTCAATTTTTTTATTTCTGTTTCCCAATTGGGTTTTAAGTCAAATAACATACTGTAATGTAGATGGTGTACATGCACATGATTGCAGTCAAGAGCCATGCGTTTGTTCCCTTCCTCTTTCCTGTTCTTTTTCTCTCCTTTACCGATGTACACGTACTGGAAACCCTTTGAGCAGATAGTACTGAATGAAGGACTGGCAAGCATGAAGTCCATCACGTTAATAATAATAACGTGAACTAGACACAGTGATACCATCTAGCTTGAGCTACTCTTGAAGGGCAAGGAAATTAAAATCTTATCAACCTTGGTTTCTGCAGCTGGGAAATTAAAACACACCCACACACCCACACACTGCTATACGGAAAGGATTAGATGAGACACAGGTGGAATTGGGGGCTTGTTTAATACTTTGAAAATCTATTTTGACACCCTCAAGAGGTCAGGTGATGTTTTGTCATTTTCAGGGACATGACACCATGATGTACGATGTCTCTTCAAGTGGCACAACTAGGCAACAGGCAAAGGCCTCTTGCAATATTTCTTCTATTTCTTGCAATGGTATGGAATAGACAACAGACCTATCTGATTACTCCAAAGAGCAGAGGTCAGTCCATCCGTCTACAAGCAGCAGTGACTATTCAGTGGGATATTTATGGTTTCTTTCGTTGGCTTCCACCTGCTGGCATCCACCCTGCTGCTTGATCTGGATCTGCATCCAGATCCATGGAGCCTTCGGGATCCCTGGCAGGCAACCCTGCCGCCTGTAAGCTTGGATAGAACAGCGTTCTTCACCATGTCTGCACAAACGTTGAGAGGAGCCTTGCTGACAAGTGAGCATGTCTCTAGCGGTACTTACAACAAAACTGGGAAGTGTTGCTCTGATCAGGACTGCTACCACCCAAGATGACAAGCAGATTGCAACACTTGTTCTCTGCATGCATCTCAAGCTGATGAGGACAGCCTGAAACATTTCATAATGAACAGGAAGATCTATCATTACTCGTTATTAAGAATATTTACCTGTCTATACAGTCGGCCCTTTGTATCTGGGGATTCCCAAACACCCAGCAGATTAAAAAACAACAACACATTGAAAGAAATCTGCAGTGGGGGAGGGGGAGGCGGGGGCCGGGCAGCATCACAGTACCTTAATTTAGCAGTGTACCGGCCCGACTTCTGATTGCGACACGATACCGGACGTTGCTGTGAATCGTTTTTGTTTTACCGTTTGAAGTACTTGGAAGCCACGCGGGAGTTCAGGAGTGGCCGGCAGCCGGCGCACTGCTAAATTAAGGTACTGTGACGCCATGCCTGCCCCCCCAGTCAGCCCTTTATTCCCTGGGGTAGCCATCTGCATTGAGACAAGTCCGCAGATGGCTATTCCGTGGAAAAAAAAGGCTATACTTATACTGCTTTTCAACAGAAGAAAAAGTTCACAAAGCGGTCCGCATAGCTAAATCAATCAATCTATGTACCCCTCTTCCCCTCTTTAAGTCTCCTGAACAAACAAGAAGGCCACAAGAAGGCAGCTTTAATTTAAGTGAATGAGACTGTGGCTTCAGTGTTTTCAGCCATATTATAGACACTGACAGTGCAATCCTATGCATGTCTACTCAAAACGCGAGTCTCATTAGGTTCAATGGGACTTACCGCCAGGTAGATGTGTGCAGGATTGCAGCCTGACTTCACAGCCTATAATGGTTCCCCCTTTGTCAGGCTGCATGACTGAAAGAGATAGAGTGTGAATTCATCAGGGGTTGCGCAGAGCACATGACTGACTCCTGACAGTGATTGTGATTTATCTGGGCAAAAAAGAGACTTGTCTTTCTCTGGGACACTTATGCAACTGGTTGAGCAGCAGAGTGTTCAATGAGAGTACAGGAAGCTGCTGGCAGCTGTCCATATCCTTAGCTGACATCTGTCAATGGGTAGGTAACCTTGTGACTGCTTCGTTATAAATGCATGCCGTGTTGTTATCGTGTCTGGAAAGGTGCCCTTTCTCTGTTAAGGGCACAGAGCTTGAAAGTAAAAAATGTGTGAGGAAGCTGCAAATCAGGGAAATCGAGATTGGTGTCAGGTTGCTGGAGGCCCCGAGGCAAAGCCTTGCTCTGCTTTTCTCTTGATGGCACATTGGGTGTTCCCACTTCTACTTGTATTGAGGATTCAGGGATTGGCCTGGTCAGTAGCGGAGCTACGACCACCACCACCACCACCCCGTGCCGGAAGTGATGTCACCGCCAGTTTTCCACAACACAGAGGCGCAGGGCGGGCAGGAGGGCCAACCCCCGCCACCGCTTGCTCACGCCACCGAAACGGCCTGATTTATGCCAACAAAATGGCTGCTTTGACCCCCTCGCCCACCTGCTACCCGGAGCTGAATCCCTCCCCATGCACCCTGCCCCCCCGATCCTATGATACTGGGCCTGGCCAGGTAGGCCCTTAGCCTGACTTGACCAACCTTTGTTGCCAGAGATAAATAACTGAGCCTTTCTCTCTCAATCATCTTCTATTTAAATTAGGCCTTCATTTTCTCTTTGTGCATTGCTTCCAGGAAGTATTGCTGTACCATAATTTCATCTTCCACCTGCTCTTTTTACTGCTGCTGTGCTGCCTGCATGCACAGCTTTCCATCGAAACCAACACGTTCTACAGCATTGATTACGTAGAGAACAGGAAAAGGGAACCAAATGTACACGCACCATTTATAGTTGCAGCGCTGTGGCACTTCTCGGCTGCTTGCGTAGGAGAAATTTGGCTGCCGTTTGATACATGCTTGGGAACAACCACATATGTGGATGAGTACACAGTCCAAGTTTAGTCAGTCTTTAGGGGATGTATTTGCCTGCTTAGACAATCTGTTTGTTTTAGGGCACAAGAAATGGTATTCTGAGCATGATTTAATAGGCCTAGAGGGCAGTTTCTGTTAAGCAGGCACTTTCTCCAGATTAAGATGATGAACACTAGGACCTGTATCTAATGAACAAGGTTTAAGGGAAGAGATGTCTTTATCCCCAGCATAAAACCTCATAGCACATTAAAAAAAAAACCCTCTCTTGACTTGGAGTCATATGAATCATCATTCAATAGTAAGCCAAGGTGAAAACAAATTACTTTGGTTAAAGGTTTAAGGCATAGTGAACGTGGCTTCTTCAAAATTTAAGTTATTGAACAAGGATATGTACTGTAGTTAGCTCTTCTTCATTACCTGGAAATGTAGAAAAAACATCCATTTCTTTACAGGAACATAAGAACATGCTCGTTTTGAGCAACGGTGCATTTGATCCCCCATCTTGTTTCCAACAGAGACCAGCCAGATGTCTTTGGAGAGGCCCTATGTAGGGCATGGAGGGAGCATCCCTTTCCGGAGGCTGGTCCTGGTATTCAAAAGTGTGCCTCCTGACATTTAGCTAGCATGGCTAACAGCTGTTGATAAACCTGGCATCCATGAACTTAGCAATCTCTTTTTAAAAGCTATCTAGGAGCACTGCTGTCCACAGTAACTATTTTTTTTCACGATCTTCATGTTTACATTCCTGATAGTTGATTAGATTCTTTCCCTCCTTCCAGGCATTTAGGGTGTTTGAAGGGTGCTTCTTGAGTAGGAAAAATAAATCAGCAGTAACATCTATTACATCTACTGAAAATGTGCATTGTATTATTCAGAAATCTTACTTTTGTTAAGACAGCCTCCATTGTACCGCAAGATGCTCATATCACCAGCAGTACTACATAAGTAAAATGTAGAAACTATATAGACACCTTGTTTTTTTTTTTTTTTAATTTAAGAAAAATGTACTTTAGTTTCCCTGGAATCAGCAGTGCAAATTTTTCCACTCTGTATTTTTTTTTCCTTGACAAGAATCACATTGGATAGGAAGCAATTCATTCTACAGAGGGTTTTGGGCTGTAAGGATATTAAATTACTTCTCTTTACAAATAAAATACTCAAGAGCTCAAAAACTTTGGTCAGACATCAGCCACTGAAGAAACTGTGTGCTCAGTGAATGGAAATCTACATGAAGAAGATGGATTCAAAAATACGGCCAGAGAATGGGACTTCAAAAACCACAAGACTAGACATGACCAAGGAAGGAAGTGAGTTGGTTTCTCTGGAACCAAGAACATATAATAATTCACTTTCACGTTCTCAATTGTGATTCACTGGAGGAAGTAATCCTTGGGTTTTCTGGCTGTCCTTTGAAGGAGATGTGGATGGAGTTCCTTGAAATATGCAATTATTTTCGTTCAGTTTCATTGCCTAATGACACTTGGGCTGTGTTTCCAAAAGGCCTCTTTAATGTGGTTATGGTGTTCCGAGCATCTGAACCTGCAGTAATACCCACTCTGGTGATGACTACCAATATGCATTCATGTACACACAGAAATGCACTGCTTCAATGCAGTTATCTGCCAGTCTGTTTGCATATATACCTGTGTGCAGTGCATAGATTTCTACAAGGAAATCAGTGGCATCCTTGGAGCTGGAACACCCCACATACCTAGTGGTAGCAAAACAAAACAATATAGGGGATTCCTTTTTAGGACTTTTAAAATACAAGTAGTCAGAACTGCAGATATGTGCTTAGTGCAGATTGGCACTTTGACTGCAATGAAAATAAACCACTTCTTGGACTATTGCTATTAGGGAACAGCGTACCACCAGGAGGGCTTGAATCTTGTATTTCATTCTAAAAAGAAAGCAAGTTTCTAGCCCTCATGGTTGAAGAGGTAGAAAAGGTATGAATAGAATAAAACATAAAATAGAATAAAAAATAAAATAGAATAAAACATAACATAAGAAAACGACAAATTGAATAATGCAGGACTGGACAGGAATTTCCAGTGGGCAACGGATAAAACACCATGGCCTTTTCTAAGGCTACATTTTCCTATCTTCAGTTTCTATGCGTTGTCCATCTGCTTCACTCTGTCATTCCACACATCATCTTGAGTTCTGCTAAAATGCTATTTTAAAGATAATCTTATGGATAACTTATGCAAAGGAAGTGCTCTTCTGATATGTGAGAACAGCAGCACACATTTTACATCTTCTAATAACGCAACTATTTGTTGCTTACAACTCAGATTGTTAAAATAAGAGCATTGTCTCTAATTACTCATCCAGACAGATGAGTCATCTCTTGTTACTCTCTCTCTCTCTCTCTCTCTCTCTCTCTCTCTCTCTCTCTCTCACACACACACACACACACACACACACACACACACACACACACACACACCCCTGTATCCAAATAAAAAGAGGCTACAAAATACACACACCCTTTAAACAGTGAACATGCACTGAAATCATTGCTTCCATTGGCAAAATACATGAAAGAAGCCCCAGCCCTGTGCAATTTTTTGGAGAAAAGACTCAAAGGCAACGTAAATTAGAGAAGTGGGCCTTCCAAAAGGAGAGTGAGGGCTCGGGGTGACAACCTTTTTACTTTCAGCAAGTCTTTGGCTGTTAGGGTCATTTTTCCTTGATCTGTGGATTCTATAAGAGATACATGGGCAGCCCAATCCTACCCCCCCCCCCGGCTTCAGTGTGGGTTGCGCGGCCCATGCTGAATCCTATCCGGGGAAGGGACTGGCTGGAGGTCTACCTGGGGTACCCCTCTGTAAACCTCCTGCTCCGTAATGGGTCTCCTCAGACCTGCGTCAGCAATTTCGCTGGTGCAAGTCTAAGAAGAGAAAGGAGGCAGAGGGCATGGATGGGATAGGATCTGGCGTGCACCATTGCCACCAGATCTACCCCCTCCCGCAGCCTCCCCGCCCCCGTTCCACCCTCCCCGTTCCTGCTCTGTTCCGCCCTCCCCCCCGCCTTCCTCACTGGCCACTGGCGTCACTGCAGGGGGGGGGTGGAGCTCTAAGTTCCTCCTGCGCGTTGTTTTCACTGCTTTGACTGGTTCGGAAGGCACAGGGGCGGGGTGCTTCGTTCCTCCGTGTAATGGAGGCTCCAATCACGGAGGAACTTAGAGCTCCGCCCCCCCTGCAGTGACGCCAGTGTCACTGGCTTACCTACTCCGGCGGGTGGCCAGTGATCTGGCGATGTATGCGGGAAGGCTCTGGCCTTCCAGCCAGTGCTCGGGCAGCGCGCTAATTCGCATGCTGCTGGAATAGTTTTGTGACTGTCATTAGGCAGTCAGTGCAAAGAGCCCATAACTGACAGAGCTGAGTCAGCGCAAAGAGCCCATAGCATTGGCCTGAAAATGATCTTGACAAAGCTCTACCGGTGGGGCCATATCAACAAAATGAAGTTCAATGGAGACAAAATCACAGACACAAATCACAGACACAAATCACAAGATGCTGGAAACCTGGCTTGGCAGCAGCATGTATAGAAAAGAACTAGGTGTCTTACGGCCTAATCCTATAGGGGCCTTACAGTGGCAGATCTTGCTAACCACCACCGTAAAGCCCAGGACACTGGCATGAAAGTCACGCCACTGTTAGTGCTTCGGGGCTACCTGCGCAAATGGCTGGAGGTCCCATGTGTGCGACAATGGCTCCCAGAGGCCCCGCTAGAGCAGGTAGGTTGTTGGGGAGGGTGGTTCAGGGGAGATAGTGGGCTGGGCATGGAGTGGGAGGGGGATGATTTCAGCAGCAGCAGTGAACATTGAGATCCTATTGACCTTTCCCCACCCCAAAATGTCCCCTGAGTCTCCTTGGACTTATGCCAGCAAAAAGCTAGCCTAGGTCTGAGGAGAACCCATTGTCTCACTCAGCACTGTTCACACCTACTGTAAGGTATTGTAGTTGTGTGCCTGTTCTCAAATACCAGGAGTATCATGAGAATATGCCCTAATTATTCACCTTAGTTCAAACTGGACATGGTGTTTTTCTAACAGCAGATGCAAAAGGTGTGTGTATGGGTGTTTAAACGTTTCTCCTTGCATTTATACCCGAGTCAAATGACCCCCCCCCCCGAAGCTACTATTAGCCTGGAAGGGGAAAACATTCAGGATGCAATCCTATACACACATAGGAGTAGGTCCCATTGAACTCAATGAGGCTTACTTCTGAGTAGACATGCATAGGATTGGGCTGTCAGACACTTTGGGGCTAATGGCAGCTTCAGAGAGGTGTTTTCAATCAGAGCTGTGATGCGTGTGGGAAAGGGTTAACACCCTTAGCACCATGACCCAAATCCAAATCCCCCCTCTGCAGCTGCATTTAGCAAAAAGAAAAAGACGTCCAGAGATTTTGTTCGCAGATCTCTCACATCCCATCTAGCTTAGTCCTGATACTATAATTAGCTGCAGATGTTTAAAACCTCGTTCAGTTTGGGCTAGGCGGGCCAGAGCCCGTGCTAGTGATCTCCTGTGGTGAATTTCAGCAGGGTAGATTAGTACCCAGTGCAGATATTCATTTTCCTAGCACATGATCCCCACATTAAGTATGGTACTCAATTCATTGCTATTGTTTTTGAACATTACCAGGAGTCCTTTTCATACATTCTGGGATCATGCCAGCCACCCCCCCATCCATTTCTTCAGCTGATAGGCTGATGGCCTGGCATGAAAGCCTTTTTGTGGACGAGCTGTACACACTTAGGGTCTGTTCATATGTGCATATGTGGAGGAGTGGGGCCAGTGAGCGTGGTTCTCCCCCCCCCCCATTCCCTCCTCCATGCATTCACTGAACAGGGATGTGTTGTGTGACTTGGGCTGTGTATCAATCTACACAAATTATAGGGTATAACTGCAATTTAAGAATACTTTCATAACTTTCTTTAGACTTTATAAAAATGGATAAAAAATGGGTCTGAACATCTGTTCAGATTCAGAACAGTAATGCCTGTAACATTTGATGCACTGTTACAAGAAAAATTAAAATATGTGGGCTTTCTGAGGCTAAAGCTAATCTTGTAGTAAAAGCCTAAAGGGGGAGCTATTGGAACCCCTTAAGCTTCCATAAGATAGGAATCAAGCACACAGAACCATCAACTGGGCGTCGGTCAAAGATTTCTTTTTAAACAAAACACCATTTTATTTCTCAGTTTATTTAACTATAGATCTTAACAAATCTCTTGAGCAACGAAAAAGCTGGAAACTTAACTTGAAGTTAAGTTTTGACAGGAAACTTTGCATGGAATATTAACTAGTGGAACAGAAATGGTGACATCTCAATGCGATGGCATCTTCAGTTAGCACCATTAGAGACATGTAATTCGACACACCTTGCCACTTTTTTATTGGAGTAACTGTGTACTGTAATTAAACAGAGTTTAATTCGCATTGCGTTCACTGCGAAACAAATCCGCACCCCAAAATTCTTGTTTTTGAGCCGAAGCAAATCTGCTCCCCAAAATTCGTCCTCCCTGGTATTAACGTCATGCAGGAAAGAGAGTTGTTGGGGTCTTGCCTACAAAGAGGTTCTTTGTTCCAATTCTTTTTTCCACAGTTGCAGCCTCCCTACACTCCCAGTGTGCCCCTAGGCCATCACAGTCTAGGTAGGGGCTGGATCAGGGCTTCGGTGAGGGCACTCTGGGTCTGGCCCTGGGGTGCCTGGGTCTGGCCCACTTCTCTCTTGGAGCAGCATTACATACAATACTTTATTCAACCTGATTATTGTTAGTGAAACAATTGGTTCAAGTTTACATTTGTTTTAAGATCAGGGGCAAGTACCTCATTTTTTTACCTGGATTAAGACATCGGTTTCAAGCGGACAGTTGCCTTCTTGTGCCATTCCACATAGCTCAGTACAATAGATTGTAAAGTGACTGTTAAGCAATCTTAAGGGTGCGGCACAGATCCACATGATAACGCCCAAGGACAAGTTTAATTGTAAACAGGTTAAGAGTGAAAACTAGAAAACTAGAATCAGATAAAGACAGATATCTCATTATTTTCTGATCTGATAAACATGAAACATGAAACAATAAACATGATCTATATTTTTTGTGAACCTTGGTTAAAATTGTTTTAAAACTCTCTGAAATGTCAAAATAAATGTGATACGCACAGGAGGACCTCTTGAAGATAGACTTGGAAAAGTATACAAATGCTAGCATGTGCGCTTATTTAAACTAATAAAAACGTCTGCTGTGGCATGCATCAAGAAAACAAAAATTGTCAATGGGATTAAATATTTGTACTAGATCTAAGAACTCTTATGCAAACAAAAGTAGGAATTCCAAGGGGGCTTATGGTGTGGAGAGGAAAAGTAGGGAGGGAGTGATGAGGAATGATTGATGGAGTGGATAGAGAAGGGATGGTTCCCTGGAGCTGGTCACCTTCTCCCTCGCTGCCCAAATTCTTCTTCAGTCTGACGGGTTCTCTGGGAAGTCTTCAGATGCCAGAGCAAGGATGGAAACCCTTTTACAGGCTGGGAGCCTTCCTTTTAAGACCTCTCCCATCCCAGGGCTTCTCTTAGACACCCTGCTGCTGAGATCAGGGCTGGGACAGAGCCTTCCCTCAAAGGCCTCCTTCTTGGTTCAAGCTTCTCTCAGCACTCCTGTGGCTGGGCTCAGGCTTCCCAAGGCATTGCTCAGCCTCTCACTCGTCCTCTGAAGTGGGCTCTAGTTTTTGCCCCCACAATGCTTTCCCTTCTCCCCCACACCTTTCAGCTAGAGTTTCACTTCCCCTGCCGCCAAACCGAAAACCCTGAGTGCTAATTAAAATTCCAGGTATTCATTAATCAAAGGCATGAAGTCAGTAATGAAGACATCAGAGAGACACTAACTAAACAAATGGTGATGAAACTGAAGGGAGATGTCATGAGTCTTATCAGGAGAGGATGACCGAATTTACGTAGCCGCCGTGTGTGTGGTTCAGCCTGAATCCAATCCATGGTGAACGAAACAATTTTGTTTCCACCACGGAGGGAGATGTATCAGTTGCCTAGCATTTGGCTTGTTGTGGTTATGTTATTATGCACCCTGTAAAATGATGAATTGAAAAGAGCATCCTATTATTTCAGATGGAGGGCACGGCAACATTTCTAAGGGGAAAACAAGTACTGACAGTTTATTCCTTGTTATAATCATTAACCATATCAGTCGACACACACAGGAGAAAACAGTGTAATTGCCATCTGAGGCCTGCCCTGTTCCATGCATGGATTTTCTCCCAAGATCAGGACCAACAGGAAGATTTGCAGAACAGGGAATTTTTGTAAATGACGCCTGAAGACCTTTATATCAGGGCTGATTCATGTTGCAGATGCCAATCATGCATACATTGGTACAGGCTCATTGTTAAGGCCTCTGCTGATCACATGTATCTCTGAATGCAGGGGTGACTCCACTGAAAAGAGAGGGGGAAGTCTGTGGAAGTCGAGCCTACTCATGCATGCACTGATGATAGGGTGAGGCTGATTCAACCAGGTGGCCTCTGTTGGGTTGGGCTGTGAGTTGCCCAGCTGAGAGCGGAGTTGGCTGGCTCACCAGTTGGCCTGGAGGTAAGTCACGTGAGGCTGCCAGCCATGAATGTTTTAGGGTCAAATAAGACATGCACACAAATGTGTGTGTTTGACTTTTTTTAAAACAACTAGTGTGGGGGCGGTGGCACTGTGTGCTATGGGATGGTGGGGGGTAGGATTGGGCCCTTAGTGTTGTTACTTTGGCATTTCTATGGATGCCTTGTGTACTGCACAAGAAAAGCAGTACTGTACAGGTGGGCCCCCATATCCACTGGGGATATGTTCCAGGCCCCTCCGTGGATACTTGAAACCGTGGATAAGAGCGAACACCCCCTCCATGGTTTCCTGAGGGCCCCCCCACCCTGCAGGCAGGCATGCTTGCCCCCCCCCCAGCTCTTATTTTTCTTTCAGCAAGCTTTGTTTCTTCCTTAAAACAAACAGAGAAGCAGCCTCCATTGCAGGCAAGTAGAACGAGACTAAGTCCTAGAGAGGCTCTGCAAGGTTTCTGTTAACCTTGCAGAGCCTCTCTAGTACTTAGTCTCGTTCTACTTGCCTGTAATAAGCAGCCAGAGGCTGCTTCTCCTGTTTCTTTAAGGAAGAAACGAAGCTTACTGGGAAAAAAGTAGAAACCTGGGGGGTCCCCATGATCCGTGGATAACTGAAACCGTGGATAGTGAATCAGTGGATATGGGAGCCCACCTGTATACTAGTTAAAACCAAAATGAACATACTGTAGCTTTTGAGCAACAGTCAGTGCCATTGCTTGCATACTGTATTTTTTTGCATAGGCCAAACAAAAATCCTGCTACACAACACAGTCAAACTCCTGGGATAATGAATGCATGAAGAGAGATGGGATCAACCCACTCTTTCAGCTCTCAATATCCATGCATTCTTAGAGCTTTTTGAAGAGAGCCTTTGCACGTGTTGGTGTAATCTCTGCTCATAATGGAACTATGCATTTGTGGAGGTCAGTAGCAGGAGCAAGCACAGTCCTCCTTCTCCTCCTCCTCCATGTGTTCAGTATCCCCAGATTTTGACTGTGTGAAATGGCCTTGGGACCATTCTAGCTTTAGTTGCATCAAACCCAATACATTGTCTCCACCAAAGCCATGTCTATCTGAGAAACTCGAAGGAAAAAGCTTCAGTATTTTGGAGAGTTATCAGCAGTTACAGGACAGTCAGACCTTAGTTTAAGAAATAGATGTGTTAGCCAGTGTGTGATTGCATTTTAACCTGAAAAAGGCTAAAATGATAAATTATTTAGCCTTATATAATTATAAAATCTTAGAATACTAAAACGAAAATGGCAAAGTTATATGCTGCCTTGGAAGAAGCAGCTTTTCCTGTAATGGCTTATTGGGAATACAACTGAGAACAGAGATTGTTATCTAAATTAAGCCCACAGGGGCACACAAAGCAAATATAAACCATTTGCTAGACTGCTTCCCTTATCATGGGGTGCTCCGATAATTGTTCACAGCAAACACAGGAGGCATTTTGCAGCGATCCTGGCACAACATAATCACAGTGGATTAACTCTTCCTGCTGCCTTGGGTCAGGATGAGAAGAAAGGCCACCCAGCCAGTTCTATTCCAGTCCCAGATGGCATGAGCTCAGGTAGTAGAACAAAATTATTTATGGGGATAACGTTTTGTGTGTTGGGTAGGGAAGGACGTCGAGTCAACTGGACTCTCAGAAAGATTTAGTTTCCTGCTTTTCACAGCGTTTCACAAGTCGCTTGATTTTTCTGTGCCTACATGTTCTAGCTTTTCAAAGGTGAGAATAACAGCTGCAGAGGTGCTACATGGGAAGGGTGGCAGGGGTAAAGATTCTGTCATACTCTTCTGGACCAGGAGGTGAGCAATAGAACTACAGCCAGTGTAAAAGTTTGTTTTTCTAGACAGTGTCACAGCACAACCCTATCCAGCACCAGTGCAGCATGGGTGCCAGGCCCACGCCGTATCCTGCGCTGGAGGGGAGCGGACTGGGAGTCTCCTCAGAATAATGCCCAACCTCCACTATGGGGCTGCTTGGGTCAGCACCACCTAATTCGGCGGTGCTGACCTGAGGAGCCCTGTGTCGGGGCTGGAGGCCTGGGAGGTTGGATAGGATATGGCGTCAGATGAGGACATTGATCCCACCCCCCTCTCAGGCCTGATCTGCCCCCTGCCCTCTCCCGCCCCACTACGCCCCCTCCGCACCCTCCCTCCGCCCAAGTGCCGCTCAGTGGGACCTCTGGTGTCTTCAGCAGGCGGACGACACAGGCCTCAGCGCTGGCGCCGCCTACTTGCCAGGTGCTTTACAACACGCTTGCAACACCCTAGGCCGGTGCTAAGGCCACAATGCTGGCACAGACTAGGATTGAGCCGTCAGTCTAGGTAGTCATTATTTTGTACCTTCTTTTATTTTGCCTCTATTTCTTTGTACCCAGATCTGCCTATTTTATCATTGTTGCCTATCCCTTTTTATTGTCTTTCAGTAAACCTTTTCTATTTGTAAGCTTTACCTGTCTGACTCATTCTGATAAGACCTAAGAGCTAATGCCTCCTCGCTCTCAGACAGCTCTCTCATCATGGCTAAGGCTACAGGGGCTTCTGGGTGTGCATGCCAAGGTGTTGGGGTCCCTACCCGTCCTCAAGCCGCCCACGTCCATGCTGAAGGATCGGTGCTTGAGCTCACCTTAAATGGGAGGGAAAGTGGAGGGAGACTTCTGTTGTCTTTCCCCTCCTCCTTGTTCTCCAAGGGCATGCTGAGGCCGAGGGTTTTGTTCTGCTTCAGTTTCCTGTGAGGAACCCAAAAGAGCTTGGGGCATCTGGGTGTACAGGGTGTGTGTCTGGTTACTCCCCCATCACCACAGTTCTATGGAACTGAAAGGGCTCTGAAATAAATTATATCTATTATGTTTAATGGTTTGGGGATATTCTGGAATAAAGACTATTATGAATAGTATAACTTGGTCATACCACCTGATCTCTCTTCCAGATAGTTTTTTTTCCAGACATTTGGTCCGTTCATGAGAGAACTGGGTTCAAATTCCTTCTCAGTCAAAATGCTCACTTGGCAGCCTTAAGCAACTGCCACGTAGATTACGGTAACCTACCTCAGACTGGTGTTGTGCCATTTGCAAAGGCAAAGTTCCTGTTATAGGTTCCCAAAAGGGGAAAGTTAATTAGGAACTGTGGCAGATTTCCCGTGACTGTTTCATTTTCTTGATCACAGTCACCCTTACGCTTGCCTGACAGCCCAATGCTATGGTTTTCCCCACTATAGTGCACAGCTGCACCAAAATGGGCTGCGCTGCATGCTGTGATGAGGAGGTGGATTGGAGGGGAAAGGGAAAATATTTTCCCGTATCCCTCTGCCAATGGGTCTCCTTGGACACGCACCAACTCTTCAGTTGGCGCAAGTCCGAGGAGACAAAGGGGGCGTGTTGGCTTGCCCCAGAGGGGATAGCATCTGATGCAAGTCCTCCATGTCGGGTGCCACCCCCTCCAACCTATGATATGCCTCCTGCCCTCCCCCGTTCTGCCCTGTTCCACCCTCCCCCATCCCATTCTGCCCACCAGGAATGTGTGGTGTGGGGGCGGCAGGTGAGACAGAACCGCCCTGCTGGAGTCTTCTGAAGATTGCTGCAGCCTAACCTGGGATGATGGGTACCACCCACTTGCACCCGAGTAAGCGGGAAGAACACATGCATGATCGCCGGTTTAGGTTGTGGTGATGTTCTGAAGACTCCGGCAGGGCGGTTCTGCCTCACCTGCCGCCCCCACACCTCATGCCCCTGC
Source organism: Plestiodon gilberti rubricaudatus (assembly GCA_026170595.1). Classification (NCBI taxonomy): domain Eukaryota; kingdom Metazoa; phylum Chordata; class Lepidosauria; order Squamata; family Scincidae; genus Plestiodon; species Plestiodon gilberti. The sequence continues at coordinate 145,283,483 of JANXHW010000002.1, forward strand.
TGCCCACCCTGCTGACTTACCTCTTCACCACTGCCACGCAAGGGGTCCTCTCTGCCATTTGTGGTGCCATTATATACCTTGGGGTCCCTTGTTCATTGCATCATTGACATTCTTACTTATTAATTAAAAAATATGCTGGTCATTGAATGCCAGGTGATCATAATGAATTCTCTGTTATACCTGTAACTCAACGTTTACAAAGCCCACTATATAAGGTTAGGTCAGTTCTGAGGAAATCACTGGCTTGTAACTTTCCATTCAGGAATATGAAGCACAGCTGAGCAAATGTATGTGTATATACAAGACTTGGAGGTTAGGTGATTTAGGGTGCCCTCGTGTCCAATAGACACTCTCACAGATAGTGGAAGATGGTCATAAGTTAACTCCTCTGATTGCTTTGCAGAAGAGCAGAATGTTCGGGCCTCAGGTCACTATACTTTGTAGCTCGCTGCCAACTCCCAGGACTTCCATATCTGCACAAGCTTTGCTCTTTCCCTTCCTTGCAGCACAGGAATTGTTATTCATTTTTCATACAATGACAGGTTCAGTCATTTATTGTGCACCGAGAATGACTTGAGTATTTAGGCATGGGAATAGAATTCACTGGAAACTTTTAATTTCCTTAATGCCACGATTCCAGAAGTCAGGTTCCGGAGCTGATGCCATTTCTTCATAGGGCAGGAGAGGGTGAGGGGAGTAATTGTGTAGGAGCCTATGATGTAATTATTTGGCTCTGCTCTTTAGGGCCATTGCGAGACTGTTATCTGTGAACAGTCCTGGGAGTCGACATCAAGGAACCTCTTGGAAGAATTCCATAGTCATTTGTGTGAATTCTACATGGGCCTGTTACTCTTCCCTCACCCCACTCAGCCTTCTTTAGATGGTGTGATGTTCTTACATTACTAAAGGGTAGAGTACAGAGGCCAGAGACTTTATTATAACAGAGGTGTATTGTGATGGAGGCTGTGCATACATTAACATGTACCTGGATTCATCTATGTACCCAGATGCAATCATTGTTATTGTGTACCTATCCGCCGTGTATAATATTCTAGGAAGGGTAGATGTAATTTTTGGGAACTGGGATACAGAACTGTTATATAGATCTACAAAAACTAGTACTGTAATGAGGTTTGGACTTATTTTTCCGAAGGCTCACACTTCTCAGTTTCTCAGAATCTACTGAAAAACTGTTATAAAATGGCACCTCACATTCTGGAAGGTTCATAAGAGCAGTAAATGTTGATCACAATTCTCTCTGAGAATTGTGTCCAGTCATGAAACGTTCCACGCTACATTAATGTTGATCTTGCCAGAGCACTAAGGATGACTTCTTACACTTGTAAGGGATTCATCCTCAGACCAAAACGTTTGGGGGGGAAATAGTACTTTAAGAGCACAATTCTATTCATGTTAACTCAGAAGTAAGTCCCATTTTGTTCAATGGAACTAACCCCCAGCTAAGTATTATAAGACTGTGGTGTAAATGAGATTTTCCAGTTACATTTGAGTCCAGAGCCAAAATTATGCTTGTTGTGTAAAGGACATCCCAAATAACTGTAATCATGAACCAATCCTAACAGCTACAAGCAGGAATGTGACGTAGCAAAAGAGAAACATGGTCACGTGATGCCCTGTCACTTCTCCCATAGGCATAATGTATGATGATGTAATCAGTGCAAGCAGGGCTGCTGCAATTACCGCTGTCAGCAGTGGGCCCTCCTCTCGCAGAGACCTGGGACAGTAGAAAGATGTGGGGAGGCAACAGAAACAAAGGTCCTAGAACGTCTCTAGCCCACCTTACTCTTCTCTACTGCTCCTTCACTTCCTATTTCCTTCCCAGTTCCCAACATTCCAAGGCCATAAATTGGGAGCAGCCTGGGAGCAGAAGCCACAATTTCCAGACCAGTGGACAACACCACCCTACGTAAGTGGAGCTGGAGGCAGGAGAGAAAGAGAGCCAGCTAAGTTGGGTGGCTGTGGAAAGCAAGCAATAAGCATTGGTGAGGGGGATCAAAAAAGAAAGAGAAAGAAAGCTAGACAGAGAGAAAGGTGCTGGGGAGAAAAAGAAGAAAAAAGAAAGCTCTGTGTGTGTGTAGGGGGGGAGAGAGCGAGAGCTGGGAAAAAGAGAAAGAAATGGTGTCCCTGCTTAGAATTGTAAGTGACCAGAGAATGTGTTTTGGGTGTGGCTATGGAGCCTGGCTTGGCTGTGGGGGTGTCATGAAGAGCTCCTGCACTTCCAAATTTCCCACCACACCCCTGGGTGCAAGTAGTCACAAGAAGACACTGGAAAGTGGTAACAATGCCTGCAATCCTATATACATTTACCTGGAGAAAAGTCCCATTGAATTCAGTGGGACTTACCGGTACTTCTAAATAGACATGGCTAGGATTGTGCTGAGAACGTACAAGATCGGAGTCGCTGAGAGTTGGGATATGGTCAAACTGGCTAATCTAACAGAATAGTTAAAATCTAATAATATTTATATAAATATTTATATTTATATATAAATATAAAAATTTAAAAATATTTAAAATCTAATACTTGGAAAGAGCATGGATAGGGTGGAGATCAGTATTTATTTAATCAAGCAAGCAACAACTCAGTTTTTTTTAATTGTCATGACCACGACTACTTGAACTTATGATCTGTCTGCTACCATTGGAACTCAGAAGGACCAAACGTTATTAGCCCTACAGATTGCTGTAGTAAAATGAATAACTATTTGTTATTGTTTGTTTGTTCAGTTTTAAATAAAACTTACTTCACACACACACACACACACACACACACACACAAAAAAACTCGTCTCCATAATATTCATTTTGGCAAGGTTATTAGGCCACAGCTGAGTCACTGGTTAACATTAAATCGTACTAAATTTCAAGTCTGTTGCCTGCTTGCCAACTCCGTTTTGAAAACCATGAGGGTCTCTGCTGCCACCACTGTGTCTAGGGACAATGTAGCAGAACATTATGCTGGTATAAATCTAGAAAGAAAGAAAATGTGTGTGAACCCACTTTTTGATTGTCCCACAAGCACACAGAGGAGGGTGCCCCTAAATAATCATCTGGCTGAGGTTGCAGCTGTTTGCTCTGATCCGAATTGCCAAAGTCTTTGTAATTCTTATTTCCGGACACTGTCAAACCATCCCTCCTTCAAGCTAGTTTCAGAAATATCAATCAAACAGAAAACAAAACACATTAAAATAAACAACACACCACAACAATCTGCGCTGCCTTGTTTTGTTTAATAGGAAGTTCGCAGTTTGCCTGTGCTTTGATGTGGGGATGCACATTGGAGGCCAGGCTTATTGATAGGCTTTCTTCACAAAAGCTCTGAGGTTGGGCTTATTTTTACCCAGCTGTGCCCAAGCACAGCACAGGCATAGATCTAAAGAAGAATGTGTTCATGCTGAGCCACCCAAGTCTGCAAAAAGAGGCTTCACATCAAGTTGCCACCCTCAAGAGAGTCCCCAACACCTTGACTCCAAATCACATTATTCGAGAAACACTGCAACAAATAGTTCATTATATATTGTCATTTAAAAAAAAAAACTGTCAAAAAACAAGCCCCCCCCCCACACACACAAAAAGACAATGGCCAGGTGGTATTTGGCCCCAGGGTAAAGTAAGTGAATTTAACACTCCTGAAATGATTTTTTATTTTAAAGATAAAGGTGGATGGTATGCATTTGCATGTATTTCAAGTCCTGTCTGATCATACAGACGTTTTGGAAGAGAGGACTGAATCTGCACTTTTAACAATGCCTAGGAAACGCAATAAGAAACAACACTGGAGTTCATATGCACTGGAAATGATGATAGAATTTAGCAGCAGCAGATGGGATTTCAAAGCTTGTAAATGGGAGGGCCCAGAACCACTTAGAGAAATGAAATGGATATGTAAGGTTTGTAATGTTTTCGTTATGGGCACAGAGGTGCACAGACAAAAAATTAGTGCAAAAATAGCATTGCAGATGTACCTTATGCATGAGGATGATTTTACAGATTGATTTTGTTCCCAGCAGCATACCACAGAAAGGGGGTTATCTCAAATACCTTGCAGGCTGGAACATGTGGCTAGCACGGTGAAGCATGGAGCCAGGATGGTGTAGTGGTTTGTGAGTCGGACTTAGACCTGGAAGATCCAGGTTCAAATCCACGCTCAGCCACGAAGCTTCCTGGGTGACCTTGGGCCAGTCACTATCTCTCAGCCCCACCTACCTCACAGGGTTGTTGTGAGGACAAAAAGGAGGGGAGGAAATATGTACACCACTCTGAGCTCCTTGGAGGAAGGGTGGTATAAAAATGTGAAAAATAAATAAAATAAATAAATAAGATGGGGCTGGGTCCTGTGTGCAAGTCTGCTTACTTTAAAATCATTTGATCAATGCATATTTTAGCTATCATAGCGTTCTCCCTTCTCACGCTGAAGTAGACATGTGTGGGGTGGGGGAAGTGGGGGATAGGAAATCAAGCCCACAGTCCAAATCATTATCATTCCTTTCCTTGCTCTTTAAAATCCCAAATGGCATGTCACAATGTCAGATCAGAAGTATGGGCGGCCCATCATCTGGACAAACCTTGATGTTTCAATCCTAATAAAATGACCCCATGTCCCAGTTTCGTGGAAGGATCAAGTGTAATGGTTTTGTGAGTAGGCAGCAAAAATTCACAACAGTAACAGCCTCAACAGTTTCCTCCTTTTCTCTGTTGCACATTGTCAAGGATATTACTAAAACAGAAGACATTGTCTGGAATATCTATTGCAAGAGAACGGATCTGGTTTTAATAAATGTAATTCACTTTAACACATGGCAGGAACAGTTGCAGGAATGGTGCCCCTTTTGTTAATTCCAGCACACATGTTGCAGCTGCAACCACCCTATGAAAGTGATATGCAGTTGATTGATAATTCAATGCCCAAAGGTACAAGAGTTGAAAATCAAACTGCCTGCTGTCTGGTGGACTACGCGCAGCTGCGTAGACTGTGGACACTGTGGAGCTAGAGATTTCTGATCATTCCAAGTTAATACACATGAGAGGAAAAACCAATGCAGCTTCATTTCAGAGGCTGAGATTTCAAGAGAGTTCAGTGTTTGATTCCCAGTGATTTGTCTTCAGAAGCAGTCATGAATTCCTGTGGAATGGTGGTGGGTCCCGCTTCTCTGTATCCAATCTAAAGCCCACAATGCATCACTATTACAAACAGGTTTGTTGAATTAAGTGTGAATACTCACTTGTTCTGAATAGGGTCTACACAAGTCCATGCTTTCAGTCTTCTGATAGGGCTCTGGTGTTTTTTCCAAGCAGGATCACCTAACAAAGTCAGCTACAGTATGCCATAAGCTACATTACGTCAGGGTCAGCACTGGCAATCAGAGAGCCAATCTAGCTGGACCAGCAGTGGTAACTCCCCATGTGCCATTATGGGGAAGGCAGCAGTGCCATGGGAGGCCCAGGTGGTATAGCTTTGCCTCACCAGCAACCTTGTAACTGCATTGTGCGAGTCAAGAAATGGAAGTCTACTAGTGGATCTGAAATATCTACAATATCTACTAGTCGATCTGAAACTCTTGAATTTAACCTGTAATTAGCCAATTAAGACCTGCAGATACATTTTCTTCCTGGAGTTCTAAAACTTGCATATGTTTTGGAGTGTAGTACTTTGGATCTTTTTCCTGTCAATGTTTAAAGTATCTATGCATCTGCATGAATATTTTAGATGAAGTTTACCATACCTATACTTTATTTTACTTATTTTTGTGTTTTTTTGGCTTCTTTTTGTGTATTCTAAATGTCTGGGCTACTTGAGTGAGCTATTTGGGGGGGGGGACAGGGAGGCGGATGTTGTGTTACACTGAGTTCCCTTTTCTTCTTTCTCTAGTTCCTCACAAAACCTGACCTTGTGACATGGCAAGGATGGAGGTACTCTCTCGACACACTTGGCGCAAGTTTTTTCATCATAGTGCTGCAGCTGCCCAAGAGAAGCTGCCCTTGCCAAAATCCTACATTTGGTGCAACATTTAAAGCACGAGTCCTGTCCCATATTGAATGTGGTATCCCTATCTGAGGAAATGGGCAGAGAAACTATGTAGCCTGATCTACAAACACATCCCACCTTCCCTTTTAAGCTCATCTTTTCTGACTACACACCTAACAATGGCAGCCTTTTAAAGTGACAGCATTAGCTTGCCTGAATCCAGAGACCCACCCTTGCTGTCTGGGCTCGTTTTCTTTCACTATCATTATAGGACTGATCAAGTTAGATGGGCTATGTCTGCCCATGGAAACGGAGCAACATACTCTCTGCACTGGGTTGTGGCCTAAGGTTTCCTTCCTGTAGATGGAGTCCTTGCACCTGAGAAAGGAGTTAGTCTGTAGGAGAACACTTCTTCTGCATGAGGTGAATGCAGCAGCAGCTCCTCCTTTCATTCTCATTCTCCAAGCTGGAGACGAAGGAGAGGTGCCACCATTACTGCCAAGGAGGAGTTGCCTCGGAAGCAACGGAAGGCCTTGGTGGTTCCAGGGTACCGTAGGCTTACCATATTTTCCCCCCCTCAAACCGGGACACCCCCCACAATTAATTAATTAATTAAAAAATTAAAAATCAATTTAAGCAAAGCGCCCCCTATTGCCGCACAAAGCGCGTAGGCATTTTTAATTATTTAATCTATGCCCCAAATAAATAAATAATTAAAGAAATCAATTTAAGTTTAAAAAACGAACGTGCCCCCTATTGCCGCGTAAAGCGAGCCCGCATTTTTTAATTATTTATTTAACCTTACAATAAAATAATTAATTTAATTAACTTACCCGATCCTCACCCGTTGCCACTGCCGCTCCTCCGCATTGCTGCTGCTGCTCCTCCTGCTGCTCCGAGGGAGCCGGTGAGAGACCGGGCGAGCCTGCGACAGCCTTCTCGGGCCGCGTGAGCCTCCGTGAGGCATGCACAGCCCGGGCTGGCTTTCGCTCGTCCGCTCTCTCGCCGGCTCGGAGCTGGTGAGAGAGCGGGAGAGCCAGCGACAGCCTCACGCGGCCTGGGCTGGCTCTCGCCGGCCTACTCACCCTTTCGTCGCTCGCCGCTGCCATTGAAGAAATGGGCGCCGGCATCTCTTGGCTCGCAAAATCTCGCAATCCAAGATGTCGGTGCCCAAATCGTGCACACACGATTCAGTTCAGTTCACCATGACAAGTCTTCTAATTTTTATATTTGGCACCATAACTACTTTACATAGGGCACGACATTTTTTTTTAATTCATGACAAATCATGGAGTGGGACCATGAAATTCAGTCAAATATAACTCTACTTAACTCCATGTCAAGAATATTGTTAATATAAAAAAGCAACACAGCCGAAGCTATGTTTTAGGATCAATCACAATGTATATAAAGCCCCTGATAAATATGATGAATGCTGAGCAGAAAACTGATCACTTGTTCTATGGCACTATGGAAACTATGGAAGGCACCAGTATGGAAGGCACTATGGAAGGCACCAGTTTCCTTTTGTAAACCTTATAAACAATGCCCAAAAAAGCTTTCCTTTTTCCCTCAACATTTTTAACTCTTCTTGTGAAAATATTCACTTAAGTGTTTAAGTTGCCCCATCTTGTTCTCAGTGACATCATTATAAAAACCCAATCTGATTGGCTATGCAGTGTTGTGATATCATCCCACTCATTGTGTGATCCCTGACAGGGTGGGATTGCTCAAATCACAAAATTAGGAACTTGGACAAAGTAAAAACCCAGAGGAAAACTTGCAGCAGTGGAAACAATGATACTGAATGAGATCAACAATACATGACTAGACAGAAAGTTCACCTCTACTATAACTGCTAGTTTCAATACAAAAATCTAAAGGGAAGAATATCCCACACATCCCCTATAAAGGTCATTTTACATCTAATCTGCCCCTGTAACAAAACACTTGTGAAGTGGCCTATGGTACTAATACCCTTCTATTTCTCCCTTCAGCTTTCAAAGTCAATGTTCTTTCTTCCTCTAATGTTAGAAGGTCTACATTGCAAAACTGTTTCTTGTAGCTTTGAACTTATGTGTTATACCAAACGTCTCCCCTCCCACTCACCTTCTTCAATTGGCTGTGCAATGCCCTCTCTTTTCCTAATTACAACCATCTTCAACATCTGAATGCTGGAGAGTAAGCATAATGCTGACTGGAGGAGGAGAGGCTCATCCTCCCACAGTTGTGGTTTACTCTGGCTACCCTGATGGGCACTTCAGTGTAAGGTGCCCTATTTTCCCATTTCAAGATGTGAACAATGACCTGATTAAGAGAAGCCGGTTTCCCTGATTCTGATTCATAGGTCTGCTGCTCATCCGCTACAGTAGGGGTCCACAAGAAAGTCAACTGGTTAGGAGCCAGTGGTCTATTTTTTCCCCTCTCTGGTAAATTCCAGTAAAGTGAACACTTGACAAGCAAAGATACCTCTCCCCAGCCCACCTGCAAATGATGTCATGGAATTTCTTGTGTGCCTGAGCTTCACTTCGCACAGTCAAAAAGTTTCATTAAAAAAGAAAGAGCTGGTTTGTTGTGAAATAACAAAGGGGAGTCTTTAATGGGTCAGGCTTGTGAAAACACCGCCAGACAAGCTAGGCCAATTGGGGTCAGTTAAGCCTCTCTCTTGACACAGGACATTAGCAACATTTTCCATGGGCTAAACACAACAAAGAAAACTTCATCTGGTTGCACCTCCAATACCTACGCAGCTTGTAATGATTTTTCAGATCTTGATATGAAACAGCACCATGGCACTGAGCATTAGAATCCTAGTCAGCAAAGGAACATGTTCATGCGCCAAGGCAGTGAAAGCGTCATTCTTCTCCATTTGTTGCATTACTTCATCCTTATCCAATAGCTATTTGCCTGCCCTAATCTTCTTATTGCTATGCCCCAATGGGGATTGGAGCTAAGCGCTGCCAACAAATGCAGATGGATTACTCAGATGGGGAAGGACATTTATCTTTTGCTGAATATTCTTTGGAAATATCAACATTGCCCTCTTCTTGCTGGTTGATTCATTTAAGGATTGTTCTTGACCTTTTTCTAAATAACCCTCCTCTCAGCTAAGTCACATGTTCTTAGATAAGAAGATGTGTGCTGCCGAGGGAGCTTTGATTATTTGCACAGTTACCAGAGTCTGGACTCTCTGAAGAGTCAACCACCATCTAAGTGCTCCCTTTTTTCAGGGCCTGTGACCAGGCACGACTGCCCCACAGTCGAAGGGAAAGGATACTGTGCTTCGTTCTCGTAGTTTGTGTGCCTCACAGCCTTCACAAGCCACACCTCCACCCACCAATGGTGCCACCAATAGGCTTCAGTCTGCAGAAATATGCCAGAACCTCAATCCATTTTGTCCCCACAGTACTACAGAAGTCGCCCCATTGATCTCAGCGGAACAACACAGAGAACTTCCTGGGCCAGAAAAAAAGTTTGAAGTTGGGAATTAACGGGAAAAATCCAGAAAAAAAAAAGTGGCACTGCAGTAACTGGAAAATGATGCCTAAATGTTGGTTAAGCATTCCTAACCTTTGGGTTTAAGGGCTTTGGGAACAATCCTGCTATCAGTCAGGCATGTGGGTCAATCCTATCGCAAGTGATAGAAACATGGCTAGAAATAGAAATTTGATAGAAATGATTGACGCATAAGTAACTGGGGGCAGGACTGCACTCTTGATGTTAATATTGTGTAATATGGGGGGGGGGGAGAACTCTGGTTCTCTTTGCTGTAAAAAGAGCAATAAAGAAAAACCACAACTGATAGGCCACCAAGGGAAGGAGTGGAGTTTTTCGTCTTCCTCTGCTTCATCAACTGACCAATATTGGAGACCGGGCCTCAGAATTCGCTAGAGAGTGAGGCCTGAAGAACTCACTACCACCGATCTCTATATTTTAGGAAATATTCAAATCTTTGCCAATGACATCATGGAAACACAGAAATGTGAATAGTCTCCAGAAGAGAATAGCAACCTTGAAACTTTAATCTCCTTCTCCTTATACATAACAGATGTAAAGTTGGACAAGCTGATAAATTCGAAAACTGTTGCAGGAAAACCAGGTGAATACATTCCTTCTCCTCAAGAACACCGTGACATTTTGCTTCGTGTGCCAAAAAAACACATTGTCCAAACCTTTAGAGTTGTGCACTGATGTACTAAACAGAGCAGAGAGAATGCAATGGAAAAGGAAGACGAGACAGCTGAAAGAGAAAAAGAAGAGCTGATATATCAGTACTATATCAGTGAGAAAGAGACAGAGGTGTCTCAAGGCTCACTATTGGCTCACAAGGCTCACTTCAAGGCTCACTATTGAACTAGCATCCCTTTACATATCAGTGATTAATAAAGTACATCAGTTAACATCTGCTCTGTTTAGTACATCGGCCTTTACAATAGTAAAGACTACCTTTCCTAACTGCATACAATTTAACAAACATAAACTGCAGGTGCCACTACTGGCCATATGACAGTTTTCTGACCCATTAGTGGAGTTTCTGAGAATTGCCAATTCTCATGATTCCGCACAATATGAAGACAGGCCGGTCCAGGGGTGAAGGGAGGGCAGACCGGGCGGCAAGGGAGGATGGCCATTGGCCACACTGGGTGGGGAGAGGGAGGGGATATCGGCGGCGAGCTCTGCTGATATCCAAAGCCGTCCTCTGGCCCGATGCAGCCTTACACGGAGGTCTCGAATGTATGCCAGCTCCAGAGCTGGCATACATTCGAGTAGGCCCATAGGGCTTCAGGCCGCTTGCACCAAGGGGACGGTTGTCCCCTTCTCTTGAGGTGTACCCGGGCTGCCCCAGGGCAGCCCGGAACCTGGATAGGATGTGGCAGCCGACCCTTTAGGCCAGCAGCCGCATCTCACTCAAGATAGGGCTGTGAAGCTCCGAAGGTGAAATATGCAACATCCACAACTTTGTACTGCTTGACAGCAAATGGAGCATTCCATACTTATTCTTCTCCTTAGAGGACAATGACTACAGATGCAGTTATTATTTGCTATTAAAGCCAGGATGGTGTAGTGGTTTGGGAGTCGGACTTAGACCTGGAAGATCCAGGTTCAAATCCCCGCTCAGCCACGAAGCTTCCTGGGTGACCTTGGGCCGGTCACTATCTCTCAGCCCCACCTACCTCACAGGGTTGTTGTGAGGACAAAAAGGAGGGGAGGAAATATGTACACCACTCTGAGCTCCTTGGAGGAAGGGTGGTATAAAAATGTGGAAAATAAATAAATAAATAAATAAATAAATAACAATGTGTTAATTTTTCCCGCCAGACACAGTTCTTATCAGTAAGATGTTTACAGTGATGTTTTGTTTACAGTGGTCAGGATTTATGACCTATCAATTTTATTAAAGATTGTCCTGGTATGGAGGATCTTCTGTTTTCTAAAATGTCCCCCCTCCCCCCAAAAGTACCATACTTTCTGAAAATTAAAAAGGTAGAGGTAGAAAGATTTCGTTCTCATGGAGCAACACAGAAGTGCGATATTCTTTTCCAGTTGCTTCACTACATCCACCACATTCATGCAAAACTGTACACAAATCATCACTATGTAAATCAGCCAAAGCCCTTTAGCTCATTTTCACATTGTGTGCTCTTCCATGTGTGTGTGTGTGTTTTTTTAAAGTAGTGTTGTTTAAAAGCAAAATTTTGGAAAGAACTTTAATCAATCATTCAAAAATCAACAAATATTTCAAATAATAAATACGTGCACAATATCTATCTATCTATCTATCTATCTATCTATCTATCTATCTATCTATCTATCTATCTATCTATCTATCTATCTATCGCAGTTTATGAGCTTTCACACACACACACACACACAGAGAGAGAGAGAGAGAGAGAGAGAGAGAGAGAGAGAGAGAGAGAGAGAGAGAGAGAGAGAGAGAGAGAGAGCAGACTGATTTGCAAGCATTTTGCCGCTGCCACCCCAGCCCCGGAATGGGCTGGCACGTTGGATGAGAACTTGAACACTGTGATCGTTAGTGTTTTAACAAGAGTATTTTGGCCAAGTAAAATTGCCTTGTGTGGCCTGGGAGCTGCCAGTTACTCCTCTTTGGTTTATAAAGTGCTGCGAATCAGTACACAAGCTACATGCAGGATCACTTTACTTGTAACTAAAACACATTTGATCTTTGAGAAAAATGAGACAGAGCATGGCAGCAATGCCGGACGTTTAACACTGTAGTTAGTTATTCTAGTTTTGTAATTGAGGGAAGCAGAACAGAAAGTAACCCAAAGAGAAGTGTGTCTGGGTCAATAGCTTCTCAATAATTCACTGAACTCTTTCATAATGTTGAACTGGGTGGCATTATCTAGTGACGAGAAGTTGCCAGCAAGGCAATTCATTGAGAGTTGTCCTGTTCTAGCCACCTCACCTAAGATTTCTTTACATGTGTAGTGGATTTTAGTTGACTGTAGCCAGGCATTAATTCAAACTGGGAGGCCCATTCAGCAAAGCATGGAAAGGTTGCAAGAACTATGTATGGGGAATCTCTTTTTCTCCCAGTGCTTTGTACTTTGTCCTCCTTTCTCATGCTGTGTGCAGACGCCTCTTTTGAGAAGCTCTATCTCTGACTTTCCCCCAGGTGACTGGCTGGGTTGTTGGCAGCAAGAAGAAGACAGTGTTGCCCCTGTCGCCATGATGTGGCCCACAAGAAGTGACACTTGCAATTCTCTTAATTCGATGAGCCATTACCCAGCTTGGCAAGGCCTTGCCTTGGTGATTGCTTGTGCTTGCTGCGGACGGCTCCATTTATTACTTTAAAATAAACATCTGATTAAAAAAAAATATGATGGTCCACCCCAGCCACATAATGTGCGCTGAGAAAAAAACTATTTAGCTACAGTAGCTAAACAGTGACTCACAGGGAAGTTTGCCACTAATTTAATTTTTACCACTTCTTGTACTCAATAATAGTTCTTTAGAGATCTGCCAAGCAGGAACTGATGTGTAGGAGAAACAACAGCATGGAAAGCCATCTTGTCTAAAACACATGTGGTGAAAACACATTTGTGCACTGCGCTTTGAGCCAAATGAGTTTTTCATTGCAGTGATAGAGGACTATCTGGTAACATGGCTGATTTCACTGCAACCAGTAGCACAAACACAAGTAATTCTGGTGTAAGAACATAAGAACATAAGAAGAGCCCTGCTGGATCAGGCCAAAGGCCCATCTAATCCAGCTTCCTGTATCACACAGTGGCCCCACCAGATGCCTCAGGGAGCACACAGCCAGTCGCGCCACAAGGATGCGCGTCACTGGGGAGCGGGGAGCGCGCGTCACCTTTAATGATGCAGCCCCGCCCCCGCGCATGATGTCACGCGCAGGCGCACAGCACCCCCCGCGCCATTTTCGGCTCATTTTGGAGCCAAATGGACACAGGGGAGGGCGGGAGGGCCGAAGCCAGATCGACGAAACGTGAGTTTCCGCCCTCCCCGCTCTCCCCAGGGGGTCGCGCGTCACCCGTCCATGCGCACGTCACCCCCAGTGGCCCACCCTCCCTGCCGCGGGCCAGCGACGCGCCTGCACACAGCCAACAAGATAACCTGTTTCCTGCTGCCACTCCCCTGCACCTGGCACAGTGAAAACCTACTTCTAAAACCAGGAGGTTGTCCATGGCTTGTAACCCGCAATGGTCTTTTCCTCCATGAATCTGTCCAAACCCCTTTTAAAGGCATCTAGGCCAGGTGCTATCACCACATCCTGTGGCAAGGAGTTCCACAGATGAATTACACGCTGGGTAAAGAAATATTTTCTTTTATCCGTTCTAACTCTCCCTCCACTCAATTTTAGTGCATGTCCCCTGGTTCTGGTGTTGTGCGAGAGGGAGAAGAATTTCCCTCTATCCACTCTCTCCATCCCATGCATAATTTTATACGTCTCAATCATGTCCCCCCTCCTCAGCCGCCGTTTTTCTAGTCTGAAAAGCCCCAAACGCTATAGCCTTTCCTCCATAAGGGAGGTGCTCCAGCCCACGAATCATTCTGGTCGCTCTTTTCTGCACCTTTTCTGCACCTTTTCCAATTCAGCTATATCCTTTTTGAGGTGTGGTGACCAGAACTGGACACGATATTCCAGATGTGGCCTTACCATCGATTTGTACAAATAGATGTATTTCTATTTAATGCCACAGACAAAGTCTGGTTCCTGCAAAAATAAAGGGCAAAAGCAAAATGGCTTCAACAAAGATCAAATTAGCTGATAATAGAGTTCCAAACTATCGCTTGCTTGCACCTGCTGTTCAAGAACTCCCAAACAGTTCAGTGTTAATAACCTTCCAAGTTTATGGCAAATCACAGTGAACAAACTAGGATGTCAACTCAACAACTTGAACATTTGCAGCCCCGAAGTGCTGATTTAGAACATGTAAGGGGAGAGACCATGTATCTTTCGGGGGGGGGGGGGTCCTACAATGCTACATGAAAAAAAAGACCATATCTTAAAGTCCTAGAAACCAAATGCTAGCTTGGTTAACCAAGAAATACTGTAGAAACTCAAGATGAGGAATCATGGAGATACCATTGTGATTAAGGTCCCAATTGTCAACGCCACATTCATGCCTGTAGATTCTCTTTTCAACTCTTTCCATCAGTCAATAGGCCTGAGTGGAAGTTTGTGCTTTCTTCTATTCATGTTCATTTTTTAGATTGTCTTGTTAAAATCATGCCACTTATTGAAGCTATATATTGCTTGAAGACAGGTTCTCAAGGCACATCTTAAATGCCCCCTTCATAAGTGAATCAGAAAATTCAGCTGATGACAGTGATAGCTTTCAGAATCTTCTAGACAAGGAGCAGCCATACTTTCTGTAATGGCAGCAGACAAAAATGAGTCTTTTTGCACCTTAACCTATCTTTTAGGTTATCTTTTAGGTTAGGTTAGTAACAGGTGGGCCCCCTTGTATGCACATTGGGCGTTACCACTTCCATAGGGACTTAAAGTACAGGGATTGGTTTGGCCAGGTGTATTATTTTATTTATTCAAATAATAATAATAATAATAATAATAATAATAATAATAATAATAATAATAATAATAATAATAATAATCTGGCTCAGTTGGTAGAGCTGCCGCCTTGTAAGCCTGAAGATTGGTGAATGGCCAGTTCAAGACACACCTCTGACAAAAAAAAGCTGTGAAAGCCTCTGTGAGGAGAGATGCCAGCTGCATCGGCCGAGCATGGGAGGCGACGGCCAGGGAGTGGCCAGACTGCAAAGGATACCATCTGGAATGCAGTTGTTCATGAAAGACTGAACATTTATATTATATACATGATTGTAAAGACCCCCATTAGTGGGGTTGGGAAAGCCTGCCCATGTAAACCGCCTTGGATTAAAGTCAGAGGAGAAACCCAATGACCAAGAAAGGCGGTATATAAATACTGTATATTATTATTATTATTATTGGATTTTTATCCCACTTTTCTCCCCCACAGAGGAACCCTCTGATGGGTGTGGGTCTTTGGTCGGTGCTCCATCTGCCTGACTCCTGATGCCCCCAATGACAGAAGATAAATCTGTCAATGGATTTAAGCCTTTGTAGCTAATGCAGTCTCTATGTACAAAGCAGAGTTGGCCTTACCATGAAGCAAGGTGGAGTACAGCAGCACCCAGATCTGAATGGTCTGTTGAGGAAGGAAGGCAAAATGGCACCATGCTGCTTTTCCTTTTCCCTTCCTAATAGAAAAGGAAAGAAGAGGGAGAGACTTAAAAGAAGGAAGCAACTGGGGGTGGGGTTTGTATTAAAAAAATAGAGGAGGGGATGCCATTTGGTGCTCTGCTTCAGGCAGCAAACTGTCAAGGGTTGGCACTGGTGCAAATTTTATACTCGGTATATCCCCAAGTATTAGATGCTGGAGACAAAGGGTTATGTTTCCCAAACCTTTTCAATCCATAGCTCCCTTGACATTGGCGACCCTTGGCCACGACGGCTCCCCATTACATTATGTTGATGTCTGCCAATTGGCATTGCATTGTATTCCAAGAGGATTCTGTGGCACTCTGCGACTGCCCTGCCTGGTATTCACGGCTCCCCTGGGAGCCGTGCCTCTCAGTTTGGGAACCACTGGGGTATCATCTTCATGCACAGTGTGTTAGGTGGCAGCATCTGACTGGGTCACTGCTAGAAACAGAATACAGGGCTAGATGGACCATAAGAAGGCAATGAGTATATTTTTATATTATCACTTATATATCCACTTGGTGAATACCTACTTAGAAGTAGGCTAAGGGCAGCCCAATCCTGTCTAGGACCGCTAGCAGTGTGCCAAAGCACTCTGGGCCAGATCCTAAGCAGGATTGGGCCAGTTCCAGTGCAGTTGAAGCACACCTCTGGGGAAAGGGATGTTTGTCCCCCGGGCAGTGCCCCAGCAGTCCCTAAGTGTCTCCTCAAATGTGTGCTGGCAAAAAGGCCGGTGCAAATCTGAGGAGCCGAGTTAATGCTGGCCAGGCCCGGGATGGAGGATAGGATTCAGGAGAGTGTGCCACCGAGGATCCCTCCCCCCTCCCTGACCTGACAGACCAATCACCCCCTCCCTTTCGCCCTTGTTTCGCCCTCCCCCCCCCGCCTGGTGCAGGACTTATCTCCGGTGGAGTTCTCTGTTAGGTGAAGAGTGAGAGGTGCTGGCCTCTCCGTCAATTCTGCTTACTCTCTGGGTGTCGGAAACGTGCCTTACAGCGCTACACAGGATTGTGCTGTGAGTAATACAGTGAAGGGGCAGGTGGGTGGTGGGTGGGGACTTCATATTAGAGAAGATCCTGTCAGATGTGGATCCTGGCATTAACATTCCTTTACTAACTGGATACTTCCCTAAGAATACAAGCATGCTCAAAGTGTCTCATGCTCCCTACAGTCTGATTAAAAAGTCCTCTGCA
The DNA here is from genome assembly GCA_026170595.1 of Plestiodon gilberti rubricaudatus. NCBI lineage: Eukaryota > Metazoa > Chordata > Lepidosauria > Squamata > Scincidae > Plestiodon > Plestiodon gilberti. The sequence goes on from JANXHW010000002.1 coordinate 145,300,395, forward strand.
AGCAGTGATTTATGGTAGGAAATTAGCTAACCTTATGGGCTTAGTCAGAAGCAGGGATTAATGACTTGCCTTTGTAGTAAGCATTGTTGGTTGTTAGATGTGTTTTGTTTGGGTATGAGATGTAAAATGGTTCCGAAATAGACCAGTGAGAACACCAGCAGCCCTTCGGTCACAACATGAGATCAGTGTGCCCTGTTGTCTCAGGAATGAGAGAGAGAGAGAGAGAGAGAGAGAGAGAGAGAGAGAGAGAGAGAGAGAGAGAGAGAGAGAGAGAGAGGCGGAGCAGAAGTCCTGGAAGGAAAGGAGGATTCTGCCGGGGAAAAGGAGTTCACCAAATAAACACAGAATTGAAAGGAAAAGGGCAGTGTGCTGTACACCCATTTGAATTTGAGAATACATGACTTGTACTATGCTTCATATAGGAAAGTGACAGCCCAATCCTATCCTTTCCCACCCCACTGATGCAGCCGCAACAAAAAGGTACACACTGTATATCCAGTGGGGGCGGGGGTGGATAGGGAGGCTTGGGAGGGGGAAGTGGAATTATTTGCCCTTACCCATCCATAAGTCTCCTGCTCCACAATGGTTCTCTTTGGACCTGTGCCAGCTCTTTAGCTGGCGCAAGTCCAAGGAGAAGAAGGGGCAGGGAGCTCTTCAATAGAGGGGATAGGATCCAATGTGTGCCCTTTCTGCCGCATCCAATCTCTCTTGCAGCCTCCCCGCCCCATTCTTCCCCCTCCCCACCCAGTTTCCCCCCTCCCCGCCCACCCCTGCCCCCATCACTACCTTTACCTTGTCCGGTGGGCATGGTGAGTCCAGCTGCGGAGTTGTGGCAGTGCTGCCTCATACAGCAGCATGTGCAAAATGTCCGCTGACGGACCACTCTATGCTCTGTTGGCAGCCATTTTATGACAACGGAACTTACTTTTGCTGTCGTAAACCCTTTTGCAGTACAGCCCAAAAATGGATAGACTGTTATCCTCTTAATATTAATGAGTGTATGTTTCCTAAACCCACTTAGAATCTTACTTTTCAAAAGGGTGTCTATATGTGTGTGTGATTGACTCCTACTTACATTTCCTGCTTGTCTGGACTCACAGGATTTAGACACAACAAGGATCCATTTTTATCATGATAGGGATTAGCCATAGCACTGTGGCAGAGCAAACTCTTGTTTGGCACAATGCTATTCCATCCTTCCTCCAAGGTGCTCAGGGCAGCACACATGGTTCTCCCTCATCCATTTTAACTTCATGATGGCCTCGTGAGGTTGATTATGCTGAAAAATGGTGACTGGTCCAAGGTCACACTGTGACCTTCATGGCATTGTGGAAATATGAACCTAGGTTTCCCCAGTCCTAGTCAGGCATGCTACCCACTGCACCGTACTTTGCATTCAGAAGTATCTACGTTCAATCCCAGGCAACTCTAGTTTATAAGTCCTCATGTATAGTATCAGGATCAGGACAGACTTCCACCTAGAATCCTGGAGAGCTTCGGCCAGTTGGAGAAACCAAAACTAAGCTAGATGGAGAAATAGCCTGACTCAGACTCTGGTAAAGGCAATTCTTGTTTATTTAGTTTTATTACTTTATTTATTTTAATAATGTATATTCCACTTTTTAACATGGGTGGAATCAAAGAACGTTACATTGTCATACTAATAGGCAATGAAAGTGGAGGTAGCTGAAGGAGGTTGCTACTGCCACCACCACCGCCATGGAAAGGTTCTGCCACCATCCTGCCACATTCTGCTGCTATCGCTTCCCCTCCTTCTCTGCCACTTATTCTAATCTTGCTGGGTAGGGAGACTCCTGGGAGAGGACCCCCCCCCCCCCCAGCCTCTTCAGTAGAAGCACTGGTAGAGGTGACCGGATTTCAGGCAAACTAGAAGCTTTTGAAGAGAACAGATATTTCCATGAGAACATTTCTCGATTTTGGCAGAATTTTTTTTGATTTCCCAGTACACATTGTCCTCTGATGTCCTGGGCCATTTGTATCACTGTGATGTCTCAAGAGATATGCATGGCTTGCAACAGTGTTCACCATAAAAGCTCTGCTGCTTTTCAGAAAGCTGGGCTGGAAGATCTAAAAGCAATATCTTGTCTTGCTCCCTGGCCTCCTGAATATGAGATTATTTTAAAAAAATGCTAACAATTTCAAGAAATAGAATGAAAAAGATTTTTTTAAATCCAGTTTTGAAAAAAAAAATGCATAAAAGCCATTTGACCCAGGTTTAGCCTCTTTTATCCTGTCATTTAATAAATGGGCATCTCTATTTTAGAAAGAGCATTAGCAGGAGCTGTATTAGCAGTCTCGGCACAGAGCCATTTTGCAGGAAGATTTGCCGGACAGACAATATATAGGCCAACTTAATGGGCTTCCAATCCCATCATCTGTGTGCCGGCTAATTCAAATTAAGCATTTGGAATGTGATAACTGCCCGATGCCCAGCAATTGTATTGTGTGTAAAACGCATGGTTTTAATGGTCCCATGGAAATAATGCCATGCAGCCTTCTCCTCCCTCCTCTGAACAAACCTTGTGTGATGTGTTGAGATACCTTGTACTGTAGAATTTTCTCCCAAATTTGGCTTTCCTCCCAATAAAAGAGAAGGCCATATGAATAATGTTGGACTTCAAGCTCCGCAGGGTAGCAATCAATGACTAATAAGAAGAAACAGAGTTATAACAGGGCCATTTCACTGATGCAAGGACATTTGTATCATAGGGTTTCACCACAAGTTACATGGAGGCTGCAGATGTGGCCCTGGTGGAAAGTGGTGAGTGAAAATTAGTTTTGTTAGCCAGTGGAAACAGAAGTTTGCCATAAATATCCTGATGTGTTGAGAACTTTTTGGAACTTGGCATCTGCATTTCTTTTACTTACTGATAGACCGTACCATTTCTCATCCAGTACATTTCTAACCAATGTGGCATAGACAGAGTGCTGGATGTGGACCTGGGAAAATGGAGTCCAAAAAGCTTTTCCTAGCATATAGCTCACTTGGTCAACCTTGGACACGTCCCTCTCCCAATCTAACTCACCTCATGGGCTTGTTGTCATGATAAGGGAAGTAGATTTAGGCTAGTCATGAAGAAGAATTTCCCAAAGAGCTGCCTGGCACTAGAACAGTCTGCTTTGTGTAATACAGGTTGATTACCCCTTATCTGGACATCCAAAATCCAGACTATTCTGAAATCCAGACATTTTTTGTGGCTATGACTTAAATAAAAAAGTTTTCCAACATCTGACTGGCATAGTGCAAGGCATGCTGGGGCACAACATTTTTTAAAATATTGTATAAAATTGCCTTCAGGTTATGTGTATAAGGTGCATATGAGACATAAATTAATTTCGTGTTTAGACTTGGGTCCCATCCCCAAGATATCTCTTTACAGCCCCTCCCCCGCTATCCGCGGATCCGCTACTCGCAGATTCACTTATCCGTGGATGGTGGGAGCCCCCCTCCCCGCGGCCCCCCATGCACTCTTACCTTAAAATGGTGTTCGTGTCTTGCTTTCAACAAACACTATAAGTAGCATGCTACTGCTTTTAGCACAGATGCAGGCTCAGCCAAAGATCAGGAAGCAGTTTCAATTTTTGTTTCCTGGTCTTCAGCTGAGTCTGCAACTTGCTACTTGAAGCGTTTGTTAAAAGCAAGACACAAACACCATTTTAAGGTAAAAGAATCACCAGGGGAGCGCACGGGGGGGGGGGCTGGGGACTGCGGAGCTTGAGACTCAACTCTACTGAAGACTCCATGGCCCATTTTGAGCAGTTGGTGCATTTGCACAACAATAAGAAAATGGCCGTGAGGGATGCAGGTCCCCCACAGAAGATACCATTCCCCCCATCCGTGGGTTCCCGGTATCCGCAGGGGGGGAGGAACCAATCCCCTGCGAATACTGGGGCCCTACAGTATATTTATGCAAATATTCCAAAATCCAGACAAATCCAAAATCCAGACATTTTCCCATCCCAAGTAGTCCGGATAAGGGATACTCAACCTGTACTAGGCATAGTGTCCCTACACTCTTTATGTACAGGAGTACAGCCCTCAATTTCTCCCCTCAGTAAGGATCATGCTGAGTGAAATACTATTAGGATCTCAAGAGTCCTTCTCGGCTGTACTGTCTGTGGAGCCAATCGCCACATCCAATTAACCGCTGCACAGAGAAGCGCCACATCCAATTAACCAGTGGCCAGAGAAGCGCCATCAGGATGAACTGAGCAGGGGGCAGGGCCAGTGAGTGGCCAACACAAAGTTATTTGTGCAAAGTGTTCCCTCTGTGTGTCAAGTGCCCTTTCATCATATTTCCCATTGCCAAAGTTTCCCTTGGAGAGACCAGAGAGGTAGAGCCCCATGCCGTGCAGCTTCTCATCTGAGAAGCGGCTCCCTGGCAGCGGCTTTATTATGGGGGTTGCTGTGCTGTGATTGGTTGCCAGATATAGTCTGTATCTTATGCTCCATTATAGGAAAGTGGGTGGGGCAGGAATACCATTTTCTGCTTCCCCTCTCCCCTTCCCCATTGTTCCTTATGGGGCTACTCCTACCTAAGCATTTTTCTGGAACTGGGGGCATGCCAGTTGTCTGAAGGGGGGGGGCTAGGGTATGGTGTACAATTAAATCCTCCTTATTCCTTCCATGTCCCTCCCACATTATGTCCCAATCTCCTCCCATTTGTGCTGGCATCTGAGTGATGTCTGAGTCACATTAGCCTGGTGTTTTTCTGGTGTTGTGCTGGCGGCTGTGATGCATCTGTCAGCGGGTGGGCTTCTACACTGGCAAGGCTTCCACTGCGCTGGCATACATGGAGATACACTGGCATAGCTTGGGGACAGGATTGAGCTGTAAAGCATGTTAAGGGTTTCAGAAACGGCAATAACCATGGTCCTGAATTTGTCTTCAGAGAGGGGGGGTGTTCCCAGTAGCAATGTATGGTTGCGATAGTTGGACCATAAGGAAGGCTGAGCGCCAAAGAATAGATGCTTTCGAACTGTGGTGCTGGAGAAGACTCCTGAGAGTCCCTTGGACTGCTAGGAGATCAAATCAGTCAATCCTAAATGAAATCAACCCTGACTGTTCCCTGGAAGGACAGGTACTGAGGCTGAAGCTCAAATATTTTGGCCACCTAATGCGAAGAGAGGACTCTCTGGAGAAGACTCCGATGCTGGGAAAGATTGAAGGCAAAAGGAGAAGGGGAAGGCAAAGGATGAGATGGTTAGACAGCATCACCGATGCAACGAACATGAAAATGAGCGAACTCAGGAAGATAGTGGAGGACAGGAAGGCCTGGCGGCATATGGTTCATGGGATCACGAAGGGTCGGACACGACTTAATGACTGAACAACAACAGAACATTCCAAGGTAGGTTATGAAACATCCCTGGACATTATAACATGCCCTATATGTTTTGGAAAATACATTTCCTGAAAATATGAGGAATGGGGATTCTTCTACAATCAGAAAACAATGTTCCCCCAATTTTCTCATCTGGTTCTCTGTTGCCCTATCCCAGGTGAGGCTACTGCACTTTCTCAACAAAGACTACACAGCGTACATTTTTCCCCTAATCTATGGGCTTTCCATACTTTCCATGTATATGTTGAGTAGAATGCATTGCTGTTAAGCAAACATCCAGTATGGAAAATATTTTGGTACATTAGTGTCATATCCAGTGGCAGAATGTGGTTACCCCTGCAACCTCTGATCAGTTTGCACAGTCTCTGACATGTCTCCGCTATGCAACCGGAGTTTTCCACTACTGAGAAATATCTTCACGCTAAAGCTTTGTTTACAAGGAGTTGATGTTTCCACTTACTGGAGCATTAAAGCAGTTGTTTTTTCCAACCACTAAGTAGATCTAAACATTAAGTGTTTCTTGAGTTGGTTTTCCAGTTCTCGGGCTGCTATAAACATTAACTTTTCTTCGTTTGAAAAGGACCCCTTCTAAGAAAAAAAGAAAAGAAGGGAAAAGAGAAGAAAATCTGCTGCTTTCACTTAGCCACATGTAATATAAAGATAATATTTGTAAATATTTTTTTCTTCTAAAAATACCTTGTTGTGCTATATTTATGTTTCATTCACATAATAAGTCAGTCAAGCTCTGTGCTTGGAAAAGGGCTGGTTATTTTGGTTGGCTGCTGTGGAGAGGCTGTATACCATGAAATCCAGTGCTCTTACTTACTACTGTCTGAAGAAGAATCCCGTTGGTTTGGGCTTATGGGACAAAACTTACAAGCATCAGCACTGCAGCTGATATTGACTAATTGAAATAAGAGTCCATGAGTCTTATTGGAGACTAGCGTCCAATGTCATTAAAAAATTCATTTAGCAAGAGAATAGAAATATGCTTTCCGTTTGGATCGCCCACTTTATGTTATGCTATTGTTGTCCAGCATTTTAAAACTGATTTTAGGGTAATGTTATGTTTAGTGATATCATTTTCATAGTCTTGATTGTACACCACTGGCTTTTTTGCTGGTTAGCAGGGCTGGCACATCCATTAGGCCAACTGAAGTGGTCGCCTCAGGCAGCAGATTGGGTGTATGTGTGCCCATCTCTGCCTGCCTACTGCCTGCCCACTGTGTTCCTCCTTCTCCTTCTACTCCCTGAACTGGAAAAGGAGGAGGGAGACAGAGAGGAAGAGGACATGTGGAGGGGAGGAGAGTGCTAAGCTATAACACTGGGGAGTGGGAGAAGCAGAGGTTGGCACATAATCGGGTAAGGCGCTTTTGTAAAATTTCTCCAAGCACTGTTTTAAAACAATTAGCAACAATCAGGTTGACGAACCAACATGCAGTCCTCAATATTTAAAGTGTTACCCATATTCCATGACTTGACTGATAAATGAAATCAGCTGTCAATTGCACACACACACACCCTACTCTGATGAAGCACGAGATAAGCAGTTTGGGCTTAATTTAGTGTTGGGGCAGGAGGTCTGGCTCAGTTGGTAGAGTTGCCGCCTCGTAAGCCTGAAGATCTGTGAACGGCAGTTTGAGACACACCACTGACAAAAAGCTGTGTGTGAGAGAGAAAGCTGCCAACTGCATGCTGCGTGAGAGGCAGAATGCCGTCAGCCGAGCATGGGAGGCGACGGCCAGTGAGAGGCCACACTGAGAAGGAAACCATCTAGAACAGGGGTTCTCAACCTGTGGTACGGGTACCCCTAGGGGTATGTGGACCTCTTGCTGGGGGTACGCCAAGCCCTGCCCCTTAACTGCCCCATCAGCAGCTAATTAAGTGTTAATTAGCATGGATTTTAAATTGTAATTATTTTCGGAGATCTTCTGTCTCTCTGATTTTGGTTTGCGGCTTATTTTTGTACTTTGGAAAATGTACTTTGGTGGGGTGGGGGAGGGAGGAGCTGATTTTGGGAAGTGTGACTTGGAGAAAAAAAGATCCTTGCATGTGTGTCCCTTTCTTACACACACACACACACACACACACACACACACACACACACACACACACACACACACACACACACGAGTTAAAGAAGACATTTTTTCACAATTAAAATTGTTTTAATACTTTTTTGTAATATATATATATATATATATATATATATATATATATATATATATATATATATATATATATATATATATATATATATATATATATATATTACAAATTTTGCAGCAGTCCTAACCATACTAAAACTCCACCCCCTTTTAGTGCAGGTCCCTTTCCCATGGACCGTCCCATCCTGGCTCTAAGCTGACAGTTGCCCTCAACTATCACAGCTTGTCAATGTCAACCCCTCAAGGGGATCAAGGAAGACCTGGATTGCACTCAGAGGCGTAACAGCCTCACTTGGTGCCCGGAGCACGGTGGTGGTGGTGGTAGGCGCTCCTATAGGAAATAGCGTGCTGCGGCCGACAGGCCGCGGCACGCTCCGGAGGGGGGGCGCGCTCCGGGAGGGAGGGGCGCATTCTGGGAAGGAGGGAGGGGCACGCTCCGGGAGGGGGCGACCCGGCGGGACCGCTCCTCCCCAATCGGGAGAGCCGGCTGGGGACGTCTTCCCCGGCCGGCTGCCCGGGGCCTTCTAAGGAAGGCCCGCTGCGCAATTTTTTGCGCATGCTCAGTCAGACTTACTGAGGGAAAAGGGCTGCCCTTTTCCCTCAGTAAGTCTGACTGAGCATGCGCAAAAAAATGCGCAGCGGGCCTTCCTTAGAAGGCCCCGGGCAGCCGGCCGGGGAAGACGTCCCCAGCCGGCTCTCCCGATTGAGGGGGCCGGCCGGAGTCGGACTCGGACTCGAGTCTCCGAGTCCGACTCGAGTCCGAGTCCGACTCGCGGGCGGAGCGGCGGGGCGCCCTTCAGGCGATGGCGCCCGGAGCCGGTGCTCCGCTTGCTCCGCCCTAGTTCCGCCTCTGATTGCACTGTCCCCCCCCCAACCCGAGCACCCTTTGACTTTACACTCCATGGTCAAATATGCCACCTGGACACATGGAATCACCTTGCTAGCTATGGTAGATAGCGCTGTGTGAGCATACTAGGGTTCTTCTCCTTTTCATAGTTGGTTATGAGGAAGCATTAATTATGCACATAGAACTTCCTGGTTGTATCAAGCCCATGCTATTTACATCCAAAACAGAAACAAATGATGTTATACCCCGTCCTTCAAGCAGCTAAATGCAAACAGAAAGGGTATTTTGTTGTAATCAAAAAACTGCAGAGCCAAATTAGACTAGCAAATTCATTGTGACGTTCATCATCAAATGCACAAACTGGTTGAAATAAGCCCAGAGAATGAAGAAAGGCACATGTCACAGTTTGACTGCTGAAACTAAGTAGGTGTGGCCTCAAAGTTGGTGTGGGTGTGGGACACTGGGAAATCATACATAAATTGGTCTGAACTACGGATAAAAAAATGCGTATATTCATCTGTAGTGGACCCAAGCATTCATGAAAAGAACTTCCAATACATTTTGAGTCATTTTACGAAAATGTTTGAAAGAGTTCATTTAAAAAAGGAGAACATTTGAAGAAGGCTTTCTGTGAAGGGTGACCAGACAATGGAAGATGAAACAACAAAACACTACAAATGGTTGGTGAGAGCAATCAAAAGCAAGACCCTGAAATGGTTGAAATTACCAACTAATACATAAACACAGAACATGCGTATTCTTTTTTTTTAAAAAAATTACAGGATATGATTTTTTAATGGACCTATATTTTAGGTACTGGACTATCAGCGCAATCCTGTCTAAGGATCCGCCGGATGGCCCAGGCCACCTGCCGGATCCCATGCTTCGCTGCAGGCAGGCTCCCGCCCGGCTGAAAATCTCCTCGGGGAAGGGGACGCTTGTTCCCTTCCCCGAGTGTAAAGGGTGCTGGGGCCGATCGGCTTACTCAGATTTCTGCCAGCAATTTTAACGGCTCAGCTGCCCGGCGGGGCCTGGATATGGCGGGAGCCATTCCCCCGCCTCCACCCGGGCCGGCTGGGCCTATAGCCGCCCTCCCTCTCCCGCCAAACCGCCCCCCCCCCCGTTGGCTGGATCCTTACCTGGGTCTGGCAGCGGGCGGGCGAGGCATCCGTCGGCGGAGCAGGGACTTCCCTGCACGCAAGTCGTTGAAAAAGTGCCTTACGGCACTTTTACGATAGCTTAGGGTGGCGGAACGCTCATTACACCTCCCTCGGGTTGTGCAGGATTGCGCTGTAAAGATGTTTGAGGCTATTGTACATGTTTTTACAGAGTGGGCATTTCCTAGTGGGTCGGGCATTGTTTTGTGAATTTCTTGGCAATACCCTGCCTTAAGAAAATCAAGATCTCTTCATTTCTTTTCTTCTCTGAGAACCTGGATTGACTAGCTGGAAATATTACTTGGTTTCTGTATTTGTATTGGATCGTGGATCAGAAGGAAGTTACAGTATGTACTGGCTTCTGAACTGAGCTTTCTACTTTGTGGTTCAGAAGTGAAGGCTGAGCAAAGTAAACCAGAGCTGTTTATACAGTTTTTGTTGACCTTACTAAATAAGAAATAATTGTTTACATGCCTGGAGGAAGTTTTATTGGGGTTACTTCTGAAGTAAAGTTCTTAAACTTTTGAATATTAACCAGCCATTCCACCCCCCCCCCGAATATCAGGTTGGGTTCAGTAGCCCCTGAAAGACAGATCAGATACTACTGTGGCAAAACACTCATGAGAGTTTTAAAGGTACTATTCCTGATAGTACCTTTGGAGTAGAATTGGTCTATTGTAGAATCTTGATTATGACCAGGTAGTTGAAGAATCTAGGCAATTCCACCTGGATCCTGCCAGCTCTGTTGGTGGAACACAAGGGCAGGGGATTTATGTTGGATTGGGCTGCAAGTCAACATCAGACAACATACTGTTGGATGACAACATGACAACCACCAGTCAAACTGCTCATCCCAACAATAAGAACAAGTGAAAGTTTAGAAAAGCTGATCTTAATGTTATGCTAGTGGGTGATACTGCTGATACAGTTATAGAATACAGTGTCCTTGCAGTTGCGTGTTATGGTCATCAGGTGGCCATTGTTGGTGAGAATAGAGAGTCTTGCATTGTTAGCAATGCATACAGATCCCAGTCTTTTATGTTGAAGCCTGGGACAAGCCGCATGCCAAACCACATCTATAACTCATAAGCACTACCAAGCTCCATAGGAGTAATGCGCCCCACATTACTTTTGTTCATGCTGCTACTGGTGAAATGAACACCAGAACTGTTCCATCAAGGCAAGAGAAAGGTATTCAAGCTTGAATGATCAAGTACAAAATGATCCATGTGCCAAGCAAGATGTCATAGCAGCCACAAGGGTGTCCTGTATGCTTGTTGTATGTGGTGCACATGGTGATGAGACTTTGTCTGAAGCCAAGTATGAATAATACTTCACTGGTATATAGGATTGCAGCCTTATGGCCCAATCCTATGTGGTCTTTACAACAGTGGGTCTTGTGTTCTGCTGTTGTAAAGGCCACAGAGGCTCCCTAAATGGTGCGTGCTACTGTGTGTGTTGGAGCTGCTGGTACAAATGGCCAGCAGCTCTGCATGCCCACCACCACCAGATCTGGAGCATGTCAGACCAGATAAGGTGCTCTGGAGGAATTTGGGGGCAGGGAGGGAGGTGAGCAGGGGATGGTTTGGAGGTTGGAGGGGTGAATCTTGGCAACAATAGCATGTTGTAGCATGTTCTCTATCAATGTTACTATCTTTTTCTGACTCTGGAGAGAGTCAATCCACTTAAAGCTGCCAATCATCAATGTTTTGTTCTGATAAGAAACAATTACAATATATAACTATCAGTGCAATCTTGTGCTTTGCTTTGAGTTCCATTGTATTCAATGGAACATACTCTCAGGACAGTGGGTATAGGATTGCAGTCTAAAGGCCCAATCCTTTCCTTGAAATACATTGGCATATCTCCACATATGCCAGCACAATGACAGCCCCACAGGCATGGAAGTCCGCCCATTGACAGATCTGCCATGGACACCAGGGCAACATCCAAAAAATGCTACACAACTGTATTGCCCAACCATTCCTTCCTTTTGCAACAGCTGACTTCCAGTCACCTTCACTTCTGCCTTGGTCTGTGGACTACTTTTGGGGCCCAATCCTACAGTGGCATTCCTACGCTCCCCCTGGGGGGCTGCTGTTGGATAGGATTGGGCCCTTGGCACCTATGTTGTCTTCACCAGTGGGTGGGACAGCTTTTCAGGAGGGAATGGTGATAAGACCCTCATCTCAGTCACATGCAGAGAACATCAATAGTGTACCTGTTTTTTTTTTGGTGACTGTATTAGTCATTGAATTAATAAAAGGAAGCATTTCCCTGGTTGTTCTGGTCGTTTTATTCAGTTAACAAGAGAACAAGGGGTTGTCCTAACGTTTTGCTCCTAAACCATGAGGAGCATTATCAAAGGTACAACAACTTGCTGTCTGCTCTAGTTCTTCTTAGCACAAGTTGTTAACAGTTGGAAGATTAACTGCTGCCAGCTGTTAACAACTTGTGCTAAGAAGAACTAGAGCACACAGTAAGTTGCTGTACCTTTAATAATGCTCCTCATGGTTTTGGAGCGAAACGTTAGGACAACCCCTTGTTCTCTTGTTAACTGAATAAAATGACCAGAACAACCTGGAAAATGCTTCCTTTTATTAATTCAAATATATGTACCGGTCGTGAAAACCTCAGAGCATACATTGTCTTAGCCATTGTTTAACTTATTTTTACTGTTCCTCTGGTATCCATTTTGCTTTCCTCATTGCTTGTTTCCAGCCAGTCAGGGATCATGAAGTGAACCAGATAATACCTCAACATTATATAACCAATCAGACTTGTTAATACTGTATATAGTTGTCCCTGCTGGTACAGTATGCAGCATTGTGCTCCTTTGCTGGTGGTTGTGAGAATGGAATGCATCCTTGTATTCCCAGTCTTCCTGCACTGCATTTTGTCAGGTTCCTTGCTTGTACTCACAGTGCAACATGACAAGGAGCATTGCTGTATGATTTGACAACATCTCATAAGCTCAAGTTGCTTATGGATATCTTGTATAGTGCAGCTCTAGAACATCTCTTCAAGAAGATCCAGACCAACTGGGCATGTTTGTCCTATGAAAACCACTTGCATCACAATGAGTTTGCAGTGATTGATATCCTTGTGGATGGCAGGGTTTTTTTTTGTGTGTGTGCTGGTTTTCTGTCGAACTACAACTTTCTGGAGCTCTCTATTCTCAAAGCCAGTGGAAAAGGAGGTACTAAAATAACATACTGCAAGGTAATTAAAAGCTTACAGTATATTTAAGAGTGCTTGGAATAACAATAGGTGTGTCTTCTAATTTCATAAATTACATACTTTCATAGTGAAATCAAATATTCCCTAGAGGAAGCACTGTACATCTATTTTTGCCAAAATAGACTGATCATATTGTAACAGCTGGAATTTATTCAGGCTTATTTTACAAAATATTAGACCTGCCAATCTGCCATCCCTTTCATCTAGAAATATGAAAGGACTTAAGGGTGGGTTTCAGCAGACTTGCAAGGATGGTGAGGAAAACCACAGCCTGGGAATCCAGGAAACTTTAAAAGACAAGCCAAGGATGGCCTAATATAAAGTGCATCTTCTGTACAGGGAAATAGTAGGTTGGATCTGCAAATATTTCCCATAGATGGCAGAATTATAAGATTAGTGTTGTATGTTGTCTTATGAAGAAAGCAATCAAACAACAGGTCAGGTGTGCTCAATATGGGCACATGGGGCTATATTGCCACTGTGTTTGTTCATTAGTTGGTGCCTTGCCCTTTTCAATCTCCAGTGTATGAGCCCCTCTATAACATTTGTCTATGAAGATGCATTGATGAAGGACACTTTGGATCTGAAGCCCTACTGGCCTTAGAACAGAAACAAGGAGACAAATTCCAAAGGTGCAAGTGAGAAGACATGCATCACAAAAATATTGTCTTTTTTTTTTTTTAGGTCCAATGTGTTTTGGTACTGTTGCCCTCCTCTTGGGCACCAAAGGCAATATGTCATCAACTTCCACTAACTGTTATGGGACCCTCTGGAGTCCAGGTCCTCCACTTCTGTCGTTTGCTGTTTTGCATATTGACCTCCCCTTTTCTCCTGGCCTAGGAATAACAGATGCTATGATGATTGGAAGTGCGGACACCATTGGCATTGACCAGATCTATTTAGGACACAAATCCCTATTCTCCTATATATTCTTCAAATATAGATGGGTCAGTTAGGATACTGTAACTTTGAGAGAAGAAAACTAGCATCCAAAGGGAAAGAAATCAGGGAGAAGATATTACATATTCATCTTCCTTACTCTTCATACATAAGAATCTCATTAGGCATTTTGTCAGAGATTGTTCATATAATATCTACATAGCCTTAGATTCTGAAATTGAAACCTATGTGTTCATGTCTATGTTCTTCATAATGTAATATAAGTATGTCTTTGCTTATAAATATACCCATGAAATCTGACCTTGTCCCTTGTGAAATCTGACCTAAATTCATTAATGTCAGAAAAGTCCTGCATATTCATAATCACTCTTGGTTTATAACACAAAACAATTATCTAGTTTTACTAGAAATCCCATCAAAATGGCTGCAGGATAATATTTTATAATTTTAGGAACATAAATTCCTTCTTTTGAGACTGCATTAATTTCTTTGTAATTCTTGATTTCTTGTAATTCCGTATGAATTTCATAAATACTATTTATGTTGCATCCAGATATTTTTGAGATGCTGTTAGAGGTCCTAAGAGGAATACAAAAAGAAATATAGGAAGAATTTTTCATTTTGACTGCTGCAATTCTCCCTGACATTTTTTGCTTTCCCCATCTTCCTAAATCTTGCTTGGATTTCCTGAGTGTGGGCTCTAAATTAAGTTTAACTATTTATTTAACTGAATTAGAGCAGTGGTCCCCAATGTCTCTCCAGCCGCGACTCACCTGGTTCTCAATCAGGATGCACTCTCTGGGCCTCAAGGGCCTCAGAATGCCTCTGGCAGTGATCAGAAGTCACTTCCATGAAACCAGAAGTAAACTGGAAGAGACTTCTGGTCGCCGCCAGAGACGTTCTGAGGTCTACAGAGACATGACCCGGGAGCAACCTCCAATTGCGTCCGGAGGGCTCCAATTTGGCAGCCAATTTGACACACAATAAGACGCAAGGGCGGGTGAGTGGGTCTAACTCCGTTACTCACCATGCATCAGGCCACAACCCACCTAGTGGGATACATTACAACCCACAGTTTGGGAAGCACTAAATTAGGGAATATTATTCTCAAATAGTTAAGACTTTTAATTTTCCATTTAGATGTGGTTCTCTTCTTCAGTTCCTCCTGCATTTCTATTTGCCTGTTTGCTCCCAACATTCTAGATTTTGACTTACAGCCCAATTGTACCTAACTCTCAGTGTGGAGATGCAGCGGTGCCAACGTGATGCCCGCTGTATCCTGCAGGGGAGTTTCGGCATGTTGAGGCCTCCTCGGGGGAAGGGGACATTTGTTCCCTTTCCTTTTCTCCCTTTTTGAAGATTGGAACAACATTAACCTGTCTCCAGTCTTGAAGCAACTCTCCCATTTTTCAGGATTTCTTACAGATAATTTGACAGACATTCTGAGAACACATCAGCAAGTTTTATTAGTATTCTAGGGTGCAGTTCATCTGGTCTGAGTGACTTGAGGTTATTGAGGCCAATTGGATAGTTTTTTGCCTGCTGTCTGTCAATCTTAAACTGCAGACCTGTCCCGTTCCCATTTCCACTACTCTTGTGAGGCTGCACACATCCCCCCCCCCCCAAATCCCCCTTTTGGGAGAAGATGGCTGAAAGTAGAAGTTGAGCAGTTCCACCTTCTGTTTGTTAACAGACATTTCCCATTCTTAATGAGCAGCAGTCGTACCATTTCATTCTTCTTTATTGCTGAACCCAGCATCCCTTGTTCCTGTTCACTGCAAAGAGAAGTGACATGGAGCAGGGAAGCTGCCCATCATGCTCATCATACGGTAAAGGGAAAGGGGGAAAGGGAAAGGGACGGGTTCCAAATTGCTTTTTCCTGCCTACTTGGTGCTTCGTAACCAAGCATGAAGTTGTTTGTTCTTTCAAGTTTTTAAGCAGAAGATATGATCTGTATAGGAAATTATGAATAGTCTCATCACCTCTCCATCATGAGGATACAATTCTAAGGTTGTTTCCTAAGAACTTTTTCCACTTGCAGAAGAATTCCGGCACCTTCTAATATCTGCTCTTGAGGGTTCCCCAGTGCTCAAGAACAGATTTTCAGGAGATGCAGGGGTT
Organism: Plestiodon gilberti rubricaudatus; assembly: GCA_026170595.1. Lineage (NCBI taxonomy): Eukaryota > Metazoa > Chordata > Lepidosauria > Squamata > Scincidae > Plestiodon > Plestiodon gilberti. The sequence goes on from JANXHW010000002.1 coordinate 145,316,194, forward strand.
TGATCAGCAAAACCACTCATCCCCCCTTATGCAAATGGGGCTTCTTCCACAAACAGAAGACATTAGGATACAGCTCTTACAGCCCAATCTAATCCCCCGGCATGCTAGAGCATGCAGCCAAGCCAACGGAGCACATGCCGCATGCTATGGTGCGGGCAGCGGCTAGACGGCCAACAAGAGGTAAGTACTGTTTTACTAACACCTTGGTGGGCCATCTGGCCAAGTATCGGTCTCCTCGGACCCATGCCAGCTATTTTGCTGACATATGTCCAAGGAGAGGAAAGGGGTGGGTTAAAAATGGGGGATAGGATCTGGCATGCACCTTTACTGCCGGGATCCATCCCTCTAGTCTGCTCCTCGCCCTCCCTCACCTTGAACCACCCCTCCACCCACAACCTCCCCTCACCCCAACTTATCTGGGTTGGCAGGGGCCAGGCTTCTTGGTGGCAGGTCCATGGAGCTGCCAACTGTTTCTGCCGGCGGCTCTGAATCACCCAGTAGTGGCATGCCATTTGCGGGGGCGCCACTGCATTTACCGCAGCAGAAGGCAACCTTAGCAGAAGGCAACTGTAATAGCCGGCCCATAAGATTGGGCTGTTACTAATGCACCATGAACCTTATCGGCACTTACTCTCCAACTGAAATCTCAGCTGTTTCCCCATGGTTTAATACTTTTTGTGTTTCCAGGAGCAGAAAATGGGTTGCAAGGTGCCTTATTGCTAGTCCATAAAATGCAAACAGCATCCTGTCTCATCTAGCCTCTGAAGTTCAAACTGGTGCTGGCCAGAGATCATGGAGTGTTCTTAAAGGAGTTTTGTATTCTGTACTTTTATTTTCCATGGATCTTGCCAAAGGAGAATTGTCTCCAGGACCCCCTCCCATCCAATCCAATCCCCTGATTTTTTTTTCATCTCTGCTTTTAGCCTCTTATTTTCCATATCTAACTTGGCTCACAGATTTTCTCTTCTACATTTACTTCTGTGGCTGGCTGCTAATTTTACTGTATGTCTTGGGAGTGTCCAACAGTTAAAGGCCACTGAGGAAGTGTGCTATGTCTGTTGTATAGAATGTTATGTTTATTTATTGGCCATCCTGGGCTGTCTGGATGGATATCTGAGGAGTGAGGAGAGAAGCGGGTCTTTATCCTGTAGCTGAAAAAGAGAGAGTTTGTGCAGGTTGATTGGGTGGGCTGAAGTTATCCTCCCACACTCTCCAAAACCACCTCAAAAACTGAGATATTATTGGGCCACTGGAACTCAAGTCACTATGTACTCAAATGAAGTAGTAACATGGTCAGTAGAGACTGTGGTTCAGGTACATTAGCATGAACAGAAAAGTGCAGCTTGACAATTGATTGGCCCACTCTAGCAAGCTCCCTTGTTGCCTGGGCCCGCCTTCTCCATAGAGGATTGGTTCTGGAAAACAAAATGGAATGTCTTTGGTTCAGTGCCAACGGATCAAAGATAGTCCTGCTCCATAGCCTACAGTATATTAGCTCCTTGCTAATTAGTGGGGCCAGGGGCCAAAGGCTATCTGCAAGACTGGAATGACTATTGCCCTTTGACAAAAGGTTTAAGGGTGGAAGATACTTCGTGCCTTTGACAAAAAGGGAGGCATGGAGTGATGAGCTGAATTCCCTGAAGACACATTTGCATCAGCTCTTGGGTGGTTGGCATTATTAGAAGAAGACCAAGGAGCAGGCACGTCGCTAGAGCGAGGCGTGGGGGGTGGACTGCCGGAGGTTGACGCGCGCAGAGGGTGATGCGCGCACCCACGCGCGCATCACCTCCGCTGTGTGCGTCACCCTCTGGAGGCTCTGAGACCGGGAGAAGGCCTCGGAGCGACCTCCCCGGCCGACGCTCTAACAAAGGCCCAATGCGGCGATACGTAATTTATAACGTTTTTCGCGCATGCGCAGAACGTTTCACGTTGTGCACATGTGCGAAAAATGTTATAAATTACGTATCGCCGCATTGGGCCTCGTCATTAGGCCTCGGACAGCCGGCCGGCGCGGATGTGTGGAGCCATTTTGAGGGGGGAACGGGGGGGTCACTAGGACGGCGCGCGTGCCCCACTTTGGGGCGGCACGCGCCTAGTGACGCGACTGCCAAGGAGTGCTTGCCTGAGCAGGACTCTTGGAGTTAACCCCATCACAGAGTTGCAGTATACTACCCACAGATGACACATAGCTTCATTATTTTGTCAGTTGCTGTATCAGGTGGGAAGGGAGTGGGTTGCAGATTTGTGCTTTGTGAAGAAAACCACAATGCTCAGTTCTGTTTGACATTTGCTTTGCCTATAGACAGGTTATTTTGTTTTAATTCCATTTTCTCCTCATCTGACTCTACCCCACTTCCCTATACTCTATTCTCAGTCTGAGTTTGAGAGATTGTATTTCTTTTTGGTATACATACAGTTGGACCTCACTATCCATGGGGGATCTGTTCTGGACTCCCCGCGGATAGCGAGGATCCGCGAATACCTTAAAAATGCTGTAAAAAGGAGGGAAAGCCAGCCAATCCCCGTTTCTACATTTAAGTAGCCAGACTGTGCTGTTTTCAAGCCTCTGCAGGCACGGACGTCACTTTAGCGTGGCGCGGGGGGCGGACCGCCGGAGGGTGACGCGCGCAGAGAGTGACGTGCCAATTCCATGCTCGGGATCATTAAAAAAGGGATTGAGAATAAAACGACCAATATCATTATGCCTTTGTACAAATCGATGGTAAGGCCACATCTGGAGTATTGTGTCCAGTTCTGGTCACCACACCTCAAAAAGGATATAGCTGAATTGGAAAAGGTGGGTGCAGAAAAGAGCGACCAGAATGATTCGTGGGCTGGAGCACCTCCCTTATGAGGAAAGGCTACAGCGTCTGGGGCTTTTCAGCCTAGAAAAAAGGCTCCTGAGGGGGGACATGATTGAGACGTATAAAATTATGCATGGGATGGAGAGAGTGGATAGAGGGAAATTCTTCTCCCTCTCGCACAACACCAGAACCAGGGGACATGCACTAAAATTGAGTGGAGGGAGAGTTAGAACAGACAAAAGAAAATATTTCTTTACCCAGCGTGTAATTGATGTGGTGATGGCATCTGGCCTAGATGCCTTTAAAAGGGGTTTGGACAGATTCATGGAGGAAAAGACCATCACAGGTTACAAGCCTTAAGCAACCTCCTGGTTTTAGAAGTGGGTTTTCTCTGTGCCAGGTGCAAGGGAGTGGCGACTGGACACAGGTATCTTGTTGTCTTGTGTGCTCCCTGAGGCATCTGGTGGGGCCACTGTGTGACGCAGGAAGCTGGACTAGATGGGCTTTTGGCCTGATCCAGCAGGGCTCTTCTTATGTTCTTATGTTCTTATGTCACCTCCGCTGCGCGCGTCGCCTTCTGGAGGCTCCGAGGCCGGGAGAAGGCCTCGGAGCGTCCACCCCGTCCGGCTGTCAGGGGCCTTCTGACGAGGCCCAATGCGGTGATACGTGATTTATTACGTTTTTCGCGCATGCGCAGAATATTTCTCGTTGTGCGCATACGCGAAAAACATAATAAATCACGTATTAATGCATTGGGCCTTGTCATTAGGCCTCGGACAGCCGGCCGGCGCGGATGTGTGGAGCCGGCAGCGGTGGGGGGTGTAGGTCCTTTGGGGCGACGCGCGCCCTAGTGACGCGCCTGCAGGGCTTCTGCAAGTTTAACAACCCACTTCCAGGTCACACAAAGGCTCTTCCACCCTCACAGCCTTGCCCCAGGATGCATTCTGGGACAAGGCTGGGAGGGGGGAATAGCCTTTGCGCAACCTGGAAGTTGGGTCGTTAAGCTTACAGAAGCCCTGCAGAGGCTTGAAAAAGGAGTGGTTTGGCTACTTAAATGTAGAAACGGGGATTGGCGGGCCACTGCCGTTCTGTTTACAATGTCATAAATGTACCTTTTCTTTTAGGGCCTAGTTCCGTGAGTGATTGAATATACCTGTATTCTGCTCTCTTTGATTATTGAGTCTCCCCCTACTCCCCGCTATTGTCTTATCCCCACACAATAAAGGTTATCTTGGTTACACTTTAAACCTCGTCTACTTCTGTCTTGTATAGCATTCCACTGAGTTGTGCCATTGGTTACTGCACTCAATCCCTGCACACATATGATCCATATGCACGTTACGTGTGTCTTAAAAGCACACACGGTAACAACAATGCCTGTCTGTGAATCTATTCTTGGCCTGCCTTTTTTTGTGCCCCTCCATCATATGTTTATACTTTTTGTTTCCATTTACCATTACTTTAGATAAGAGTTAAATGTGTCCATAAGCCTTTTCTAATAATGTTTAAAGTGGGGCCTTCTGGTCTTGTTTATATGAAATTTGGCATATCTTGGAGTGGTCCTAAATTGCCTGAAATAAAGTTAGACAGAAAAGTATAGCTGATTCTGCCTCTGGAATGCAATGGGGAACAAATGAAGCACACAAATGTCATGATGATCAAAGTGCAATTTAAATGAATAAATGCCAGTGAAAATGAGGCTTTTAGCAATGAAAATGAATGGAGACATACAGATGAATTTATTTATTTTTGCAAACACCTACTGCTAACTTTCCATCATATTAATAATTTGTACAGAAATGAAATTTCGTTTGCAGCATATGGGGTCCAATTGGCCAGGATAACTGGGAACAACAATGAAGGCATGCCACCTGTGTCATTTATGCAATGCTGTGCTAACTATAACAGCCGGCAGCTTAATACCTCTTTATTCACTCATATCCAGTTTCATACATGCTTTGTTTTGCTTGTTCTTGGGATATGGTTAATCACCCCATTTGGGGGTTGGAAGAACTTTGTGTAATCTATTCAGATTGTTGTCAAACACTTCTTTTCTTCAGGCAGAATTCATAGGAACACAGGCAGCTACTTAATACTGAGTCAGACCCTTGGCTCATCTAATTCAGCATAGCTGACACTGACTGGCAGCAGCTCTCCAGGGTTTCAGGGTTACATGTTCAATATTTTATTCCTGTTTATTTCTGTTTCATTCAATGCATGCAGGGGACATGCATTTAAACACATGTACTTGGTGCTATGCACCTGCCTAGAGAGCAAAGGGCCAGACAGGTAACGTGACTATTAGAAGAACTGCTGGCAAGAGGTCACAGGACCTCAGGCCAGGAATGCCAAAATTTCTGATCTCTCATTTAAAAGGTCATTTAATAACCCCTCCCACTCCTTAATTAATCGAAGGAATCGTGTACTCCAGAGTTCATTGGAGCCTGACCACTGCTTAAATGTTAATGTAGTTTTCACACCTTCAGAATGGAGATGAAGCTTTCCAGTTCTGAATCCTGCTGGAAGAGCATATTTAATGGTTTTTGACCCTAGTCACTTCCCTAGACTCCTGAGTTTGGGAACGACAACTTTTGTAACACCTCCAACAATCCTCACCAATCTCATGATTAATCTCAATCTAGGAAATGGTCCATCAACCATCCAACCAGCTATCACACCCTCAGCTACGTGGCAGGACAAAGAGAAAATCCATCAGGGATCCCTGATTAACAACAGAGGACCCCCTCCAGTCACCCCACCTAAGAATCCCATAGGATTCTATGAGGCAAAAATCCATTAAAAATCATTGGCGTTAGTGCTTTGCGTGGTTTATCCTTCACTCCAGCATCTGTACCCTGCCTTACGGAATCTGGATTGTTAACCCACTGGTGCTGTGACAAGTCACTCCTGTTCCAGCCTCCATTTGAGAACCACCATGCCAGCTGGTAGGCACCCAGGACGATAACATCCCGCAACTCCCTTTCCTTTCTGGTGTCTCTCTTTCCCTTTCTCCCTGAGTGCTACCAAACTGCTGAAGCCAGTATGGGCTGGTCAGCCAAACCTCTCAGGCCACTTCCATCTCTAAGTGTCCCAACCTCTTCTCTCCCTCCTGGAAAGAAAGGCAGCTCAGTTCCCTTGCCCAGCTCCATTCAAGGCTACTACCTCCCTTGCATGTTAAGGGCTTGCTTCAAACTCCTCATTTTGTCCTTGAGATCCCTCTTTGTCCATGGAGTTTTTTATGTGTTCAGCCCTTGCTGCCGCAACTCCTGCACTGCAACACTCCCAGGCATCACAATAAAGGAATGGTGACTTTGATCAGCCTCATCAAGGGCACACCAAATCCCCACTATCTTTCCTTGTCTTTTTCGTGTGTGTGTGTGTGTGTGTGTGTGTGTGTGTGTGTGTGTGTGTGTTAGATCAGCCTCAGGTCTCCTTCCATACATTCCCTTGACCAATCCCTTTTGTCTCTCAAATTAGGGCTTTTTGGTTGGCGATTTCAGGCGGCTCTCTTAAAGGGCCTGTCACATCCATCAAGAGAGTTTGTTCAATGGGAGAGACAAGCTTCCGCATCATAAGTAGGTGAAGTGCTTTCATGGCCTGGTCTTAGGCTCACCCCTTGCCTGTAGTAGCCCTCAGTTCAGGCTATAGAGGGCCATTCCTAGCCACAGCCTTTTGTCACGGTCTGAACCATCTGTACCCCACTTCTTTCCTCCCTAGTAATCCCCTTGACTTTCACCCCTTCTTCCTTCCCTGTACCCCAAAACTTTCCCTATCTTCTCCTGTGTTCTTCTGGGAAGCCCAACTAATCTACTTACATCCCTTTTCCTTCCCACATTCCCCCTTCTTTGTTGTGCCCCTTCTTAGAACTATTTATTAACTCCTTAGAAGGAGTTCCTTTCTCCTCTCCTCTCCTCTCTCCTCCCTCCAACTGCTTTCCTTAGGGCTCCACTGTGTGTGCATGTCAGTGGCAGAATCCACCTGTATAGTTTAAGAGTGAGTGTGATGGGATAGTGAGTCCCAGTTCAACCCCCCTGTTTTTGATTTTGGAGCACTTTGACAGCCCAGCTATTGGGGATTGAGGTGCCATGCAGAGCCTCTATTGACAGCAGAAGGCACTTCTGCTGGTTGTCGATGGAGTAATTTCCCTTTCCCCTCCAAGTCTCCCGATCCACCCCACCCTGCTGGATACAGCATGCCCCTTTTTGGAGTGGCCTGCATTGGCAAAGGGGGTGGGGGGGGTGGGAGGATAGGATTGGGCTGTCAGTAAACTATGGTGCACCTTTGCTCTTGTCTCAGTTATCCTTTCACTGCTGAATTGCATATGTGCCATTGGCCAATACACTGGGTCCCCACACAAGATTGTTCCCCCCCCCCATGTGCGCATATTACTTGAGTTTTAGAAAGCACTTCTGGTAAAAAACATCAGATAGAATTTTCCTCTGCTGCTTCTGGAGATGCCAGACATTGAACCTGGGATTGTCTGCATGCAAAACAGGTGAAATTCCACTGAGCTACAGTCTCTCCCAGTTCAATTGTTCAATCATTTTTAAAAGCGTAGACTAAGTATACACACTGTGCTTGCTGTGTTTCTTGGAATAGGAAGAGAAAGCGGATACCTGGAGAGCTCACAAGCAAGATATGAATGAAACGGGCTTCTCCGTTGTTTTTCCCCAGAGGGGATATGCTATATCATATTTTCAGGTTCCTTCTATCTTTGACTCAGGTCTCAGGGCCCAATCCTATTGGGCCCATGTATGGCCAGAATGCGTGTTCTGGCAGCACTGTGTGCTTTATGGCTGTTGCAAAGTGACCCACCATTCTGCGCAGCCGGGCCACCGCCTCCAGAGAAAACAAAGAGACCAATTTATTAACTTTTTTTTTTAATACTGTGCGAGCCAAGAACACAGTTTGGTGGTATGCAACAGCTTCAGGATATTTTCAAATCTTTTTCTTTTTTAATTTCACCAGAACTCCATAAGGCACTTCCAGGAGCAAATCGGAAGTGCTTTATGGAGGACTCTGTGGTTTATTCTGAGAGGCCTGCAGAGGTCAGGAACAGGCCTCCGGAGAGGCCTCAAACTTAAACATTTCAAAAGGTAGGGAAAGGCCTACTTGACTTGACAGGCCTGCTTAATGATGAGGTTCGGGGAACGTATACCCGTCGTTAAGTGGGGGACACCTGTATCTTGCTGTCTTGTGTGCTCCCTGAGGCATCTGGTAGGGCCACTGTGAGATACAGCAAGCTGGACTAGATGGGCCTTGGCCTGATCCAACAGGGCTCTCTTCTTATGTTCTTATGTCATAATGCTGCAAACGATCTACACAAAGTTAATTGTGCAACAGAGTTTGAAGTAAATACTTTCTGGCTCAGCCATTTATAGGCAGAAGCTGTTTTGGAAATTGAATAGATGCCTACTTTTTGGACTTGTTCCAAGGCTCCTTCAATGCCTCAGGATTAGGCTTATCATATGTCCCAGAATGGCTGGGACAGACACGGATTCTGGGGTCCTGTCCCGGGGTCCCGGGGTGTATGGCAGCTGTTCCAGGTCCGGAGAACATTGAAGGGAAAAAAAAGAACCTGGGAGTCTTGGTGCCGCGACCGGACCTCTTTGTGACGCTCGTGCCGTGCACCTGCGCGGCTGGAAGCGAGTCCAAAGCTTCCAGCCACGCAGGCGCACGGTACGGCTGGAGGCTTCGGACTTGCCCGATTCCCTGCTGGGAAATCGGCCAAGTCTGAAGCATCCAGCGTTGCATGCTCATGGCGAGCGCACGAGGAGCCCTGGCTGCTCCAGGGCGGGGTGTGCACTAGCCATGGCGGCGTGAAAATACACCCGCCGTCGCTGCCCCTGAATTTCTGCCCAATCTGCGGCAATCTGCGACTCGTTGCACCCCCCATCCGCATGTTGCCCCCAACATCCGGGGACCCACTGCCCCCACCCCCCCTAACGACACCACTGAACTTACACCACCGGTGTAACCAGTGGCGCAGCGAGAACGGGAGGTCCCAGAATAGAAAAGGGATTCAAATCCCCTCCAAAGAAGGGAATTTAAATATCCCCTCCCCTCCAAAGCCTCCCGCCCTGCCCTACCCCTCTGGTTACACCGGTGGTGTAAATTGGATGAGATTGCACTGTAAGTCCTGGAACTGGTTTTTGTTGTCAGGTCTCATTTATGAGATATGTGATTTACAACCCAATCCCGTCCCCCGCCAGCCCATAGCACGCAGCACTATTGGCAGAGAGACTGGTGAGGGGAGCGTCTGGGAGAGGTAAAAAAAAGAGTGTTTTATAAAAGATTTTTACTTCTTAACTTCCTATAGGCCACTTGGTCTCCAATGGGTCTCATTGGACTTATGCCAGCTATTTAGTCCTAGGAGCTTCAAGGTGTATATTGGGCCAGGAAATGGGAGCTAGGATCTTGGTGAGCGCTGCTAAGATCCTCCCTCTCTCGCCCCCGAACCACCCCTGCTGCCACCCTTTACCTGCTCCGGCAGGGTATATGGGAGCTACTGGCACATGTGCGGGACCTCCAGTTGTTTATGCTGGTCATGGTGGCCCCGGTCCATGCACCGTTGGAGCTGCTTTTGTGCCATCGGCCTGGGATTTACGACAGTGGGATTGCAAGGTCTGCTGCTGTAAGCCCCGGATAGAATTGAGGCAGGGGCGTAACTGCCCCTGTTGGCGCCCGGAGCACCGGGGGGTGGTGCCCCTGTAATTGAATATTACAAAGGCCGTGTCGCGCTCCGGAGGGGGGGCGCGCTCCGGGAGGCGGCGGCGACCCCCCCCTCAATCGGGAGAGCCGGCTCGGGGAGGTCTTCCCCGGCCGGCTTCCCGGGGCCTTCTAAGGAAGGCCCGCTGCGAGAACGGTATTTACCGTTTTTGCGCATGCTCAGGAGCATGCTCAGACTGTTACTGAGGGAAAAAGGGCAGCCTTTTTCCCTCAGTAACAGTCTGAGCATGCGCAAAAAAACCCGGTATAAATACCATTCTTGCGCGGGCCTTCCAGAAGGCCCCAGGCAGCCGGCCGGGGAAGACGTTCCCGAGCCGGCTCTCCCGATTGAGGGGGCGGTCGGACTCGAGTCTCCGAGTCTGACTCGGACTCGAGTCCGACTCGGACTTGCGGGCGGGGCGCCGGGCGCCCTTCGGGCGATGGCGCCCGGAGCCGGTGCTCCGCTTGCTCCGCCCTAGTTTCGCCTCTGGATTGAGGCATTAGCTATAAAGAAAAGAATGCCTTTGGGACTGTACAGAGAGCCATCTTCATCAATGACTTCTTTCCCAGCACATCTAGGATTGGTGGAAAGAGTTCCTTTGTCATAAGATGTGATGTTTAGGTGCTTTTAAGAAAGGGGCTTCCTGTGTTAGAAATGAAGCACAGATCAATATTTATTATTTGTATTTGTACATATGGATCTAATTCAATAAAATGCCATGTTTGCATCTGTGTAGGTGTGCATACTGTACATATGTGTAAATATGTGGTTTCTATCCAGCCACTGAAATGTTAAAATCCTATTATTACAAGTTGCATTTCCAGCCACTGAACGGCTGTAAATGTTAAGTGTTTTTAAAGTCATGTCTTTCCCAGCTGCTAAGCAGCTTTAAATACTATCAAAATTTTTGCTTTTCCAGCTGTTGAGTCATTTTTGAGCTATTTAATGGAATTTTTTTAACCCGCTAAACCTATTTATATTTTACTCACAAAGCAAGTGCAAAATTACCTTGGCATAATCAAAGTCTTGTTTTTATTCTCTCTCTCTCTCTCTCTCTCTCTCTCTCTCTCTCTCTCACACACACACACACACACACACACACACACACACACACACACACACACACACACACACACACAAATATGCACGTAGTTAGAGAGTCTTTAAAATGAATGAAAATTTTGTTTTCATCCCAGAGTTTTTGAAAACAAAACAAAACATTGCAATTCTGGATATAATGAATCCAAGATGAACAGTATGAGTTCATCATAGTGTTTTGATACCTCAAAAGCATTAGCCTTGTGGTATATTCCATGGAAAGACTGTTGTTGTGGCATGTTCCATGGAAAATGTGTCCTTGTGGTCTTTCCACTGGGAATTTTGTGCTTAGGAGTTTTTTCCCCCAAGGGGAAAGGAGGGGAAGATCATTGTGGCAGGAAGTGCTGACTGATCTTTAAAACCAGGGATGGGGGTGGGGACAGACTGGGGTCAGAGCAACTTCAATAGCAAAGACTGTAATTACACAAGTGGTCTATGCGTGTAAGGAGCGAAGACGTTAGGCCAAGAAAATGGAAAATTCTTGTGGCCCTCCTTGAGGAACCATGAGAAAGAAGGAAAAAGATCTGGGGCAAAAACGATGGAAAGAAGTGGGACAAAACCATGTTAGATGCATTCCTTCTGTACTGACTGCCAGTAAACCGATTAGATTAAGGGCACATCCAGATGGCTCTCATTTTAAGGACCAGGAGTGTTGTTTCCAGTGCTCCCGAACTTTGCAGTCAAGATGTGTGGTGCTGTGATCACTTACGGTCCCCAGAAATCAAAAGAACAGGGGAAGGAAGGATTCCAGCAGGAACCAGAGAAGAACCATCCTTTATGCTTGAGTAACTTATTAAATAGTTTTGACAGACGTTTTACATGCCTGTTTGAAAAATTGATGTTCTAAATTCTGTTTTGGGTCAGTTTTTAAAGGCACATTGGGGATTGGAAAACATTTCACTTTATATCTTAGGATTGGCTCCAACAGCATGACCAAGGGAGAGTTTTGGATCCAGCTATCTCTAGAACATATCAATGTCAAGTAACAGGAGGGTTTGCTATCAATATTTTAAACACATACAGTGTTTTATGAAATGAAATATTATCTGCACTCTCATTAGATTGTCTGTTGATATTTATATTGCTCGATAGTCACTAGCTTGAAAAGGACACTGTGGTCTTTATATTGTTTGATGGTCAATTGTGTTTTACTGGCTTATTAATTGTATGTTTGCCAAATTGTCACATTTTTTTTCATTTTGACTGTTAATAAGTTGTGTCAAACTTTTTCATTATTGTGCAACTGTCAGGCTACTTATTGACTTCCTGGTACGGTATGTATTTATTCTCTTACAATATTGTAGAGATTGTGTTCCTTTTTATACAATTATAGCCCAATCCTATGTTGGCCTTATGCCAGCAGATCTCACGATTTATGATTTCATGATCATAAAGCCAGGACTGCTAGTGCTGTCGCCGCTTCATTGTTCTGAGGGTTTCTACCAACAGTGCGGGAGCTGGTAAGCCCCATGCCAGCAGTGGCAGACCATAGAGCCTCCACTGGAGCAGGTAGGTCAGAGATAGGGGCTGTTTGGGGAAGGATCGAGGTGGATCAGTGTAGGGAGCAGGTCAGGCAGGGGGTGGTTTGGGGGTGGGAGGGGGAGGATATCAGCAGCTGTGCACACCGAGATCCAATCCCCCCTTCCAAGCCTGGACCCACCCCCAGGAGTCTCCTCGGACTTACGCCAGCTCCATGGAGACCCATTGGAGACCAAACGGCGTAAGGAGAGGTAAATAAATGTTTTACTTACTTCTCCTGGGCTGTCTGGTGCCCTCCCCCATAGCTTTGTTGGTGGCACTGCACACTCTGGGCAGGTGGGAGATAGGATTGTTAGAGCCTTGATTTGCCTTTTCCATTAGGGTTCCCACCAATCTGCTCAGCTGACAAGAACTGGCCTGACACCAGTGCAAACTGAAATTTGTATGATCATCTTCCAGGGCAGTGCCTCAGCAGAAATTGTTCTGCCTTTCCTCAAGAAATGCTTTGCACTCAACCAGTTTTAATGAACTATATGGTTGCGGTGTGAACCATGCTTGCTTAAAGGCAGCATTGCCATTGACTTTTTCCTAAACCAGAATTCAAGGCTATATTGGAGGTTCTTCCTCAGGAATTTCAAGGATAGTTAAAACAATTCTGCTAAGATTAACCACAATTTCACAGAAGGGTTTCATACATCATTTTGTTCACAGAATGCTAGGATGAGAGTGATCCCAATCAGATGAACTAAATGCTTAAATGAAACTGCTGGCATAGTACCCATGGTTGGCAGATTCCCATTGTGCCCAACAGATTCATGGCTTTCACACATACAGTATTATCATCTATACTTAGGCACAGACACTTGCACAGACAGTGTGATGGGTCACGAGGGGGAATGGGAGGTCTGAGTCCATCCATATTCTCATCCAGCTCCCTGCTGCTTATTGCACTTGCCTCCAAAGCATTAGAGTGGGATGGAAATATGGGAAAAGTACACTGACCTCTCATTCTCCCTATCATGCTGTCTGTGCCAGTAGCGTAGCTGGTGGAGTGGCCATTTTCCAGTGTCTCCGATGGTGAAAGGGACACTTAGCGAGGTGGCATCGCGTGAGTTGGGGTCTCCCGCCCACCCTCACCTCTGTATGGCTCCAAAGAGAGTCATCCTGGAAGTGATGGTGACGCACAGGCGCGGGGTGTGTGTGTGTGTGTGTTGCAAGGTGTCGTAATGTCACTCGGCAAAGCTGCTGGTCTGTGCAAGTGCTTATGTCTGTGAGAAGGTGGTAATAGTGGGAGAAGAGAGTCTATTGAGCCTATGTGTCTCTTCCAACCATGGACAGTGCCCCTAGTGACCTATCATTCTGGCCATTCATAGCATTTCTGTGTATGAATGTGGGTGGGGGACATAAGGCACTGTACCTGTGATGGGCATGGTTCATGCTTAAAATATTTATGGTAGCAAAAGAAATACAAATTAGGTTCTCTTAGGTCATCTGAGGGGGCTCTCCTGCGGGTGCCACCTCTATCGCAAGTTAGGGGAGTGGCAACACGTGGGCGAGCCTTCTCTGCTGTGGCGCCACAACTGTGGAACTCCCTGCCAGGGGATCTGAGAACCACCCCCTCCCTCATGACTTTTCGGCGAGGGCTCAAAATGTTTTTGTTTCGTCTAGCATTTGGTTGATGGGTTGTGGTCTGCCTCCTGTATCTCAAGATGCTCTGCCATGCTGTTTCTCTGCTCCATACTGTTGCCCCCCCCAGTGTTTTTATTGTTTTTTTAAAATTGTTTAAGTATCGTTATGTATTTTATGTATTTTAAATTATTTATTTTAATCTGTTGTTACTAGCCGCCTTGGGCATTTGCCTTGGCATAGGAAAAAGCGGGATATAATTTTTAAAAAATAAATTAAAAAATCCTTACCATACTCATGCAATTTTTAAGATCGTTTTTGGTGGCATCTCATTTGCAGAAATAACCATGGATGGGCCATGCCCATTTGAATGATCCATTTCAGAAATGGCAGGGTTTCTCTACCATTTCAGTTTGGAAGAATTTTCCATCGTCAATCTAACATGGTTTCAAGTTTTGAAATGTGCCCCTATATTTCATCTTTTTCCCCTCCCTGGTTTCTTCCCACTGCTCCCTTTTCTGTATCCTAAACAATCTAATTCCTTGATGTTTACAATCCACAAGTTTTCTTCCTTCCTTCCAAGAAGAAGTTTCCAATAAGTATTTATAAAGTGGAAAAATAAATGACAAACAGAAGGTGGAGTAGAAAAAGAATCCTCTACTCAATGAGCATTGCAAATTCACGAAACGACTGCACGTATGTCTGTAGATATTTAAGCTCTGCTTTTCAATGAGTGTTAAGACACATTGGTAGCCAAAACAAAGATTGGAGAACTAAATATCTTGAATGTCAAAGCAGTTTAAAAATCAAAGCAAAGCCAACCAAACCCGAAGTTTTTGCTTGTTACTATTTTTATTTTTGACCAGCATATTGGAAGGGTAAGTTTACATGGTCATGGAGTTGTTTCTGGAAGGGTAATGTTGTGTCATTCGGGCACCATGTCCACATAAGCAGTTAACCTCCCAAGACGTGAGAGAGCTTTGTTGTGTCTGATGAAGGCAGACATTCATTAGGATTTTTTTTTACCACCAGCTCTTGGAAATCTTCCACTTCATGCAAGTAGGAAACCACAAGTATTCCTCTACTTATATCAGTACCAGAAGCTAGAAGCATGGGATGCCTTCAGAATGCTTTGAACCCTGTAATTGTCTCGTGTAATAATACTTTATTTATTCTTTCCAACTTATGGCTTATCAAGGATAATTAAAGTAACTTGATTAGAATACAAATTAAAATTATGGCAGTGGGGAGGAGAAAAAGAAGGAGCGACTTTCCATTGCTGTTAAATGAAAACGTCCTTGGGAAATAATGAATCAGAGACGACATCCTTTTCTTTCTCTCAACATTATTTTATATTGATATTGGGCTATAAATAAGCCTGTGGCAGGAAAAATTTGTGATGATGAAGATTGTGGATGTTCTCTAAATTTTATCTCATTTAGTTATTATATCACTTTTCCATCAACAATGCATAAGGCGAAGAACAAAACAGGCTATATAAAACCAGTAAAACAATAAATATGATAAATATAAAAAGCAGCACTAATATTTACCATGAGGATTCCATAAAAGCCACCATTTAAGACCAAGTATCAACCAAACATGCCTCCAAGAGCTTGGCTCCACTACTGAGCTATGAATTCTCTTTCAAAGATTTGGAAGGACAGAATTTTTTTTACTAAATGTTTAGAGGGGTGGCCTGGCAGACCACTCTCATAGATGTAAAAGCTGTATCAGACCTCACGCATCTCGCTTCGCTGCCTCCCGGAGTAGATTCTGATTGGCCCGAGGCATTGCTCCACGTCCTGTCCCCACGACATCGAACATGGCCTATCATTGACTGAAGGTCGTTCTGGTGCATTCCAAGTTGAATAAATCAAGCATCGGCCAATGAGAGGTCGTGTTTGGCGTTGTGGGGCGGGACACGGAGCAATGCCTCGGGCCAATCAGAATCTACTCTGGGACGCGACGAAACAAGACGCCTGCGGTGTGAGACCGGCTTGACTCGATAACACACAGAAGACCCTTCTCCATGTGCAACTCTAACAACCCAGTCCTATTGGGTTGTTACGCCGCCAGAATGTGTGTTCCGGTGGTGTGACGTACTTCCTGGATGTTGCAAATGTGACAACACCGGAGAACACAGCCTTGCTGCCACCGCAAGCGACAAGTAGTGTATGCAGCGATGAACTGGGGACACCCACTGCCTGAGGTAAGACTGTGTAGTGGGTGGGAGGTAGGCGGGAAGGGGATGAGCATCTTTCACAAGCTCATAGATGAACACAATGTTTAATGGCAAACCACTATTATTAGGCTTACCAGACATCCTGGTCCACCCAGGACAGTCCTGGTATTACCGGGTCCATCCCGGACAGGTCCCGGAAGGCCCCGGTAGCCATGATAAAAAATGAAAAAATTTTTTTTCAAAAAAATGACCACCGCCATGTAAAAAACATAGTGCCTTATGTCTCTCACCGGCTCGCCCGCTCTCGCCACTCCAAGCTCGGAGAGTGCATCCCTGTTGGTTCTGCTGGACCTCTCAGCGGCGTTCGACACTATCGACCATGGTGTCCTTCTGGGCCAATTGGCTGAGCTGGGGCCGGGGGCACCGTATTGCGGTGGTTTGGCTCCTACTTGGCAAATAGGTCCCAGATGGTGGTGCTGGGGGATGCCTTTTCAGCATCCTGGCCCTTGAGGTGTGGTGGTAACATGGTGACCATGTTAGATTGACCCATGCTATTTAACATCTACATGAAACAGCTGAGAGAGGTCATCTGTGGATTTGGAGTTGGGTGCTATCAATATGCTTATGACACCCAGCTCTATCTTTCCTTTCCACCTGATTCCAGGGTGGCTGTTGAGGTTCTGGAGCGCTTCCTGGAGGTGGTTGGGACCTGGATGAGGGCTAATAAGCTGAAATTAAATCTGGACAAGACAGAGGTGCTTCTGGTTCAGAAATCCATGATACAGGTAAAGTATCATCCTGCCCTGAATGGGGTTGCACTTCCTCTGAAGGAGCAGGTCCGCAACTTGGGGGTCCGCCTGGATCCACAGCTGCTCCTGGATACCCAGGTGGTGGCTGTGGTCAGGGGGGCCTTTGCCCAGTTTCGGCTGGGATACCAGCTGCGACCGTACTTGGATCGTGCAGACCTAACCACGGTGATCCATGCCATGGTGACGTCACAGTAAGATTATTGTAATGCGCTCTACGTGGGGCTGCCCTTGAAGACGGTTTGGAAACTACAATTAGTGCAGAATGCGGCGGCCTGTGTAGTCACTGGAGGTAGGTGGTTCGACTCTGTCGGGCCGCTCCTCCGACGGCTGCACTGGCTGCCAATTCGTTTCTGGGCCCAATTAATAGTGCTGGTTTTGACCTTTAAAGCCCTATATGGCCTGGGGCCAGGGTATTTGAGAGACCGCCTACTTCTATATAGTCCGGCTTGTCTCCTTAGGTCATCAGAGAAGGCCCTCTTGCAGGTGCCGTCGCCTAGGGAGGTGCGAGGGGCGGTGGATAGAAATAGGGCCTTCTCAGTAGTGGCACCAACCTTATGGAATTCCATCCCTTTTGACTTTCCAGCAAGACCTGAAAACTTTCTTGTTCAAAGAAGCCTTCTGAGACTTGGCCTTTTTATTTTCTTTCTTTTTTTTTTTAACATTTAACGGTTACAGGTGTGGTGCTGTTGTTCTTGTATTCTTGTTTTTTAAATTGTAATAGTGGTCTCTTTTATCATTTTTACACTGTGTTTATGACTTTTTAATTAACTGTGTTATTGCTTTTTAAATGTGATGGATTTTTGTATTTGATTTTTTCTTGTTCTTGTAAGCCGCCTTGGGTCCCATCAGGGAGAAAGGTAGGATAAAAATATTGTAAAATAAATAAATAAATGAATAAATAAATATAAATAGCACCTATGAAAAAGATGCTCTTGTGCAGACCCCAGAGAACTATTGCCAGTTAGAACACACCATATGGGGATAGAAGGACCCAGAGGCGTCACTAGGACGCGCGTCACCCCAAGGCGGGGGGCGCGCGTCACCCTAGTGATGCCCTTTGGGGGGCACCCGGCTGCACCCCCCCACCCCTTCGCGTCGCCCTCCGGACGCTCCGAGGCCGGCCCAGGAGCCGGTCTTGGAGCGTCCGGCCTGGCCGGCGCTCCAGGGCCTTCTGAAAGAAGGCCCGCTGCGTCAATACGCAACTTTTTCTTGTTTTCGCGCATGCGCAAAGACCGTTTTGAGGGCAACCCCGCTTCTTTCAGAAGGCCCTGGAGCGTCAATACGCAACCTTTTCTTGTTTTCGCGCATGCGCAAAGACCGTTTTGAGGGCAACCCCGCTTCTTTCAGAAGGCCCTGGAGCGTCAATACGCAACCTTTTCTTGGTTTCGCGCATGTTGCCCTCAAAACGGTCTTTGCGCATGCGTGAAAACAAGAAAAGGTCGCGTATTGACGCAGCGGGCCTTCTTTCAGAAGGCCCTGGAGCGCCAGCCAGGCTGGACGCTCCGAGGCCGGCTCCCGTGGCGGCCCGCTCCCGTCGCTTGACGGGAGCGACGCCACTGGAAGGACCAAGGATTTGGTTGTGCAAATATTGAAGGGCAGCTGGAAAAGAATGTACTGTTTCTTCTTGATTAATTCAATATATAAATGATGTGACTCAAGCTTGAATATTTTATGTTGTCTTAAATTTGTTGTCATTTTACATAAACGAACTGTTTATGTATGGTTATGTGTTGTTTAAATTTATTTTATGTATTATTTTAAATTATGTATGTTAATCTTTGTTGTAAGCCGCCTTGGGCATTTGCCTTTCGGCATAGGAAAAGGCAGGATATAATTTTTTTAAATAAATTAAATAAAAATAAATAAAATTGGATGCTCATTCTAATCTAGACAGTACAATCATGTTTATTTCTGGATAAACTTCAGTACACTCTCTCTGCAAACAGTTAAGATGTTCCAAATGTGAGAACCATCCTTTCTAGGAGGGGCATTTCCTGCCCCTTGATTTAGCACCATCACTTTGTCATTCTATGGCAAAAGATCAAAGACTGGCGTTCTAAGCCTGAGTAATACATTCCTTTAGGAAAGGCGATTCATGGGCATCAGAGTTTGTGTTGCTACTAGCCTCTGCCTATCAAGAGAGCAGATAAGAATGAAAAGCAGTCATTTTTGATACTGTTTCTTGTCATCTCTGCCCATTGAGGCTTTTCCCTCTCAGCCACACAGTAATAACTCAGTGCCCTGTGTTGTAATATGTCACTTTGAAGGAAAACTGCTGTGCAAAGCCAAAGACAGAAGAAAAGAACAGAAAGAGAATGAAAATTTAGAATTAACAATGCTCCGTCCTGAAAGATTTACAGAACAGAAGGTTCTTGCACACACCTTCACGTTCTGTGCTGCCTAAAAATTTATAACCAGCTTCTTTTTAAGCTTTGGGACTAGAATATAGTGTACTTTTCTGCTCACACTCATGGCTGCTACGTTGAGAAAGGTGACTGAGATGTTCAACACATGCACATCAATTGCCAGCATCAGTTGTCAAATGGCACAAAACTCACCCCAAAATCTAGCAAGAGGCACACGCACATGAATGATGCTGGATAAGAAACTGAGTTTGCAGGAAGGGTGTACATTTGCAATGCTTATTTGAATATGAGCATCTGAGACTTAATTAATAAATAACAGTACTTCGATACAGATGCAGTACCCATTTTCACGACATCAGCACCAGCAGTGGGCATTCTGTCAGGCTATCAACATTTTGTTCCATGCGGCTATCTCAATTAAAGCAAAGTGCTGTCATTGTGGTCAGTCCTAGTGCCAGGATGCAGGGCAGGGCCAAAGCCCTCTACTGGGACCCCCATGGCATCCATCACCCTCTCCCTTATGGCACATCATTGATCACTACCACTACCACTAGTACTGAGATGTCACACAGGCCAGTCTAGCCTGGTGATGAGCATAAGGCCTTCAGCCCCTGCCCACCTTGCCAACCTCCTGATTGCCCCCCCCACCCCATGGTGGTGGTGGTTTAGTGTTGAACCTTTTCTAAGGCTCACCAGTGCACTAGATCTTGGTTACTGAAATTAAGCTACTCACACACTGAAGTAAGGAGTGGACCGGTAGTAGTGCTGCTGTATGACTATGAGTGAAGCCCTGCTATACTGAGTGATACTGTACTTTGAAAAGTCAACAATGGAACAGTTATGGTAATGGGCTTGGGAACTCATACAAACCATTATTTCCTTTCTTGTTATTTGTGACTTTGCTTTAGGAAAGTTATTTAATAGACTGGAACTGATGTCAATGCCCTTAATAAACACTATGCTTTTTTCCCCTCAACAAGTTTGTTTTCATTTTAAACCCAGATGTGTCCCCCCCAACAGATACAGTAGTAGTATGAAAAATGTTAGAAATGTAGATATGACTAAAAGGACCTTTTTATGTTCTGGAAATATTATAACATGAAATTTCTTTCTGTTCCTTTCCCTTCCTGTTGTTGGGAGAGAAAAAGAATTTATATTGCTATTTCATGGTCAGCCTAACGTTTATGCCAAACTCAGAAAGGTTTTTTGAGAGACGGGTAGACTGGGAGTGGCTGGCTTCTGGGCTGGGGCCTGAATGGAACTCAGCCAAGCACAGGAAAAGCACAAAATGTGTTAAACATAGCATCTGTGTGCCCCATGTCACTTTGGGAATCCCAGTCACCAGTTCACCAAAACAATCCAAAAACTGCATTTCAGATTTTTTTTTTTACCCCATTTGCAATTTCATGCATCTTTGACATTTCATTAAATGTTTGGAATTCAAAATGTTGAATATAGTCTTTTCTTTCTTTGAAATGTGTCCTTGCAAATAAATACTCAATGTATTTAAAAAAAAAACCTTAATGTTAGCTCACGTGAATTAATTTTACGCAAACCTCAGGGAACCACTTTGACACATGTCACAAGTTTATCTGAAAGTTCTTTTGAGCAGGAAAAGTCAAATTCATATTAAATTTTTGCTTAGTAAAATTCAGTGGCAACTCTATTTGTAGACACTCAGTAGGTTTATCCTTGACGCCATCAGTGCCTAGCATCCTGCCCAGTGTATTAGTATATATAACACTTTTCACCTCTCATGGGGCAATGGAGGGGTCTCCCCCTTTATCTGGTGACAAGGGAGTTACATATAACATGAGGGAATGAGTACTGAATCTTAAACAAATGTGGATGTGCCCACCACAGTTAGTTGTGAATGATTTCACACTATTACAAGATGTTTCTGTGATAGATGTGGGTGCCCTGAATCCACCACCACCACCACCTGAGATGGTGCTCATTCCATTTCAGCCATTGCCCTCTGAGTGCCAGTGTCCCTTCCCAG
This sequence comes from Plestiodon gilberti rubricaudatus, assembly GCA_026170595.1. Lineage (NCBI taxonomy): Eukaryota > Metazoa > Chordata > Lepidosauria > Squamata > Scincidae > Plestiodon > Plestiodon gilberti. The sequence goes on from JANXHW010000002.1 coordinate 145,337,272, forward strand.
GGAAGCTCCAAAGACTCATCTACTGGGGTTCTTTTGACAGCCTGGAGGAATAGTCTTGACTCTCCTACTGTTTCTGCCCATGTTCTCCAAGCATCCTTCCTCCATCTATTGCACTCCCACAGTGCTTAGCCTTTGGGGAGCTTTTTTTTTTAACCCCTGAGGGTGTGCATCACTCTGTTTACTGTTGGCCAGGACAGTCATGCTGTAGAGTCACTGAAGAGCCATGAGTAATGTGACCCTCCTCATTCTAAAAATGTTTAGGCATGTTGCATTTTCTCCCAGCCAATCCAGAAGCACATTAATTTCCCGTTACCATTACAAAAGATGCTCAAACAATCTGCAAAGATCAAATCTGGTGCAAGCTTGGACCGTATAGAGCATTTTTCTAGAACGTCTGTGTATCAAGTATGTCTCTGGACTACTTGAGACTTGTAAGATCCAGAGTTGGGCAGAATGGCTGAGTGCAGGCATACTAGTCTGCTGTTCCTCTGGCGACCAAGCTGAGAGATCAACTGCGTGATGAGAAGTTGCAAAGTAGAGTTGAGTGAACATTCTAGGAGATTAACAGCTCGATCCTATCCTGCTTCTCCACCGGTGCAGCCAGTGGTGCAGCCAGATCTGGAGGCCCTGGAAGGGAAAGGGGATCCAAATCCCCTCTAAAGGGGGATTCAAAAGGGAATTAAATCCCCTTTCCCCTTCAAAGCCTTCTGTTCTGCCCTCCTCAGCTGGCTGCAGGATAGGATTGCACTGTAACAGCCTGGCATTCAGCATGAGCCACAGTAAGGAAAAGGCAGAATAGTTTAGACTTTAGAGTCCTTTCTGAGATGCTATTAATTAACATCACTTTACTAGACTATCAGCGCAATCCGACTTAACTTTTGTGCCGGTTTAACCAGCTGCGCAGCGAGAACGGGAGGCCCCAGAACGGAAAAGGGATTCAAATCCCCTCCAAAAGAGGAATTCAAAGGGAGTTTGAATCCCTTTTCCATTCTGGGGCCTCCCGTTCTCGCTGTGCTACTGGTTAAACCGGCACAAAAGTTAAGTCGGATTGCACTGTATAACATTTATAGATGCAGGATGAAGAGAATTCTGGACAAATCAGTCAAACGCTCTACTCATCCAGCCAATGCTAGATGCCTGGCAATCTCAATGCAAATAATTACATGCTAGCCAATGAAAGGGTAGCAAGGTAGATTGATATAGGTTCTCTCATCCAGTCTGGATGTTCTTCCATAATTCTTAATTTCTGCTCCACTGTCTTCACTGATGTACTGACGCTTTTCTCCATACTTCAGAACTGAGTGAGTCTGAGGAATTAATCTTGGTTGGTTTCCATTTCACGTGCCAAATGTTTTCAAACTCTCCTCCTCAACCTCTCTTAACCAACCCAGAACGGGAACAACCCAGCAGCCCCAAAGGCGACGGACTGAAGCTTTCCAGTGAGCTTTCCACTCACCCGCACTCCAATGTGATAATGCTGAGAGGAAACAATTAAAAATAATGTCCCTTTTTATTATAACCGAGTCTAGAGCCTTTCAGCACATTGACTCCAGCAAGACTTGGAGAGACATCCTACAGACTAATAAAAAATCTTTAAATATCAGTTCTGAAAGTTAATTCATGTGGAGCCACTCTTTTCTGCCAGAAGCGGAACGTTGCCTTTTCTCTGCTGCAAATGTTTGCCGAATTCTTCAGACAAGATGAGCAATGTTACAACTCTGACTTCTTCTGGAAATTATCAGTACTTAATTCGGCACTTTGGGTGTGCTTACTGAGCCATACAATCTGCTGCTGCGCTACTGGGACCATTGTGATCAGAGAACAGTAAATCTGCCATGTACTCACTGAATAAATCCATTCATGGATATTACAAAACACGGTAGTAGTAAAGTTCATAAAATCCCAGAGTCAAAAGGTCCTGATGGTCGATCCAATCCAGTTGCTTTCTCAAAAGTAAGTTCACCCACTTATTAACCCCTGAGAACCATCGAGGCAATCCAGACCAAAAGCAGAGAGTAGGCACAATATTTGGGGGAGGCGGCACTCTGTGCACTGTCACCCGCCGAAGCTGGTAGGTGTGCATGCAGGGCAGCACATTCTCTATGGCAGGGCCAAGATGCTGGGACCTCCCTCTCATCCCTCCTAACAGTTCCAAAATACACATTTGTTTAGCAGTGCCTTCGGGATAAACTGAGATGGGGGGGCAGAGGCGTCCTAATATGGGGGGGTTCAGGTGCGCAGCGCCCCCAGCGCGCTGCTTCCAGGGGGCGCGCCCCCCCCAGGACCTGCCTTTGGTCCGGCGGGCCGCGGCAGCAGCAGCAGCAGCAGCAGGAGGAGGAGGAGGCGGAGGCGATAAACTGAGATAAGCTGGGCCGCTGACCAACGAAGCCGGGAAGGGGAAAGAAGAGGTGGGCAGGCGCGCGCGAGCGCTTGTGGGGGCGCTCGGTCCCCGCCCCCCACCCCAGGCGCCGGGAGGGCGCAGAACGCCACTGGGGGGGGGCTTTTTCTGGCTGTGATTTTTACGCTGTCTGGTTTATTTCGCTCTGTTATTGTGTGGTTTTGTTATATTATTTTGACTGATAATGTTCACCACTTTGGGGTCTTATGGAGAAAAGGCAGAAGCAAATTCATAAAAAGGCATACCACAAAAAAGGTTCTTGCAGAGCAAGATACTGAAGATCATGGTTTTTAAGTTCTTTCACTTTAACAGCCAGCCCACAGTCATCTGGTTCAGCATAACGAGACAGTAGCTGTTCATACCAGACACGTCTACAAAATCTTACTCCAGCAGAGATGAAGTGGGCCTTGGAAAACTAACATCCCAATCCTAACTAAACTCCCATGCGGTGATGCAGCGTTGCCAGCCTGCAGGGGAGTTTTGCACGCTGGAGGTCTCCTTGTCCCAGGGTAAGCCCCAGCAGGTGCCATGGGTCAACTCATCTACATTGATCCATGTCGGCAGTTCAGGCCCAGGAAGCAGGAAAGGATATGGCATGTGCCGGCACTGCCGATCCTGCCCCTTCCCCATCCCGATCTGCCTACCCTTGTCCCCATCGCCGCCCTCCCCCCACCCTGTACAGCCCCCTCCCTGCCCTCCCCCACACTGTCCCATCCTGTTCTGCTCCCTGTGTGGACTTACCTGCTGTGGTGGTCATTCGTGTGGCCACTGCCACCAGCAGGAAAGCTCCGGCCTTCCTGCTGGCATAGCAATACCCATCGTTGTCACAAAGCACTTTATTGTGCTTTTCTGACAGCGTGTGCTGGCAGAACTTGTGTTCCACTAGCGCTACTGAGGGATAGGATTGGGCCATAAGCCACCATGTTTGATATAGCCATCATTCTATGCCAATTTGAGCAGAGATGCTTAATGGTGGTTGGAGGGGTGGTTGTAAATAACAAAGTAACATGGCACCTGCAAGAAGGATACATGTAGTTCAGGTGTCTCTTTCCCCACAATGTTGCAGCAATGCACTTGCCTCAGAGGAAAGAAATCCTCTTTCATCCCTAGAACAAGAGGTGGAAAGATGACATCAAGTCCTTCTTGGATATGTTCACAGAGATCATCAAGACTGCGAAGAATCACAGATTTTTTTCCAGCTTGAGTAATCATAGAGAAGAAAATGACTCCACTCTCATAGAAATACCAATAAGAAATCTCCATGCATTAGCTGACACCAAAGTAACTGGCGCAGTGAGAGCAATTTGTAAGTATTGTGAAAGGACTCACAAGTTGCCTGTGGACAGGAGAAGAGAATGAGGCCTCTTCTAGCACCTGCCATTAGCCAGGGGACTGAGAGGTTGCACCCCTGCCTCCCACACACACCTCACCATGCCCCACGCCTCCCCCCCCCATATTTTAAGAGGTTTGTGATAGCATGGTGAAACTCCTACAAACCCATATGGTGAGCTGCTGAGAAAAAAAAAAGGCTGACCATTCTAACAGCCAGCCGCCATGTGGAGTGATTTTTAACGTTGGCTCCATGTAGCATCTGTAACTTGTAAAGTGTCCCTAAAGCAGCTCAGGGAAGAGTCCCAGAAAAACCTGCACAATACCCTTTTGGTTATTGTTCCCATCTTTAGTGACTTTTTTTTTTCCTGAGAAGGCTTCTATAAAGGCAGCCTTCTACTCTAGAGCTTGATAAGTCTGTTTTCTTACCAGTTGGAGCATCACTAAATACAGCACAGAATCATTGAAGCCTTCTGTTCCAGCCAGCTGAGCACACATGCATTGAAACTCAAAGTGAGGCTAGACTGTGAAATTGAGGTACAAACAGAGAAGATCTGTGACGCATCTTTCGTTGAGGTTATTATTTTCATTGCTGGATTTCAGGCACTTTCCCAACACAACGAATAGTACGCCTTAGCCCAGCAGGTCGCAAAGGGAACCTGGGAGTTGAAAAGTATCCAAGACGGATGGGGCCCTTTCTCAGTCAATATGCCATCTTTCTGCTTAAATTGTGTTGGTACCCAGATGACATCTAGAATGAATGATGATATTTTTGAAGATGATAGTAGACATATAAAAGCAAGGGGATGGAGATAGTTTGTTTTGTGATGTGCAAGAGAGGTGGTGGCAAAACAAAACGTTATTTCCAGAAGTGAAATGTTATTCATTGTGGCTGAATGCACAGTGGGGAATGGCCATGGCTCTGTGGTAGAGCAAGTATTTTGGATGCATAAGGCCCCAGTTCCAATCCCCATTATCGCCAGGTAGGGAAGAGGAAAAAAAAATATCTATCTGAAATCCTGTAGAGCCACTGGAAGTCTGTTTTGACCATATCTGACCTAAATGGATCCATAGTCTGATTCAGTACAAGGCAGATTTTTATGATATTAAATAGGTCCAATTTTTCTGAAGAGGCAGATTTATGTAAAGTATCTACATTTCATTTCTCTTGACCTGGGAAAGAAATGTTCAAACTTCACAAAAGAGAACTGTATACCAGGCTTCAATTTTCAAAGCACTTCAGAACAGTTCATTCTGGGAAACGCTGTGCATATTTTTCTATTCCACGTAAGCACAGAAAAAACATCCGGAGAATCTCAGCTCTTGTTTTGCTTTAAAAAGGAAGTTTATAATCCTCATAATTAACACCTAGGCTTTAAAATGTACAGTACTCCCCCCATATCCGCTGAGGATATGTTCCAGGCCCCTCTGTGGATACTTGAAACCGTGGATAAGAGCGAACACCCCCTCCATGGTTTCCTGAGGGCCCCCCACCCTACCTCCCCTGCAGGCAGGCATGCACGCGCCCCCCCCCCAGCTCTTATTTTTTCTTTCAGCAAGCTTTGTTTCTTCCTTAAAACAAACAGAGAAGCAGCCTCCATTGCAGGCAAGAAGAACGAGACTAACAGCGCAATCCGATTTAAGTTCCGGGCGGCGGACCTAGCGATCTGCTGCCTGGAATAGCCCAAAGTAGTCGCAAACGTGCCGTAAAGCACATTTGCGGACTACTTTCGAGCAGGGCAGGCCGGCGCAAGGCCAGCCTGCCCTGCTCCGCCGGCTGAGGACTCCGCTCGCCACTGGACCCAGGTAAGTGTGGATCCGGCGGGCGGGTGGTGGGTGTTTCAGGGGGAGCTGGGAGGGCGGCCATAGGCCCAGCTGTCCCGGGTGGGGGCGGGGACATGGCGTCCGCCATATCCTGGTCCCCGTCGGCCTCCGTAGGGTGGCTGGACTGTTACATGGCTGCCTCTGACTTCTGCCAGCAAAATAGCTGGCGGAAATCCGAGGTGGCCTATTGGCCCCAGCCGCCGTTACACCCGGGGAAGGGGACAAGTGTCCCCTTCCCCAAGTATACTTTCTGCTGCGGGTTGCCTGCTGCAGGCAGCCCACAGCGGAGCATGGGATTGGGCAGACGGCCTCGACTAGCCGCCTGATCTTTAAGTTGGATTGGGCTGTAAGTCCTAGAGAGGCTCTGCAAGGTTTCTGTTAACCTTGCAGAGCCTCTCTAGGACTTAGTCTCATTCTATTTGCCTGCAATAAACAGCCAGAGGCTGCTTCTCCTGTTTCTTTAAGGAAGAAACAAAGCTTCTGGGAAAGAAGTAAAAGCATGGCGGGGTCCCCGCGATCCGTGGATAACTGAAACTGTGGATAGCGGATCAGTGGATATGGGGGCCCACCTGTACTGTGATCTAAAGAGCTAGTGGGACTGGCTGAATAGGATTACTATTGGTCAGAGGGTGTGGCTTCTGTGTTCTGCATCTCCTTGGCTTTCTGAAGCAATATGTCAATTTCAACATTTACACTTGATTTGCATAACTGATATAGGTTGCAGAATTCTACTCTTCTTACAACAGAAGTTGGCTTGGGGGACATTAAAAAAAATATACACAACAGGCAGCCCAATCCTACCCACCGGAGCAGATAAGCCAGTGGGAGAGGCAGGAGGGGGTGGGGGGAGGATGGTACAGGGTGGGGGGAAATTGGGAGGGGGAAAGAATGGGGCAGGGAAACTGCAGGAGAGGTGGATCCAGCGGCAATGGCATGCACCGGGTCCTATCCCCTCCAGCAGCGGCCTCCCCACCCCCTTTCTCTCCTTGGACTTGCACCAGCGAAATCCAACATTCCAGTCTCTCTGTAGCAATCTCCACAGAAGAAGGGCCTGCATAGATTTTCTAATCAATTCTTTTTGGCATGTTCATTTTTCAAGTTAGATTTGTACAATCAAACAATACAGTATTGACAAGGGTGAATTGGTTGCTGCTGCTTCTCTCCACCAGGTTAATGAAGCGCACTTTGAACCTGCCCGCCAGTTAAGATCATAATTAGAAGCTATTCTTTGGGAGCCCCCATGATTAGGGGACAGGTAGGTGGCAACCGAGAAAAGTGTCTTCTTGATGGTGGCACCTCCAACTTTCAGTAGCATAGCCAGAGGGGGGGGGCAGCAGCGCGGTAAGTGCTGCACAGCGTTACATGGAGGTGCAAAGCAGCCCTTCCCAGTCACCGTCAGAGCCAGTCCAGCAGTGAAGGCAACAACACCAACTTTACAAAGCTCTCCCTAGGTTTGCTCCCCCTGGCACCTAGTTTGTTGAGTGGGGCCAGCTCCAGGTTTGAGGTGGCCTTCAGCAAAGTGCCCTCTGGTGGGCTTCTTCTCCCTGGGGGCCTAAAGGGGGCTTGCCTGGGCAGTAGGTTGTTGGTTTTTGTTTACTACCTATACTTTAACTTTTGTAAAGTGCCAAGTGGAGTGCTAAATAAATGAAAGTAATTATTATTTGATTGTTACTGATTCTGTGGGCTGGATGGGTGACTTTCTACAGGCTCTCTAACATGCATCATGGCTAGGGGCTTTTAACAGGTCCCGGTGCACTCTTAAATAGGAGGAGATTCAGCAGGCATATGGCTTATACACATGTTACTGTTTAGCTTGCTGTATCCTGAAGTACCAAAAAGGACACTTACCTGTAGCCAATTATAATTTTTCCATAGTACTATTTAATAACTTCCTCAGCTGCAGTGCAGAAAGCTAAATACGAAGCTGTTAAAAGGGGGGTAATTCCATTCAGATGTGCTGCTGATTTTCCATACAACTAATTGCATGAAACTCTGTGTGTGGCACCCAAGTCTCTGTGAATCAACTGAGTGATTCTCAAATAAAAAAACTGAGCACCAATCCCCCCCCCCTCTCTCTCTCTCTCTCCCCTACCTTTCAAAATCGATATCCTGCTGTATCACCTTTCTATTAAGGGTCATTGGAACATGATGAAAATAATAAAAAGTTGATTGAACTCCAGTGGCTTAAAATCCCAGGTGACCAGCACCATCTGAATAGACTGAATATGCAAAAGTTGCTGGCTGCTGGTTGGGGTAGAACTGAAGAAAATGACAGTTCTTGGCCTAGAAAGAAAAGCAAAAGGACAGTGCCAGAAAGTGTGTTGCACTGTTGGACTTTGGATATGGAAAACCCAGGTTCAAATGTTTGCTAAACTATGATGCCTAAAGGTAGGCCTTGGGCAAGTCACTACCTCTGCATCTAACCTATTTTCCTGTGGGGCAGCCCAATCCTGCCTAACTATCCGGCGAGTGGCACTGGCCGCCCACCAGGTCCCATACACATTCCCTGAGGTCTATTCGAACTACTTGGGGGAAGGGGACATTCGTCCCCTTCCTCAGGTAACGCGTGGAGATTTCCTCAGATTTCCGCCAGCTATTTAGCTGCCGCAAGCCCAAGGAGGCCATTGAAAGGCGGATCCAGTCCGGGAAGGGGACAGGGATATGGCGGCTGCTATCCCCAGCCCCCCCAGGCTGGCTTGGCCAACCCCCGGCCACCCTCGTCACCCGGACTGCCCCCGGGCCTGCCGGAGCTGCACTTACCTTCTCTGGTGGTCACGGGGACGATCCAGCGGTGGAGTGAGGGCAGCCTGCCTCCATGCTGGCTGCCCTTACTCGCGAGTTGTCGCAAACGTGCTTTGCGGCACGTTTGCGATGGTTTTGACTGGCGGAGTGCTTACTCCCTGTAATACCTGTGTCCCCTACTGTTACCGAACCATTGGGGAACAGTGACCATGCTGCAATCTGTTTTGCCATGCATGTCGGGGGGTGAGTGCCTATCAAATCTGACACAAAAACCCTTGACTTCCGAAGGGCAGACTTTCCCAAAATGAGGAGAGTAGTTAAAAAAAAGCTGAAAGGGAAGGTAAAAAGAGTCCAATCGCTCCAGAGTGCATGGAGGCTGTTTAAAACAACAGTAATAGAGGCTCAGCGGGAGTGTATCCCACAAAAGAGGAAGGGCTCGACTAAGTCCAGGAAGGTGCCGGCATGGCTAACAAGCACAGTGAAAGAGGCTATAAAATGCAAGGAAGCTTCCTTCCGTAAATGGAAATCTTGCCCTAATGAGGATAACAAACAGGAGCACAAACTGTGGCAAAAGAAATGTAAAAAGATGATACGGGAGGCCAAGCAAGACTTTGAGGAACGTATGGCAGGCAACATAAAAGGGAATAATAAAAGCTTCTTCAAATACGTTAGAAGCAGAAAACCTGCCAGGGAAATGGTTGGTCCGCTGGATGGTGAGGGAGAGAAAGGGGTGATAAAAGGGGACTTGGAGACTGCAGAGAAATTAAACGAGTTCTTTGCATCAGTCTTCACGGCAGAAGACCTCGGGCAAATACCGCTGCCTGAACGGCCTCACCTGACTAAAGAATTAAGTCAAATAGATGTTAAAAAAGAAGACGTCTCAGACTTAATTGACAAAATAAAGATCAATAAATCACCAGGCCCGGATGGCATCCACCCAAGAGTTCTGAAGGAACTCAAGAATGAAGTTGCTGACCTCTTGACCAAAATATGCAACTTGTCCCTTAAAACGGCCACTGTGCCAGAGGATTGGAGGATAGCTAATGTCACGCCAATCTTTAAAAAAGGAAGGAGGGGGTACCCGGGAAACTACAGGCCGGTCAGCCTAACATCTGTTCCAGGGAAGATGGTGGAAAGTCTCATTAAAGATAAAATCTTAAAACACATAGAAGAACAAGCTCTGCTGAAGGAGAGTCAGCATGGCTTCTGCAAGAGGAAGTCTTGCCTCACAAACCTGTTAGAATTTTTTGAAAAGATCAACAGGCATGTGGATGCGAGCGAACCCGTGGATATTATATATCTGGATTTTCAGAAGGCGTTTGACACGGTCCCTCATGAAAGGCTACTGAGAAAACTCCACAGTCAGGAAATAAGAGGGCAGGTCCTCTTGTGGATTAGGAACTGGTTGAAGACCAGGAAACAGCGAGTGGGAGTCAATGGGCAATTTTCACAATGGCGAGAGGTGAAAAGCGGTGTGCCCCAAGGATCGGTCTTGGGACCGGTGCTTTTCAACTTATTCATAAATGACCTGGAGTTGGGGATAAGCAGCGAGGTGGCCAAGTTTGCAGATGACACTAAACTTTTCTGGGTGGTGAAGACCAGCAGGGATTGTGAAGAGCTCCAGAAGGATCTCTCCAAACTGGGAGAATGGGCAGCAAAATGGCAGATGCGCTTCAATGTAAGTAAGTGCAAAGTGATGCACATTGGGGCAAGAAACCAAAATTTCACATATACGCTAATGGGTTATGAGCTGTCTGTGACTGATCAAGAGAGAGATCTTGGGGTGCTGGTGGACAGGTCAATGAAAGTGTCGACCTAGTGTGCGGCGGCTGTGAAGAAGGCCAATTCCATGCTCGGGATCATTAAAAAAAGGGATTGAGAATAAAACGGCCAATATCATTATGCCTTTGTACAAATCGATGGTAAGGCCACATCTGGAATATCATGTCCAGTTCTGGTCACCACACCTCAAAAAGGATATAGCTGAATTGGAAAAGGTGGGTGCAGAAAAGAGCGACCAGAATGATTTGTGGGCTGGAGCACCTCCCTTATGAGGAAAGGCTACAGCGTTTGGGGCTTTTCAGTCTAGAAAAAAGACGGTTGAGGGGGGACATGATTGAGACGTATAAAATTATGCATGGGATGGAGAGAGTGGATAGAGGGAAATTCTTCTCCCTCTCGCACAACACCAGAACCAGGGGACATGCACTAAAATTGAGTGGAGGGAGAGTTAGAATGGATAAAAGAAAATATTTCTTTACCCAGCATGTAATTCATCTGTGGAACTCCTTGCCACAGGATGTGGTGATGGCACCTGGCCTAGATGCCTTTAAAAGGGGTTTGGACAGATTCATGGAGGAAAAGACCATCACAGGTTACAAGCCATGGACAACCTCCTGGTTTTAGAAGTGGGTTTTCTCTGTGCCAGGTGCAGGGGAGTGGCAGCAGGAAACAGGTTATCTTGTTGGCTGTGTGCTCCCTGAGGCATCTGGTGGGGCCACTGTGTGATACAGGAGGCTGGACTAGATGGGCCTTTGGCCTGATCCAGCAGGGCTCTTCTTATGTTCTTATGTTCTTATTATGATAGAGGGCTAGCAGACAACACTAGGATAATTCAATCTGAGCTTTGGAACAGTACTAACCAGTCATGTTTCCTCCAGAGGTTACTCCATCACGGTTACTAACCTGTACTTGATTATTGTACAGAAGTTAAATGATTAAATGAAAATGGTGGCCTGTTTCCACCTGGGTCCTGATTGGAAACTAATTCTGATTGGAAGAGAGAGAAAGAAAGAACGTAACTTGCTTAAAGGGATTTCTTTAATGACAGATCAGGGAAGTGCCTTCCAGGGATGTTCCACATTGATTATGCAAATAAACTCAGTAAACCTACTAGGTACTGCCATGCTCTAGAATTCTACTAACTCCTTCGAGAAGGAGGAAAGTGCCACTGCTCTATATTTAAAAAGTCAATAGCTTATTTCTTCGTGGAGTTGCAGATAAAGTGGAGCAACGTTGCCTAAAGAACTCCATTTGCAGATGTGAATATCACTTCAGTGATCTCTGGAGTAGGCTGACATTTTCCAAACCTCCGATGATGCAAATTCTGCAGCACTGATATTGACTGGCCATTGTTCTTCAGCTCCCTGAACTGTACATTATGGATGCTCAATACATAAGGGGCTCAGTGCTCATTCATGAGTTCACTTGACATCATGTTCCATCTTGTCCTAGTGACCCATGTAGCTCTGTTTAGAATTGTTTCATATAAAATGTTGATTTGCTATAAGTTGGAGGGCAGACAGACAAGAGTAATAAAATAATGAAAAGCAGGGAAGAGATGTCTTCCAAGAAAAATACTAAATATTAAATATGATTTCAGACTTTCATGGCCAACAAGAATTTTAAAATAATTAGAGTCTAACGGGTAAAAAGCCATGTCAAAAATTTATATAAGATATCAATAAGAACAAGCATAACCAGTAATTCCACGTAGAAAAAGCTGTATTGGTTAAAAACATAACACCCAAGAACAGAGAACCAGGAAGAGGAGGTGGTGGGTGCAAATGTTCAGGTATGAAGCCACAGAATCCAAGTGTCTTCTCTGCTTTGCCAAGCCCCATAGGCAACCATGAGACATAAGCACTATGCAAGATGACAGGCAGGTAATATCCAATAGTGCCTAGCACATTTTTTTTAGACCTGACACAAAATAACATTATTAAAGCCAGAGCCTGTTTAATGTTCAAAGTGAAACAAATTGGGTTAGAGTCAGACTTATGCATGTGCAGTGGCACATGATCTTCCCTGTCTCCTGTAGCCCCCTGAGCCCCTCTAAAGCTTCTCTTGAAGGTAGCAAGACCCTCAGGAATGCAGTGGGAGGAGGTATGAGGACTGTAGGAGCTGAGAGGGGGAACACTCAGAAATCGGGCAGCAGACGCATATTCCATGAGTGGACTTGGAGAACTGCTTGTGGAAGGTGCTTGCGTCTGGTTTATGGAAATTTCCCACTGCCTGCAGCCTCCCCATCAGGTCTCATGTAGTTTTGAGACCCTCTTGACCCTTAAAGCGGCTGGGAAGGGGGGGCATGGGGAAGCAGCTACGGTAGAGGAGGGAATGCAGGGAACATCCCTTGCATTCACACTTTTGTATGAGTATAAATCTGAATCTGACCCTTTATTAATAGTATATGATGAGTCAATCGGAGAAGGAGGAGGAGAGGAGGAGGAGGAGACAATGACGATGTTGATGAAAGAGCCTGTCTGGTCCAGTGTTGAACTTGGACCAGAGAAACCTGAGTTCAACTCTGACCCCCAGCCATAAAGGTGATCTTGGGTCAGTCACTCTCTCAGCCTAGCTCACCTCACAGGGCTGTTGTGAGGGTACCAATGGGATAAACTCTTTGAGGAAAGGCCAGATACAAATGTGATTACTACTACCATTTGTTGGATCAGAGCAGACAGCATCCAGTCAGGGACCAGTCTTCAGCTCTTTTCTTTAGACTAGTCTTCAGGAATTTTGTAGTCATCCCTGAAAAGAAGCTCTCCCAGTGCTGCCTTTTAATCTGGTCCCTCTCCACTAGGACAAGAGTGAAGTGTAATCAAGGCAAACTCCAAAGGTCACTCTCCTTGCCTTCTCTTCTGTGTTTAGAACCTACTATCTGAAACAATGTTTTAATCTCTGCCTCTTTGATATTCCAACCAGTTTTTAAAGCAGCTTTTGGGACATGACGCAAAACAGCAGTTTTAAAGCCATAGATCATTCTAGTAAATCTGTAAGATTAAGCACCTCACACCCACAAGAGTGTGTTCCTTGGAATGACAGAATTATGGGCCCTGGATAAATCTGATTTTATAATCCTGCTTAGTCTACATTGATCTGGATCTGGATAAACAGAGACCGATCCACTGAGAGGTTAGCATGAATTAGGCAAAGGGGGTTAACTGTGAACACATTTTCACAACAGGGATGGAAAAGTGGCCTAGGATCTTAACCAAAATGCTAGTTAAAAGCAAATAATTCCCATTCGTCCTTTACAGTGACACACAGCAGAGTTGTCGTACTGGAAAAAAAAATTACTGGAAAGAATTTTCCAGCTGTACAGAAGATTTTTTTCCCCATGTTAAGCGATAAACAGATGACAACAGATGAAAACCTGTGATACAGCCGAGAGACGACTGCTTCTCTTCTCCCCACTGCACAAAAAAGATTCTGTCTGAAACAGCGTATCAAGTTCATGCTGCCAGATACCCATCAGTGATCTCCAAAATTTAGTTTGGCAAAAACGTAAGATATCATGATCCACATGCCAATGCACTGAACACAACGAAAAGAGGGCCAATGGAAGCGGGTGTGGAGATCTCACATGCCAGGCATCTGCCTGTGGGATGGTTCCGATGAGACTTTATCAAGCCTAATAACTCATACAGGTGGAATTCACATTTGACACACCGCTTTGTACTCAGGCAAATGCAAATTCCCATCTGCTGAAGGGGGGGGGGGAGAAAAGAACAGGTTTACCTCTATTCCCTTAAGGCAGTGGTTCCCAAACTGCGGAAACCAGCCAGGGGAGCCACGGAGTGGTTTACATAACAAAACAAATCAATAAATGGCTCCCTGTTCCCAAAAGGGCTAACAGTCTAAAATTAAATGCAGAAGACACACCAGCAACAGCCACTGGAAAAGATGCCATGCTAGGGTGAAGAGGGATAGTTGCTGTCCCACTGCTAAATATAAGAGGAGCACCACTTTAAAAGATGCCTCTTTGCCCAATTAGCAGGGGTAATAAGTCTTTAACCACTGCTGGAAACTATGTAACGAGGGGGTTGTCCTCACGTCTTCTGATAATTGATTCCAGAGGCATGGTGCCACAACAGAAAAGGTCCTGAACCTTGCCGCCATCACCCTTGGCTTCAGATGGCGGCGGTATCCTAAGCAGGGCCCTATCCGATGATCGTAGGGAACGTGCAGGATTATATGGGGGAAGGCGTGTATATATTATTTTATTTTATTTATTTATTTACAGTATTTTTATCCCGCCTTTCTCACTGAAGGGACCCAAGGCGGCTACGTAGGGGACTAGTGATCACCCTGAGGCATATGAATGGTGAGCCAGTCTCTTGTAGCTTGCTGTCTGGCAGTGGTATAGCTAGACTGGGGCAGTAGGAAGTAGTTCTGCAAGACTCCATTACAGTGGGTCCTCCTCAGTGGGCCCCCCTTGACATCAGAGCCATTCTGGTGGCAACGGGAGAGTGTCCCGCACGTTGCTGTCATCGCCACCAGAATGGCTCCAAGGGTGAGGGCGAGTTGCTGCCCCCCCAGTGTAGCTATGCCACTGCTATCTGTAGGGGAATGGGGACAAGGAACACCCTTGGACCATGGGGGCAGCATTAAGCCCAAAGCTCCTTGGGTGCAATAGGGTAGAGGCTGAGAAAGCTGACAGGGTCTCCACTGGCATACGTTCAGGTGTGATGGGCAATGAACAGCACAGAGCAGACTGGGTTACTGCTCCACCACTTTGACCCTGAGGTGAGGTCCCACCAATTTATTTATTTATTTATTTATTTAATGGATTTCTACCCCGCCTTTCTCCCAATAAGGGCAATCAAGGCGGCTCACCAATGGGTGAGAAGCCAGGGACAGAGTAGTTTCGTAGATTTTCTCCTATGTAGCAGGAACCTGGATTGCCTGAGAGGAGAGGAAAGTCAGCATTGCTGCAAATCAGATAATTAATATTATTGTGACCCTTTGCTGAGTCCACTCCAAATGTCTTGTAGCCCATTCCAGGACATTGGGGCAACAAGAAGGCTCATGAGAACCATTCCTGCATGTGCAAACTGAGCTACATCCAAACTGAATTCTGAAGTTCTACTTCAAGGGCCTTTCTTAACTTCAAGTACCCTTCTGTCTGTGAAAAGACATCTATCGCTTTTTCTGGACCTTTCTCCTCCACAAAAACCTTGTTACTTTTCATATGTAAAATACAAAGGTTTCAGAAGTTTTTGCTTTAGACACGATATCCTGGGTAGGTGGGTGTGAATAATCGTATGTGTACATGCACCTGCATGAGGCACTGGCGTCGCTTCGGTTGGGGCAGGGCTGTAAGTATCGCTCCGTCATAGTCTCTTTACCGAGCGAGCAGGAGGCAGCCCCGCCCCCTCACTGTTGGAGCCTTTCCCTTGCGGAGAAAGCAGCAGGCAAGAGACCCTGCCTGCTGCTTTCTCTGCAGGGGACTGGCTCCGACAGTGAGGGGGCGGGGCTGCCTCCTTCTCGCTTGGTAAAGAGACTACGACGGAGCGTTACTTACAGCCCCGCCCCTACCGAAGCGACGCCACTCACCGATATAAAAAATGAAGAGAGATGAATATACTGTAGCTTCAGGTTCATTTTCTGGGTATTGTGATGTCTGTTATTCAGATACGAGTAGAAGAGAGCAAAGGATATGACTAGGATATTCTGGTATTCACTGCTGGTTTAAAGAAAAGGTTGTTAATTTAGGATAAGGAGAAGCCATTCAGAAACCCACAACAGTGAATATAAAGACAGACAACAGATGTTCTGTAAAAAATTGGAACAAAAAGTAAGAAAGAGTGGCAGACCCAACACCATAAAAAAAACAACTACTACATAACAGTAAAACTGTGACACTTGATTTGAATCACACGAGCAAGCCTTTGCCTGTGTCTTTCTTCTTGAAATTTACAGAGGAGATGTGGGACATATGGTCATATGAGGCTTGGCTTATTTTTTTGTTTCTATTTTATATTCCATTTTCTCTTTCATATCTATTTCAGTGGCTCCTTTTACTTAGTCAGTGGTGAAAGTACTGGAAATTGATTCCCCGCCAACTGAGTCCGCCCACCTTTACTCCCACAAACAGATCACATAAGAAGATGAACCACATGGTTTGTGCTAAGTTGAGGAACAAAAAGTAGGAGAGAGAAACTAATGAGCAGAGGAGAACAGATAGCAAGGAGGCAGCTGAAATATGGGTTATTGGAAAAAAATAGTCATTGTGTAAATGCTTTTGAAATTGAAATGTTTCAATAATTTTTCAAATAAATTCCAGACATTAATTCCATAGATTTACACGCTACTTTTACATCAGATATGTGCCTGTGGATCTCCTCCACATGAGCCTGACCATCAGTTAAGTTCTGTCTGAAGATTTGGGATGCTGAGGTTGTGGGCAGCTACTGGTTTTCTGTCTTGGCACCAAATTATGGAACTCTTTTCCCAGACATACTGTATTTCTTAGAGTCAACACTGCTATTCTGCAGGCACTTGGCAAAGTCAGTGCAGCTGCCGAAAGCAGTGGTCCAACACAGTTGAACCGCCAACCTCCAGCGACCACAAGAGCTACTACCACATCCTTCAGCAATTTAATGCAACTTCCGAACCATCTCCAAGGGCAGCTCCATGTACATCGCATATTTATTAATTTTATTTTGTTGATTAGAATTGTATTTGTTACATTGCATTGTGTTTGAAGCTGCTTTGAGGCAGTTCTATGGTGAAAGGTGGGAAATAAAGCTTCTAAATAAATAGTATTTTGTTTGGTAGTGGCGGCAAATGGGGCAGTGACTATTTTTACTCTTTACTGCTGTTTCAAGTACCTGGAAGCAGCGAAGACATCCAGGAGTGGGTGGTGGGCTGGCACGCTGCTAAAATAAGATATTGATGCCGCCTGGCCTCCGCCTCACCCTTCCCTGCAACTGATTTCTTTCAAGGCGTTTTTTTGTATCCACTGGGGGTTCGGGAACTGAACCTCCGCAAATCCAAAGGGCCGACTATAATGATGCTGCAACTGCCCCAAGAGTAAAGGTAAAGGTGACCCCTGACAATTAAGTCTAGTCGTGTCCGACTCTAGGGTGTGGTGCTCATCCCCATTTCAAAGCCAAAGAGCCAGCATTGTCCGTGGTCATGTGGCCGGCATGACTCTCCTTGCCGTAGCGCATAGCATGCGGCTGGAACACGGAGCGCTGTTTACCTATTTACCTATTCGCATTAACATGCTTTGGAACTGCTAGGTTGGCAGGAGTTGGCCAAGCAACGAGAGCTCACCCCGTCGCGGATTCGAACTGCCGACCTTTCGATCGACAGCTCATTGCTGCAAAATTAGTCAGCCTGCTGAGAGCCAAGCCAATGGAGAAGCTTCGAAAAAGGGCCATTGTTTTTTCCCTTCTGTTTGCAAAACTTATGAGCCTACAGTAAAATATCCCACCTGGACCATGTTTTCTGCTGTTTTGAAGGATTATTGTGATTTGTAGCTAGGCCTCTAGTGATATAGTAGAAAAGCCAATCCTATCTATTATTCTAATTCTAATGAAAAGGCAGAAGAATACAAAACAGGCTGTCAAGTGAACACAACACAAAAATATGTGTATTTAATCAGTTCAGGGAATGGAGGATATTTCAGAAATAAATGAGGCATATCAAAGTGCAGCATAGCCATCAGTCAGATAGCTAATTAGTCTGCAGAAGCAAGAGAGGTGTTATGTGATATTGTACAAGATTCCTAGGAGCAGTAAAATGCAGCTAAAGGGTTTTTTAAAATGCGGTTAAGGTATTTGAAAGAGAGGGGCATTACAAAAAGGGTGCCTTGTCTTTCAGCGCAATCCTGTGTAACCTTGCATCGGTGTAACAGCAGATGCACCCGTGTAAGCGCAATCACACTGACATAAGTGCACTTTTTCCTTTTCTGCCTAGAAGGATGAAGAAAAACATGAACTTCATTAAAAATGGAAAGTTTTGTTCCAGTACTATGAACTTTCTTTCTTTCTTTCTTTCTTTCTTTCTTTCTTTCTTTCTTTCTTTCTTTCTTTCTTTCTTCTGGAAAAAAAATATTAAACAAGATCATAGCTCAGAAAATGCTCTTTTATTGGAGGACAGGAAAGCCCACACCTCAACTGGTCAGTTCTTTCGGCACATCAGCATTAAAACACAACTTAAAGGTGCTGGAAACTGAAACATCACCAAATAAATTGTCAGGATTGAGAACCATCACTGTACAACAGAGGAGGAGCCAGACCATTTTTGATCCGGGGCCCAAACCCTTGACGCCCCCCCCATAAAAACGTGCGGCCGTAATCCTATACGCCCCACAGCGCAGCCGCGCAGCAAATTTTTGGGATTTTTTGATTTCAGTTTGGAAGCCTCCTTGTCCACTTTGTACCTCCTGTCTCCATTTCCAGCAGCACACATGATGAGGCATTCATAATGATGTGAATTTTGCTCTGCAGAATAAACTTGAAAGTGTTCCAAACATCAATTTTGTGAATTTTGCTCTGCAGAATAAACTTGAAAGTGTATTGCCCCTTAATGCCCTCTGGGGGGGTGAATCAGGACTCCTGGGCTGCTAGGCAAGGCTGCAATGCAAGGGGGGGGGGGGAACTACAAAGCCCCGTTACTTCTAAAAAAAACCTTTAAAAAACCCAGAAAAAAACGGGAAAAAACAAAAGAAAAAACCGAAACCTAGGATGTCTCCCGCCCCTCCAGAGGCCCTCTACGCCCCCCCAGGAGCCTCTCTGCCCTTACGCCCTGGGGCCCACTGCCCCAGGGCCCCATATCAGCCTACGCCCCTGCTGTACAGTTATAAACAGAGCAACCTGGTGTCATCGTACAGGCATCCCTATTTAACAGCGGACAAAGTACCAGACCTCCACCAGGCATGGAGTCGTGAGATTGTGCGAAGGGCTTCCATGATGCAGAATTGCAGGGGTGGCATGAATGGGCTGGGTTGGACAATTGTACAGTACTACATAGCTGCCTAGAAGCATTTTGTCCCCAGTGGAGCCAGCTGTAGGAAAGGGGAAACCTACACAGCTGCTATGGTAATAAACTGGTTGCCAGGAACTCGTCTGTATCAGGGAGTTTCCAGGGGCTTCAGAAATCTGTTTCGAGTGCAAAGGGTCATGTTTGGGACATGTGATCTAGTAATAAGGAGTTCCGCTGAGCATGTGCAAAGGGGATTTCTTTCATCACTGAGTAAACCCAGCCAGCTCCCACATATCTAGGATTTGTGAGGTCTCCCAGGTCGGAAGGCTTGGCTTTCACACAGGCTCCAGCTCTGGCTCCTCATTTTCAATAATAAAGTGAACCATACGTTTGCATAATGGATCACAGGTTACTTGCAAGTGCTTGGTTTTTTCCTAGATGACTTGCATAAGACACATGAGAAACATTGGTGTTCATTGGATTTCTGTTGCAGCTGTTAGCTTTGGCAGAAGCAACAAGATGCCACTAAATGAAGATGACTTTTTAAGTGAGAAGAGAGCTCGGCATCTGGCCCGCCATCATTTGTTCCACTGAGATAAGGACCTATTGACTCAAACACAACTTGAAGTTACTTGGGAAAAGATCAAGAGTGAAATGACTGAAATAGCTGGCCTCCTGCTTTTATTGCTTTTGGCCCTCCACAACATCAAGATTTTGGCAAGTGGCTCTTGGGATTAGAAACTTTGGTCACCACTGACATCTATTACCAGAAGATGCGGCTCTGCAAACACCCAAACCGCGTTTGGGAAGGAAGAAGAAAATTTCCATGTAAAATATTGCAGTCAATTCAAACTGGACGTCAGGATAAGCTGGGGCTGTACTGGAGGGAGGTGGCTGTTAATCGTATTTTAGGCTTACATGCCAATGTATCCATGTACTTGCCAATGTATCCAGGCCAATGTACTTACTGAAGTATGATTATCTGTGGTAAGTTTCCATTGATGATACCAAAGAGTCACAGTCATTTTGTACCCAGTGACTCTTGGCAAGCACCTGTAAACCTTCATAGGATAGCAAGCAGGAGAATGTGGGCTCTGTCAGGCTCAGGTATGTACATGCTTGAGAGACAATTAGAAAACCAACACAGCCCCTGTGTTCCAGAGAGTGACTTTTGAACTAGGACTGCATGGCTCATTGAGGTCTAAAAGGAACCAGCTCACGTTGTTGTATCATTGGCCCTGGAGTGTTTGCTTTTTGTGTGTGTGTAGGGTTAATGTGTGTGTGGGACCCAATCTGGATTAGGACCATGTTGAGGGGAGAGAGTTTTACCCATAACCCCCCCCCTCTCAAAAGAGCATCGAGGCAATGCAGGGAGGCCTGCCAGGAAAGATCAGCAGGATCCTCACAGGTAGGCTTACCAGATCTCCAACCGAGACAGAGTGCTAGACCTTTAGGAGAAGGAATGTGGGCAGGTGTAGCTTGTTAAACTTTAGAGCACAATCCTAGGCATCCATGGGGCTTGCTTCTGAATAGACATGCCTAGAATTGTGCTCTAAGGTTTAACAAGCTACACCTGCCCACATTCCTTCTCCTAAAGGTCTAGCACTCTGTCCCGGTTGGAGATCTGGTAAGCCTACTCACAGGTGAACAGGGAGGGATCACTCTGAACCCTGGCAGAATGAGTCCATGAGTATAATAGAGTGAACCCACCCAAAACCTAAGCAAGTGGGTGGGAACCCCCACAGTGCTTTCATTCATAGCCCATTTGTAGGTGAAATGGAACTGTTTTTTGACACTGAAATCAGGAAGATTCAGATGTTCAGCTGTATTTGTGACATGCTGAATTTAAGACACTGGAACAATATGCCTTGTTTTGCATATTTAGATTGTAAGCCTTTGGACAGAGCCATTATGTCTGCCCCCCCCCCATGCTTCTAAATCTTCTGATTGTAGGTATTAATATATTAACATTAAACATTTGTAGAGGAGGGTGTTAAAACAGACTACCCAAAATCATCTCAGCTACATCTGAAGTTACACCAGACTCCAGCTGCAGAAAGGAAGCATAAGAGCACAACAGATTCCTATTTCTCATAGGTTTGCATTGAAACGTTAACTTTGGATGTTATTGCTTCCAGTGCCAAATTACCTTGCTGTGTCACCAGAGGCACACTGTGGGCAGTATCTTTGCTTGCTTATGCACTTCCTTTGCACATCGTTCTTAATTGGTCTTTAAGAGGCAGCCTTTATTCCAGTTACGCACTGTTTTGACCTCGGCTCTCAAGGCAAAGAATCCTGGGCACTGGGCTATTTACTCTTTTATGCTCAATCTGTCTGATTCTTCTCTGAAAACAGGAAGACAGCTGCAACTTTCATACAGGAGAACGATTAAAGTTTCTCCTTGAGTTGATGGGAAACACCATTCTTAGGAAGTTAAGGATAATTAGGAACGAAAGAAGCAAAGCACCATTCCTTTCAAGTTATTTTGCCAAACGTTTTAAACAGAATTAAGCAAGTGAACTTAATAATTTTTACTATAAATGTACTGTGTGCTGTAGCCAGTGGTATCTTACTCTGTGCTTGCCTCTTGCGCCATAGAATGTACAAATAACCATGCGCTACCCTCCTTCTTTGCTTGTTCCCACCTACGCAGGTGGATGGGGGATATTGGGTAAAGCCACATGCCATGAACTGCTTGTAGATCCAATGCAGCTGTTGGTGGTCCATGGATTGGGTCTTACTCTGGATGCAATCATGGCATGCCTCTGGAACTACTGCATCCAGGCCTACTTTCCCTTTCCATGATGAAGCCAGCTGAGCTTGACAAAGCTGTGTCTCATCAGCTGCTGCCATTGTGTCAACTCATATTGACAACTCGAGGGTCTCTTATATGCTTCTGTGTGTGGTGACAAGGGATGCTTCTCCTCAGGGAGCCAGTTAGAGGGGCAGGCTACAGGCCTCTTATACTGATCCCTCTCATGTTAGTTATGAGAAGCAACACTAGCACTAACTACTTGCCAGCGCTCCACAGTGTTGGGGACACACACACACACACACACACACACACACACACGAACATACACTAGAAAGGCACTATGGCACCCACATGCCGTGAGGTCTTCTGGCAGTTTCTGCTTTGGATTGCTATGGCTGGATAGAGAATGTCTGGCAAGTCCAAGAAGCAGGTGCTGATAGCTGCTTCTTCAAGGAGACCACTGTCACAGTGGCTTGTACAAGGGGATAGAGCACAAGGCACTGGCACTGGGGGAGAGCACAAGTCATTCCTGCAGCCCCTCTTCCCCCCATGAGCTTGTGTGGGGGGTACAGGTGGAGGCATGGGCTGCACGTTACTGACATGGGTCTGGGTATAACACCATTTTGGAAACAGATTCATGCTCACTCTGAAAAATGAATGAGTACAAATAGCTACCACTTATATCAAGTGCATGGGGAAAAGAAAAGAAAAAATCCTATGCATGGGGTGAATGCCCCATCAGGAATACTACTGAGAGCTAAAGGGAATAACAACAATCAGTTTTCTATAAATGCAGTAAGAAAAATTATTGCAATGTTCATGCACTTTTTTCTAATCCTTCTCCACCCCCACCCCCCGACTTTAGCTATTAACATTTTGTCTTTGCTAAAGGGAAACTTGACAGCAAATAAAGGGGCAATGAACAGTTGGGACAAAGTGCAACATTAACTGCCTTGTAAAAATTAAATGACGCATTACTTGCAGATTGTTGCTGAACTGGCGTGGTAGTTATGCATATTGCACATGCCTTCCACTCTATTCAAAGTTTTCCATTCAAGAAATGGCTTCTGATACTTTCCAATTATATCATGCACTTTTTCAGGGTTATTTTACCTCTGTCAGGTATATGTGTGAACCATTAATAATGGACACTGACTCTGAGCATTGGGGCTGATCAGTTCATCATACAGAGATATGTAGTAGTAGAGCATTTATAATAGTTGCTTGCTTGAAGAAACAAACTACATTAAAGATTTGCAGGTAATTCCACAGCACAAACCTGCCCCACAAACATTAACTATACAGAAACGTTTCCAAGAAAGAATATCAAGACAAGATATAGAATCTTAGCTAAACATTAAGGATCTTGAACACCACCACCTATTGGTTGGAAGTGTTGCAGATATAATCATGACAACTACCCCCCTGTGAACTTCATCTCCTCCTCCCCCTGGGGTTGGAGCTTCACATCAAGAAATCCCTGCCACTGACATTCAGGAAGACAGCCAGGGCCACCGCAGGTGGAACTCAGTTTAGTATTTATTACCAGATTGGTCTCAACAGAAAAAGGGGGGTCTCCCAGTGCCCCCCTCAGATTCCTTCACCCAGGTTTGGCCCAAGTCAGCCCTTGACTCCTGCCCACCAAAGTCCCAGCCCTGTTGTGTCAGAGATCGCAAGAAGAAGGTTCTCTGCTCTCCTTCCATTGCAGGGCAGGCCCTCTGAGAACTCTGGTGGTGAGCTGGTGCAAACACTTGTGTGGATCCAATAGTGTCAGGGACATCTGCCTTGACTGTACTCTTCCGGCTGGTCACCGTGCACCAGAGGTGGTCAGGCTGCCTTGCCCTTCCCATGGCATTACCGTCTCTACATACCAGCTGTCCTCAGGCCACGCTGTTCTTCTGTCCGGAATGTCCCTGGTCCTCATCAGGCTCACACTCATTCCTCTCTTTGCCTCTCCTGTGCCCTTTCCTCCTCTCTGTCTGTCTGTCTGTCTGTCTGTCTGAAGAGGCCTAAAGTATCCGGAATGAGCAGATACAGGCCAAAGGACTGAAGGGTTACAGAGTCATTGGACTCCAGAAGCAGTTCAGGTGGAGGTGATGACAGGGCCCCATAATGGGGAATACTGGGACATTGTAGACCATATGTCCAGAGTGCCAGTTTGACTCCTGAGCTGCCACCATGACATTGACACAGCCCCATGAGGATCTTAATCATCCTTGGGATTTTACAGCTCCACTTGACCCCAGTCTTGGCCTTTACACTGATGTTTGGGCATGATGGGTCAAATGACCTGGCCCCTCCCTTTCCTGCTGGGCAGCACAAAGGTAACCAAGCTTCTAGCCCTAGGGGTGAGGCAAATAAGGAGAGGTGTGTCTCCCACACCTTCCTCTGGCTTCACAGGGTCTGCGGAGAGGGGGTTGTGGTTGCACCTTTATTCTCTCTTTCCCAGCAGAGCTGTTGCGACCTAGGCTAGCCCACTTGCAGTGGCCCTCAGCATCTGGCTGCTTCCAATCCTCATCAGGAGCCAGCGACAGGGCATTTAAACTCTGCTGCCCATTGTGCATGCTTCCCAGAGCCTGCTCTGCCCCCTCCCTTTTCCTCAGTAGCTGGTTGTAGCACCCCCTTCTCCCTGACAATGCAGACATAGAAGGGAGCAGTGCAGGTTGTCCTAATGCGGCTTCCATCGCCTTGAATGAGGTTGAGGCAAGCTGCCAGCCAGGCATAGCATGCCGCCCAAGATTGTTTGGTGGGTCCAATCCCGGACAGTTGATTTGGGATGATAAGCACATTATACTATGATGAGCAGTTGAAGCTAATTTGCTGCTAACAACCTGTGGCTATGGTGGGACAAAAAGCAGAGGAAGTGTTGGCATGAAATTGTGAGTGAGTGAATGTTGTACAATATTGGTGTTGAAATGTAGGAATAACTGAAACAAGATGTTGTGACCGGTTAAGGAGAACATAGTAGAGAAAGCCCAAAACAAACAGGTCAGATGGTGTGACTGGTAGTCTAGACAGTGATGGACTTAAGACAGGCAAAAAGTTGTTGCTGTTACTGGCTACTCTAAAGAATGGACTTTGGCAAAATAGTAGGGACCATTTAAGGTGTTATGGAAAGCAGGCTCTGCAGATCTCTCATACAAATTACCGTATTTATTGGCGTAAAAAACGCACCGACGTATAAGACGCACCTTCCTTTTGGCCCTGGGTTTCAAGGAAAAAAGATTTAAAGCATTTTTGGGCCACTTGGCCACTTACTGCTTGGCTGCTTAATTAGCTAATTTACATACATTGCACAAAAATACCAGGATCTCTTTTAAAACACACAGCAATAAGACACATGAACAAAATGCACCAGAACATAAATCCCAAGTACAAAAAAAACCCCAGACTCAACTCTTTTTCCCCCACCCCACCCCACCCCACCCCACCCATGCACAGTTTCCAAAGTAAACAACATAAAAGTACAAAACAAAACCCAGACTCAACTCTTACCCCACCCCAACTAGGCCCAGTTCAGAAGCTTACCCTTCCGAGGAGAGCTGGGAAGACACGCCCTCTGCAGCTCAGCTGAACTCTTTTCCCCCACCCCACCTAACCTAACCTAACCTAACCTAACATATGCACAGTTTCCAAAGCCTCCCAACTAGGCCCAGTTCAGAAGCTCACCCAAGCTGCATTCATTCAGCATCCAGGAGAGCTGGAAAGACTAGGCCCTCTGCAGCTCAGCTGAACTGAACTGAGCACAGCGCCCTCTGCTGGCTGCTGAGAAGCTCAACTCATGCACGTGCATAAATTAAACCCGACAAACAGCTGTAGATCGGATAGATTAGTTAGGGAAGAAAGCACAAGGGAGCTTTCTGGCTCCGAAAAAACGCGGTAAGCCCGAAAATGCTTTAAAACGGGCAGGGGGGGGAAGGGATTTTTTTTAGTATTGGCATAAAAAACACACCCTACTATTTTGGGTCACAAATGTAGACAAAAAAGTGCTTCTTATACGCCAATAAATACGGTAGCTAAAACTCTGAAGGGACAGAAAACAAAAAGCTTTGTCAGTTGTGAGTTGGGCTTCACTGAATATCCAAAGAAAATTTGGGTTCTAAAAGGGAGCTTTCAGGAGTTATGCCTGAGTTAGGCAGGCTGCAGTTTCTGTGGCCCAGCACCACCCCAGGATCCAGGCAACACTTACCTCCCAGGCAGGCAGGCTCTTCTCCAGGCTCCGTGTCTGGCTCAGGCATGTGCAGGCCTCTGTCTGCATGTGTCAGCGTCCATCCATGGCAGCTGCCGCAGGGTCTGTCGCAGCCCGGTCGCAAAGGGGCTGACCGCAGGCAGGGGGGTTGCGCCAGTCATGTGGTGGGCGCAGGGCAGGTGACAGGTGAGCGAGGTGTCTGAGCCCAGCCGCCACAGGGCACCCTGTGCATCAGCCACCTGCTGCAGGGGAGAGTGGCCGTCCCCTCCCTCCTGCAGAAGGCGATGCCACCCCCAAGCCACGTTGAGGCTGCACTGGGGGGTGAGTGGGGGAGGGAAGGGAAGGGGAGGGGGGTGGGAACGTCACACACAAGGGGGGTCTCATGAGGACTGGAACTGCCTCTGACATGACTCGCCTGTGCGCTGCCTGAAGCCCTGGGCCTCCAAGGCCGGGGCAATGCCCACAAAGAAGGCATCCCGGCGTGCCTGCTGCTCTGTGCCCCGGCCAAGACCAAGAGATGCCTTGGGCTTGTCTGCTGCGAGCGTGAAGGGCTCACACAGCTCATCACACCCCCAGATGGGGCGACGACGGCGCCTCACGGCAGGCGCTCTAGCAGGGTGGGGGGTGGCCAGCAGCCATCATCAGGGAGTGGGAGGAGAGGCTGACACACAGGCAGGCAGACAGGGGGTGCTGGGGAGGGGCATGGGTGGGTCAGAGACAGACAGACAGACAACAAGGCTGGTGGGAGACAGATTCCGAGAGAGGGGTCTGCAGAGACCGATAGGGACACAGGGGGGTGCTCCGCAGATGAAGGTGATGCATAAACAGGCACCTCTTATGCAGACAGACTTTGGGCGGAAGTGGCTGCATTACGGGCGGACCTTCGACGGAGGCGCCTGCATTATGGGCGGACCTTCGACGGAAGCGCCTTCATTACGGGCAGACCTTCGATGGAGACGCCTGCATTACGGGCGGACCTTCGACGGAAGCGCCTGCATTATGGGCGGACCTTT
Organism: Plestiodon gilberti rubricaudatus; assembly: GCA_026170595.1. Taxonomy (NCBI): domain Eukaryota; kingdom Metazoa; phylum Chordata; class Lepidosauria; order Squamata; family Scincidae; genus Plestiodon; species Plestiodon gilberti. Next base: position 145,364,238 of record JANXHW010000002.1, read on the forward strand.
GACGGAAGCGCCTTCATTACGGGCGGACCTTCGACGGAGGCACCTGCATTACGGGCGGACCTTCTACAGAGGCGCCTGCATTACGGGCGGACCTTCGACAGAGGCGCCTGCATTACGGGCGGACCTTCGACAGAGGCGCCTGCATTACGGGCGGACGCCCTGGCTGTCACTGTTTGCCTGCCTGAGAGGCCCCCCTGACTCCCCCCTCCACTCTGTGCCATGGGGGTCACGCAGCGCCCCTGCTGGGTTCTCCCAGGGAAGGCCGTGGCAGTCCCTGGATGGGACTCATGTAGGGGCTTCAGTGCTGGGGGCTGTCTGTGTGTGTGTGGGGCAATGCTTGTGTAAACACTGGGCACATATGTTTCACTGGGGCTCTGCCCGAGGGGCATCTTTATTGTTCTGGAACGTTAGCAGAGATGGCCAGGCGAGGCTGCCAGGGGTAGTCACAGCAGCCAATCTGAAAGCAGCAGCAGCACACCTGCCCCATGGACCTGGACATGCAGGCTCTTCCCCTGTGGAACCACAGCCTGCTCCATAGAAAGGGTAGGGACAGCAAGTACGACAGCCAGGGAGGTGGAGCAGCAGCAGCAGCGCCGGCAGCTGAGGAGGGTGGCAGGGCTGGCTCCCTGACCTCTGGCAGCATCAAGGCAGAAGACCATGGGGCAACCAGACTGCAGGCCCAGGGGTGCTCCCAGGAAGGTAGGTGATAGTGGACATTCCTGGGGAGACAAAAAACAAGGGGGAGTTACATGTCAGCTGGTATGTGGAAGCAGTCACCATTGAGACAAGCCAGTGTGGAGGTTGCAAAAGCCTGCAGGGAGAGAAATAAAACACCGCTGATAGGTGTGACACACATAGCATGGTCTGAGCTGCTTACCTGGGTGTAAGGAGAGCATGATCCTGTAAGGGGAAAGGATCAAAGAGAGAGAGAGAACAACACAACTTGGGGGGGGTCACAACCATGGCAAACCTAGCAATACTGACCTGTCAGTAGACTCTGTGGAGAAAAGGGGGGGGAACAGCTGGTGTCTACATAAGGCTAACAGTTCCACACTTGTGGCATTGTCTGCTCACATGACTACAGGCAGCAATCAGACACAACAGTGGTAAAGAGGCATGTATCCTATATATCATAGCAGGCTATGCAGGCAGCTATGAGACAACACATTGGTAGAGAGGCATGTCATGGCAGGCTATGCAGACAGCTATGAGACAAGACATTGGTAGAGAGGCATATCATGGCAGGCTATGCAGACAGCTATGAGACAACACATTGGTAAAGAGGCATGTATCCTTCCTATATTTCTAAATGCAAAGAGGCAGCAGTCAGACCACATGCCAGCACAAACCCTGCTCTTACCTGCACTTACCTGCTGGTGTTGTTGCCTGTGGCGGGGGGAAGAGGGGCTGGGAGAAAGACATGGGTTAGCAAACACTTGCATGGAGGCAGCTGCCCAGGCGCAGCTGTAAACAGGTTGGCCACAGCCAGAACAGCCCTCTCTGCCCTAGGGGAGGCAGAGAGGAGAAGAGAGAAGTGGGGTGTTTGTAAATTTTGCCCTCCACCGACAAAGTCCCACTTTGTGGCTGTGAGGGACAGAACCCCACACCACGTGCTCAGAGAGAGAGCGAGAGAGTGACTGGAGGTCTGGGGCTGGGCTTTTGTGGGAATGAGGCTGGGTGGGGCTGGGTGCTGATAGGCTCCCTATCTTAGGCATAACTCTGTCGGTTTCCAGACCTAGCAGGCCCAACTCCGTCCTAACTCTGACCTAACTCAGGAGTAGGGTGTTAGAAATTTTCAGGAGAGGGCTGGCTTAGGTAAGGTAAAATGGCTCCTATGGGTCTCCTCGAATTTGGGTCCACCTTTTTGGTCGACCTAAATTTTGTGTCAGCATTTGTGTTGGAGGGGGCGTGTCTGTGCTTGCCAGGGTCTGGAATCCAACGTTAATTGGTTGCCGCCCCCGTTACACCCACGGTCCGCCCATGTTCCGCCCACTTTTAGGTCAACTTTAGGTCTGACTTGTGCTGCTTAGCCCTTGGGTTGGAATGGGCTGTTCTTAGTCTGTTGGTCGTAACTTCGACCTAACTTTGACCTAACTTCGCCCTAAATGGTTGCATTCCAGACCTAACTTCGACCTAAACGACTTAGGCTGACTTTAGGTCTGACTTGGGCTGCTTAGCACTTGGGTTGGAATGGGCTGTGAGAGTTCTTAATTAAAAGCATAGTAATATCACTAGTGCTGATTAATAGAAATAACACATCAGAGTATCACTGAATGAATTCTAAAGGGCTCGAAAAATTGGCCATCTCAACTTCTCCTTCTCACAGTAAAATTCAGTTTGGTGACTGATTGTAAAGCTATTATATTAGACACTTGTCTTCTAAAAGAGATACAATAGTAAACCACACTATTTGGCAGTCCATAAAATGTATTCAGAACGTGTGCATGTATACCCTACAGTACTGCTTACATACTTCACATTTTGTTCCCTTTAATGGGTTATTTTGTTGATCCTACCTCGAACATGAACTTGGATCATCTGGTTTACCGACATCACTTCTGGCTTCATCTCAGCTTATTCCTGTAATCACATATCCAGACTGTTCTCTGTTACCAATACTTAGTGCTTGCTACTCCTCAAACTTGGCTAAAATTTGCTTGTAATATTTTGGGCAAAAAAAAAAGGTAGCATGAAATAGTGTGTAAGCAATCAAGTTTCATCATGTACAGTCACTGGAACTCCAGTGCAACAGATGATTGAGAGGAGGAGAGAATTGATAAACTCAACAGGGTGCAGTGCCAAAAAAGAGCCACCCAGGCATGGATTTACCACGTGCTGAGTCATGTGCACCACTAGTGAAATTAAAGTCTGGTTTTGATAGGGTTTTTTTTTTAACAGGCTGTCAAGTAACTGTTGGCATAGTACAGGCTTTTATTTTAACGTGCTATTTAAAATCCTTTATTTCGGAGGGCCGTTGCTAGAACATGCATCAGCTGGAAAAGATGTGGCTATTTTTAGAAGTAATCTATTTTTTCTTGAAATAAGAAAGAAAATAGCTGCACGTGCTATTTGCATTCATTCCTGATCACAGAGAGAGAGAGAGAGAGAGAGAGAGAGAGAGAGAGAGAGAGAGAGAGGGCACTTGGTAAATAACACGTTCCCATCAAAGTGCCTTCAGCAATTTCTGCACTTAGCTCATTGATTGTTTCCATCTTCCAAGGATTTCTTCTCACTGAAGTGTGAGCATTCTAGCCTTCTATTTGTGTCAATATCTCCTGAATGAAAAAAAAATCACTGTTTTTGAATGGGTGGATAGTTTTTCAACCACTATTTCAATTTGTTCATGAGTATTTTCAGCATTTTCTGCCCAGCACTAACCAATGCACTGCTCACTTGTCTAACAGCGCAATCCTATCCAACTTACACCACCGGTGTAACCAAGCAGTGCAGCGAGAACGGGAGGCCCCAGAATGGAAAGGGGATTCAAATCCCCTTTGAATCCCCTTTTCCATTCTGGGGCCTCCCATTCTCACTGCACCACTGGTTAAACCGGTGGTGTAAGTTGGATAGGATTGCGTTGTACATCTTTCTTTACAAAGGAAAATGGGTACAAACATGATTGTGTCACTAAATGCTGCAGAAGCAATCTCATGCAATTCACTTAAAGCACTTTGCAGGCTCCCAAACCTCAGCGATCATTTTCTCTGTCTTTAAGCACAGTGTTGGGGGGAGGCAACAATGAGCACAGTGCTCAGAGCTCTTCTACAGCAAGAGTGGTGATATCATCAGCTGTCTTTGAAACTGTTTTCAGAGGACCAGACCTGAGAAGAAGCATCAGGCACAGCAGGAGACAAACTGAGACATTTGCCTAAGGGCATAAGAGCCTATCTGCACTGCCCCCAGATGCAGGTGGTTGATGGGGAAGGAAAGGGAGAGGTGTTTGTATAAAAGGAGGACAGAAAGTTAGAGCACAATCCTGACCACAGGTCCGGCACTGGAACGAGCGCTCCGGCGCCAGAAGCTGTCGCGAACGTGCTGTAAAGCACGTTCGCAATGACTTGAGATTAAGGGAAGCCAGCGCAAGGCTGGCCTCCCTCACTCTGGCGCCAGATCTCCACGCGGACAGTGGCGGAAGGTAAGTGCTCCATCGCCGGTCGTGTGGGTGGTCTGGCCGGGAGAGGGAGTGGGGCCATTGGCCTAGCCGGCCCGGGAGGGGGTGGGGGATGGCATCGGCCATATTCCCATCCCCGCTGGGCGGGCTACGCTGTTACACAGTCTACTCTACTTCCGCCAGCTATTTAGCTGGCGGAAATCTGATGAGGCCGATAGGACCGGCCTGGGTTTACACTCGGGGAAGGGGATGAGCGTCCCCTTCCCTGAGTAGACCTCCAGCCCAGTGCATGCACAGGATCCGGCGGGTGGCCCTGGGCCGCTGGCCGGATCCTTAGGATTGTGCTGTAAACCTCGATCATACCCCTAAAGCAGTGGTTCTCAAACGTTTTAGCACCGGGACCCACTTTTTAAAATGACACTCTATCAGAACCCACCTAGCTTTACAAGGCGCAAAAAAAAAAAAGTGATCTAGAAATAAATAAATAAATAAATACACACACACACACACACACACACACAAGTAAAGAGCTCAGTTGTTTGCAGGGCAATTAGCAGCTATTTTGCAAATTGCAGGAGCTCAGCTCTTTGAAGGGCAATTAGCAGCTATCTGATTTTTGAATAGCCTCAGGGCTTTTTGGGAATTACTTATCTGATCTTTCCATCACCTGGGACCCACCAGAAATCAGGGAACAGGGACCCACAGTTTGAGAAACACTGCCCTAAAGAAGAGAATGGGGGCCTGTTTACTTCATTTCCTTATGAGGGTCCCCAAGAGACGTAGGTGGTGGATGTGAACATAAATAACTTCTAAGTAAACATGCACAAGATTGCACTCTTTTATTCTTATTTGTTATATTTTCCCCACCTTTCAGTTTTTATGCATGTGTTAAACTATTGCAACTGGAGAACCATTGCCTTTTAGACTTGTTAAAAGGCTGGCGCAACCATTCTAGCTGAACCCTGGCACCCAGCCTCCTCCCAATCTCCACCATTTTGTTTCAAAGTACACATAAGTGCAGGCGAAGAAAATATTCTAATGAAAAAATGTAAAGTCGATTTTTGTTGTTGTTGTATAACCTTAGTACAGCATGGCTATGGGGCCTTGGCTATAGGAAGCATCAGAGCACCTGCATTTCAATATTAACCATTACACCACTGATAAAGCAGCAGGCTAGAAGGCTCATGATGACCAGGAAAATAGGCTTGGAATCACACTTCCACAAGCGGAAGGAAATAATTTCTGTGGTACTGGTTGGATCACTGCAGGGCTGAAGTGAACAGATACCTTGCTTCCCATTCAGAAGTTTTCAGATGGGACCTTTAGAGCTTCTTACCCTCTTCTGGAAGCAAAGGAAATGGTTTGTCCTCAGGTTTAGCTCTTTGGGTGTATATGTTTGTCTATGAAGGAGCACATGCTTCAGCGCCCCATTTACCAGGGTCAGATTCTAGGTTTCTGCTCATCTAACTACTCTGACTGTTTGTTCAGTCCCCATGTTTACCTTTGTGGGTTTTTCATTTTTAGGATAAATTGCTGGAGTTTACTTTGCAATTTTGCTATATAAGCTACTTTGTGAACTTATTTTTTTTAACAGTGTTGTTTGCTACACTAATGATCCACCCAGATTCCAAGGCACCTCAGGCTCAGCCCTATTTTTAAAATAAAAAAGTGTACATACCTTATCTGACATTCAGCCAGCTTTAAAGTGTTTCTTGATCCCTGACCTCCTCACATGACCCTCCTTTCCAAAGCTCCTATTACCAAATTTCCCTTCAGGGGAATAACATTCTCCAGTGAACCGTGATTTCTTAAGGGGGGGGGGACGCCACACATATGGCATTGTTTTTTTCCGGCTGCTGGTACATGGATTTATTTAGGATTGTCAGACCGAATTGAGGGCCTGGTTACTGTTCTTTTTAATAGTTGTTCAGTAGGGAGAATTTCTAAAAATCCACCCCATCTCATGCACACACAGCGCTTTTTAATGGTCTCTATTCTAAGCATCTTTGACCTGTTGAAAATAGAGAACTTTAGGGAGCGCTCCAGAATGTGTTTATGTAATGAGTATGAGGAAATATAAAGAACATCAACACTGCTATGTGCACTTACCTGAGAGTTAGTTCCATTGAACTGAATGGGAGTTATGTCTATGTGTGTGAAATGCGTTGCTGACTCAGAAATGGCCACACAAATGTTTATTACTATTATCATTATTATGGCTCGTATTCACAGCCTGCCAGGTGTTGGTGGCTGGATTTGGCCTGTAGAATATCAGGTTCTTCCCAAGGAGCTAGGATATTCAGAGATATTATCATCATTATCATTATCATCATTATTACATGCATTGAACTGAACTATGTAACAGGGCTGCAGTCCTAAGAAAACTTACAGGGAGAAAGACCAATTGAACTTTCTCAGTTAACATGGACTACGGTGCACAAAGTCCATGTTGTGATTTCCCCCGCCCCACCCCAAAAACAATTACACAGCACTCACCTTTATAACAGTTTTGTTTTACTACTTCTCTCATGGAACCTCACCTGGGACAAAAAAATCTGAAGCAATTTTACCTTTGCCAACCAGGGCCTCGTGAGGAGAAAGTCCATTAGTAACGGAGCAGTTTGCTCTTGCCAGAGCCGAACCTTTAACAGGTGTTTGACTGTTAACTGTTGTTTGCTGTGTCTGTTCCTGTTCAAGGCAACCAAAGGCCATTGTAAAGATCCATTAGGCACCAAAAGACTGGCTCTGAATGTAGCTGTAGGGCACAACAGAGAGACTGACCTCAGTTTATGTGCTGTAAAGGGAGGAAAGGAAACAGCAATTAACAGGAAAGAATACAGTGTCCCCCTGGAAGATCATTTCGGATGGAAGTACTGTACTGTAAATGTTTTTCACAGAAGGCTGCCTAGAAACACATTCCAGAGTTAAAATAATTACACTTCAGCCCCGTTAGAACAAAGTGCTAGGGAGTAATTTGATGAACTGCACTGGTATGTCCCCCCCCCTCGTACAGTTTGAGCAAAAATGCTGCATAACGGTTGATTACAGCTATAAACAGAAGCTGGACTATAATGTCATACAGTGGTTATGTCACCGGCAGAGTAAAGGATTTGTTCTTTACTTTGCTGAGCATAAGAAAGAGGAAATAACAACAACAAAGCCTTCTGTGGTACCTTAAGACTGCCAAATTGACTGTGGCATAAGCGTTCATGGGCCAGAGCCTGCTTAATCAGGCACATAATCATCTGTATTATCCATTGCGTATATGTTCAAAATCCTTACAACAACCCTGTAAAATAGGCCAACTGCATGACTATCCTCAGATTGCAGATGAGGCCTGTACCAAGTAATTGTCTTTCCAGAAAGTCTTCAAATGCAACAGCAAGAGGCAACAGGTTGATTCACATACAGACAGCGCAATTCTGTCCAACTTACAACACTGGTGTAACCAATGGTGCAGCGAGAACGGGAGGCCGGAAAGGGGATTCAAATCCCCTCCAAAAGGGGATTCAAAGGGAATTTAAATCTCCCCTCCCCTTCAAAGCCTCCCACCCTGCCCTCCCCCACTGGTTACACCGGTGGTGTAAGTTGAATAGGATTGCGCTGAGAGAGTAGGAAATATAAGGAAGCAACTGTCAGCTTGACATGATGCTTGTGTTCTGTGAACACTAACTTAACCCCTTTCCTATTTTAACACTTGCACAAACATGTTGTTATGGATTTGTTCCTGTATGAAACACCACATGATGTACACCTATCATGGTAGAATACACAAGTCCCAGTTGTAGTTCTGTGTGAGATATTCTTTAGTTCTAATTATCTGTGAGAAACCACAGACAAACTGGAAGCATGGATAGCCCCAGTGTATGGAATAATTACTCCCACCTAGTGGGAACCATGTCAAGTTTGTCAATCTCTATGAAATACAGAAGTATCTGGATCACATGTGGTCCATAGCATAATCTGCAGATGCTCCTGTGGTGAGCGCTTGATTCTGGAAGATTGGAGAAGGCATCTGATGTAGTTATTCCTGCTTTCAAGGATGCAGCTCGGCATACAGCACCACAGGTATGAGAACAAAGAAGAAACTTATGCTCTCTCCTGTAGAGATAGCATCGAAGAACATTTGACCAAGGGAGTTCTTGGGTGTTTGAGGAGCTAAGCAATTAAATCCACCATAGGGGGGGTGAGGCCAATGTTCAAGTGTGAGAGATGGAGAGAAGACAAAACATGAAGGGCTTTGAGAAAGAAGGCAAATGATTTTTATGATGGGATGGATAAGGCATCTAAGAAAGATGCAGAGAAGTTGTACAATCTAGAAAAACAATTCTAGTAGGGCAGAAATATTTTGAATATATGATTTTGTTGGCTGTACAGGAAAAATGAGAGTGCTTGAGTCAAGAATACAGACCGGCAGTGCAATCCACCGTAACTTTAGAATGGCGGAGCGTGTGCTCCGTCATTCTAAAGTATTGCAAACGTGTCGTAAAGTACGTTTGTGACTACTTTGGAGTAAGGGCCACCAGCGCAAGGCCAGCAGCCCTTACTCCACCGCAGGATCGTCCCTGCAGCTGCCAGAGACAGGTAAGGGATGCACTGGCGGACGCGGGGGTGGTCCGGGCAGCGAGAGAGGGTAGCAGTTGGCCAAGATGGCCCGGGGGGGGTGGGGATGGTGTCCGCCATATCTTCATCCCGTTCCGGGCCGGCACAGCCCTTACACGGCCTCCTTGGACATACGTCAGCTAAATAGCTGGTGGAAATCCGAGGAGGCCCATTGGGGCCTCCCCGCACTACACTGAGGGAAGGGGACGAATGTCCCCTTCCCCTGAGCATACCTGCGGTCCGGAATGGGGATAGGATCCAGTGGGTGGCCCTGGGGCAAAAGAAAATATTTCTTTACCCAGCGTGTAATTCATCTGTGGAACTCCTTGCCGCAGGATGTGGTGATGGCATCTGGCCTAGATGCCTTTTAAAAGGGGTTTGGACAGATTCATGGAGGAAAAGACCATCACAGGTTACAAGCCATAAGCAACCTCCTGGTTTTTAGAAGTGGGTTTTCTCTGTGCCAGGTGCAAGGGAGTGGCAGCAGGAAATAGGTTATCTTGTTGGCTGTATGCTCCCTGAGGCATCTGGTGGAGCCACTGTGTGATACAGGAAGTTGGACTAGATGGGCCTTTGGCCTGATCCAGCAGGACTCATCTTATGTTCTTATGTTCTTATAGGGCCGCCCACAGATCTTTAGTCAGGATTGCACTCTGAATATACCATAATATTTTGTTGGTTTTTTTTTTTAATAAACTCAACCCGAGGAATTAATACGTAAAAGTCTTAGCAGATTGACAACATGCTCATTTTGTTTCTGTATGTGAGTAAAATGAGTTTGTCTTTACTTTAGTTAAGAGAAAGTCCTTGGAAAGAAGCTAATCACAAGCTACCAAATGGTGGTTTGCACAGAATTATATTGCACAGAATTAAGTGCCAGAGTTACAAGACTAATATACTTCTAAACATGTTTCTTTTTATTAGACTTAGCACAAGGACTTGTACGATTTCAATGATCTTTAATGGAGATTAGTCTAAATGGAAAATGTGTTTTTTATTTAAGTGACTAAAACACAACAGGCAGCGCGGCGCTGGAGATTATTGAAAGCACGGCTTTGGTGTTACGAGGCCAAAGGGTGAACAATTTATGCATTCTGTGAAGGGTAATAACCCTCTCGAAATACAAGGTCTGGTGTGTCCATATGGCAGTTATGGAATGGAAATTGTAACTCAATTCTGATGTGCACATTACTTACTGTGTATTGTTAAAACAGGTCTGACATAATTGACTGTGAGAGACAATGCTTCCCTGGTATCCAGAATTAATAAGATGATAATCTGCTGCAATTATTTCATCCATATTCCCCATCTCTATTAGATTGTGCTGTCTCAAATAGCAATGTTGTAAAAATAAAATGCATCTTTTAATCATATTCACTCTGTCCTTAGAAAAACGATTTCAGGACAGCCTGCCAAAAGCTGATTTTGGCTGGTTGCCCAAAATAACTGAGCATTGAGAACACTGTCAGCCATGTGCATGGAGGACATGAGTTCCATATATCTTGTGCAAATATGTAGATATGTAATGTTGTTTGTAAATTATAAAGTATAGCTGAATACTGTGATCACCAGGGTCTACGATCTATTTTCATGTTCTTGTTTTTGGATTCCTATATAAGCCAATTCACTGGTTCTCAAACTGTGGGTCGCGACCCACCATTGAGAACGTTTGCTGCCCCCTGCCCCCTTAAGGGGCGGAGACAGCATGGCGGCGGTGGTGACGGCGATCCAGGGGATCGCCGCCACTGCCAAAGTGCCCAAAATGCTCCCCACACTTACCGGGGCTTGGGATAGGTTCGGGGAGGCCTGTGCGACCCTCTGCAGGCCCCCCAATCTTCGGATTGCTGTTTTGCAACGATATTCAGGCACTTCCGGTTTTCGCGAACAAATGTTCCCTTACCTTGAGGAGGTAAAGGAATCCCCGCAGGATGCAGGATGCACCCTGTTAGCACTGGCATCACTACGGGGGGGGGGGGGGGCGGAGCTGTAAGTTCTTCCATGATCGGAGCCTCCGTTACACGGAAGAACAAAGTGCCCCGCCCCCGTGCCGACCCAGTCAAAACGGTGAATGCGCGTTGTTTTCACAGCTTTGAATGGATCGGAAGGCGCAGGGCGGGGCGCTTTGTTCTTCCGTGTAACGAAGGCTCCGATCACGGAAGATCTTACAGCTCCGCCCCCCCTGTAGTGACGCCAGTGCCTGTTAGTGTGGCTGCATTGACCGGGGGGAGGGGGAGACTTAGGTTGGACTGGGCTGTCCACTGTTGAAAGGCATGATAGATCTCCCCATGAGCAATGAAAAACCTCGCCTGAAATTCTTAAAATGTTTTCCACTAACATTCATTCTTGTTTACATTTTAGATGTCAGTCTTACATTGATATGTCTAATATACAGCAACTGAATGTCTGTAGGCGTGTAATATATTCCTTTCTGTAACAAAGCCCTACGTGTTAATTCACAGAGACTTAATAGATGTCCTAATAGCTTTAGAACAAGAACATATTAATGTTCAAGTTGCTTAAAATCTGAAGGTTTATTTCAGCAGTTTATGGGTCTTATACACTGCTGTCACTTTTTTTGCAGCAGATGTTATCTGCCAGTTTCTTGAGAATCATGTTGATCTTTAAACAACCTTCAAGGGTGATGCTTGAGAAGTGGTACAGTATATTTGCCCAGGTGTCCCCTCAGACAACAATTGGTGAATGCAGTGGATCCTGCCTAAACTCACCCCCCCCCCTTAGTGTGGGCACCTACCTAGTAGCTGACCTGTCAAAAGCCCTCCATTGGGTGAATCATTCTGACTCTGAATCCAGGGTCACCTCATGGCTCAGCCAGCTTTGTCACTGCCAACCCCGGTAAAGGGGGTCAAGGTAGCTGAATTGTTCTGCCCACCTTGAGCTGGGTAACCTTTCTAAGGTAGGCATCTCAGTTCAAGCCCTTTTGGGACAGGGAGCCATTTAATCATTTGATTTTGTCTAAACCGCTTTGTGAACTTTTTGTTGAAAAGTGGTATATAAATACTGTTAATAATAATTAATAATAACCAGCCTTCATCCTCAAGCCGGGTAGCCTCTGGAACTGGTTCTGGTTGTCACTCTTGCTTTCCTAAGGGCCAACACCTGATTCCTGATCCTCCTGCCTGCCCTGCACTATCCTGCCAGCCATGGCCAACCTGGCTAAAACCCAATCCAAAGAACAGACTGGGTAGGCAAAAAAACTCCCTTCCCTGGCCAATCTGGAGAGGAGCAAAAACTTCCTACCCAGTTTTGCATGGCATCCAGCTAGTCTCAGGCTGCTACCTACTGGGCAGGTGGGTGCAGTGGCGAACGTACATGCCCCGTGGGACGGGGGCCGCCACGACAATGCCCCCTGGACACCACACGCCTCGCCCCTGGGGTGTGTGATGTCATCATTGCGCACCTCCGCAGCACGGAAACACCCTCCCCCCACGCTTTTGGGCTCCTTTCTCAAGCCAAATGGCGCCTGGGAGGGCCAAACATGCAGCGAGAACGGCTGCGAAGAAGACGCGGAGGGCAACGGATCTGGGAGAAGGCACGCCCCCTGCGACCCACCGCCCTGGGACCCACCTCCCCAACCGCCCCCAGTGCCATTACACCTCTGGGTGGGTGGGTTCTGTTGCAGCAGAATGAAGAATGGAGTCCAGAGGTCTTGGTTCTGCAAAGCTGCCTGACAGGCCCTCCCACTACAGCCTGATCAATGGCTGTCTGACATGCTATGCGGGGGGCGGGGGGAATCAGGCAAGGAAGCCTCCCTTCACAGGCATGGGCGGAGCCACGTTCTGTTTTTAACAGTTTGGTACTGTATCATTTATATATGTTTCATCATCAAGAGCAATGAGAAAATGAGTGTGTTTATGCTTACGTGGAATTCACTGAAATCCATTTCAAATGTTATACTTTTTGTCATGTCTGTATGATTTTGGACTATAAGCTTTAAATGGTGAGTCAAGGAGAATGTGCAATGATGATATTGCTATGCGTTATGTTTGTGAGTGTGGAATTGATGCTTATGTTGTACTAGGATCCTACCCTGAGCTCCAGGACTATAGTATAGATTTTTGGACGAAGCAGTTGAGACAATGTCGCATGTCTGCAATCTAAACAAGTCATTTACAGGAACTGAGCATACAGCTCAAACTGCCTTCAAAGATTTCTCTGTAGTAACCTTCCCGCTTTTCCTACTGGAAAGTCACTGTGGCTTGTGGAGATGTAACGATGCTAGTCTTTTGATAATCATGTTAATCATGATAATCATTGCCCCTCTCCTCTTTGGGGCAAAATCAAACTGCAGTTTCAAGTCCTTAACATTAGCCATAGTTAGTATCTGTACAGATGTAATGTTTGACTATGCCTAAGCATATAGCCACGGGTGGGAAACTTACACCCAAAAAGAAAGGGAGGAAGAATGCAAGCAGAACACTACAGTCAATTGCAGTGGGCCTTTTTGGTTTTAAAAGTGGCCTTCCTTTTTGACACTAGGAGCTGCTGCAAACAAACTGTCCAAGAAAGCGCTGGCTTTGCATGCAGCTTCCTTACTAGCGTGTAAATTATGTCTTTGTATTATGGCCGATATCTTTTACAGTGCAATCCTATCCAACTTACACCACCGGTGTAACCAGCGGTGCAGCGAGAACAGGAGGCACCAGAATGGAAAGGGGATTTAAATCTTCCCTCCCCTCCAAAGCCTCCCACCCTGCCCTCCCCTGCTGGTTACACCAGTGGTGTAAGTTGGATAGGATTGCATTATTAGCAGATTGATTTTCATACAAGTTAGCATGCAAGTTTTCAAACTATATATAATACTTTTCAGTGAAGAAGCTCAGGGCAAAAAAGAAACTTCGGTGGAAAATGTACTTCAATATCCAAGTTATTATTATTTTTTTAAGTTCGGGGTTATTAGCTTGCTCTGAAAGAAAACCAATTATTGAACAAGACAAAGCTATTTGAGGCACATTTAGCAGGATTGCCCCAGTGAAGAGCTGTGTTTTCTGTGTTTGTTCTGAAAATATGATCACTGCTAAATTGAGCGTTTTCCTATTCACAGAGGCATTTGAACCAAGGAGAACTCTTCTAATGTAGTCTAATTATCACAAACCTATTTCTTTATTAAAGAGTGCCTAGAGCATAGTAGCAGCATTCAGATAAATTGACTGTATCAGAATGTTTGTTTTTAATGAGGCAGATGTTGGGAGTGCTGCTCTTTATTTTTATTTTTTTACCTAGAGATATGCAGTCCTTATAGTATCAAGCGAGAACATTTACTGGAATCATGGCATTGTCCAAAGCCTGGCAATATGCTATGATTTCTTACTTAGCCAGTTCTCTTTTTAAATAAAGCTTATGAAGTGATCCTTGAGCAGCTGCAAAGGTATGTGAAATGTACCCAGGAATGAAATAGGCAGAATGAATTAGGAACTGTTAGGGCTTCCACCTTGGCACATAGAGGATCTGGTTCCTACTATCTCTTCCTCTGTATGTTGTATGCAAGCAAGTAAGTCAGAAAAAAAGAGATATCTCCATGCAAACCAAGACTGCACAACTTTGGCTCACCAAGCCAAACGGAGACCCATCTGATTTGTAATGTACAGCATCCACCTGGAGCTTGATAAGGCTCCTATTTTGGCTATCTGCCTAGGACTTCAAAAACAGGGGGCTGCCAGCATCTGGAAAAGCATTATACTTAATTGTTAGTCTAGATCAGGGGTCTCCAAACTGCGGCCCGATTTTATCCAGCCTGCAGCAGGGTGGCCAGGGTGGCCCGCGGCGGCCTCTAGCTCCCCGCGCAGATCTGCTGAAAATGAACCATGTGGTGGTCCAATAAACATGAATTGCTTGGTGAGCTGGAGTCATGGTGAAGCATGTGCCAACGTCTGTATAGAACCAAGCCACCTTCCCAGCAGTTCAGTTGGTTACATGAATTGATTCTGCCTCATCAATGGATATGGATGAAAGTCATCTTGATGCCTGGTACAGGAGCAACATGTGAACTGCACAGAAACTCAGCATTGGAAGCAGCCCTTTAGGAGCAAGCTATATGTACGTTTTCTCCATGGCATTCTGCTTCTGGATCACAAATCCCTTCGGGAACAACTCTTTAACTGTGCTTCGTGATTACAGGGCATGAGTAAAGAACATAACCTCACCCTACTTCTTTGCTTCCATGTTGTTTTGCTTTTGTTTTGCTTCCTCGTTCGATTTTCTCTGAAAAGGGCAATTATTAATTTTCCTTTGAACGGAGAAGAACCGTATGTATGATGGTGTTGTCTTGCCCTACTACTCCATCCTGACCCTGGCCATTCGAAGGCACTTGAGCTATAAACACAGCCAGAGGCAAGATTAAAGAAGATGGTTATGTTATGTAAGTTCAATAAATGAAATACAGAGAGCTAACTCAGGTTTTGAGGACAGTGAAATCAATGATGGACCAGGATCTGCTTCAAGGTGGAGGGTCTGGTGACACTAAACTTCCCACGGCTTCAGTACATAATGACCAGGCATAGTCTGTCCAGTTCCACTTTATCTTCTTGTTTGTTTTCTCTAAGTATTTGAATTCTTTCCCTCCTTATCGGGTGTTAACTCTTGAGCTAGTTGAGTTTGGAGCTTTGTATATTACGTTTTCTGACTATTTTTTTCTGACTATGTATGAGTGCGTATGCAGCTGCTTATTTTTATATCCCAACTGATAGTTTTCATCTACCTGGATGCGGAGTGCCTCTGGCAAAGCGATCAACTGTGGGTTCCATTATTGACGCAAACTATGATTCAGCATGTTGCTGCATGTACAGCCCCAGGGTGGGTTTGGTGATGGGGGGGCTCGAGCTGGATACTTGACTAGTCAAATATTGTCAAATACTGGTCAAGACTTTTTAAAGCATGAACTTTATTAGAACCATGAAAAATATGATTTTGCAAATGATTGGTGCTTTCACCAACTCTTGGTAATTGAATGCCACACTTGCATTAGGATCATGTGTGCCTCAACCCATTCTTCCAACATCTTCCATTTTTCGAGAACTGAATCCAGTTCCTCACAGGAGTCTCACAACACAGACAGCCAGATCACTGGCTGGTTCCTGCAGCAAGTAAATAGGAGTCATGGGCAATTTATGACTGCTTGTGTCCCTGTTCAGAAATGACTGTAGTTATGGCGGGTCAATGGTAGAAATTTTGCTATGCTGCTGGGCCCTGACTGTTGTGGGGCTAGGGAGTAAGCAGCTCTCACTCTGCCTTTACTAACAAATGACATTATAATGACATGAAAAGGTAAGTTGCCACATATACAGTGGCATTCTTGACTTCATGGAATATTTGACCACAGCCAAATTATAGGCAGTCAATTTAAGAGAGAATGTTTGACCGGTCAATTGATCAGTGTGCCAACCCTTGTGGGAGTGCTAAATCAAGGTTGTGTCCATGATGGTGCCTTTGTGTTGGATCCATGTAATATATTTGAGTTTCTTAGGACCTAGGTTTAAAGCTTGCTTTCTGATCAATACAGTAGGACCCCTGTATCTGTGGGGAATCCATGGAATGGGGGGAACACAATCCCCCACGGGCCCCCTGCACCCATTGCCTTCGTTAGGAGTCTAGTGCTGGCGCCAAGCAAGTTTGTCTCTTCCTAAAAGAAGTTTAGGTTGCCTTGGTTGCCCTGGTGGGAGAAAGGCGGGGTATAAATTCTATAAATAAACAAACAAACAAACAAACAAACAACACAAAACGCTATAAACCAGCAGCTCCTGCTTCCTGTTTAATGTTTGCGAGCCTCTCTAGTATGCAGGCTGCTTGCCTGCTCTGTCCTGTAACATTTTGTTTAAGGAAGAAATTCACTTGCTTGGTGCCAGCGCTAGAATCCTAACGAAGGTAATGGGCATGGTGGGGTGGGGTGGGGCCCTGAGAACTGCAGATAAGTGAATCTGCGGATAGCAGGTCCACGGATACGGGGCCCCCTATATTTGAAAGTGTATGACCCGCCCCCCACCTCCACTAATAAATGTTGTTGATCCAATTCAAATTCTTTAAATTATCTCCAAATATCTGTAAATGTTTTGCCAGGGGCTGGAAACATGTTATCAATGTCCTCCTGCCTATTGAATTCCTTAATGAAATCAAGGCTAGGTAAGGAAATGGACAAACCCTAGTGATAGAGTGTAATTCTTAGCATGCAGAAGAATATTTAGCATCTCCAGCCAAAAAGCATCTCAGTAGACCTGACTGAGGCAGTTGCTGCCAGCCAGCCAGAGCAATGGAGGGCCAAACCAGATGTGATGCAGGAGGTCCATTTTAGAATTTCTCACAGTTTCTGTTTTGCTAATTTGCAGTCCAATGGGGAAACAGTGATCTGGCAGGGGGTGTTTAACCCTTTCTGCCCATGCTGTTGCCCTGACATAAACTGCCCACCCAACCAGGAAGGGGTGATTTGTATCAGAGAAAGGACAAGGGAGGAAAAAGGTTAAACATCCTTCCTAGCGCAGCAGTTCCCCAGTCTTCAAAACAGACACATGGGGGCCACTAATTAGCAAAATGAAAACCACAGGAGAGCCTAATCAAACATCTCCTGCATCACGCCTGGTTTGGCACTTGGTATACATACAGCTGCTCCATAGGTTCATCATATAATGCATTGCATAAAGGGAATGGAAATCAGTGTCTGAAGGAAGGTGTAAAGATGAGGGTAGGGATTAGTGCATCACTCCTGGGGAGGAAGGAAGAGGCCAAGGAGAGAAAAGCCTCTTCTTAGAAGGAGACTTTAGAAAGTTAGACAAACAGCCAAGTGCACACATATCTGTTTCATTTCCAAGCAGTGTGTTATGCACATGCTGTAAAGCTCCGGCTTGCAAAATGAGGATGTGCATCTGCGAGATGTTTTTCCCCCCTCAATTTTCCCTTTTCCAATACAATCTTATTTTCTTTTTATATCTTGCGTGCGTCGTCGTTAGCACTGCCTTTGTAGTGGTGCAGCCTCGTCTTTCCTACAGGCGCGATGTTGCCAGGGAGAGGCACCCGGCACTGTGTGGTAATTAAAGCCTTTGTAGATCATGCATATTTTAATTATGACTTGTTTTAATGTTGAAAGTATTGACTCAGGCTGCCCACATGAGACACAGCCACACATTTCATGAGGGCCAGCAACGACGGCCAACACATTCCTCCAGAGACCCAAATATTAAACAGACATTCACTCGTTTTGAACCTTGTCTGTTCTAAACATATATAAATCAAGCTGTATAATTGGGGGTGGGAATAATACTGCACATGTTGGAAAGTTGAACCAAAGTACTAAATCCAAGTGGCAAAAAGCAGTGGTTGCAACAGGAAAAAAAATTGTTTAAAGTCTGCACAGAATGCGAGCACACCTTGTCTTTCTTAGGAGACTAGGAGGAAAGAACTGGCTTTCCACTAGCAAGGCCTCTGGGTTTCAACTCTATTCCCTGCGTAGCTCTGAGAGGTCTCAAGTTTCGACCTGCACAATGGCAAAGCCTTAAGCTCTGTGTTTGTGAAAAGGATGTTAAATAACGCAGGAGTGCCTTAGACAAAACAAGATGTGTAGACAGGATGGAAACGTCTCAATTTGAAAATTACCTGATAGAGAAGAAATACACGTCTATTAATTTTAATTTTTTTTAAGTTCCAGGAGTGGAAAATTCCCTCCCTCTGCTTCCTGCTCTTTTTTTGTTATGCTGACCAAGGTAGGATAGTGTTGCGGCTGCCAAAAAAAATATCATTTCTATGCTTCTCATTCTTGACTTTTTGCTGGGGGAAGAGGAGAACACAGACATGCAGACCTTTCCCATGTTCCCTTCTTTTATCTCTTTTTTCTCTCAGGTAATGAAAGTCAGAGTGAAATGTAGGTCCCATATTGTATCAGGAAGAGGTACTTCAGGTCGGGGTGGTGTCCGAAGTTGGCCAGGTGAGACACTGGCTAAGAGCACAGACTCATCAGTGGGCCCATCTGGTCGAGTGTCAGTCACAGCACCCAATGCACCACTGGGAGTGGGTGGGGGCACCAAGGGGCCTCCAGAACAGGGCTTGGCCCACAGCAATCTGGCCCCTCAGTACTGACTTCAACCACATACTGTCACATGACATAATAAGACCTCAGATATGTGTGAATAGTAGTTTCCTTGCCATCATTTGAATAACAAGGTATCTTGTAGGGAGTGGCAACAGCAATGCATATACCGTAGAACAGGGGTGGCCAAACCTGCTTAATGTAAGAGCCACAAATGATAAACTTCAGATGTTTGAAAGTCGCAATATTTAAGAAGCATTTAAATTCTTAAATATATTTACTCACCATGGACATTAAACTTACGTTTTAATCCAGTGGACTCTCAGTTTATACCTGGTCAATAATTATAAAGCTTGAAAAATTCTTATTTACCTTTTATATTAATTGTGATGCAAAAAGGAGCTCAGACAACATATTTGTCTGAGCTTTACCCAGCGTGTAATTGATTTGTGGAACTCCTTGCCACAGGAGGTGGTGATGGCACCTGGCCTGGATGCCTTTAAAAGGGGATTGAACAGATTTATGGAGGAAAATTCCATCACAGCTTACAAGCCATGTTGGGGATAAGCAACGTCCTGGTTGTAGGAGTAGGTTTTCTTTGTGCCAGGTGCAAGGGAGTAGCGACAGGATACTGGTATCTTGTTGTCTTGTGCTCCCTGAGGCATCTGGTGGGGCCACTGTGTGATACAGGAAGCTGGACTAGATGGGCCTTTGGCCTGATCCAGCAGGGCTCTTCTTATGTTCTTATGTTCTTATTTCCAAGAGCCGCATACAGAGGCGTCACTAGGATGCGCGTCACCCCAAGGCGGGGTGGTGTGCGTCACCCTAGTGGCGCCCCCGACTATGCCCCCTCATGAGGCTATCGGCGCGGCCTATGGCCGCGCCACATTTTTTTTTGGGGGGGCGACCCGGCTGCACCCTGCCCCGGGTGCCCCCCCGCCCCTTCGCATCACCCTCCAGATGCTCCGAGGCCGGCCCGGGAGCCAGCCTCGGAGCGTCCGGCCCAGCCAGCGCTCCAGGGCTTTCTGAAAGAAGGCCCAATGCGTCAATACGGGAACTTTTAGTGTTTTCGCGCATGCGCAGACCGGTTTGGTCTCTGCACGTGCGCGAAAACACTAAAAGTTCCCGTATTGACGCATTGGGCCTTCAGAAGGCCCTGGAGCGCCGGCCGGGCTGGCCGCTCCGAGGCTGGCTCCTGGGCCGGCCTCGGAGCGTCCGGAGGGCGACGCGCGTCCGGAGGGCGACGCGCGTCACGGAGGTGACGTGCGCGGGGGTGCGCGCGTCACCCCATGGCGGCCCGCTCCCGTCGCTTGATGGGAGCGACGCCATTGGCCGCACATTATATGTCAAAGAGCCGTATGTGTCTCAAGACCCACAGTTTGGCCACCCCTGGCATATAGGAATGAGGACAATGTATCTCTCCCATGCTTGTATCTCTCTTGTGCCTCCTTTGTTAAAGGAAACTAGAAACTGAAATGCACCATTATTTCAACCTTTTAGGGCTTTTATCAGGGCAGGCACCTGACCTCTTAGCAAAATGGGGGTGCCTAATAGAGGAAGAACGTCTTCCCTGGAGAAGGAGGCTGATATCATCCCCCAATGCAGATTTGACTATGGGAAGTGCAGGATCTGATTCCATCTAGAAAGGCAAAGGAAGAGGGACAGAACTTGGTATCTCTCTTCACACTGTGGACACTGGCAGAATTTGACCGATCTTTGTTTTTATGACCTCATGTTGAAATCCACATATAACTTGGAGATTTGAAAAGTCCAACTGACCGTTTCCTCATGAGTGACTGATATGAACTGGCAAGCTTCAAAAATCAGCTAAACCTGTTAGTCAATGATCTGAAAATGGGCTCATTCTTTTACAGAACTCTGTCTCACCAGAGAATTACTGAATAGACCTCCTCAAGATGAGTGAGTGGATGATAGATAGATAGATAGATAGATAGATAGATAGATAGATAGATAGATAGATAGATAGATAGATAGATAGATAGATATAGGGCACGTCATCGTGTAACTAGTGACTAAAAGATTAGGGCCTCATTCAGCATTGCAAACAAATGTGTGCAATGAAATCCCACTGGCCTTAATTTTTGGAGAAAAGACGCTTTTTGAGGGGTGATTTATTAATTGAAGTAGTAGGGGGCGAAAGTGGCATGAGGGCAGATAGATGGAGTGGAGAAGTGGCAGGCAGAAAAAGGGTTAAGCACACACCATATTCTGCTGGCTACTTTCTCCGCTCTAACCCTCCCTCTCCTGAAGTGACTTTTAAGAAAAGACAACCAGGATTTAGTTATGCTGTTAGTGTTACCACACAAAATCTAAGCATATTTTGAAAGAATGAGATGTATGTGTGTGTGTGGCGGGCGGGAGGGGAGGGGGAGGAAATCCATTCTTTTCCTTCTTTCTCTCTCACTCTGATGACTCAGATGATGTGTGCAAAACTGAACTAAATTCTAACTAATCTGGGTTTAGTGATATGCCCTAAGTTGTACACGCTAACGAACATTTCAGGACTTCCAAATATCAGGATTAGTCTATGCATCTGAGGGACATTGTGTTCCTCTTCTAAACCACTCCACCTCCTAACCAGCAGCGATAAATGTGTAGCTCTGTCTCTCACACAACTCCCCTCTCTGCTAGAAACCTAGCACCTTGCTTTTTGCCTGTTCTGGAAATTTCCATCCAAACCTCGATGGAAATTTTGTTCCCTCACACAGGAACAAAAAGACTGGCAAAAAAATATAAATAAATAAAAAAATAGGTGGAGGGGGTTTATTGCCTTTTGTCCCTTAGCAACATTTCAATAGGTAGTACCA
The DNA here is from genome assembly GCA_026170595.1 of Plestiodon gilberti rubricaudatus. Classification (NCBI taxonomy): domain Eukaryota; kingdom Metazoa; phylum Chordata; class Lepidosauria; order Squamata; family Scincidae; genus Plestiodon; species Plestiodon gilberti. Next base: position 145,385,806 of record JANXHW010000002.1, read on the forward strand.
AACCAGCCTTGTGCACAAATATTTGAATTCCAACTGGGATTTTTCACTCAGGAAATCTTGGTTCGTGTCAGTGTTGTTGTTGAACGTCTAGCTTGGATGTGCTGCTGTGCCTTTTTCAACACACCTGGATGGGGCAGGTATGGCAGGGAGCAAACGGCCTGCCTGTCAGCTGACTCTCAAGATGCCTGCAGTAGCTTCCTAAGCAGATTCCTGGAGCTAGTTGACTGCTGCAAACTGGGGTCAATGTTTAACTGGGATCTTTGGAGTTTGTGGCGGTGGATTTGGCATCTTCTTAACCCAACCCTTGTTTTTCTTTACAGTTTCATGATTGCAGGCAGGCAAGCAGGTAGCAAAGGGAAGAACGGTAAGTGGTTTTATATTCAATACTGTCTTGCTATTGCTATTATATCTACAGTATAAACCGTATGCAAACATCAATGTTTTTCTGGCTGATTTCTCTATAATAGAATTGCAGGACATCAAAATAGTGTCAATATTATCTCAGGCAAAGAAGATAAATGCTTTCAAAAAGAAAAAAAATGCAAGCACACCTGGGTAGGGAATATGTTGGATCTAGGTCTTGGCCTCTATAGTAATTTGTATCTTTGGCCAAACTGATTAAAGATTCCCTAAGCAAAAGAGTCTCTTTTGCCATTGGAAGAATCTCTTGTCCCTGTGATTTTGCTCTTACAAGGAAGTCACTAGGTAAATCAAAGTACAGTACTGAAATCTTAACTTGTGCAATAATATATACTATATCGAATCTATATCTCAGCATTCACAGTATGTGTGGAGGACCAGGGGGAGAAGTGCCTCTTTAAAACACAGAATTAGTTCTAAAGGAATGTTTTCCTTCCACAAATGAATATCTTTGGAGTAATTCATTTGAAGACTGTTAGGATATGAAATCCACATGGGTTTTGAAAGATCCATAATCAGAAGCGAGCAGGAAATCTAATCTAATGAAAGGAAAGCAATCACAGAGAATTTGATGTGATGCTAAATCAAGGCTCCATGCAAGAGGGATTCTAATGGCACCATAACTTTTTCCATATGTGTTCCTCTGTAGGTATTTTTCCATGGAGAAAAAAATGTTCCGTTGCAATGGACTCCTCTGTGTGTGTGTGTGTGTGTGTGTGTGTGTGTGTGTGTGTTGCTGGAGGTTGGGCAACTAATGATCTCCCAGGTGATTGACAGGGTACATAAAGAATGAAACTCTTCCTGAGGAATACTTATTTGGAGAGACACAGGGACCATAACCTGTGGGGAAATGTTTATACAGAGAGGTCAAACAAGAGACTAAGGAGGATCAGGAGGCCAAAGGAGAACCCTGCTGGTGACAAAGAACTAGAGGTCATGAAATATGATAAGCAGGGACCCAGAATGCTAGTTGATTGGTCTTATCTAAGGACATTGGGAAGAAAAGCTTATATTTGCTGCATCAATAGTATTCTTTGCCTGTATGCACTTCTGATAGTTCCTAGAATAATTTCCTTAGGATTTTCTCATGAATGGGTAGGGAAAATTCTTCTTCAGTTGCAGGGGCCCTGCCCAATTCTATGTGGCAATGTGGCTTTACTGTGCGCCTTATTTGCGCCGCCGCATCCTGCTAGACTGGGCTTGGGCTGCCCACTGTCAGCAGCTGTTCATAAGGCTATTTCATGTTATGGGCAGCCCAATCCAACTTAAGTTCCGGGCGGCGGACCTAGCGACCCGCCGCGCGGAATAGCCCGGAGTAGTCACAAATGTGCCGTAAAGCACGTTTGCCGACTACTTTAGAGCAGGGCAGGCCAGCACAAGGCCAGCCTGCCCTGCTCAGCTGGCCGAGGACTCGGCTCACCGCCGGACCCAGGTAAGTGTGGATCCGGCGGGCGGGTGGGTCGGTCAGCGGAAGGGGGGAGAGACGGCGGAGCCAGGGAGGAGAGCCGGCAGAGCCGGGAGGACGGCCATAGGCCCAGCCATCCCGGGTGGGGGCGGGGACATGGTGTCCACTATATCCCGGTCCCCGCCGGGCTCCGTAGAGCAGCTGGGCTGTTACACGGCCTCCTCCGACTTCCGCTAGCAAAATAGCTGGTGGAAATTCGAGGAGTCGTACCGACTCCAGCTGCCATTACACTTGGGGGAGGGGATGAGCATCCTATTCCACAAGTAGACTTTCTGCTGCGAGCTGCCTGCTGCAGGCAGCCCGCGGTGGAGCAGTGGATTGGGCGGATGGCCTCAGCCGCCCGCCCGATCTTTAGGTAGGATTGCGCTCTAAGTGATTTATGATGAGAAGACAGCAACTTTGCAGACATCTTTTGATAAGTTTTTAAGAGTGTGTAGAGAAGAAACATGAGGACCAGATGACAGCCAAAGGCATCCACATCAACAGCCAGCCCCTACTTTTCAAGAAAAGACCACACAATCTCGAGTACTATACTGTAGGTATACTGTAAATACATTTTTCCATATTTCACATGTTCATTACTACTAGTAATAAACCTACAAAAAGTAGGTCACAATTTTGTTTACATATCATAGATAATATTGGACTTAATAATAATAATAATAATAATAATAATAATAATAATGGGGTGCCATAATAATAATAATAATAATAATAATAATAATAATAATAATATAGTACAAAATAATTTAAGTATCCTGTATTTCAGTAGGGGAACTGCTATATTTCTGAATTGCTTATCTTGGAAGAGAAACTGATGTGAAATTGATACAAATCTGTTGAAAAGTGACACTGCCATGGATCTGAACCAAAAGGGTCCTAAGAGGCAAAGACAGGGGAAAAAAATCAAGTCAAATCAAATCCATAAATATTATAAAAATGGATACTCCATGCTTCTTTAAACAAGAACCCACGATGGCTTAACAGCAACAAAATAATCACCATAAGATGACTATATACATTAGCAAAGACAAGCAGCAGCGAGGGGAAACAATAAATTCAGTCTGATCAACAAAAACAGCAAAAAAATTAAAATAATAATTCTCAGAGCAGTAGCCAGCAAGGGGATACAACTCTGTGTTTTCTTTTTAAAGACCGTACCGGGGATGGCAGCGGTAGGGGTCCTTGATCAAACTCAGCTGTAACCCTCCTCCCCCAGGAAACGATGCAGAGAAAGACCAGCCACAAACATACAGCACAAAAGTAGGAAAATGCAAAGCTCATAGCCTTTGCCACATGCGCACAAATTTGCTGGTTTACTGTAGCTGGTGCAAGTATACCTTGCCGTAGATCTTAAAAATGCATTCCCTAAAATCCTTATCATCAATAAAAAGCAGCATTTGAAGAAACTGGTCGGCATTACTTAATAGCTGTAGGCAGAACAATGCCTGAAGAATGGGCTGTCGTGTTAACCTCTTTGCCTAGGGTATATTTAGCAGTTAGAATGCTCATGATTTGATGAACAGTTGCTGCCTCATTCGACAGATGGTTTGCAAAACAATCTCTAGCAAGGCTATATAAGGTCAGATACCAAATGTCCTTTCTAACATGTAATAATGCTGACATAAATGCAGGTTTGGGAAATGGTGATTGCAGGACTGAGGTGCCAAAGCATTATAGATTTTCTATAGAATGTCATTCCTCTCCCTCCATATAATTGGTTTCTAGCCATGGATTTTTTCACACGTTGATAAAGGTGTTCTAACTGGTAAGGCTGTTGAGGACCAGATAAACATGCTTTGTGGGCTAGATCTGGCATGTGGGTGTGAGCCACCAGTTGGCCGTTCCTGATGTGGAAGGCAATCCATATGCTGAAGCCTATTTTGTGGGTGGAATGTCTTTCCTAGATTTGGATGAGAATCTGTCATTCTCTGGTGAAGAACAGCCCCCATGATGGGCTCTGGGGGAACATTATGAAACAAAAGAATTTCCATTTTACTTTTTAAGTTTTTGCTTTACTCTGAATGAAGCTTTCTTGACAAAATCTTAGTTAAAACCATCGTCTTACAATAATCACTGAAACGAGCTTTCTCCAAGAGAAAAGAATCATTCTTGATAGAAAATGTCATGGATAGACCAATCCTATCCTCCCCTGGCGTGGGCCATGCAGCGTGGGCTGAATCCTATCCAGGGAAGGAAGCAGCTCTCACCGCAGGTTAACCATCAGCCGTCGCAATGGGGCTACTTGGTTCTCCTCTAGCAATTTAGCTGGTGGAGAAGCGAGAGGCCCTGTGTCAGCAGAAAGGGCAAGGGAGGGGGAGATAGGATACAGCATGTGCCTGATCCACCCTCCCCCTGTTACATCCTCTCCCTGCCCCCCCCTGCCCCCCGCCCCGCCCAGAGAAGAATGTACCTGCTCCAATGTGCAGAGCTGCAGGAACAGCATTGGCAGGATGGCACAAACCTTCCCACCGGCGCTGCCTACTCGCTGGGTGCCGCAAATGTGCTTTATGGTACGCGGGCGCAATGGTGCTGTGCCAGCCTAAAGAGTCAATAGGATTGTGCTGTAAGAGTAAGATGTGAGAAAATTACTGAGGAACATAGGCAGTTACTGGATAGGAGAAGAGAATCTTAACTCCTTGTAAAATTATTGCCTTCCAGTAAAAGAAATACAAATACCCTCAAACTGCTACAAAATCTTTCTAGCCCCCACAAATTAAAGTGAAATAATCTGCATGTAATTTTTCCCCGTCTCTGGCAATGCTATCCTTTGCATATTTATCTTGGAGTAAACTCACAGTGAGACTTACTTCTGAGTAAACATGCCTAGGATTGCTGTGGGGCAGCCCAGTCTTGTCTAGCAGGACGCAGCAGTGCAGATAAGGCGCCTGCTGCATCCTAAGCAGGAGGATTGGGCCTGCTCCGGTGCAGCTGGAGGCCTCCTTTGGGTAAAGGGACTTTCATCCCCTTACCCCGAGTATGGTCCTAGCTGCCCCAATAGGTCTACTCGAATGTGCGCCAGCTATTTTGCTGGTACACATTTGAGCCGGCCATGTAATGCTGACCAGGCCTGGGAAGGGGGATTGGATTTGGCGAACCACCACCAATCCCTCCCTCGTCCCAGGCCTGGCCGACCAATCCCCCCCCAGAAAGCCCCATTCCACCCTCTCCACATCCCTCTGCTGCCTGGTGGGGAACTCACCTTTCCCCGGCAGGTGTAGCATTGTCCTTGGCGGGAGTAGCATGGTGCCGGCGCTGCTTACTCTCCAGGTGCTGCAAACGTGCCTTACAGCACATTTGCAACACCATAGACTGGAGGAGCGATTGCTCCAACGGTCTATGTCTAGACAGGATTGCACTGTTAGTCTCTTACTGCCCAATCCTATGCCATGTTATAAAATGCAGCTGCACCAACATCGGCTACACTGCATACTACGCTGGGGGGGGGGAACGATCTGACAGCCTGCAGGAGATAAGTAGAAATATTCTTTACTTAATTCCTGGTAGGCTGCCCAGTTACCTATGCATCTCTTTGGACCTACACCTGCCATTTTGCTGGCGTGAGTCCAAGGAGAGCTAGGGGATGTTCTAGGGAGGGGTTAGGTGATAAGATCTGGGCACAAAGTCACTATTGCTAGATCCACCCCCTTCCTCCCCCGACATGTCCACAATTTCTGTTCTGTCCCCAATGCCCATTACTCCCCCACTCTTCCTATGGCCCACTGCTGATTTACCGGCACCGACAGAGGCCTCCAGAGATGCTGCTGCATGCGCCGTGCCACTGCCCATTGTACACCGATAATGTAATGAATTATCAGTGAAATGAGGTGATGCTCACTTGAGACTCATTCATGGCCATTGCATATGGCTCATGAGGAATGCCAAATTGAATGACATGGATCCTGTTCATCCCAGTTTCACGTTCATCCTGAAACATACGCATACCCCTATTTACCAATGAGTGCAGAGAGTAGCAATTGTGCTTGTATGATACATGTTGTTGGGCACCTTTGGCACCTTTTTGCAACCACGCATGTTCAAAATACTGTATAACCATTTCATACCAAACTGTCCTTAGAGGGTTTTTTTCCCTCCATGAGTGAAATGTGCATGCACAGTCATTAAGTGATAACTTTTGATGTGTTGACTCTCCTATTTCTCAATGTTCAGCATTAAGAATACAACACATATGGATATGGCCATGGACAAAATTCGCATCGACCTTTGATCCAAAGTGAGCAACTGACACAAAGAGACCCCTACATTTGAATACACAGATATATTTTCCACAGATATCTGTTCTTCGAGACCAGGAAACAGAATCAATATGAGAAAGATACCTACAGATTTCATATCTGCCTTTTGGAAATCCCACAAAGCCATGTCACCACAGGAAAAATATTGCCCTGGGTGGGGACAGGGAGAAAGAGCAAAAGACCAACTTTCCAAACCCCCTGCTAAAAAGCAGGGTCATCTTTGTACCAGTCCCCCAATAGATCAACTTCTGCAACCCAGAATAATGTGTGCCACAAACAGAAAGCAGATGTGTCACACATTCATAAAAGTGCTTACAGAGCAAAAAGCTCCAGGCAACGAGTGAGCACAGCTGTCCGGCACATGATTGGTGGAAAATTCCTTCCTGACCCCAAACACTGCAAGCAGGGCAACCAATTATTAGACCATATCCCCTGAAACAACTTTCAGTGAAGCTTGTCAAACATGTTTCACACTCAGCTTGGAACAAGGCTATGGCAAATGGCAAATAGGAAAATTAAACACAGATTAGATATATCTAACTGCTTCATGTAATCTAGTCTCCTGGACTGTATATATTTACCTTGCTATAACAATCATATCCAGGCTCATGTGCACATAATAAGGCCCATTCATACAAATGTAATTTATGTTTTGATTTGGACAATGCTTCAAATGGGCAAACCCCATCCTAGTTCTTTTAGTTGCTTCTTGATTGCATTAGTTGCATTTAATTCCAAAGTGTAAGAAATCCCCCAGCCATGCAACAGGTCTATATATGGACACACAGAGATTACATGGAAGAATAGTAATGATTTTATGGCAATAGGAGTTATAGAATGTGGACTATATATGAATAGAACAATCGGGGATGGATGGACCACCTAGAATGGATTAAGGGTTGGAGGATCTCGGCCAGGGCTCATCACATCTGTCAAAATGTGCTGGCCACTGCCATTGTTCTTTCTACAGAATCCTCTTGACTCTTGGCTGGCAAACGAGGGACATGTGGTACCTCAGTGGGGGGGGATGTCAAGGGTGTGCGTGCGTGCGTGCGTGCGTGCATGTGTGTGTGATTCAGCTAAGGGGCCACATGTTTTCAATCCCTAATTCATAACACTACAATTTTATTACTATAAAATGAATTTGGGGCAAACGTCTAGCAGCTCATCTGTTACTTGAAAATGGGGAATTGACTTCTGCCTTTCCTGGCTCTTGTTAGGTGAATGGATCTAGAGTATCACTGAAGAGTTTATCGCCAGCACTACCCTCTGTCTGCCCCGTCTTCTAGCCTAACTATTTAAACTTCTTATGTAGCACAGATATTGGGATAAACAGATCTCCCTTATTATTCCATTCCTATATTGTTCTGTGGGTTTGCTTTGCCCTGCATTCTATTCCTCCTGAATTCCAGACGACATAGGAAGTTTTCTAAAATTAATTCCACATTTGCAGCATGTGCAGTTTTCGTCAGTGTTCAGTGTTTCCCCCATCCCATCGATATTACTGATGTAGTGTACATATGTGCATTGATAAAACATTGTAACAAAGCAATGTTGATGCAATCACGTATGATTTGTATCAAGTTTCTTTTTGTGCCATATTTTACTGATGTACACATATGCTCCTCTGCATTGTTAAAACACCATACAAAAGAATCCTGATACAATTATATATACAATTACATCATATGTCTTTTGTGGTGTTTTATCAATGTACAAAACTGCACATACATATGGGTAAAATGATATTGATGTAAACACACATATGATCACATCAAGATTGCTTTTCCTTTCAGTGTTTTGTCAATGTGCACATGTGCATTGGTAATATAGGGGGTGAGGAAAGATACCAATTAACTGAAGGGATGGTAGCCTGTGGTAAACTGTGCATGCACAGTGCTCTGTATAAAATGTGGAAATCAAGAATGGCTCAGTAGAAGAATTTCAGATCATCAGATCTGCTTCGGAAATAAGATTGGGAATCTTAAACTCCAAAATCTAGGAAGAAACTCACCTGGGGAGAAATTCAGAAGCATTAGAAGCATCCCTAATGTGAAAAGGAAGCTGTGCAGAGTTAGGTGTGCATAAACCAATTGATGGTCTGCTGGGCAGCCCAATCCAACCTAACTCCCCACCAGAGGCATTTCTACGGTAGGGGTCCTACCGTAAGTTGCGCCCCATCCTAGTACCATGTTTACAAATCGGAACGAGGAGGCCCCGCCCCCTCACCGGCGGAGCCATTCCGCACTGCGAAGGTGAATGGTCAGGAGACTCCCTGCTTGTCACCTTCGAAGCGCGGAATGGCTCCACCGGTGAGGGGGCGGGGCCTCCTCGTTCCGATTTGTAAACATGGTACTAGGACGGGGCGCAACTTACGGTAGGGCCCCTACCGTAGAAACGCCTCTGCAGTCCCCACATGACGATGCAGCGGCGCCAAAGTCGTGTCTTCTGTATCCCGTGGGGGAGTTTTGGCAGAGGCGTCGCCTGATATGGGGCGGTGGTGCAGTGGGCGCTGAGGCTCTGGGGGGGGTGCGGGCCTTCCTACATTTGCATTTTTTATTTCCCCCCTTTTTGTCTTTTTTTGGCGATTTAAAGTGTTTAAAGGGAATGTTAAAGTAAATGTATGCTTTGCCAGCACTTATCTGAACTATGGGGCGCTTCCAGGACGTTCGATCCTTCTCCCTGCCTGGGCACGGACTCCGTAACGCCCCTAGCAGCGCGTTCCGGAGTTTGCGCATGCGCAAACCGTCCCTGGAAACTCCGTGGGTTACAGAGTCCGCCCCTAGCAGCGCTTTTCGGAGTTTGCACATGCGCAAACCCACGGAGTTTCCAGGGACGGTTTGCGCATGCGCAAACTCCATAATGCGCTGCTAGGGGCGTTACGGAGTCTGCACCCGGGCAGGGAGAAGGATCGAACGTCCTGGAAGCGCCCCATAGTTCAGATAAGTGCCGGCAAAGCATACATTTATTTTTACATTCCCTTTAAATCGCCAAAAAACCCCAATAAAACTGTCAAAATTAGGTTTCGGAAACGAAACCTAAAATTTTGACAGTTTTATTGGGGGGCTCCGGGGGGGCAGCCCCAGGTCGGGGGGCGCCTGGTGACGCCTCTGAGTTTTGGCATGTTGAGACCTTCTTCTGCCTTCCCCCAGAGTAAGCCCTCGCTGCCATCATGGGTCAACTTGGACCTGCACCAGCGATATCACTGGTGCAAGTCTGCATTGACCAGTGAAGGTGGATTGGTCCTGGAAAGCGGGTTAGGACTCAGTGGGTACTGCTGCCACCGAACCCACACCCCCTTCCTAGGCCCGATCTGCCTTCCTCCCCACCCCTGTTGACTCCCTATTCCAAACACCCCCACCCTGTTCTACCCTTTCCCTGCCTTCCTACAGACCCCTGTGCAAACTTACCAGCAGCAGCGGGCACCTGCTCTTTGTCATCGTACAGATCTGGCTGCTTGCCGCTGGCGGTGGCCAGGCCATGCTTGCTGGCGCAATTATGTTTGTGACGGCACTAAAACTGTTTATACCTCTGGAATGCTCGTTCCAGATACGTAAACAGCTCTTAGGATTGGGCCATGAGACTGCAATCCTATACACACTTTCTTGGGAGTAAACCCCATTGAACCCAATGGGGCTTACTTCTCAGTAAACCTGTTTAGGATTGTGCTGTAAGTCTGCAATGAATTTGGACCATTGCTGGTCAGACTGACTGACCTCTCATACCAGGTTGTTTAGATCGAACCTCACTAGCTGCTATGTCAAGTCACGAATTTCTATTTGAAGGGTGAAGAGACAACAGAAGGGAACAATAACACTCTTTGGTTGAGTTTAATATTATGGGTGGAGATGTACAGTTTAAAATTAGCATTGCCAAAAATGAAATAATACTTAAGATTCATTGTTACTGTCATGTTCAGCATTTGATAAGCTTTTCTTTTTTAAATTGTAAAGGTCTCACTTTTCTGAGCTGTAACGAGATCTGCATTACAATATATGTGCCTATGTTCTGTTTATCTTTATTCATGGTCTGCTGCTATTGTGGTGCTGAAAGGATAGCGCCTACTTTAAAACAACTGTCAGGACTTTTTGGGTTTTTTAAAAAACAAAAACTTCATGAGGTTCCAAAGTAACTAAGTATTCTACTTATTTGTCTGTGAAGTGAGTTGAGCCACTTCCAGGAGAGTACGTGTGTTTCTGTACATGTTCCTGTGCCAGGATCTCCTTTGGAGGCCTTACTCTAGCAATGTGGAGCAATTTTCTGTGGGAGAACAGAGCTCTGTGACTGCTAACAATCCAGAAAGCCTCAGGTCCCATTTCCTTGATCAAAAGGAATACAAACATAGTTGCTACAGAAACAAAGTCTACTCTGAGGTTTTTGGGGAGAAACTAATATAGACGAGAAGCTATGTAGATTCTAAAGATTTTAGAACGATTATGTCATATACACTTCTTGATCATCTAACACTTCAGAATGCAAGTGAGGGTGAAATTACATACAGTGGATCCTTTCTATCTGCTGATCCTGGATCCATGAATTTGTCTTACCATGGATCCCAGACCCATGGGGGTCCACTTAAAAACATTCTAAAAGTAGGGGAAAAAGCCCCCCCCCCATTCCCATTTTGACGTTTGTGTGGGCAAACTGCGAGGTTTCCAAGCCTCTGCAGGGCTTTTTCAAGTTGAACGGCCCACTTCCAGGTTGCGCGAAGGCTCTTCTCTCCTCCCAGCCTTGTCCAAGGATGCATTCTGGGGTGAACCTGGGAGGAGAAAAGAGCCTTCTTTCTTCTGACCCGGAAGTTTGTCATTCAGCTTGAAAAAGTCCTGCAGAGACTTGCAAACTTCTGAGCAAAGGTAAAAATGGTGATTTGGGGACATTTTTGTACTTAAACAGTGTTCCCAATGTGAACCCCAGTATTTATGGATTCTCAGTATCTGAGTGGGGGGTCCAGAATGGAACCCCGCAGATACCGAGGTCCCACTGTATTTGAGGGCTTCTCCACATCAACAAATCCCTAAAGTTCTAATTTTCAGTGGAGAAGGTTTGTTTTGTTTTTGTTCTGTACATGAGAATTCCAGCTTTATGAGTGTATGGTATGTTAATGCTGTAACCTTTGCATGTGTTCTATATCAGCGGTCGCCAACCTTTCAGACTTCAGGGACCACCACCCATGAAGCGGCTGCTTTGCCGGGCGTTAGTCCGCCCGATTTTTAATAAATTATTAAATTTTGGTGGTCCGTGGGTCGCCACAGCTGCTGCCCCTCTCCACTGCTGCCCCACCGCTGCCGCTGCTCTTCGCCACCGCAACCGCTCTTCGCCCCGGCCAGCTGCTCTTTGTGGCCGGCCAGAACTGTCCCCCATGTCTATTGATGTATTGAACATGTATTCAACAGGAACACACAGCGGTTTGGATTTAAAAGGTAAGGGGAAAAAAGTAAAAAAGAAAACCAACCTGCTGTTTTCTTACCAAACCGCCATGTGTTCCTGTTGAATATACATACTTAAATCATGCTCTGGAAGGCTCCTCCGGTCGCGCGACTCCTCCTTCCTCTCCCAAGATCGCACCAGGTTGCTTTGCAAAGAATATTCTAAAAACATAAAATAAGAAATACGATTCTTTTAAAAAATGAGAAAGATCAACATGCTAAAATGTTAGAACATAAAAACACCAAAAAACAGCAATTAACACCATGAAACAGCAATAATAAAATCTAAGCTAATCCGGTAAAAGCCAAATGAAGGAGACACATCTTCAGAGAACCTGAACTCAACCAGTGTGTTGCCTGTGTGGGCCTGATGGACCCCATCTGACAGTGCATTCCACAGCCATGGTGCCACCACTGAAAACACCCTGTCCTTGGTCCTTTCCAACTGTGTCACTGGTGGGCCAGAGAGTAGGGGCAGAGAACATGACCATAGGATTTAGGCAAGGACATATGGTACAGGTGGTTCTTCAAGTAACTTGACCCCACACCATACCACACCATAATACCACGCTGTACTACCCACATCATAAAGGCAATAACCAGCACCTTGGATTGGGCTTGGAAACAAACTGGTAGGCAACGTAGCTGGTATAACAAAACGACTGCTCAGCAGCCTAGCAACTGCATTTTATACCACTTGAAATTTCTGGACAATCTTCAGGGCAACCTTACATAGTGTGTATTACAGTGACCAAGTCTGAACATAAGCAGTGCATGGATAACTGAGGCTAGATGTAGGTTCTCCAGATAAGGCCACAGCTGGTGGATTAGCCAAAGCTGATAAAAGCCATTCCTGGCCACCAGCACCACCTGGTAAATGCTAAGAGATCCAGGAGGACCAATAGGGTTGCACTGCATCTGTCTACCTTCCAGTGAAGGTCATCCACCAGGGCTACCAAAGCGATTTCCATCCCATAGCCAGACCTGAAACCAGACTGAATAGGATCCAAATAATCCATCTCATTCAAGACTGCTATTCATGCTATTGTACTTTTCTTTCCAAAACTATTGAATGGAAACAGCCAATTATGAACCCAAATGAACATCAGTTTCACCTCATTGAGCTCCATCCACTCCCTCCATGAACCTTTTTGGCATTGTGGCTATTGATACAGGCTAACTTGTATCAATAGATAACACTGCCATTTTTATCAATACTGCCATTTTTATCCTTCCATGGTTTGGTGTACCCAGCCTTGGACCACAGAACTGAACTGATAATATCTGTGTATGGATATAGTGACTCTGTTGTTCTTACCCTCCTAGGTGTTAATCTTTGTTACAGTCAGTAGACTGATAAATGCCTTGTACAAAATTAATGTCAACACCTATATTTAGTGCTAAAATCTATTATATATTAAGTTGACAGGAGGCTTGCCCGAATTAGTTTTCATTGGTAAATGTCTCCCCCCCCCCACCTCACTACAAACAGGCTGCACCTACAATGTTTTGTTTGATTAATAATAACATAGCACAAATAGAAAAAGCAATTAAAAATTCATTATTTACACGCCTGTTGCAACCGAATGACTAATAAAAGGGCATGAGCTGGGGTTTTTCTTTAAAGTGGCCATTCAGTTCCTGGACAAGGAGAGAAGACCAAAAGCAATAAAGTGACTGAGCACATGATGTAATGAGCACATCATACACATTTGAATCTGCCCATTCTTCCAAAGAGCTCAGGGTGGCTGGTGACCCCAGTTTATCCTCACAACAATGTTGTAAGGTAGGTTGGGCTGACTGTGTGATATGCCCAAGAACACCCAGTATGCCATACCATACCATAACCTTTATTGGCATAAACATATAAACAATACATACAAAAACCAAGAACAAGACAAATTTAGCTCCAGTACCAAAGACCCATGTCAGCAAATCTCCATTTCTAGCTCACCCGTGTGGACTAACAACGCAATTCATCCAACTTCTCCTTTATATTTAGGATTTTAGTTCTCAGAGCCTAAAAAAGAAAGGTTCTGTCGGGTTTGAATTACCAAGTATATAACTTGAGCAACCAAATTGCCCAATTGCCAAATTCATCTGTGGAACTCCTTGCCACAGGATGTGGTGATGGCACCTGGCCTTAGATGCCTTTAAAATGGGTTTGGGTAGATTCATGGAGGAAAAGACCATCATAGGTTACAACCCATAAGCAACCTCCTGGCTTTAGAAGTAGGCACTGGCATCACTGGCGCAGGGTGTGTGTGTGTGTGTGTGGAGCGCACAAGGTGACATGCCGGGAGGTGCCCATAAGAGGTGACGCGCCAGGTGGGTGACGCATTGGGAGTCCTGGCACGTCACCCCCCCATTACACTCATCCCCCATCCCGGCGCGTCACACCTGGACCCTGCAAGCTGAGCCGTGTCTTCCTCAGCGGCTCAGCTGCTTCTGAATAGGCCAATCAGGTCTTTGTTCGGTCCTTCTGAGGGCAAGGCTACAAGCTGCGTTGTGTGCATGCCGCTCAAAGCCTCTTGCCTGCCTATTCAGAAGCAGCCAAGCCGCCAAGGAAGACGTGGCTCAGCTTGCCGGCTCCAGGAGTGACGCGCCAGGATGGGGGTGAGTGTAGCGGGGGGGATTGATGCTGCTCTGGGGGGGGTGACGCACCAGTGGGGTGTGGGGTGTGATGTGCCGAGCCGACCGCCGACCCCACACGGGGTGACGCGCTGTCCCGTGACGCCACTAGAAGTAGGTTTTCTTTGTGCCAGGTGCAAGGGAGTGGCGACATGATACAAGTATCTTGTTGGCTGTGTGCTCCCTGAGGCATCTGGTGGGGGCACTGTGAGATACAGGAAGCTGGACTAGATGGGCCTTTGGCCTGATCTGGTAAGGCTCTTCTTATGTTCTTAAATTGGTCTTAAATTGGTCTTTCAACCCCTCCTAACAGATAGCAAATTTTTGACTTGTCAGATCATCCCGAATGAGAGGGTAACAAATCATCTAAATACTGCTTACGTAGCTCACTGTATCTATCACAGTAAAGTACCATATGCTGTAAGAATTCTGGTTCGCCATTATTACCACATATGCAAACTCTCAAGTTGGGGGCTATCCCACCAAAACGGCCAGATAACAGATTTGAGGGCAGCACATTACACCTAGCCAGGGTCAGAGCCCATTGTTCCAATTGCACCTAGTGTGCATCCTGGCTGAACAGAGAGATTCAACTGCATGTTTTCTCAAAGTTCAACTCTCTGACAACTACCACACACTATCTCTCAACGATTGTATCATTTGGACGGAGGCAATGTATTCCCTGTATTTCTGGGATCTCATGTTCACCACAAATTTATTGAATGTTCTTGGGAATCCAATCAGAAGTAAAGAAGAAGATTGCGACCATAATCGTTTAGATAATTTTATTGTGTAACTCCACTTTCCTTACCACAACTTCTTATTGGGTGAAGAGACTATGGAAACAAATTGTTGCCTGGATCAGCTGATATGGCCTCACCCACCATGCAAAAAGGGGTGTGAGTGATCACATTCCACACACATGCCAGACACAGTTCTGTTTTGCATAATCATGCTTTGCAAAATCACTTCCTGCTCAGCTAGCAGGATTCTCATCTCCCCTGAGGGCGCAGAGCAAGTGTACCTGATGTGACATAGTACTGGATAAGAGACTGGGCTCTAATCAGGACTTCCTCGAGTTTGAAACTTTCCTCTGCTAAGAATTCTCTCTAAGTGGCTTAAGCAAGCTACTCTCTCGCAGCCTCGGTTGCAATGTGGGATGAATAATAATGCTTACTTACCGCACTGGCCTATTGTAAGGGCAACACCAAGATAATGCATGTGAAGGGCTTTGCACACGCAGAACGTGCTATACAAATGTTCAGTATTATTATTAGTGTCTGTGTGCCACCTTCTGCTGCTGGGGATATTCTCTGGTGGCATGAAGGAAGTGCGCAGGTAAAACCCTTGCCCAAGGCAGGATGTGTGTGTGTGGGGGGGGGAGGTAGAACATGGGCCTACAGAAAGAAGAGACAATTCAGCTTTGGTCTCCCCATAGACCTCACTTAGGCTGGGTGTAAATATTCCTCTTTAAAAACGTAGGGAATTATCCTATTCCACTCTACCTCCACCCAATATATATATAACATCTTCTTTCCTTCCCTTTCTCCTCTTGTGCTGTGTATTCAGAGACATGAGTAAGGCAAGTAATGAAATGATGTTTGCTTTCCCTCCTGCATCTTATAAATACATTTTTATTCAGTTGCAATAATCTGCATCCCTTCCCATAACCCCACTTAGTTTAGAAGCTATGGGCTCAATTAATTGGAAATAATTCCCACAGTGGCCGGCAGATTGCTTGCATTAAATTCTTCCTTCAGAGAAGGCTAATGCATTGTGTGCCTCAGCAGCAGTCAACTGGAAAACGGGTTCAAAAAGTGTCATTGTCCTCCTGTTAATGGCGGTGGCAAGGAGCTGTGTTATACTGAATCATGTAGACGTTATCAGACACTGCAAAGATCATAGTGAGTATTCATATCAGATTTGACATCTGTAGATTTTTAAAGTTGTTTCTGAGACTTCCCTAATGAAGTCAATGAGAGATTTTGACGCTTTTACTTGTTGGGACAAGAACTGCTCCCCCAGGCCCGGACCATTTGTTCTGAACCAAAAAATTGGATTTCTGTAGTGCAAAAACTGAACCTCTCAGTATTCAGGATCCTGATAATGAGAAGATCCTGCATGTCAACAGGGCCTGCTTAAAACGTACCCAAACATATGCAATTTTATTTTAGGCTATCAAGTATATTTCTTCTACTACATGTTCTCCTATGGTCATTGCTACTCTTTCTCTGCATGCTTGCAGAAACGTGTAGGGCTACCTCTCTGAAGTCTCTGAGCTCAGAGCCACTCAACCTATTGCCCTATTGACCTTATTCAACTTTAAACACTAAATCTGAAATGACCCGGTGCAACTACCTAATGAACGCCACTGTCATACAGCGCAATCCTATGTAACCTTGCACCGGTGTAACAGTAGCTGCACCGATGTAAGTTACACAGGATTGCGCTGCCCAACTTATAATCAGCTGAACATGCCATCCTATTTCACATCTATCTAAGCTATAGGTTATGACTAGGGAACGTGAACCTGAGAACATTTTGCAGTCTTACGAAGGCTTTTCTCATATCATGCCTGCTGGCTAGACATGAGTGCATTGAACTTTGATGACCTTATTCACTTACTGTTAAAGCTGGCGGAGACCAGTTCTGCTCACATTCAGTTCTGCTTGACTAAATGAAGCCAAACATTTGCTTTTTAACGACTTCTGGTTTGAACATGCATGTCCTAGTAGTACTGTACTTGTACTGGTGTGGGCATGGTGTAGTTCCTTACTTACATGGTGTAGTTCCTTAGTTACTTGTACTGTACTTACTTGTAGTTACTGTACTGTACTGGTGTAGGCATTGTGTAGTTACATACATGTTACTTGTGCATGCTTGCTTACAAGTTGAATATGTAATAGTAAGCAAGGTATTAGAATGGACATGCAGCATAGCTTGAGAGATCTGCCCCACTTGTCTCAAAAAAAGATGCCTCAATGAAAAATTCCATGCTGAGTTTCCCTGCAGCTAGACCTATTTATAGCATCAAAACAGGGCAGCAACAGGGACATGGGGTGGGCAGATTGGGCCAAGGAGGGGGCAGTGCTGGCGTGCGCCATATCCTTTCCTCCTTACCGGGTCTGATCCGCTGACATGGATCAACGTAGACTTGCGCCAGCTGTATAGTTTGTGCGGGTCTGAGTTGACCCATAGCGGCGGTTGAGACTTTCTTTGCACAAGGGGACAAATATCCCCTTACCCCGAGGAGTCTTTCCCCTGAGGCGCCAGCATGGGCTATGCATCAGCACAGGGAAGTTTAGGTAGGATTGGACTGTTAGATTGCAATCCTATACACAGTTACCTGGGAGTAAGTCCCATAGAAATAAATGGGGCTTACTTCTGAGTAGACACTCATAGGATTATGCTCTTAAACATGATGTCTGCCATTAGCTTCATGAGCTTTTTCATGAGTTAACTGAGATTAGATTAGATACAGTGCTGACTGTGGAATACACTTTTCAGAAGAGTAGCTGTACTTGAGCTTTACTAGACAATAACAATTTCTTGTCATTTGAGTACTCATCTCTTAATGACCCACAACGGGCAGCCCAATCTTGCCTAAGATGTGGCGGCCGGCCTAAAGGGTCGGCCGCTGCATCCTAGGCAGAATGTGGGCCACACCTGCGCGACCTGGGCTCACCTCGGGGGGAAGGGGATGAACGTAAGCACCATGGGACCCAATGGGCCTCAAGCTGGTGCCAGTCGCGTCACAGGGACACGTGTCACCCCAGAGCGGGGCGCGCGCATCACCTTTAAGGATGCGGCTCCGCCCCCGCGTGTGACGTCACGCGCAGGCGCGGAGCACCCCCCCCCACTCCATTTTCGGCTCATTTTGGAGCCAAACGAACGCCCAGCACCAGCAACAAACTGTAAGTACCGGGGGGACGCGCGTCATCCTTGTGCGCGCGTCGCCCCCGGGCGGCCCGCCCCGCACGCTTCTCCCTGTCGACGCCCCTGGCTGGTGCGTGTCTGGGGAGGCCATGTAAGGCTGGCCTGGCCTTGGACTGGGCAATGAATATCGGCACAACACAGTGCCGATATCCCTGCCCCCTCCCAGGCCAGGCCGCCAATGGCCCCCTCTCTTGCCACCCCTGCCCGCCCTCCCCACGCCCCACACCAGCCGGCGCGGGTCTTACCTGCGTCAGCCAGCACAGATCCGGTTCGGTGGCGGAGTGAGTGGTGCCAGCCTCTGTGCTGGTGCCACTTACTCCAAAGGAGCCGCAAACGTGCTTTACGGCATGTTTGTGACTCCTTAGTCCGGCGGAGCACTCACTCCACCAGCCTAAAGGTGGGCAGGATTGAGTCGTAAATGTGTTAACTGTCTTCATCTAAGTAAGTTGTATTCGAGGTGACGTAAAGAGCAATGAAGGCTCTTTATATGATGCTCACACTTTTCCTTTCCTGGAGATTGTTATTTCCACAGTACAGAGGAAAATGAAGCTGACTTATTCAAGGCTGTTGTTGATCTGGGATTTGAATCTAGGTTTGAGGTTAACCTTGTAACCGTACAGGTGCTCTTCTACTCCTTGGCAGGATATTTTTTTTACATGGACAATTTCTGAGTGTTTCTAGACATGTGATGTTTGTTTTACAATCTGAAAAGGGGAGGGATTGTACCTAATAGCAAAATGTAAGAAAAAAATTCTGCCTGAGACTGTCACACCAGAGAGAGAGGTTAGAAATTCCTGTACGCCACACCAGGTAACATTTAGCTTCTTTTCCTGAATCACTTTTTTTGTTTCTGTAAATAAAATATCTACTGCTTCAAAGCTATTTAAATTTGCAATTACTTGTTTGATGATAAATACGAACACTTGGCAAATGAAAGGTTACTTGGGCTGTGATTTAACCATTTTTGTTTGGTTTGGTATCATTTGGGAAGGCTGAACTGTTACTATATTTCCTGAAGATACTTACCCAGATTGTTGATACTTACCCAGATTGTCTAGGAAGGACAGGAAACTAAAAAGATATAAACATTGCTGTGAGGTTTTTCCACCCCTAGGTTACATGAAAAATTAGATGCCAATAGTGTGAAAATCAATTTTCTGAATAGTTCTGTGCAAACTAAATGTCTCTAAAAGATCCCCCTAGTTTGCACCCAGCTATCCCAGCAGTTGATTAAAATGTATTCTTGTCCTCCAAAATATATCTACCGTGTGCTGACAGTCTGAAGGTATCCATTATTTGTGCCTTATCTTACACTGATAGTGAAAACCTACCAGCTCCTCAAGCTCGGTAGCACACATGTGATGGCGAAACGGTGGAGAGTTGTTTCCATCAGTTTTGAATGACATTACCCATGGTTTTTTGAACTTTCTTAAGAGCATTTAGTTTATTTCTTCTTTTTGGCTTCCCACACGATGTTTGGCATGTACCTAAATATTGTTGTGTGACTAGTAAAATGCATAGCTATTTCTTTTGAAATAACGTGATGTGGAAATCAATAAACAGAGAGGCATTCATCAGTTGCAAATTCAAGAAGGGTAGCCATGATAGCCTGATGTTGCAAAGGGGTTTATTACAAAATAAACCCAAAAGGGGACTCTGGAATCTTCAAGACAAACAGCCCAATCGTACCTAACTCCTCCTGCGGCAATGCAGTGGCGCCAACGTGGTATCCGTTATATCTCGCGTGGGTGTTTTGGCATGTTGAGACTTCCTCAGGGTAAGGAAACATTTGTTCTAATTTGTGCTAATTTCATTTGTTCCCTTGCCCCAGGATAAGCCATAGCAGCTGCCATGGGTCAACTCGAATCTGTGCCAGCAATATCGCTGGCACAAGTCCGCGTTGATTCTGAAGGTGGATAGGGCCCGCCCCATCTCCTTCCCGTTCCACCCATCCCCGCCTTTCCCCCGCCCTGTTGCACCCCCTGTAGGGTCTTACCTGCACTGGCAAGCATCCCTGGTTCTTTGGAGCATGAAATTGGCTGCTTGTGACTTGCGGCCGACATAACATGCTCATAAGATTGGACCATTACAGATTGGCAGCGCAATCCTTTGTAGAGATCCGGCGGGTGGTCCAGGGCCGCCCGCCGGATCCCGTGCTGCCAGGTGCCCACCATGCGGCGGGCTGGAGGTCTACTCGGGGAAGGGGATGTTCGTCCCCTTCCCCGGGTGTTAACCGGGGCAGGCCCAATGGGCTGGTGGAATTTGGAGGAGGCCGTGTAACAGCCTAGCCAGCCTGGCGGGGACGGGGATATGACGGGTGCCATCCCCACCCCCTCCTGGGCCGGCTAGACCAATGGCCCCCTCCCTCGCCCACCGGACCGCCCATGCGGCCGCCGGGGAACCGCTTACCTTCCTCCGGCAGCCGCTTCCTTGGTCCAGCTTCCTTGGTCCACTTCCTTGGTCTGGAGTGAGGGAGGCCAGCCTTGCGCCGGTCTCACTCTAGAGTCGTCGCGAACATGCTTTATGGCACATTTGCGACGGCTTCCAGCGACGGAGCGCTTGCTCTGTCGCTGCATATTTCCAGTGGATTACGCTGATACTGTGGTATATCCATATGAAGGCAATAAACACAGCAAACTGTTCTCTTGCCATATTTTATCCTGTGGTGAATTCTGACATTAGAAAACCAACAGCAGGATATCCTCCTTTTCAGCTTCTCTTGGTGGTCTGATGATGTTTGGCTGGGTCTACCCATGCAGCAAAATCAGGTGGTGAAGTACAGTAGTACTGTACTAAGGTTTAGAACAGACTGTTCCATGTCAGATTGTGTGTGTGTGTGTGTGTGTGTGTGTGTGTGTGTGTGTGTGTGTGTGCGCGCGCGCAGGGGGGGGTTGTCATATTTTTGAATGCTCTCTTCTGTGAAAAAAAATCTGCAAATTAAGAAAATAGCACAATGGGAACAGGCTTGGGCTTGAGCATTTCTCCTTGATGTTCCCATCTTCTATTTGCCTGAAGGTGTTTTTACATAGGAAAGTGTTCAAAAATGGTACAATCCATTTTGTACAATCCACCTCAGATGTTTAGCACAAATTCTGCTGCCTGTGTAGATGAGGCCTACACTACAAGTACAGTACTGTATCTTGTGATTCCTCTGGTAGGCACAAGCCATTGTGCATTAAATGTCTTATAGTTTATGAGAAGCCTATAATAGTTTTAATCAATAAATTGCTTCTCAAGTGATTTGTTTTCGTGCTAGGCAACACTTTGATCTCATTCTCCTGCTTTCCTGCTGCAACAAAAATCAAAGTCCTTTTGGGGGTATATCACAAATGTGTCTAATACTTCTTAAAACCAGTTATATTATCAAGTTGTCACTTTGTCCCAGTACAAAACTTTGTTTCACAGATCAATGTGTTGTGTATGAAAACAAATCCCATCTGTTTGTTTTAGGTTTGCTTTATGTTAATGTGACAAGGTATTACACACTTTTTGTGTTATGTGAAAGGATATTATTAGGCAGCTGTTCTCTATTCATTTTTTCCCCTCCAGATAGCTCATGAATAAATGTTCTTTTGAATGCAGTACTAGGCTGTCTCTCATCTTATTTATGTGGGTCTAGGAAGGTCATTGGTTGCCAAAGCAATAATCCAAAATGGAATCGGAATCTTTTCAGCAACCTGCGGAATGCAGCTCTACAGGTGTTGCAACAGCTCAAAGTACTTTAATTACTATGAAAAATAGCATTGCCAGGGTAGCTGCCTGTGATTTATTGTGTTCATCTTGACTAGGACGGTGCTGTTTCTGCAACAGTGGTAATTCTTAATGGGAGCTAAAGAAACGTAGATGGAGAAATAATTTATAATGAATGTAATGGTGATTATTTTTTTTAAAAAAAGGTTTGTTTTTAAAACAAGCTGGCCTGTTTAATAGGGGGGACTGCCTCAGAATTTAATCTCATAGCATGCCCTCTGCATCTGGGGTGTCAGGGATTCAACCTGTGCGCTACTATTCTGCTCTAGCCGAATTACAAAAAGCTATAAGCGGATCAGCCCCCTCAACATCAATAGGCTAGGGTGGGTCAGTACAACACATCATGTGACATGGCCTGACATTCTGTTCTAGTGATGTTACCTCTCTTTGCTATGCATTCAGGCCAGTGCTACATCTTTACAGCGCAATCCGATCCAATTTACACTACTGGTGTAACCAGTGGGAGAAGGCAGGGTGGGAGACATTGGAGGGGAGGGGAGATTTAAATCCCCTTTGAATCCCCCTTCGGAGGGGATTTGAATCCCCTTTTCGTTCTGGGGCCTCCCGTTCTCGCTGCACCGCTGGTTACATGGGTGGTGTAAATTGGATAGGATGACGCTGTGTGATATATATTCGACTTTATAATATCTTCATCAGGGCTGGCATCAGAGGTTGGCCAGGTCAGTCATTGGCTGGAGGCCCTTGGCCTCCTGGGGGCCAATCAGTCAGCTCCAGAAGCCTCCCCACCCATGCAGCAGATAGCAGCAAAACGTCACTAAACCGAGCGACTTGTGCCATCACTGCCACCTTCTCCTGCCCTTTCCATAAATAATTGCGGGTTTGCCATGATGGAAGGTCCTGGTGCCAGCATTGATAATCACTTAACTGCTTTCCTGCCACATCGTATATGGAATGTTCCTCTTTCTCAGCTGCTGATATAGAAAGAAATAGACATGGAGAAGAAGGATTACAAATTGTGGCAGGAGAGCGACCAACAGATAGGCAGCAGCAGCAGCAGCAGGTAGTCCTAAAATCCTCAAGCCTATCCTACTATTTGACCTTGCACAACCCTTCACCACATTGCCACTCACCCGCAATACAGATGCTTTTCTGCCTGCCTAATGTAGCACACAAATCCAGTATTTGCGCACTGTGGCAGTCTGTTTATCCGCCAAAGATGAAGACGTTTCCAGCATCACAGCAGCAGTCATGTCACACTCCTCTTCCTCTAACACATTTTCTTGTACGGGGCTGTCCACACTCTTCCCTCCCTCGCCACTTAACCTCCCTGCACATATTTCAAGAACATCATAGATTTGTCTATCTCATATCACAGAGTCGTTTTTGAAGTGCACGAATTCATGTATGTGAACATGGTGATGGTGGTTACTTAAATTAGGTACAAACGGTCAAGAGGCAAGTATCTCCCATTGCTACACAGTGTATTTAAATGGATTGTGTCTATCCTGACCTACAAGCCAGTATTAGTTACAATATACATAGCTTGCTTTTTTTTTTTTCCTCGTGAGTTGACAGGAGGGTCCCCTTGCAATAAAGCTTCAACTTTGCCCAGATAAACTACGCTCTTCCCTTGGCTTTAATCTACCATTAAGGAAAAGAACAATTGTGCTAGACAATGGCAGAAACCTGTTTCTTTGTTGCTGGCTGGGAAGTGGGTTTGGAGGTTTGTGAAGACTTCATAAACAGCTAAGGGTGTGTGTAAGGAAGAATGTCCTGAGAATGGAGTTATGTGGGTAACAACAAGAGATCTGAGCATTTGATTTGAGAAACACGTTAAGACTCAGTGCTACTTGTCTTTGGGTCATTTGTACCCAAACACATCAAGATATTGTTTGAGTTCTCTGGTCGGCACTCCTGCCTCTGCACTGTCTTCAGGCTGGCTTGCGCATGAGGATAGAAATGTCTGTGTTCTTAATCTTCGAGAATGTTTATGCTAACAGTGAGTACAAGACAACTTCATCCCTTTAGCATTTGCTGGGAGCAAAGATTCCTCTTTTCTTCTTCTTTCCTCAGGATGCTTTGTGACGTCACTGCCCCCAGCTTGTTTTTCGCTTCTCCTAACATTGCTGGCTCCCTTCCAAATGGTTGCCTCTTATCTGGGCTGGCTGCACTGAGTGCAGACTACGATAAGCATGACTGACTGCTATCCTCTGCCGCAGTGAAACAGAAGTGCCACCAGCACTTGTTATACTCTCTGCTTCATTCTTCCATAAGAACAGACCACTTGAAAGGCTTGACAGATGCCACAGCTAAAGAACATGGCACCCTTTCAGACTCTGTCAGTGGCATACGGTAACCCAGCCAGCCAGTTGTGCACTTAAAAACAAACCACATTTCTTCAAATACTGATTATCTTTATCCAAAAAGCTGTCAATGTCCATATACTTCAGTCATGCATATTTAAATCCTAAATGAATTCTTCTGCCTTTCTAGAGGTGCCCTTTTCCTGTCAAGGCATGACAGGAGTATTAGGTTGTCCGAGCATATAATATATATAATCCTCTGTAAATCTGCATTGGTCAGAGTTACCGTACCTCCATTTCTAATGGATCAGGCAGTGTGTAGCTACTGCTTGCTCCTGGCCTTTGTTTTTGATAACTCCAGGCAGTATCAAAACATCCGGATGTGTATTGGCTAACAGAAGCCTGAACTTTTCCTGCCTTAGACCAAGGAACTATCTCAGCCACCCTGGTCTTTTGTCCTCTTTCCTGGACTACATTGTGTGTGAGGTTAGGGCTAATTTCACACCTCAGTTTGGTGATAAGAAGACATCTAAAGCTGGTGTTTGGGGCCTCCCTCTGCCTCCAGTCTTTAGGGGTTTAGTCTTGACCTTTGGGACCAGAGAGAACTCGATTCCACACTGTTCCTCTGCTCAAGAAGCAGGGAAGATCCTGGATTTCTAACCTAGAAACCACTGTCTTTAGCGATGGATTATGCTTTAGCCAAGTAACCTATAAATGCCTGCATATGATATAAACTAAAGGAAATATTGAATTAGAAACAACATTGTTCTTTTTATTTATCTGACAACCATCTTATATATAATAAACCCAACTTCTTGATTAAGTAACCCCACATGTTCTGATCTAGGAAGTTTTCACTAAGCTTATCTCACATACAATATGCCTTCATTCTTTCAGACAAGTTTCTTAGAGTACATTGACCTTTCAGGTCAGGTTTTGGGTGATTAGAGCTGGCAGAATTATAACTTGGTGCTCTAGTTAGGTCTCTTAACTGAAGCACCTATAAGAGTTCCTATTGCTTACTCAGTAGGTGGTTGCAACTACTGACTTAAGGCCCCAATCCTATAAAGGTCTTGCGCTGTTGGAACTAGCATTTCAGACGTGCAAGGCACTTTACACTGCGCAATCCTGCGCAAGTCATGGCTTGCAGAACAAGTGTTCCACTGGCCAAAGCCATCGTAAAAGTGCTCTATCCACCCCAGAACCTGTGGAGCGTCTACCAGGAAAAATAGGTTCCCCGCTGGGCAGCGGTGGGGCGGAGAGAGGGCAGGATGAGGCATTCCGGAAGGGGGGAATTGGTTGGCTGGGTCTGGGGATTGGTGGTGGCTCTGCCAAAATCCTATCCCCCTTTCCAGGCCTGGTTGCTGTTATATGGCCCGTTCGAATGTGCGCCAGCAGAATAGCTGTCACACATTTGAGTAGACATCGGGGTGACTAGGGCAGAGGCGTTCTAATATGGGGGGAGCAGGTGTGCTCCACCCCAGGCGCTGAGTGGGCGCGGGGGCGCGGCAGCCGGGCGCGGGGCTGCGCAGTGCGGCGCGGCACCGGAGCCTGGCTGGCGCGCCCCTCTGAAGCAGTGCGTCCACTCGGCGCTTCCCCGGCCTCCGGAGGCTCTGCTCCGGAGGCTGGGGAGAAGCCCTCCTCAAAGCGACCGCCTAGTTTGGCGGGCGAGGGCTTTCTGAGAGGGCCGAATGCGCCGAGTGGGCGCTCAGCCCCGAGTCCGGCTGCTTGGGGGGGTGCACCAACCCCGCCCCCCCAGGCACCGGGAGGGCTGGGAACGCCACTGGACTAGGGCTCTTCTCAGGGTAAGGGGACAAATGTCCCCTTCCCCCAAGGAGTGCGCCAGCTGCACGGGTGCTGGGTCCTATCTGGATAGGCTGCAGCGTGGGCTCTACACCCGTGCTGCAGCCTAGCTAGACAGGATTGGGCTGTTAGTGTCAAGTCTGTGCACTATAGATGAGTAGCATATACTCAGTATGGCATTTCCAAGAGTGTCAAGGACTGTAGTCTTAAAGAAAATGAAGCACTCTTTCAAGATTTTGCAACTGAACAGGCCAGAGTGCTTCATGAAGAGTTAAGCTTTAATTCTCATAGGTGTTCCTCTGGCATAAATTTCCCTCCCTTCTATGCTGTTTGTCCTGGTACAACACATTAAAACTGTTAATGTGTAATACACTGGGTGGACTGTAAAACACTGGACTGTAATACATTAACTTCAAAGAGGTCAATTGTATCTATAAGGAAGGCCAAGATAAGTTGTTTCCCAAAACATTCTTCAGGAGTTGCTTAATGGCTATAAATCCACTTCAAGGCCAGTTTGGGCTGATTTTTCTTGTGCATGTTGTCATTTCTAATGTTTTATTTAGATATCACAGTCAATGTCTTTGTGATAAGATCTACTCATTCATTTCATCATGTTTGCCTTTGAGGAATAAAAAGAGTCTCTGACTGACATAACAACACTGTAAAACAAACTCATTCCCACTGGCATGGCTGGAGGTGGGGCGGAAAGCTAAGTTCTGCAGCTTTCCGCCCCACCGTTACTCTCCGGCACGAGGCGCCCCGCCCCCTCGTCATAGGAGCCCGTCAGCGGAGAGAAATCAACACGCAGGGGCTCTCCTGCGCGTTGCTTTCTCTTCACTGACGGGCTCCTATGACGAGGGGGCGGGGCGCCTCGTACCGGAGAGTAACGGTGGGGCGGAAAGCTGCAGAACTTAGCTTTCTGCCCCACCTCCAGCATTTTTCATTTGAATGTACAGAATTGATCTAACACAGGGAAATGCAATATGTGAGCCAGATCAAAAGAGCCAAGCCTATAGATTCATCTCGGCTTGAGCCAGCAGCGTCACTGCAGGGGGGGGCGGAGCCCCAAGTTCCGTCGGGCTCTGACCCTCCGTTACACGACAGGAGAAAGCGGCCCCGCCCCCTCGCCTTTGGAGCCATTCTGGCTGACGAAAGCACTTGCTTTCGTCAGCCGGAATGGCTCCAAAGGTGAGGGGACGGGGCCGCTTTCTCCTGTCGTGTAACGGAGGGTCAGAGCCCGACGGAACTTGGAGCTCCGCCCCCCCCTGCAGTGATGCTGCTGGCTTGAGCTACTGCCAAAGGGCCATATCCAAGAAAATTCCCTGACCTACCTGAATCTAGCTTCTCTTTTAATATCCTGGCTAAACCATCCTCTAGTCTATGTGACTGTCAGCGCAATCCTATCCAACTTACACCACCCGTGTAACCAGCAGTGCAGCAAGAACGGGAGGACCCAGAAC
Organism: Plestiodon gilberti rubricaudatus; assembly: GCA_026170595.1. Classification (NCBI taxonomy): domain Eukaryota; kingdom Metazoa; phylum Chordata; class Lepidosauria; order Squamata; family Scincidae; genus Plestiodon; species Plestiodon gilberti. The sequence goes on from JANXHW010000002.1 coordinate 145,413,217, forward strand.
GGAAAGGGGATTCAAATCCCATTGAATCCCCCTTTGGAGGGAATTTGAATCCTCTTTCCGTTCTGGGGTCTTCCGTTCTCGCTGCACTGCTGGTTACACCGGTGGTGTAAGTTGGATAGGATTGCGCTGTGTGAGGGGAATAGGGTGGTAGAGGGGCTACTCTTTGTATCTACATGGATAAATAGACAGACAATCATGTGAGCTATCTCACTGTTTGTACAATGCTAGGGAGCTGTTGTAACTGGCTGTTGCTTCTTCTCCTATCAGATTTCCTTGTGGGGAGATTGGCTGAGCAAAGACCTCACTTGATGAATACAACCGTGTTTGCTTGGTCCCATTAGAAAGACCCAGAAGAACACACACGAGGGCAAGAGTCACAATGAGCAGCAAGGGTAATGAGCTTAAAACATAAGACAATTGGGAAACATGTACAGTACATGATCATTGCGATTATAGGATTAGGCTTTGTACAATAACAGCAGTATCATGGCTGAGGTGATACCATCTGGAAATTGTGTTTTGTGAACTGAAACTTTTGTCATAACTATCATCATAATGCTTTCTCTCCATCACAGTTATGTAGTTAATTTTTGTCTGCCACCAGATCCACAGAAGAGTAGGATCAGGGTGTTGGCCTGGGTTCAAAACCCTGCTCAGTCAATCAAATCAAAATACCTTTATTGGCATAACACAAAAAGACATACACACATATATACAAATACATTAAAACAAGTGATACATAGTACAGAGAGCAAGCAAAGGAAAGGGCAGGAGGCTGTAAAGGAGTAAATTAATAGACCATTTATCAACAGATGAGAGGAGAATCGAGATGATCTCTGAATCAGATTCCCCTTGCAAATTTGCCAACATTGGATTGAGAATATCTTGTCGTAAGTCATTATACCATGAGCAGTATTGAAGTGCATGTGGTAAAGATTCTAACCCTGCTCAGTCATGAAGCTCACTGAATTGAGCCTTCATGATCTTTCCGCCTAACTTCCTGAGGTTGTTGTGAGGATCAGTGGGATGACATCTACCTAGCCCTGAGGTTCTTGGAGAAAGGGAAGGATACAGATGCTACACATTTAAACTAATTTTAAAGTAATCATGTCCTTTTTGAACCTTGCATCCATAACTGTTAGCTTTGTATTGAGCTAACAAGAGGTTGATGTGCCTTCCAGCCTGTTACCAAGCCAGATGCTCCACCCCTCATTAATTCTGGTCTGGAATGAGCACTGGCGTCGCTGGAGGTGGGGCAGAAAGCTAAGTTCTGCAGCTTTCTGCCCCACCGTTACTCTCCGGCACGAGGCGCCCCGCCCCCTCGTCGTAGGAGCCCGTCAGCGGAGAGAAATCAACACGCAGGGGCTCTCTGTCAGCCGGAATGGCTCCAAAGGCGAGGGGGCGGGGCCGCTTTCTCCTGTCGTGTAACGGAGGGTCAGAGCCCGACGGAACTTGGAGCTCGCCCCCCCCCCTGCAGTGACGCTGCTGGCTCAAGCTGAGATGAATCTGTAGGCTTGGCTCTTTTGATCTGGCTCACATATTGCATTTCCCTGTGTTAGATCAATTCTGTACATTCAAATGAAAAATGCTGAGAGGGCTACCCAATCGTTCAACCCCAAAGGGAAATGATATTCATATATGTAAAATGCAAACCTGTGTGAGGGGATTTGCCTTGTACCGCTACAAAACACCAAGGTGAAAATGTACAACCAAAAAGGCAAAATATGAACTCATAAGCTTAGTAAACATCTTAATGTTGGTAAAATCCAGTATAAATATTTTTCACAATACATTGTGGCATTTTCCCCCCAATTACTATCAGCACAATCCTATAAATGCATACTCAGAAGTAAGTCCCATTGAATTCAATAGGGCTTTCTCCCAAGTAAGTGTGTATAGGATTGCAGCAATCCTATACGCACTTAACCTGGAATAAACTCCATTGAACATAGTGGGACTTACTTCTGAGTAAATGTATATAGGATTGGGCTGTCAGTTACTCAAGATTTTGTTCGTTCTGAGAGGAGTTTATTTCTTTCCATACCTTTGAGAGCAAACCTAGCAGACTTTGACATTAATGGTATAATCCTGTGTAACATGAGGCGGCCAGCCTAAAAGGCCGGCTGCCACATCCTATCCAGTTCCCGGGCTGCTCCAGGGCAGCCCAGGAGCACCTTGGGAGATGAGAATGTTCGTCCCCTTTCCCGGGTGTTTTACGGTGCGTTTGCAACAGCTTAGAGCAGCGGAGTGTGCGCTCTGCCGCTCTAGGTTTATGCTGGATTGGGCTGTAAATTTAATTATTTTAATGTGAAAAATCATTAGTATGAAAACCAGGTCTTAGTCCAATCCTGTTAGCGTGTTCATGCTGGCACTCCCAAATAATGTGTTAAGTTTGTAATTATATAGAGCATGTTATGATAGAAGGAGGCCATAAAACATTCTGCACGTTGAGATACAGGCAAGTTTTAAGGATTATTATCCTCCTTATATAGTACTGCTGCAGTAAAACACTCTAAGCTGTATCTTGGAATGGAAAGTGAGGTAGAACTCCATCAAACCACAGAACTTAACATATCACCTGTTGTACTGATGATAGACACAACACCGCTGACATCACTCCCTATGGAAAATATTACAACTACAGTACATTGCATATGAGACAGGAAGCAAAGAGAACAGAACTTGTTCTTTAAGCATGGACCTTGAAAGCATTTGGCTTGCGTATTTGCAAACCAAAAATGAAAACAGCACTGGAGTTTGAACAAACTATCTGCTGTACAGTATCTGATGAGAAAAGTTCTATGTAGACTGTGAAATTATCATGTAGACTTTAAAGGTTGCACTTTGGGTCAGAGGCCACTTTATCAGATCCATCCAAGAATAAATCCATTAACATTGAAGGTACCACAAAACGTATTGTTTTGCTGCAAGAGACTACTACAGCTATCCCTCTGGAGTTTATTCCATGCCACCTCCCTGCATTTCCTTGCTCCCCTCAGTGACAGCCAATTATTTGGAGTAGAGGAAGGGGAATGCTCAACATAATGTCACAACAACATGGTTAAGCTTACCTAAATATTATGGGGGGGAAAGAAATGAGGAAAGCCCCTCAGGGCTATTGCTCTTGGCAGCAGCCCTATGTGGAACATCAAGTTCCACACTCCATTATTGCATACATCTAACCTTTAGTAGAGAACCTCCTGTTTGTATAAATAAAGCTTTCAAAAATGGCCATCTATCCATTCCTCTGAAATGGCTGTCACTGTTTTTCCTGTGCTAGCCTTGTTTGGGAGATGGAGGTAAAGAGAACACCAGAAACCTGCACAAGGGAAAACAGGGTTTTACTGCATCTCATTCGATTAGTAATGCTTCCTCCCAAAATTCTTGCACAATTTTGCACAAAATTGCCACTGGACTCTGGATTGTCAAAATTGTCACTGGATTTCTGCTCAGGGCCTCCTCCAAACTGGCCCCATGCCTTTCCCGTTTAGCTGGTGAGTTCTAAATGTATGCTTAAGTGTCAGACAGTAGAGCAGGAAGAGTTGGGATGAAGATACTATGGATCTGAGTTTCTTTCCTCACCTCCATTCTCTCTCTGTTGAATTATACAAATGTGCAATTGGCCACTACGTAAGATCCCCACCCCCATGTGTGCACATTACATGTGTTTTAAAAATCACTGCCAGTAACACGGAAGATAGGACTTTACTCCTCAGGGGTTAAGTAACGCTACCAATCTGGCCTCTATTGACTTTCTACTAATCTTCAACTTTATTAACATAAAGACAACCACATTTTCTTCTCCTTCTTGTGTGCCTTGACACGTGCTGGAGAACAGAGTAACTGTTGAACTTCATATCCTGAAAGTGGGGGAAGAGCCATTAATCCAACATTGTTTTCTTCCCAGAAGAAGCTCTGGGTACAAATTGAGATCCTGTCTAGCACCCAGTGAGGCTGATCCACATTAACTGCCCAACCAACCTTATCTGTAGATTTACAGCAGCAGGATACTATTCCGCTGTCAAAACTCAGCTGCCAACGACATGCAGTGTGTGCTGCCGGTGGCCATTGATTGGCTGCTGCTGCTGCTGCTGCTGCTGCAAAGCAACAGCAGCGTTGGAAGCTCACTGCTGTGGCTGGTGTCCTGCAGTGGAGCAGGTAAGCCGGTGCAGGGGGTGGTTTGTGGGCAGGGAGGGGGAGTAATGGGCATGTTGGGGGAGGAACGGGGGTGGGTGGGTGTCAGGGAAGGGAGGGGTGGATCCAGCAGCAGTCATGCATACCAGATCTTATCCCCTCTTTTTAAAACTTCCCCACCCCTTTTCTCTTCTTGGACAGACGCTACCAAATGGCTGACATATGTTCAAGGAGACCTATAGGCAGTTGAGAAGTCTACCAGGAGGTATAAAAATATTTACTGACTGCCTGCAGGCTGTCCACTTGGCCACCCCCACCCCATAGCAGGCAGTGTAGCCTCTGCTGGTGTGGCTGCATGTTATAATGTGGCAGGAAATAGGATTGAGGCCCAAGTCTGCTTAATTCTCTGCAGTTCAGACAGTCACAACCTGCAGCTTTGGGGACTCCACATCATGTCCTGCTACCCCCCCCCCCCTGCTTTGTTTAATACCCTGCCTGATGAAGAGTTCTGGAGAACTCTACCTAAACCTGTGTTTTACTTGTGTAAGGAACACATAAGAGAATTGAACTGTGTTAGAAAGCTCTTTGCAACATTTTAAATTCTTTTAAAAAACAACGTTTTGTTGCAAACAAATGTCGAATCCTTTTAGTAAATATATACTCAATATACATGACAATGTGTTGAGAATGTGTTCGGAAATGGTAAAATGACAGCTGGATGAGTCAAGTAAGGACAAGTTGTTTCATCATCACTTCAGGACAAGTGGTTGAGGTTTTCCTCATTGTGAAAGGGTCTCCTTAAATTTTACACTTCTTTCCTTGTCTTGGAGGAATGTGCCTTGCATGCGGGGTGCTAAAAGAACCAGTCCACCACAGAACACTGCATTCATTGTGACAGCAGCAGCAGGAAGACATTCCGGAAGAGTTGTCAGAGGGAGAGAATGGGTAGAATAGAACACCGTCAGTCATTCGAATACAGATGGGATGGGTTGGATACATTCAAGTCAAGATGTTCCGGCAATTTGTGTGAATGAGATGACCCAGCTGAAGCCAGAAATGGCACAAGGGCACGTTCAGCAGCAGCCAAGTGGATTGTTTTCCCTGTGTGTCCCTTTCTGTATCAGTCAAATCCTGAAAGTATGAATGGTAGTATCATGGTAGTACAAAAAAAGTTAGTTGCTATTACATAGAATTATTATAATTCATGTTTTGACTCAAACTGTTTCATTTTCAGTCACCCAAACTTGCTGTGACTGAGATTTTCACTTCCCACCTTCCTTCATGAGTCCTGACCATCTAAGGCCCAGGGATGGTCAGCTGGAAGTATATGGGCTGAATCCCCATTTTTTTAGCCCCCTTCATCCAACCCCCTGTGCTAGATAAAATCTGCCAGGTCAGACCGTGCCACATCTCATTTGCGGATTCTCTGAACAGAAAATCAGAAGTGAATACTCATTCCCTTCTTAGGAATGAGGATGTCTGCTAGGTAGGTCATTCTTGAAAAAGTGGTCATCCTGAGACCCCCACTCCACCCCCCCCATGACTGTGTCAGCCCCAGACTTGCTGATAAAGAGCTAGCCCCACCACTCCATACTGCCTGTCTGCAGAAACAAACGCTGAATATGGGGAAGTTTATTTTACTAGTACTATTTTATGTAAAATATTTTTTCCTGCCTTTCAGACAGAGGCATTCAAGGCTGATTACAATAAGTTAAAATTCAGTAAAAACAGTGATCAGATTAAATAAAATAAAATTTCAGAAGCAGCATACAAACAATAAGCGAAAAGACCAAAAGTAACAAAACACAACTCAAAGCTAAGCCCCACAGGCCAAGGAGTACAAATATGTTTTCAGCTACTACCTGAATTCAACGAAGGGGTCCCACCTGATTTCAGTAGGCATGCAGTTCCACATGCTGGGTGCTACCACGGAGAAGGCCCTCTTCCGCGACACTGCCAACTGAACCTCTGCTGGTGGCTGAATATGCAAGAGGGCCCTTGTGTGTGTGTGTGTGTGTGTGTGTGTGTGTGTGTGTGTATCTCTGTCTATATACTGTATATATAGCTGTGTGTGATTCAGCCAATCTGCAATGATGTAGCACCAGTCAGATTTGGCTGGTGTTGTTGTTCAGTCGTTAAGTCGTGTCCGACCCTTCGTGATCCCATGATCCCATCAATTTGGCTGGTATTTTAAGTCAAATTTGAGGGCTTTCGGCCTTCACTCTAAATGGGAGATTTTCACCCAGCTCCATACCCCTCCCCCTGAATTACTGCCAAAATGGGAGGATTCGTAGTCTATTTTACAGGGGGCATTTTTTTTTTTAATGAAATGCACCTTCTTGTCTCAGCCCTATTTCATCTGTTATGGTAAAAAAAGAATCTTTTAGATGAGCTCTAGGAAACGTTTAATCAGAAGCAGTAGAAATGCTGAAACTCTCTGATGGGAGAGAGAATCACATGCGTGAGCAGAAGCTCGCACAAAACACACCCAGATTAGTTTAATTGTCTGCCTCCCAAGTGGCTGCCATGCTGAATATTTTTAGAACACCAAATTTATTTATGTATTTCAAACACTTATATGTCACATCCTCTGTCAAACTAATGCAGCTAGAAGTGATGCCCAAAATAAAAGATACAACTATAAAGTCAATTAAAATTCAATGCTCATTAAAAAAAAAAAATCTAAAGCATACAACCTTAAAAAAATTACAACTAAAATACCAGCAAAAGTTAAAACAGACAAAACCATCCAGAACATCAGAACCAAATTTAGGAAGAAAATCCCATTAAAACAACAACACAGAACTGTTAGGCACAAACAGTGATTCAGAGTGTAGTTGACCTTTTACACGCAACTTTCTCTCTCGCTTTCTTAAAAAAAACCTTTTTGGAAGTATCTAACACTTAATGCGGAAGCACAACTCTGAATGGCTGCCAGGGCTATTGTGAAGCACCAGTTTGTCCTAAATGTTCAATGAGCTGTGGGAGCCAAGGTTGCTTAGCACCCCATAGAATCGAGACCTCAAAACAGAAAGGCCAGCTGAGCTGTAACTTTCTGGGGTGGGGTGGGGAAATAAATAAGAAAATGAAGAGGAACGCAGTTTTGTTCCGCTTCAGTGATTGCTGTGGTTGGTTCTAGCTAGCAGGCAACCCTGTGCTGGTGGTGCAGCTGCCCTCTTGGCCAACAAACTGGTGAGTGGATGGGGGACCCCTAGAACTACAGGGACAACAGGCTACAATTGTTGTTGTTGTTGTTGTTAATAATAATAAGAATATTTATATACTGCTTTTCAATAGTTCAGAGGCACGCTTCACAGTTGGGTTGTTGTTATATTCACATTTTTTATCCCTTCGTGTTTCCATTGATGAGAATGGGCAAGCTGCCCATATGAGTTAAATGGATTTTCTTCTTTGCATACTGCAGTGATCAAAGGCTGATGAAAATTAAGGTTAGGGTTACTGTAATTTCCCCCGATGCCACAACTGCAGCAACATCCTAGCTACATTTCAGGAGCTGATACAACACTGCAAAGGATAATAGAGCTCTTGAGTGTTTGGGCAGAAGTGCTGTCCTGTGTCGAAAGGATGATAGAGTCTGTTTGCACATGATCAAGAGCAGATATTCAGCCGGCTAACCATGCTGAACTCCCCTGCACAGCAGCATGGCCAAAGCAGGGCTTGGGAACCGCTCCCAAACAGTTCACCTGAGTTGAAAGAGAAATGTCAAGATATAGTCAGGACAACGTTTTCTTCTCTCCATTCTTCAGCCACAGGTGCCTTGGAGGCATTGGTATGAATGTGATCTGTCTGTCTGGTTGCTATAATAATAGACTTCTTGTGTGTGTGTGTGTGTGTGTGTGTGTGTGTGTGTGTGTGTGTGTGTGTGTGTGTGTGAGAGAGAGAGAGAGAGAGAGAGAGAGAGAGAGAGAGAGAGAGAGAGATCAGCTAGAAAACAGTGAAAGAGAAATCCGGACTGGATGTGTATGAGAAGAGCTGCAGCCGTGTAGGCATAAGAGGAGCTGCTGGGGAAGGAGGGAGAAGAAGCATGGCAGAATGGAGAGAGAGAGAGAGAGAGAGAGAGAGAGAGAGAGAGAGAGAGAGAGAGAGAGAGAGAGAGAGTAGAAGAAGTCAAGAGCATCTGGAAGAATGTTGTGGCAATGACGGGCCGTGTGTTAGGAGTAGATCTGGTGACATGGTCAGACCAGGGTCTTGGGCCCGTTGCTCCTCTGCTGGGTTTAGTAAATCTCCTGGCCCAAGTCATGTTATTGGTTCTTCTTGCTCTGGCCCACCATGATTAGCTCTTGCTTCTTCCTTTCTCTCTATCATCTTCTCCACAAACTGCTTATGGATGTTCAGCCTATAGATTTTGCCGTGGCCTTCTTGCTGTCATATGTTCTCATGCCTCTTCTCCTGTCCTCCAAGCCTCTTCACAGCTCCCCAAGTCCTACTTCTCTTGGTGCCTGTGTTGCTTCACAGCTGCCTTCACTGGATCCTTCCGACCTCAGCCTCCCTCTTCACCTGTGATTTTCCTTTTTGCCCTCTTGATCAGACCCCTGAGCTCACCTCCTCTCACTGGAAGAGACAGTCTCCATCACATGGTTTTGTGCCAGCATTATCTGCTGAAGACTGTTTCTGCTTGGTTGGTCCTCGGAAGTACTGTGAGTAGCTACATAATCAGGACATGGTTAGTGTTTTCCCCAGTTTATGTTGTGCTGTTCTTAGTACTTCATCAAAGAAGTACAAGCTTTACAATGATGTCCCTTAGCACTGTCACTTACTGTTTGGATAAATGAGCCTTTTCTTTTTTATTTCTTCCATCCTGGGTGCATTGCACCCAGCCAGCTGTTGCAAACATGAATGTCTGAATTGGGGCCCCATGTGCCACGGTTTTGAAAGAGATGAATAGACAACAAAAACAGGTTCAGATGTGAGCTCTGGGAAGAACTAATTGCAGATGGAATTTCCAAAATACGCAACTGGTGACTATTGACATTTTGGTTATAAGAACAGGAAAACAGGATCCATATTAATTCCAGCTTTAGATCCCACACTCTTACGCATCTCTCAGAGCAAGTCTGTGAAATTTATCGGAACTATGGGCTCATACAGAGAAAATGAAACTTCATGAGTTGTGTACATTTTAATGAGATTTCTAGGATCAAAAACTGAGTAAAGTTTTGTAAATACGAGTTCTTCACACCACATATTTATAGTATGCATATGAACATTAATGATCCTTTGATTGAGAACACCTGTGTTTTAGGGGCAGGACCAGCACTCAAAGCTCCATTGGATCTTTCCCTTCATGTGAACCTGCAGAAGCCTCTGGAAATCAGTTTGCTGACTCAGTGGCTGGCAGAGAGGGGCTGTGCTTTGGGGGATACTTTCCCCCACATCATTTCAAAGCTTGAGTAAGGAGATGCCAAAATGCAGCATCCACAGGGTGAGTCCTCTGCCCTCAACCCCAAGCTGCAATGTTCAGAATAGTGTACTGCACATATGATCCCTATTATGTAGAGAGTCTCCATTTGCCCACCAGGAATACAGATTGGAGTTGGACTTTACACATTACGGTGGCCTTCAGCATGTGTGTGTGTGTGTGTGTGTGTGTGTGTGTGTGTGTGTGTGTGTGTGTGTGTGTGTGTGTGTTATGTAGAACTTGTTATAGGGATGCCATTTTCATCAGCATCCCCAAGGCAATTCTAACACTTATTCCAACTCGCAATGCTGTTTGAACAACTTCCAGTAAAGCAACTTAGTACGTTCTGTATTCCAAACAATTGTGTGCATTTTCTGTGCACGTTCTGTCCGTACCTGTTTCTATATATGCACAGGTAGGGGGGGGGGTCTCACGTTATTGATAGAGCTGCTCTCATAGCTCAGAATAATTTCTGCATTTTCTAATTTGTAACAAAAACAGTCTTGATATAACAGGATTAAAAAAAATTAAACAGTCATGTTTCGGAACAAACGTTTCTCAGTCTCTATATCAGTCTTAGTGATGATACAGTAATTAAGCATTGTTTGTTGAAGTGGCAAAAACATATCAGTTTAAAAATATGATACTTGGGAAGTGTTAATATAAAGTGATTGCATCTGATCCTGTCATTGTTGGAGTGCTGCTTTTTACCTATTATTGAATGAATTATTAGACTACATCATGTCTTTATGAGACCCTCAAGAAAGTCTTCTACTGTTCTTTGCCCAAAGGTTCAATGGTGTGGCCCCAGCCTCATACTTTATTTATTTATTTATTTATTTATTTATGGGGGTCATGGCATGAAAAAGTTTGAAGACCACTGCCATAGAGCATAGATCACCATAGACACACCATAGAGCCAGGCCACCGCTGCAAGCAGCAGCAGTTACACGGTGGCAGAGCCAGGAACAGCCCTGGTGCCAGTAAGTCAGTGAATCAGGTGGGTGGGGGTGGAGGATGGGCAGAGTTGGGTGGGGAGAAGGAGGCATGGGGTCGGGAGCGATGGGGAGGGGTGGAACAGGGCATAGACCAGGGCAGGGTGGGGGTGGATCGAGGCTGGGAAGGGGGCAGTATCAGTGGCAGTGCCGCCACCAATATCCTGGCCTTGATCCACTTTCCAGAGTCTACTCAGACTTGCATCAGCAATATCGCTGGTGCAGGTCTGATTAGACCCATTTGGGGAGCAGAGGCTTTACCCCCTGGCAAGGGAACAAATGTTCCCTTACCTGGTGGAGACTTCTGGAACTGCCCCCCCCCCCCAGGATGCAGAAAACACTCTGGTGGTGCAGCTGCATCGGCAGTGGGGATTTAAACAGGATTGGGCTGTTTGCATGGTCTGGAGAAAGTCCCTTAGGCCATCTTTCCAAGTGGTCTGATCCAAAGCCTCCAAAAAGCCAGGGATGTTTCCAGCTCTGTCCATAGTATGTCCACCTCTTGAATTTACCGGAAAACTGGGTCCTGGGTCTGCTCCAGGAATGTTTCCATCTCAGCAAAAGCCACATTTTCGCCCACATTCTTGTTGGGATGGAGCATCTATAGGGTAGTCTCTAACAAAAACCTTAGATACATGAGGTGGCTCGCCAACCACTCTAATTGGGTATGCATAAGATTACACTAAAAAGATTGGTCAAAGTCTGTGTAAAGAACCTTGGAAGCCATTATTTTGTAAGGGGACTGGGAAAGGCTGGGAGTCTGATACACCCTGGGAAAGCTAAAGTCCCCAATTAATTTCATGGATGAAACTATGAGAGTTATATCATAAGTCCATCTAGCTTATTACTGTCTACTCCCCCTGATAACAGCTCTCCAAGATTGAGATCCACCTTGGAGAGGTAATGATCCATCACTGTTTCTCGCATAACCTACCCCACAGAGTTGTGAAGATAAAATGGGATGTTTGGACTTATATGTTGCTTTATCCCAGAGGATCAGGGCAGCTAACAGCAATTTAGTGGGAAATAACAGCCTGTAACATATAGGCAACATAAATGGATCCAGGAAGAGAAAAATAGAGTGGTGGTAGTGAAAAACAGAATTTTCAAATAGTGAAAATTCAGTAGCTCAGAAACAGTAACAAAAAACCCATGTATGCTGCCCTGAACCCCTTGGAGGTTGCAAAAGGAGGGACACTAATAACAATTATTTTCATAACACAAAAATTTGTAGAACTAATATAACTTTTGAAAACTGAAGACATATTAACTGTCTGTTTGGGGCAGATCTGAGATTGTGCCTCTGCTTTTCAGAACTCAATTTGAGTTGCAATTCTACATACTAACTAGGGCGTAAATCCCATTTACCTCAATGGGTTGCATTTCTGAGCAAACATGCTTAGAATTGCACTGCCAATTACCAGTCCTGATCTTCAGGCAAAAATTTCATATCTTGTCTGATTCAGGAGGTCAAATCAGGAGGTCCCTTTCAACATTAGAAGTTGAATCCACTCTCCCAGTGGACTTCCATGGTCCCCCTCTGTCCTTCTAACACACAGTGGCCAAGTACCTCCTCTTCTTGTTTATGATAGGATCTGGTTTCAGTTAGATGAATTAAATGTCACTGTGAACTGTTCCAGTGTGCATGACAGCCCTGCTGCATGACATTCAAGTCTGCGTAACAGCCTCCTGCTTTGTGCTATTTGTGTCTGTCTTTCAAATGTTTAATAAACACTCTTATATTGACATATTAAGGCATCTCTCTTTATTGAGACTGATTCAAATAGAATTTCACTCCAACCAAACACAGATTCCAGTTCATTCCAAGCATATTTATATTTCCAAATGTAAACTATTGTACTTTGCTGAGATCTTTTTTTAAAGCATGGAGGAATGCAGCAAACTTTCAAAATGCAGGAATGAGCAGCCCAACCCTATATTTCAGAAATGCCAATCTGAGCTCTGTAGGATATGGTGTGCGCCCTTGGATGCCCACCCTCCTCACAGCAATTAAGTCCTACCAGTCCTGCTGAAGGATATGTCTAGATACCAACACAATACTATTGCTGGATCAGGGTTCACTGGTCCGGTGTACTGATGTACTCTCATTGCCTATACTGATGTACTGATGTACACTGGTCTGGTGTACTGGTGTATTCTCATTACCAGCACAAACCCTTAAATGGGGTGGCAATGTGGGGCAGGACAGGGAGGATGATGGCCGCCATATCTTCCAAACAATGGACATACCCCCAACACATAAAGGTGCAATGCTGCACTGATGTTGGAACTGGCAAAAAAAAAAAAAAGGCATCAAAGCTAGTGCGGAGGGAAAAACCACAAGAAAATCCCTTCTCCTGCCACTGCCCCATCCACTTTTCCATCATGGAGCATAGGATACAGGCTATACTCAACACCTGATGACAGCATTCCAACCCCAGTATTAAAGCCCCTACCAGCGAGACCAGAGGCGCAACATGCCGGGAGGGCGCCCTGGAGCGAGGGGGCGGGGCCAGCGTCGCGACGCGCCCTCGTGTCACGTAGACGCGCCCCCCGCCCTGTTTGGTCTCATTTCAGAGCCAAACAGACTCAGGGCGGGCGGGACGGCCCAACTGCAACACTCCGCGGCAAGGTAAGATCCACGCCCCCCCCCCCCGCGGTGGAGCGCCTGGAGCGCCTGCTCCACTCGCTCCACCGTAGTTCCGCCGCTGAGCGAGACCACCTTAGTTGTTTCTTACATCAGCTGGCCTCAGGGTGGGACTGCAGGGGAAGGAGAAGAGGCCTCTCTGCCACCAGGCCTTAGGCTGTGCATCATCCTCACTACCTGTGTTCTTAGGCTCTGGGGAGGGTGGCGGTCGGTTAAGCCCCTTGTTAGTCACAATCCACCTGTGAATTCACTGATACCATGACGTCTGAGGCAGGCAGTTAAGGAGGAGAGAGGGGGCAGCATAATAATAGCTACGCTGGGGGCTACTGTACAGCAGGTACCAGAATGAGGGAAAGGGCATGGTGTGTGTGTGTGTGTGTGTGTGTGTGTGTGTGTGCGTGTGCGTGTGTAACTAACTAACTAACTAACTAACTAACTAACTAACTAACTAACTAAATGGGCCGGCTACTGCAATAGGGATTCTGTATCACATGAAAGTCCAATCATTGGCCCATGCAGTGCTCCCTTTGACTGGTCCATGTGCTGCAGCTTCCCAGCCAGGTGTGCCTGTTTGTGGTGATGCAGAGTGTGAAATGCCTCCTGAGATGCTCTTTGCATGTCTTTCTGCTGTGGCTAAGCAAACTGGTGACTGTGGGTTGAAGACTTCTTCTTCTCCACTTCTTCTTTTGTCCCTGCCACGGCTATTTCTAGCCAATCATGTGAAAGGTGAGTGTGACGCTGGTTATAGCAAGCCCTCTGACTGGGCACAAGCGTTTTGTCTGGCTCACAACCTGGGTGTCCGTGTAGCGAGATACCAGCATCACGGCTTGCCTGCGTACTGTTGGGGCTCCCCTTGTGGCTGATCCCAGGCCCTCCCCTTGCAAAAGGGTTCCTTACAGCTGTTGTAAGGAACGCCATGGGAACTTAAAGCCTTGCCCTGTGGAAGCTTGTGTGTTTCTTTTCCGTGCCTTCCTAAGGGACTTACCTTCATTTCCTTGATTGCTGCAGCCAAAAAGTATTTTTCAGAAGCTTATTTTTGCATGAGTAGCAAAGGAGCACTTTAACTCTGGGTGCTAGGATTCCTGACAGGTTTTGCCCCCTTGCTGTCGATGTCACAAATATTCTTGCACTGGGTGGTGTTTTGGCATCCTCATGTCATCTACATGCATACTGATGTCATGGGGACGTCTCTCTATGGTTGATGGCAGTGGCTGTTGCTGTGTTACTCTTTTAGGGAGGGTGTTGAGTGTTGCTGGCCCAGTGCTGGTCACTCATTGAGTCTGCATCTCTCCCCAACCCCTGGTTGGTTCACCCTGATGGTGATGCCCTGGCTACCAGCATTTGGGATTAGGTGATTCACTAAGTGATTGCAGTGATGGTTCCTTGCATATCTGATGGACGTAGGTCTGTTGGCGGGCCAGCGTTACATGATCGGTGGATAGTGTTAGTGTTCCCATGGATGCTGATGGAATTGCTGGGAAGGGTGCACCTCCATGGACTTGTTTGGGCTTGGTTCCCCACATGGGAAACATGCTTGCCACTTTAAAATGTCCTCTTTCTCATCTCTCACCACATGATCAGACGCTTGTGTATAGCCACATGCTAAGACAAAAAGTGATCACCAAGCAGAGGGTGTTGAAATAGTTATATCAAGACTTTATAGTTGCAGCTTTCCACGTAGTGCCAGCATGTTTAAAAACTGGGACAATGCCATAAGCGGCAGATTTATTTCCGCCCATCATCTGGGTTGCTGGGTGCTGAACAACACTGCTACCAAAGCAACCATTTGTATCATCCATCGTTTGGACCGACAGGACTGGCAGGGCTGAAGCCTTTCTCTCCGCTTTGTGGCACGCTCCCAGCTTGAGACTGCTCAAGCTTGAGACCGGCTCCGGCTTGAGACTGCTCCCGAGCGTGACACAAGTTGGAGAGAAAATCTTCAGCCTTTCATCACTGCTCTAGTGACTAATGCTTCAATGCAGCTCAGAGGAATGGTGTGGAATGAACACACCTGTGCGCACACAAAAATAAAAAGAATGGAGTCACAAGACAGACAATATTGAGGAGCAAATACAAGGATGGGAAAAAGGAACTGAAACGTCTAAAACCAAGGGAAGTTTTCAACCTCTCTGTTCCAAACTGAGTGCACAACAAATGGCCACTGTGTCTATCAGAGTACTAAATTTTGTTCCACTCATAGCAAGCGAACCGGTTTTGTCGATTCTGTCTCCTTGACCATAGATACTAGATTCTAGAAAAGAGCTGGACACAGTTGTTCTCAGGCAGCCAGGTGTGTGTGTGTGTCTATGGGATCAAACATTAAAGGTATTCAGGTTTAATTGCAGTGTTGGCACTTTGAAATAAATAAGTTGGTTTTGTGTTGCAGTTTGGGCACTCGGGCTCAAAAAGGTTCGCCATCACTGGCATAGACTCTTTAAGTCCTCCTGATCCCAATGGGATGGAAGCCAATGTGAAGCCTTCTTACGTAAGAAAATGTGAAGCCACCCCACATTCACCATGGCACCCTGGACCCTTTGAATCTCAGCTTTTGATTTTTATAGAGGCCTATACTTGAGGAAATGAAAATCGCATTCTCTTATAGTCAATCATGGGGAAAGCTTTATGTAAGATTCTGCTTGCTGAAACAAAACTGTGTGTTTTTTTTCCTTAAAAAAGAAATAACAATGGAGTAACTTGTGAATGAGCCAATCTCAAAACAGCTCGGAATGTTCCAACACTTCACATTGCTTAGCCTCGGAACAGAAAAGGTTACACAACTTCACTAGGAAAGGATGAAAAACCTGACACTCTTTCCAAACCCTCACTGATGGGTAATGGGAAAGTGTGACACAGCTGCTAAACCAAATCTTGAGTGGAATTCATTGCATGTTTTGGGAATTAGGGAGGGACCCCCCCCCATTTCCAAGCAAAATCTCAGGGTGTTTTCTTTTTTATTTAATCAGATTCTCAGAAGTGTTTGTGTTGTTTTCTTCACATTTTATGACCAGACTCCTGCCTGAAGTACCGGTTGGTTAAAATTAAACTCTTTCTCATTTCCATGATGACTGGGAAATGGCATCACAATGGAACTTACAGAAACTGGAGAGCTGTGTTGAGTAAGGGACTTGTGTGCTAATGATGGTCAATAGCTTTCCTGGCCAGTAGCCTTTGGTGTCTTTCATGGCAACACTGGGGTATGGCTATACATAGAGGCCAGGTTCAGTTGTAACACCTAACTTCAGGTGGTTTAATATTACTGCTACAAACTCCAGGGTCACACTACTCCATCATGCATGAGGAAAGGGAATTTGTTTCTTCTATTCCTGGCTTAAAACTAACTGATTTGCTATTGCATTCGAACCCTACAAATTACAGTTTGCTCTAAACACAATTTGCAAATAAGACAAGAGCCTGTTTGATATCCTGTCTTGTGCACAAACTGTGGTTAGAACAAATTGTGATTTGCTGGTTCAGATGCAATGGCAGATAAGTTTGTTTTAAGCCAGGAATGGAAGGTGCAAAGTTTCTTCCTACACATGGGAACAGGAGGCAGGGCTGGCCCACCTATGAGGCAGACTGAAGCGGCTTCTTCCAAGTGGCAGGCCAGGGGAGGTGACTAACTGGCAGGGGGCACCCTGCACCCCATGCCTGCCCAGTTGCCCCATCCAGCTTCTGCCCCAGCCTCTACTCTCTTTGGAAAATGGAAGTAGCGGAACTGGAGGAGGAAGCAGGGGCTGCTGCCATCTTATTCATCGCCTCCTTACGTCCTTGGGTACTCCTCCAAAGCAGACTGGGCAAGGAACATCCTAGAACTCCTTTGAACTTCCCCACCCAGCCAGTTATGAAGAAGCACCAGATGGCAGAGGACATAAGGAGGCGATGGGGTTGGGACAGGATCATCATCACAGCAGCTATCACCACCACCTGTCTCTACTGCTGCCTAATGCGGCTTCAAAACTGCCTGGATCAGGAGAATCTTGGGGTTAAAAGAGGAACCTCTTCTGCTCCCAGGATCCTTTCTGCCTGGCCAGTTTTGAGGGAGTAGGGAGGTGGAAGCAGCCACATCGATGGGCAGGGGGCGTGTTGCCATATACATGCAAAAGGAGAGGAGTGGAAGAATTTTGGTGCTGCCTCAGGGGTGTGAGTCTGAGGTAACTAAACCACTAACTAGTAACAGCAAATCATGGATGAGCATTTTGTCTGAACTTCACCAAGGTCTCCAGATTGTGACTGGCTTGAGGGTCACGGAAATATTCTCTACAGGCATTTCAGCAGTATCCAGGTAAAAATGCCCACCATCAATAGGCTTACCAGATGTCCAACCGAGACAGAGTGCTAGACCTTTAGGAGAAGGAATGTGGGCAGGATGTGGGCAGGTGTAGCTTGTTAAACCTTAGAGCACAATCCTAGGCATGTCTACTCAGAAGCAAGCCCCATTGAAATTGTGCTCTAAGGCTTAGCAAGCTACACCTGCCCACATTCCTTTTCCTAAAGGTCTAGCACTCTGTCCCGGTTGGAGATCTGGTAAGCCTAACCATCAATATAAGCTCAACAACTGTCTTTCCATGTTTACTGTGTTTGCCTTGCCCTGGAGCCTCCTGCTTTCCAAGGCCATTCTTCCGTTTACTAGTGGCTCATGCCCACATGACATTTGTTTGTAGTTCTTACATGAGCTGTTGTTTGATCCAGTCAACAAGAAAGAAAAAAATTCTAACCCAAGCATGTTTTTTAATGGGAGATTGCCGGCCTTTGGTTGTAGCTCGCTTCCTTTTCACACCTCCCATCATGGAGCTCCTTAAAACATTACAACAGTTTCCAATTGCTGTTTGTTTTTCAAAGACAGCTTATTAAAATGTCGGTTCATGAGAGAGCAATGGTTGAAAACGGCAGAGGGTGTTTAAAGCCACAGTTACAGAGAGTCATACGAATATTTCCAATAACTGTGTTCCAAGAAGTATTTTTGGAAACATGAATGTTGTGTTTTTTTTTTAATGAAGGCCACATTCTGAGGATACGACACCATATGTCACATTCATTCTTGTACCAAAAAAGAAAAGGAAAGTATGCTAGGCTTTTAAGTGTTTTGGAAAAGGGTCTTTGCATGGCTGACATTATTCTTCACATGGCTGAGGAATTCTGGGATTTAGCACATCCCAGACCGTATGTTCTTCACTTCATGGGTCAGATTCTTCACACCCCATATCTTGGGGGGAGAAATACAACCATTATGTAGTTCACCAGCATTTGAATCCCAATTTGTAAGGCTGTAACGGGTACCAATTATGCATACAAGAGTCAATATACATACTGTATTTAACATAGCATAATAGAGGGTAGTGCAAAGGAAAAAATCATCTATAGGGTCAAGCTGTGGTCTATAACATGTAGAACTGTGCATTACATGGGTGGCGCAGTGGGTTAAACCACTGAACCATGAGCTGTCGATCGAAAGGTCGGCAGTTCGAATCCGCGACGGGGTGAGCTCTCGTTGCTTGGCCAGCTCCTGCCAACCTAGCAGTTCCAAAGCATGTCAATGCGAGTAGATAAATAGGTACCGCTTGCGGGAAGGTAAACAGCGCTCCGTGTTCCAGCTGCATGCTACGCGCTGTGGCAAGGAGAGTCATGCCGGCCACATGACCACGGAGGCGTCTTCGGACAACGCTGGCTCTTCGGCTTTGAAATGGGGATGAGCACCGCACCCTAGAGTCGGACACGACTGGACTTAATTGTCAGGGGTCACCTTTACCTTATGTAAGAATGCAGCAGATTTAGCTGGTGTAGTGCTGAATTGGTAAAAGGGATTATACCACTTCAGACTATGGGTGGTGGGTGGTGGGTGGTGGATACTGCTTTTTTGGATATTGCTCTGTAGTGGAAATACAGGTACAGCAAGTCCTCACTTAAAATTGTTTCATTATAAGCCGTTTTGTTTTAAAGTTGTTGAGGGGAAAAAAATTGATTCCCAGCCGGCCGGGGCCACTGTCTGTGTGGAGTTTGAACGTTCTCCCCATGTCTGTGTGGGTTTTCTCCGGCGCAGAAAGCTCACATTTATTCCAATGTTTTATATTAGAAGTGTTTTGGGTCTTTATTTAGAAGTTTGGTGATATTTTTGTGACCAGAAATATGTCATAAACTCTTGTTTGTGTATATCAATCAGCCTACAGTAAAATTAGTTTCATTATAAGTCGTTTCGCTTAAAGTTGCAGTTTCCAAGAACCTTTCAGCAACTGTGAGGACTTGCTGTATCTGTATTCCAACTGTTAGGCACAATTTGGAAGGAAAGCTGGCCCATTCGTGCTAGGATTGTTCTCTAGAGTTTCTAGTCCACTCCACATAAAAGACATTTTTAATTGGAGATACTGAGAATAAGGCTATATGTAAAATATAAACTACCATCGAACTATGAATTGTCTCTATTTAGACTGAGGTACACTTTCAAGCTTAAAACTAGGAAAGCAGTAACTTTAAAACACCACTAATGGCACGGTCCTGGGTAAGTCTAGAGCGGCGAAGTGCATGCTCTGCCGCTCTAGAGTGTTGCAAACGTGCCGTAAAGCGTGTTTGTGACTACTTTGGAGTAAGGGCCACCAGCACGAAGGCCAGCAGCCCTCACTCCACCAGGGGACCATCCCTGCACCTGCCGGTCCCTGCGCTGCACCAGCCGGTGCAGGGATGGATGGAGGGTGGACCAGGCAGCGAGGGAAGGCAGCCATTAGCCAAATCAGGCAGGGATATTGGCGACAAGATCTGCCGGTATCCCAAGCCCTCTCCTAGCCCGGTTTACCCTTACACCCCCGGCTTGAATGTATGTCAGCTTCAGGAGCTGGCATACATTCGAGTAGGCCCATAGGGCCTCAGCCGCCTTGCACCCAGAGAAGGGGACAAGCATCCACTTCACCTGAGGTGCTCCTGGGCTGCCCCGGGGCAGCCCGAAATGGCCAGAGGATACCATGACCGGCCCTTTAGGCCTTCTGGGTATCCTTACACATGATTGGGCTGCCCAGCTGCAATCCTATACACATTTACATAGGAGTAAGTCCCACTGAACTCAATGGGGTTTACTTCTGAGTAGACATTCATAGTATTGTGCTGTAAGCCAATTTCCAAAGTCTGTCCGTGCAATTCTATGCATGTGTACTGAGAAGTAAGTCCCATTGTAGTCCATGAGGTTTACCCCCAGGAAAGTGTGCATAGATGTCTTTTTAACAAAGACATCTGACTTTTTGGGAAGGAGGTGTGGTCTAGTGGTTGAGTTGCCACCTTGCCTGAAGAACAACTAGAACGGGATCAGTTTGAGACAACCAGAAGCTGCCGACAAGCTGCCAACATGCTGTGATATCTCAGCTGACAAGCTGAGACAGCCTGCGCTGACCCTCTGTGGGAGAGTCACTGTCAGACAAGCTAGGAAGCTCAAAGCCGTGTGTAAGCCAGAAGAGATACCACACCATTGAAACAGCTAGAGAAGTTAGGTTCTATGCAAATAGAACATTTATTGTAAAAATCCCTATGGGGGTTTAGGAAAGCCTGCCTGTGTAAACTGCCTTGAATAAAGTCCGAGGAGAAATCTGTCGACATAGAAAAGCGGTATATGAATATTATATTATTATTGTTGTTGTTGTTTTATATGATACCTGCTGCTGGTCCTGTATTTTAGGTAAAGGTATCCCCTGACAATTAAGTCCAGTCGTGTCCGACTCTAGGGTGTGGTGCTCATTTCCATTTCAAAGCCGAAGAGCCAACGTTGTCCGAAGACGCCTCCGTGGTCATGTGGCCGGCATGACTCTCCTTGCCGCAGCGCGTAGCATGCAGCTGGAACACGGAGCACTGTTTACCTTCCCGCAAGCGGTACCTATTTATCTACTCGCATTGACATGCTTTGGAACTGCTAGGTTGGCAGGAGCTGGCCAAGCAACGAGCGCTCACCCCGTCGCGGGAATCGAACTGCCGACCTTTCGATCGACAGCTTATGGTTCAGGGGTTTGCTGTGTTATATTGTAGCTGTTGTTAATTTTTTTATGGGTTTTGAAAGTATATTTGACTGTTTTATTCTGATTTATAATTTTTACTATTTGGAGATTTTTTTGTAAGTTGCCTTGGGTACCCACAGGGGAAAAAGGTGGGGTATAAATATTATTATTATTATTATTATTATTATTATTATTATTATTATTATTATTATTATTTATAATATAAATGCAGAAAATAAATAAAATAAATAGGATTGCAGGTTGCGTTATACTGTATAAAGTGGTTGGGAGAGAAAGGGGGAGAGGGTTAAGGCACAACTTGTTGTCTTTCTGTTCCACTTATATAAGTGTACATAAACATCTAGCCTGGGACACAATTCAAAATATCAAGTGTTTATTTGTTGGTTTCTTCTGCAGGTTCTAAATGACGAGAGAAGGAGAGTGAGCAGCAGCTGATTGGTATCTTTGACGTGTCTCCTAAACGAATTGCACTGTATTGCACTCAAGAAGCATGGCTGAATCTGGCGATAACCATAAGCTTATAAACATGGAAGGGAATAAACTCAGACATTCACAGAGTTACCAAGACACAACATCTGTAGGGATTAAAATAATGCAGAAGCGATTTCTCCAGAAGGATGGCAGCTGCAACGTGTACTTCAAACACATATTTGGTGAGTGGGAGAGCTATGTGGCTGATATTTTCACCACGTTAGTGGACATCCAATGGCGACACATGTTCGTGATCTTCTCCTTATCCTACATCCTTTCCTGGTTGCTTTTCGGCTTGGTCTTTTGGCTGATTGCCCTACAGCATGGCGATTTATCGCCCAGTGAAGAAGTAACCCCTTGTATAGGTACCGTCCATAGTTTCACAGGGGCTTTCTTATTCTCTCTTGAAACTCAAACCACCATTGGCTACGGATCGCGTTGTGTCACTGAAGAGTGCTCTGCAGCCATCCTGACAGTTATCCTACAGTCAGTGTTAGGTTGTATCATTGATACATTCATTATTGGAGCTGCCTTGGCCAAAATGGCCACTGCCCGAAAGCGAGCTCAGACCATTCGGTTCAGCTATTATGCCACAGTAGGCCTAAGAGATGGCAAACTCTGTCTGATGTGGCGCGTAGGTGATTTCCGACCTAATCATATGGTAGAAGGCACTGTTAGAGCCCAGCTCTTGCGGTATGTGAAAGATAGGGTGGGGAGGATGATCTTGGAATACAAAGACTTAAAACTGTTAAATGACCAGATCATTGTTGCTACCCCAGTGACCATTGTGCATGAAATAAACCAGGACAGCCCACTGTATGATCTGGACAGAAAAACTCTGGCCAAAGACAACTTTGAGATCCTGGTTACATTTGTCTACACCGGTGATTCCACTGGAACATCACATCAGTCAAGGAGTTCCTATGTACCTCGAGAGATTCTTTGGGGACACAGATTCAATGATGTCCTGCAAATGAAGAAAAAATACTACAAAGTCAACTGCCTGCAATTTGAGGAAACCACTGAAGTTTATGCTCCTTATTGTAGTGCCAAACACCTAGATAGAAAGGAACAAGAATATACAACTTTTGAAAAGACACCAGATGAAGAACCTGGAACATCCTCATCTTCATCATCCTCATCCTCATCTTCAGGAGTCAGAGTCCGATCATTTAGTGCTGATGCTTTAATCACCAATTCTGAAGTTTCTGAAGGTCCAGTCAAAGTTTCCAATCCGGTTAATACCATGGATTTGCCATATGAGTCCACTCTGGTGACTTTAAGCAGAATCTCAATGGAATCGCAGATCTAGCAAACAATTGCAATGGCCATTGCTAACTTTTGCAATGCTGTGGCAGATTTCAAGCGCACAAGTTTCACTGTCTTAGGTTTCTGTGGACCTGATCTTTAAGTCATAAATTGAAGAACATAAATTGTTGACTTCCATCAGGACTTCTGTCTAATCAGCACTCATTTTCAGTAGATGCCTTAATATTACCTTTAAAATAACCCCTATGTTATATTATTTTGTATGCCAGTAAAATAATGTTAAGAATGCGCAACAATTAGTGCCAACACTGGAGGATATTGTATTGCTCAGAATATAAAAATTGCATTATCACTTGAACCACAAAGCAGTTAAACAAGATTAGTCGAGCATAAACTCTCTCGATCTCATTTAATGCCATAAACTAGGCACAATCATTTGGACTTGTTCCAGGTAGATGTGTTTTGGCTTGAGGTACAATTCACTATATTTAAGTACTTCAAAATAACTGATTTGTGCACTGCAACATCATTTAAACTGATAACCCTATATACCAACTGCCCCATGCCTCACATCTCACCTAAGAGAAGTTAGGAAAACAATTTCAATTTTTGAAAATGCTTCCATTCTTTTTGGAAAACGATGTGATCAATGGATTTTTTTTAAAAAAAAACTATGTTCTTTTGCAGATTCTAATAAAATCCTTTGGGTTCTGCATAAATTATGACAGAAAAAAATGTTGCTTTCACAGTATTTGAAAAATTTGCCAGTCAATATTTAAGGCACCTTATTTGCTTGCACTTTGTTGATTACTGATCTAATTGCTACTTATTTGTTATGTGAATGTAAAGTCAATCATATCCAAATCTGTGTTTTGAGTACTTGTAGAGAACAACTTTTCATCATCTAGCCATTCTGTATTGAGAATATATTTAAAAGGCGTTCTGCAAACCTGAAAAAAGGATTTATAACTTGGAGAGAATTATGCAATAGGTGGTATTTTTGAACTTGAATTTGTACACACACACACACACACACACACACACACACACACACACACACACACACACACACACACACACACTTCCAGTATTTCACATCTTCTTTCATTTAGCTCTTTATCCTTAAACATTTATGTAGACTAGACCAATGTTTTCTTACTTTCTGTTGCCTTCTCTTCTGCAGGTCTGGAACCTGGATCCAGGCTAATCAGTGGCAATAGGCATTGCAGGTTGAGGAGTCTCAGACACCACCCAGAGCATCTTCATACTAGCTTTAGGTAACCTCTGTTGTGGCTGGAACTCATCACCTAAATCACTTTTCAAGTCTCCTTTACAGGCAGCCTGTGACTCATATCATGCCTATTCTCTGACAAGCCCACAAAACATCTCGCTTCCCTTCTCATCACTATTTCCTCACAGTCTTTCCTCCTCTTCCTTGGAAATGGGTGTAAGCATAAAATGATGAAGCCAAAATACCATGGCCTTCAGTAATAACACCAGTCAGTGGCAGGAGCAGTTGGAGGATGAGGCAGATGACAGATTTAGAATAGCAATTGGGGGTGGAGATGGCTTGCCCCACAATTTAATGGAGCAACACTGCTGTAAGCAGTGGCATTGCTAGAGGGGGTGTGGCACCGTAAGTGGTGCAAGGCGCTGCACCACGCCTTGCAAACCGGTGTAACGTGGCCCCTCCCACATGCCCCCAGAGCCATTCCAGTGGCGAAGGCAACGCATACCGGGGGTGATTGGGAAGTGCTGCACTACACTGGTACGCAATGCGCAGTGCAGCACATTGCACCACTTACGGTGCCGCACCCCCTCCAGCAACGCCACTGCTTACTGAGAGTGAGCAGGAGGAGGGTTGAGTAGCAACTTCCTACCACTTCTTCCAGCGTCACTGCTGTGATCACGTACAGCAGCGGTGATGCAAGAATGGGATGGGAGAGCATCCCCAGCATGCTCCACCCATGTCGTTTGTTTCAAAGAGGGCTGGTGGGAGCAAGAGGGGTGGCAGACTGAAGGTAACAGGAAAAGAGGGGCTCTGGGTCGCCACACCTTGTTGCACCTCCCTATCCTTGCCAACCCGACTGTTTCCCTCAGCAGCCAGGCAGGCAAGGAGCGGGAGAAGTTGAGGGCAGCAACAGTGGTGGTGATGCACACAAGGTCATTTTTTTTTTTAAAAAAAGGGGATGTTACAAACTACCAGGGGCAGCTGATCTGCCCCTTCAGAAAGCAGATTCTTGGACTGCTCCTGGGCATTGCCCATCTCTCAGTAACCCAGAATTAATATTACTATTTGTAACTGCTTGTCAGTTTACAAGCACTTTATAATTGACATTCAAAGGCTTTTCATTATTGTTTCTATATGTAGCTTGGATTGTCATAATTTTTGCGCATTCTACTCCTGTGTATTTTTTTACAGCAGCAGTCTTACATGCAGAAGTTTAGCTCCTGAAGCTTTTTCCATCACTGAGCTTTGTGCCAGGAAAAACTTCACTTGCTAAGGCTGCAATCCTATACTGGGAGTAAACCCCATTGAACCGAATGGGACTTACTTCTGAGTAGACATGCATAGACTTGCACTGTAATTTTCTAAATTGCAGGCTTCTGTTAAAGGTACATTAAATAGAGTCAGTACAATATATAATAAAAGGCAGCAACCATAAGTGCAGCCAAACAATAAACTAAAGGAGAAATTTCAATGTTCTTTATACTTCCAGTTAATCTTAGCATTTGATGAGAGACTTATCTTCTAAAAAAAAAAGGTATGAAATAGTACTGCGGAAGTCACAGTTAATTTATAGTAGAGAATATGATAATAAATGAGATCCTTTGTCTAGTTGCATCCACCACCATTTGTTATATTGGCTTTCAGTAGGTACGGGCATTGTACTATATAATTCCTTGATTGTTAGATGTGGACCATAATGTACAATCTGCTTGTTTACTCGTCCATGTTTCTGCAACACTGCCCAGGAGCTCTGAGCTTACCAATCCTCTTAAAACTGAAATGTAACACTTTATAGTTTTATGAGCAAACAGATATGATGCTGGTTGCTGGTGTATAGGGGAAATGCCTGCAAATCTGACACAGTTGAACTGGAGAAGGATGTCAATCAAGAGTAGAGGAACATTTTGTAGAAGTGTGCTAGTGTATGTAGAAAAACCCCAAAGCTTGTTCATGCTTTGCAGTTTATTGGACAAGAGCCTGCAATCCTACTGAACACAAAAGGTGCCTTACTGTGCAATTCTACCCCTCCCCCATTACTGATGATGTAGCCGTGCTGATGGAGTGTGCGATGCAACCAATGGTGGGGGAGTGATCAGGAGGCCTGCCAGAGGTAACTATAAATATTGTCTACTTACCCCTACATAGGCCTCCTCATAGGCCTCCTTCAGACCCACACCAGCTCTTTGGCTGGCATAAGTCCAAGGAGAGAAAAAGGAGTGGGCCTGGTTGGAAAAGAGGGAATAGGATCCTGGTGCACAGTGGTCCCTCCAGGAATCACCACACTGAACCACTCCCTGCCCTCTCCCTCCCCAGTACCGGTGGAGCCTCCAGGAGCAGCTGCCGTATGTGCCACAACTCTTGCTGTTTGTGGCAGTGACCCAGAAGCACACAACAGTGGCTAGGCTTTCACACTGCCGTAAAGGGCTTTGTGCGTCCAGAACAGGAGTTCCAGCAGTGCAAGGCCCAGATAGGATTGGGCCATTAATGTGCAAACATAAATATTTACAGCATTCACATCAATGTTTGCAAGCATTCACTGACCACTCTACAATGGATAAAGGAGAATGTTACTATAGGTGACTGGAGCAAGTGGTGATGGGTATTGGTAAGATACTGTCTTACATGATTAGATAGATACCAGGCTGGTTTTGTGGCAGATGCAGGATTTGTGCTCAGATCTTTTAGCATATCGAGCTCTACAAACAGCAAAGAGTAATGGCTAAAATCAAAACTTTACAAGGAGGCAAAAGGTAAGAAGAGATGCTGTGCCAGAAGGTGCTCCAATCAGGGCCTCTGAGAGGGGGGTTAAGGGGGTACAATCGTACCCGGGACCATTGGGTCAAAAAGGGGGCCCAGGAGCCAAATTCACATGAAGGGAAGAGGTCCAAAAGAAACTTTGTACCCCCTGATAAAATTCATCTGAGTGGCCCTGGCTCCAATGACTTGTCCAAGTTCTTACAGTTGATCAGTGGGAGAAGCAATAACAGTGTACAGGGCCAATTTGCTAAACGCTGGACCACATGACCTTCTTTTCTGTCCTTTGAGAGACGTTTAAACTAGAACAAATGTGCCTGGATAATAATAAGCCATTAATAAAGTACAGTAAATAACTAAATCCAGCAGCATGCCTGTGTGAAGAAATTGACACTTGCAATGATGGAGGCCAAAGCTACAATGATATTTTTAGCATCTCACATTGGCACAAAAAAGTTCTAGATGGAACTGAAGTCGCTTAGTTTGGCGTTGAACATGATGCGTCATGTGGCTGAGAAACGCTCAATGAGGCCATGCAAGTTACAGTATTAGGAAGGGAATGAGGTAGGAATTAATTGCCTGGTTGCTATGTAAATGTGTTATCCTATGCATGTTTACTCAGAAGTCAGTCCCAGTATGTTCAGTGAGACCTTCTCCCACAAAAGTGTATCTAGGATTGGAGCCCTAATGTAATGAAATTCTAGCCTTACACCAAGTCTTCTGTAGCTGAATGCCAAGTTCCCCAAAGATTCAGAAGTATACAGATTGTTGCAATAAATGCTTCTTTCTTAATGCATTTCTATTATCAGAGTCTGTATTGCTTATATATGTACTGGCTCCTGATCCTTGCTTTACATACAACCCACTCGGAGCATCCTCAAAAACCAGTTCAGGTTCCTTTGTGTAATGGAATTCTGGGCTTCTTTAAAGGTCCCAAGAACTCCACAAACTGTCAAGATGAAGCCAGAGTTAAGTACCAACCAACCTGGCTTTAAGAGTTTTCAGAAACTAGTCCCAAGAAAAAAGCTTCCACATAAATAGGCTTACCAGATCTCCAACCGGGACAGAGTGCTAGACCTTTAGGAGAAGGAATGTGGGCTGGTGTAGCTTGTTAAACCTAGAGCACAATCCTAGGCATGTCTACTCAGAAGCAAGCCCCACTGAACACAATGGGGATTGCTTCTGAGTAGACATGCCTAGGATTCTGCTCTAAGGTTTAACAAGCTACACTTGTCCACATTCCTTCTCCTAAAGGTCTAGCACTCTGGTTGGACATCTGGTAAGCCTACACATAAAGAACCAGTATATTACAGGAATCTTTGTGATTATTGCTTTTTTTTAAAGCAATTGTTTAAAAAAATCATTACTTTTATGTGCCTATATTATGAACCTAGATCTTCTGTTTCACACCGGTGCCCCACCAAGTCACAAGGGCATAATGCACACAAAGACATAAAATACTCTCTTCTGACCTGTGTTCTGTCAGCAGCCACTAATGATGGAAGATTTGGGGTCATCAGGCTGCCACCTTGTGGCCATAACAAAAATACAGGATTCAACCAGCAATGAACTCTTCATGCATGTGATTCAAGACTGTGGCTGCTGGGATGGTCAGTGAAGTATTTCTGGGAGGCAGGAGGAATGGCTCATTGCAAATCTTGCTTCTCACTTCAGATGAAATTCATGCTCTTTAGGGTGTCACTGGGTACTGTGGATACTGAAGATAACAGAACTCAGGGATGCAGACTGACCTGCCCCCTTTCAAGGGTTCTTTCATCCAGGATGCTTTGTTACTGTAGGGTTTTCTTTAACTAACTGGCTGTGTACAGTACTGTATAGCTAGAAGTATGGACTGCAATAGGCTCAAGCACACTTAACCCTCCTATGCTGAGCCATATGGGGCTGATAAGAACATTTCCAGCCTAATCTATATTTCTGGGTGTTGTTTCAACCTCCTCTCCATTTTTTTTAATATTAACATTGATCTGATACCGGGATCTGTAAGTGAAAGTATGGGGGGGGGGGGGGAGCAAGTGTCTGCAACATAAAGAAAAGCCAAGGTAGCTACTCAGAGGGGTCTGGCTCAGTTTCCTACCCCTGGGCAGAGGGGTCTGGCTCAGTCGGGAGAGCTGCTGCCTTGCAAAGCAAGAAGATCGGCAAATGGCAAGTTTGAGACACGCCACCAACAAAAAAGCTGTGAAAAAGCCTCCCTGAGGAGAGATAAGAGCTCCCAGCTGCGTAGGTCGAGTGTGAGAGGCGCCAGCCAGCAGAATAGTCAGACTGCAAAAGGAGACCACCTGGAATGTAGCTGTTCATGAAAGAGTGGACATTTATATATTGTAAAACCTCTCATTAGAGGGGTTAGGAAAGCCTGCCCATGTACACCGCCTTGGATTAAAGTCGGAGGAGAAATCCAATGACCAAGAAAGGCTGTATATAAATACTGTATAGTATATTATTACTCTACTGTATCTTGATGTACCACTTAACATCAAGAGGTGTTATCCATTTAAATTTTTTTCTTACCTCCAGGAGGTTTTGAATTGAACAAAAAAATATCAGTGGCCTAATAGACATAAGAACATAAGAACATAAGAACATAAGAAGAGCCCTGCTGGATCAGGCCAAAAGCCCATCTAGTCCAGCTTCCTGTGTCACACAGTGGCCCCACCAGATGCCTCAGGGAGCACACGAGACAACAAGATACCTGTGTCCAGTCGCCACTCCCTTGCACCTGGCACAGAGAAAACCCACTTCTAAAAACCAGGAGGTTGCTTATGGCTTGTAACCTGTGATGGTCTTTTCCTCCATGAATTTGTCCAAACCCCTTTTAAAGGCATCTAGGCCAGGTGCCATCACCACATCCTGTGGCAAGGAGTTCCACAGATGAATCACACGCTGGGTAAAGAAATATTTTCTTTTGTCTGTTCTAACTCTCCCTCCACTCAATTTTAGTGTGTGTCCCCTGGTTCTGGTGTTGTGCGAGAGGGAAAAGAATTTCCCTCTATCCACTCTCTCTATCCCATGCATAATTTTATAAGTCTCAATCATGTCCCCCCTCAGGCGCCTTTTTTCTAGGCTGAAAAGCCCCAGACGCTGTAGCCTTTCCTCGTAAGGGAGGTGCTCCAGCCCACGAATCATTCTGGTCGCTCTTTTCTGCACCTTTTCCAATTCAATTATACCCTTTTTGAGGTATGGTGACCAGAACTGGACACAATACTCCAGATGTGGCCTTACCATCGATTTGTACAAAGGCATAATGATATTGGCCGTTTTATTCTCAATCCCCTTTTTAATGATCCCAAGCATGGAATTGGCCTTCTTCACAGCCGCCGCACACTGGGTCGACACTTTCATCGACCTGTCCACCAGGACCCCAAGATCTCTCTCTTGATCCGTCACAGACAACTCAGAACCCATCAGCGTATATGTGAAATTTTGGTTTCTTGCCCCAATGTGCATCACTTTGCACTTACTTACATTGAAGCGCATCTGCCATTTTGCTGCCCATTCTCCCAGTTTGGAGAGATCCTTCTGGAGCTCTTCACAATCCCTGCTGGTCTTTACCACCCGGAAAAGTTTAGTGTCATCCGCAAACTTGGCCACCTCACTGCCTATCCCCAACTCCAGGTCATTTATGAATAAGTTGAAAAGCACCGGTCCCAAGACCGATCCTTGGGGCACACCGCTTTTCACCTCTCGCCATTGTGAAAATTGCCCATTGACTCCCACTCGCTGTTTCCTGGTCTTCAACCAGTTCCTAATCCACAAGAGGACCTGCCCGCTTATTCCCTGACTGTGGAGTTTTCGCAGGAGCCTTTCATGAGGGACCGTGTCAAACGCCTTCTGAAAATCCAGATATATAATATCCACGGGTTCGCTCGCATCCACATGCCTGTTGACCTTTTCAAAAAATTCTAACAGGTTTGTGAGGCAAGACTTCCCCTTGCAGAAGCCATGCTGACTCTCCCTCAGCAGAGCTTGTTCTTCTATGTATTTTAAGATTTTATCCTTAATGAGACTTTCCACCATCTTCCCTGGAACAGATGTTAGGCTGACCGGCCTGTAGTTTCCCGGGTCCCCCCTCCTTCCTTTTTTAAAGATTGGTGTGACATTAGCTATCCTCCAATCCTCTGGCACATTGGCCGTTTTAAGGGACAAGTTGCATATTTGGGTCAAGAGGTCAGCAACTTCATTCTTGAGTTCCTTCAGAACTCTTGGGTGGATGCCATCCGGGCCTGGTGATTTATTGATCTTTATTTTGTCAATTAAGTCTGAGACATCTTCTCTTTTAACCTCTATTTGACTTAATTCTTTAGTCAGGGGAGACCGTTCCGGCAGTGGTATTTGCCCGAGGTCTTCTGCCGTGAAGACAGATGCAAAGAACTCATTTAATTTCTCTGCAGTCTCCAAGTCCCCTTTTATCACCCCTTTCTCTCCCTCACCATCCAGCGGACCCACCGTTTCCCTGGCAGGTTTCCTGCTTCTAACATATTTGAAGAAGCTTTTATTATTCCCTTTTATGTTGCCTGCCATACGTTCCTCAAAGTCTTGCTTGGCCTCCCGTATCATCTTTTTACATTTCTTTTGCCACAGTTTGTGCTCCTGTTTATTTTCCTCATTAGGGCAAGACTTCCATTTACGGAAGGAAGCTTCCTTGCCTTTTATAGCCTCCTTAACTGTGCTTGTTAGCCATGCGGGCATCCTCCTGGACTTGGTCGAGCCCTTCCTCCTTTGTGGGATACACTCCCGCTGGGCCTCTATGACTGTTGTTTTAAACAGCCTCCATGCACTCTGGAGCGACTGGACTCTTTTTACCTTCCCTTTCAGCTTTTTCTTAACTAGTCTTCTCATTTTGGGGAAGTCTGCCCTTCGGAAGTCAAGGGTTTTCGTGTCAGATTTGCTCGGCACTCTCCCTCCGACATGCATGGCGAAACGGATCGCAGCATGGTCACTGTTCCCCAACGGTTCGGTAACATTTACCTCCCTGACCAGATCTTGAGTGCCACACAATATCAAGTCCAGAGTCACCTGTCCTCTGGTCGGTTCCGTGACAAGCTGCTCTAAGGCACAGTCATTTAATATATCTAGAAATCCAGTCTCTCTTTCATGACCTGAGCGTGAATTGACCCAGTCGATGTGAGGATAATTGAAGTCCCCCATGACTACAACCCTGTCTCTCGTTGACACCTCCCTGATTTGCTTCCTCATTTCAAAATCCCCTTCAGGTTTTTGATCTGGAGGACGGTAGCATGCCCCTACTATTACATCACTCTTTGAGCCTGGTAATCTAACCCACAGTGATTCTACGGAGGAGTCAGAGCCCCCCTCCAGCTCTACTCTGGTGGATTTTACCCCCTCTTTGACATAGATGGCCACCCCACCTCCAACACGCCCCTCTCTGTCCCTCCTATAGAGTTTATATCCTGGAATTGCAGTATCCCACTGGTTCTCCGCATTCCACCAGGTTTCTGTTATACCTACTATGTCAATGTTTTCCCTAGCCACCAAACATTCCAGTTCTCCCATCTTTGCCCGTAGACTTCGGGCATTTGCATAAAAGCACTTATATACCTGGTCCCCCAAGAAGGGCTGCATGTTTGCCCCCTTATTCCTGCAGCCTTCTGTCTTGCTAGACTGGCTGTCATGTCCCATCACGCTACCACTCCCAATTCTTACTCTGTTATTACTTGACTGTTCCCCATCCTCTGCACCCTCATTCCCGAGGGATGAGGAGTCCCGAACCGGATGCCCCCAGGCTCCTGTCGGCTTTCCCCCAGGAGTCAGTTTAAAAGCTGCTCTGCCACCTTCTTAATGTTACGCGTAGCAATTAACACTGGAGTCATTATAGACCTCAAATACCATCCATGTATCCTCTACTTACTATAAACAATAATCCTTAAGCGAATGTAATCTTTTTTTACATGGAAGTGGTTATTAAATGTAACCTGTTTTAAAAGAAACATTTTAAAAAAAATATTTTAAAAGAAAAAAATTGGAGCCTTTTTCATCCCAATCTCTAATTAGTAAAGTACTTTTTACATGAGTTTCATGGCTTGTAGTTATACAACAATGTTTGATAAATACGGGAATCAATGCCATGGAAAAATAAAGATTTACTGACTTCAAACTGTAGCGGGTTTCCCCAAAGGCAGCCGTGAACGGAAAAATACAATAAAATCCAAGGTGGAAAACAGCCCAACGTTTCGCTCTAAAAAGCCTTAGAGCCTCTTCATAGGAAAACAATCCAAGATGATTGCAGGTGGAGTTGTCCTGAGTTCACCCTTCTTCTGAATAAAAACCAAAAAGCGCGGGAATCCGATTCCTAGAAAGCGGAAGTGATTTGTCTCCGCAGCCGCAGCAGCTGTCTATTCGCTAATTAGGCTGTCACCGCTCTCCGTTTTCCTCGTTCCTGACCCACAGTCCTTGTGCAGGATCGGCAGCCAGATGCGATTGGAGAAAGTCAGGTCCTGCTGACGATTCAGGAGCCCCCCACTGCACATTTACTTATTTCAAGTGCTTCCAAATGGCGCAGCACTTTCACATTGCTTTCATTCTGCAGACACTTAGTATCATTCCATAAAATTGTATGCCCTTCAGTCAGGGCATGTTCTGCAATCGATGACTGCGTGGGGTGTTCCAATCTCAGAGCCCTTTCATGTTCTGTTATTCTTGTTCTTATAGATCTGCCTGTCATGCCAATGTAACGTCTTTTGCACTCGCACGGGACAGAATAAATGCCAGCATTGGATAAAGCCGCTCTTTTATCTTTTGGATTGCCCAGAGCCTGCTGCAACTTAAAAGTTGGCTTGAAAATTGTCCTTACATTACCTCGTTGTAAAATTCTGGCAATCTTATCCATGGTTCCTCTAATAAACACACCCAAAGTCTGTCCTCTGTTGTATTTTTATCAATTTCGTTGTCTCTATTTAATGTTCCTTCCCTAGTGGCCTTTATTTTATAATACTGTTGTCTCCAACAACGATTGATCTGTGCCCTCAAATATCCATTGGCCTGAAGTGAGTTAAAGAGTTCTACTCTTTCTCCCTCTAATGAACCCTTGTCACACACTTTGATGGCCCTGTATGCCAAGGAATTTATTAATGAATTCTTCTGGGATGGATGGTGGTTTGAACTGTAGTTTAAATATCTCCCAGTATGCGTGGGCTTTCTATAAACTCTGTGTCCTATTGACAAGTCTTCATTTCTTGTCACTAGGACATCTAAGAAGGGTAAAGAATTATTGTTCTCTTTCTCCACCGTAAATTGGATATCCCTACACTGGGCATTCAGGTGTTGTGCGAACTTGGGTCAGGAACGAGGAAAACGGAGAGCGGTGACAGCCTAATTAGCAAATAGACAGCTGCTGCGGCTGCGGAGACAGGTCACTTCCGCTTTCTAGGAATCGGATTCCCGCGCTTTTTGGTTTTTATTCAGAAGAAGGGTGAACTCAGGACAACTCCACCTGCAATCATCTTGGATTGTTTTCCTATGAAGAGGCTCTAAGGCTTTTTAGAGCAAAACGTTGGGCTGTTTTCCACCTTGGATTTTATTGTATTTTTCCATTCACGGCTGCCTTTGGGGAAACCCGCTACGGTTTGAAGTCAGTAAATCTTTATTTTTCCATGGCATTGATTCCCGTATTTATCAAACATTGTTGTATAACTTTTTACATGAGTGGTCTGCAGTGACTTAACTCTGTGGTCGTATAGATGCAGCACAAGCAGCAGTTTGAATAAACCCATCTCACATGCACTCATATTTTGATGAACTTAAAGATGTTTAATCCTGTATAGAAATGTGGCTGATGTGTATTTATAGGAAGACTTGAGTAAGAAGATTTTACAATTTAGAAGAAACTCTGTTCCCAGTTGTCCATATTTGAAGTACTATTGAATTTTGAATAAGTCTGTCCCCCATTTTGTAGATTCTTTAGCTCTTTCAGTGATTGAACATTTTGTATTTCACATGTACAGGGCAAGCCAGAAACCAATTACAGGACCATCCATAAAGTCTATTCCATTTTTTTTAAAAAAAAACCTTTTGTTCCTCCCCAACTTGTCACACTTCTTCGCAGTTTTTAACCAATTCCCTATCCCCTCTGCTGTCAGAATGATGCTGACATTAGGGCAAGAGATTCGCTGCTGTAACTGGTAGCATGCATGGGTTTAACACATCTACTGACACTAGCAGCACTGAAATGACAGCAAGCAGAGAAGGAGCATGCAGTGACGGACCTGCGCCCCCACCGATGGGGGGTTCGGGTCGTCGGCGCCACCCCAATAAGAAATAAAAAATAAAATTAAAAATTAAAAAAATTGCCCCCCGGGTTTTTCCGGGGGTTTTTTAGTGGTATTTGTCTGTGTGTGCTTTTTTACACTTAGCTTGTAGTATCGGAGCCGAATCGGAAGCATATCCAAGCGACGTTCTGCCTGCGACTGGCGTGAACTCCGGAACTCCATCGATTTGAAACTTCGTCGTTCTGAGACTGCGCAAACTGTGGAAGACTCGCGCAGGCTGTCTCCGAGCATGGAGACAGCAGAGCACTTCACCAACACACCATCCCACAGGCTTCCCACATTCCCCAGGGGAGCTGTGGAAGCCAGCCAGGGTAGTCGCAGAAGGGTGGCTTCAGGTTCCCTAAGTGGGGAAGACAGAAGGAAGAAGGGGGTGCCCCAGCCAACATACCCCCCCATCCCACTTCTGATTGGGCCTATAGAAGGGGAAGAAATTACTTTCACAAAAGTTATTCACAGAAGAGGTAAAATTGGGGAGGAAGCTTCACCTGGTGGCTTTCTGCCTGTTGTCATATAACATAATATAATGGGGAGCCACAGCCAATGGTCACCATTGGTCAAGGGAGCTGCAGGTCGAAAATTTTTGGGAAACACTGATTTAGAGGGTCATGCTCAAGCAAAAGGTCTATTGAAATTGCTTAAGGCACTGGAGTGTCTTGCTGGAATATGGACATTTTGCCAGGGATAGGTAAATCAGGCATATCTAAGTTAAAGCAGGATTTCACCCCAAATAATAATAATTTCACCCAAAATAAAAAAAGATCTTTTTAGTAAGATCAGCAGCATTTCTGACAGGTAACCAGAATGACTGACGTGCCCCATTTGCCAAGCATAGAATAACACTCTGGCTGCTAGCATGCCTATCTTTAGGATTGGGGTTTCCGTGTTTGGTTACTGCCTGGGAGCTTGTTTCATATTATAGCAGGCTGCACCGTTGACTCCCAGAGAATGACTACATTGCGCCCTCTCCATCAGACTGTTGATGCAAACACATCTTGTAGCTAGACAGTATAAAGAGCAGCATTCGATGTAGCTGTTTATGGCACATGGTTACTGACTTTTGACACAAGTTATCTGTACTAAGCATTTATAGTATAAACACAGCGCACGGTTATTAAGCTGCTACAGTTGTGCCGTGTTATCCAATCTGACAGGCAGAACTTGATGACAAATCTCATAATCCGTTTAACTCAAGACCTTGCATTCTGTTCACTGACAGCAGACGGCACGTTATACTTTGCTAAGTAGGTGATGCTGTGGACAATATCAAGTCTCAATTTCTCAATTCAATTTTCCTGGTACAATTTCTCAATTACGTTATTGATGCATTGATTGATTGATTGATGTATAGATAAAGACAGATTGAGAGAGGGAACCTGAAACTTGTGTGGGGGCTGGGCAGGTGTTTGGACTGTCTAAGTATATACAGCAAGTTTAAACTGGTTGCACTCTCCAAGGAACATCTCAAAGAGAGCAACAGTCTATTTGTGGCACCCACATGCTTACACCAAGGGGGTATCCATTACAAGAAACTGAATGCTGCCAGTTCACTTACATTTGCACATTGTGATAAAAGAGGAAGGAGATTTCAGTGTTTCTAAGCAATTAATTTAACATGACCAAACAAGGATTTTACATAGATTTTTAGTTTAATGCCAGGCCCACTGTGCTCATATGTAAGCAGGTAAGTTCTTCCTATGCCAGTACCATGCCAGAACTAACAGAAAAATACAGCAAGTCCTCACTTAAAGTTGTCGATAGGTTCTTGGAAACTGCAAGTTTAAGTGAAACCACTTAGAATGAAACCAATTTTACCATAGGCTGATATACGTAAACAAGAGTTTACGGCATATTTCTGGTCACAAAGACATCACCACACTTCTAAATAAAGACCCAAAACACTTCTAATATAAAACATTGAAATAAATGTGAGATTTCTGCATCAGAGAAAGCCCACGCAGACATGGGGAGAATGTTCAAACTCCACACAGACAGTGGGCCCAGACAGGAATCGATTTTTTCCCCTCAACAACTTTAAAACAAAATTACTTATAACGAAACAACTTGAAGTGAGGACTTGCTGTACATTAAGGGTCATAGCTCAGTGGAAGAGCATGCAGAAGGCTCCATGTTCAATCCCCAGCATATACAGAGAGGGCAGGAATAAAACACATCTTGTCTGAAATTCTGGAGAGCCAGTGCCAGTCAGTGTTGACAATACTGAGCTAGATGGACCAATGGGCTGACTCAAGACAAGGGAGCTTCCTATGTGTTGAGTACACAGTGATGTCCTTTACTGGTACTTTTCATGATTGTGTCCACTACAGACACTGGCCAACACCCAGCATAAAGCAAAGTGCAATTAACAGCGCAATCCTGCGCAAAACCATCGTGAACGTGCTGTAAAGCACGTTCGTGATGACTCGTGAGTAAGGGCGGCCGGCACAAGGCCAGCCGCCCTCACTCCGCTGCTGGGATGTCCCCATGGCCGCCGAAGGTAAGGCTCCCGTCGGCCAGTATGGGTGCGGTCTGGGCGGCGAGGGAGGGGGTCTATTGGCCGAGCCTTCCCGGGAGGGGGTGGGGATGGCTTCCGACATATCCCAGTCCCTGTTCCAGCCGGCTCAGCCGTTACACACCCTCCTCCTACTTCCTACTTCCACAAGCTATTTAGCTGGCGGAAATCTGAGGAGGCCCATCGGGCCTTCCCCAGTTTACACCGGAGTAAGGGGATGAATGACCCCTTTCCCCGAGTAGACCTCCGGGCCGCGCTGCCGGGGCCCTAGGCCGCCCGCCGGATAGTTAGTTAGGAGGGCTGTAAATCCATCAGAATTGCAGCCAATGATATAGTGTGGGGAATGTGGTACATCAGTTGGCTTGTGTAGTTTTTAACAGATGTCTAGACTGTCTAGAACAGGATAAAACAGAACAAGATACAAGTACTCAATAGAAGCTATTTCACATGTCAACAGAATGGTCGCTTACACCATAATCTTCTTACGCAGAAAACTTCCATGTATTTAGCACTGGTCCTGAGGCATATCAGTAGCAAGGCTTATGAATGCACACAACTTGAGGTCAGAAGTGCTGGAGAATGCCTTGATGAGACCACTTTTGATCAGATGGAAGTACCCTTTCTGATAGCTAAGTTGATTGAGGGTGTATCTTTCAGCTGAGCAGTTTGGGTCTTCAAGGGAATGAGGGCTCCGGATATTGGATGGAGGAGCAAATGAGCAGAAAATACTGTATTTATTGCCCCTCCAAAATTCTGAATGTGAAAGCTCAACAGTACCATTGTTAAATTTAAATACAACTGCATTTCCTCTATATTTCTTAGT
This sequence comes from Plestiodon gilberti rubricaudatus, assembly GCA_026170595.1. NCBI lineage: Eukaryota > Metazoa > Chordata > Lepidosauria > Squamata > Scincidae > Plestiodon > Plestiodon gilberti. The sequence continues at coordinate 145,451,754 of JANXHW010000002.1, forward strand.
TAGAAACGTCAACATTGACCAATCTTTCAACTGGAAGTGACTCAGAACACTGGAAATTTGCAAAAGTGCTTTGGAGAGCAATTCTCAGTGAAAAATGAATAAAAATGCTATTTTAAAGCAGAAGGAAAACATGTACCAGTACCCTCCTCATCATTACCCTCTTGTTTATAAGGGCAACCCTCATACAGTGGCAAGAGGGCATGTTGAAATGTAGCACTTCAGTGTTGTGACTCTAGCTCTAGTGCCTGCAGATTAATAGGGCAAAACAACATGTTTCATACAATGTGGCAAGACAGTGTGTGATTAAGGGCCCAGTCCTACCTGGCGCTTGCAGAACTCGCATTCCAGCCACACAAGGCCCATTACGGCAGTGCAAAAGCTGGGTTGCTGCTGCATGCTTCACGACCACTGTCACAAATGGTGACAGGTGCAGTGCATGTGGCAGCAGCTCCCAGAGGATCTGCCACTCTAGGTAAGTTGGTGGCAGGGAGCATCGTGGGAGGTCAGGGCAGGGGGAGCTTTGTGGTGGGGAGGGGGAGCGCAGGGGGCAGGGAGGGGAGGGAGGGGTGGATTCCAGCAGCACCTGTGTGTGCCAGGATCCTTTTTCCAACCAGCCCCATCCCTTTTCTCTCCTTGAACTTACACTAGCTATATCACAGGTGTGGGTCTGAGGATACCCACAGGCCACTAGGAGGCCTATGCAGGCCTCCTGATCAGCCCCCCACCATTGGATGCAGCACATACTCCATCAATGCAACTGTATTGTTGGTGATGGAGGGGGGGTAGGATTGGGCAGTAAATCAGGCAATGCTTTGCTTTTTAAAACAAAAAGTTGTGGGGGGACCTGGGTTGGGATCATAGAGGAAGGGGAGAGTGCAAACCCTACGCTATGTTCTGAAGAGAAATCCCCCCCCCCCCGCTGCCAATAGCAGTTCAGGGCAGGGAATTTTTCCAGCAGAAAAATCGTGTAGGTAGAGGAAAAGGGTAATTACCCTTCCTCGCATGCCATAGTTCAAATCCAGATTGTCCCTCTCCAAGGCTGATTTTTGTTTAAAAAGAGAGACTTAAGCATGCCATGCTGCATGTCTCTTAATAATGCAGTCTACCTTACCATGTAATTTAACCCTAAGATATGCTTGGTATCTTCACAGCAAACCACATGCTACTTTGCCTGTAATTTCTAATTATTTTCCTCAGCTAAATTCTTTCAGTTCTGTTTCAGTGCTTGGTTAAAAAAAAAGGGGGGGGTAATCTTTTTCCCTGCCACAACCTTTGCAACAATGGTTGCCAACATGATCTAGGCATTAACACAAATAATATTAGAGACAATCAAAGTTGACTTTTAAACTATTAAGATAATTATCAAGAAATGGATGGCTCATGCCTGCTGGACTCAGCAGAAGGAAGAATGATGATAATCAGTAACGTGGGAAAAATTAATCCCTAAAATTGATTCTGTAGTATACAGGAGTTAGTAGTCTGCTGTTGAATGAGTCTGAGAGGCACAACTTGATCCCCACAGTTTATACTGTACAGTATAATCACAGGGATGAAAGGTCTGAACTCCCCTATCGTCGGTTATGCAAATGTGATATGGAAGTTGAGAGAACTTGGGATGCAATGCATCTGATAAATTCAGGGCCCGGTACACTGTCAGGGTGCAACATAAATCTCAGTTGTGGCTGCTCAGACTTTATCCCAGTTCCTAGTGTTCCTTCTGTCACACCAACTGTCTAGTCCTAAAGGCCTTAGCAGAAGAACATCAGGGTGGAGGCCATAGCCATTCAGTTAATAACACCAAGGAGGTGGCTCTTAAAATCAGACCTGCAGTTGGTTTCAAGGCTGTATTTGAGACCCTGTAAGATGACACATGGAAACACAAATGCACATGGGGCCAAAATATTGGAACTAGCCAGGCAAGGAGAATACCGTACAAAGATGCTTTAAACCAGGGCCTCTGAAAGGAACGTTATAAGGGGGTGCAAAGTTTCTTTTGGGTCCCTTCTCAAAGGGGGAGGGGGCAAATGGGGCAGCGGGGGCAGCAATAGCCAGAAAGTCTCTGGAGCCCAGGTCTACCAGGCTTCCCAATGTGGCACCCAGGTCTACCTGCCTGGTAGACCTGGCCTCTTGGTTGGCCCGGCCTCCGTCTTTCACTCTCCATGATGCCAGCTGAGATCTCAGGAAATTTCTGGGGCACTTCCTTTGGCTCCTGGGCCCCTTTGGGTCCAGGTACAATTTACCTCCTTTACCCCCCTCTCATGGGCCCTGCTTTAAACTGTCCAGATCTTGTTCGGTCCCTTTGGGCAATTATTTGTTCTAAAGTGAAGTTAGAAAGGCACAATAGGTAGGCACAATTCTACCTGTGCTCCATTTAAAAGAATGTATATGTGCTGCTCAAACACACCACAGTGTTTTTTGCTTTTTAAAAAGTTTTTCTCCCTTATGCACTCCTGGCCTTGCCTGCCTGTCTAAGCTAAAAAGAACAACTCCTGCAGTGCATGTGGCTGTTGTATGCAGACAGAGAGGACACTGTGTGGCTGTTGCTGGAATTCGGGGCTACCACACAGTGGCCAAACTGCTTTGAGTAATCATACAAGAAGGCCTGGAGAGCCTGTAAGTCAGAAAGCCAGTAGAGTCACTTCACACATTACAAAATTACCGATAACCAGGAACCGACCAGGATAACCAGGAACCGATAACCAGGAACAGCTGCTGCCTTCCACCACTTCATTGGTTCATCTAACTCAATATAATCTACACTGACCAGCACAGCAATCTGGGGTTTCAGACAAGGGTCCGAATGCCAGTCTGTGCAAATGCCAGGGACTGAACCTGATGCCTTTTGCATGCCTACCAAGCAGGTGGACTACAACTGAGCTACACAGGTACCCCTTGAAACAGACGGTTATTATGCGCAGGAGTAAAATAAGTGGTGTTTTGTCATGTGTCCTGCAGTGAGTATGCTAGTCAAGAAAACCATGCACCACTTTCATATGTGCTGGGCAGCAAAGACGTGCTTTGCTGAATACAACAGAGGTGATATTAGATGTTGCAGAATAGTTCAGGAGGAAATGTGAGGAGAATAAACTTCTTCTTTATATAAAAGGCAACAGCTTTTGTTTAAACTGTCATGCTATATAAAAGCAAAGAGAAGAGTTGGATTTAATAGAAAAGAGTATCATACAGGATTAAATAAGGTAATAGAGAATATTGGTAGTTACCGGTATATCCGGAGTGGAGATAAGTGGAAGTCCTTTTAAATGTTGTGTTTTGTGTTGCAGTTGTGTCTTTGTTGTTTATGTATTTGATTTGTGTTATAATTGTTTTTGTTATAAACAAATAAAACTTTGAATTCCAAGGAAAAAAAATAAAAGCAAAGACCAATATCTTACTCTCAGGCAGATGAGGAGCTCTTTCCCAGAAGCAGTGCACAGGAGCGAGAGTGTTGGCTTCTGTTGCAACAGGTTCCTCATGCTACATCAACAACCTCTTGAGCTACTTTACTTGTTTTTCCCCAAGCTTTGCTTCAACAAACTATTGAGAAACCCTTCACAGTCAGTGTGTGGCTTTCTCTTGTGTGCTGGTGCTTCTCGCATCTAATCAATATATGTACCCAAGTAAAAGCATGCGAACCAGGAAACACAAATATGATTGCACTCACCTTCATCTTCACTTTTATGAAATCTATTCGAGGAACAGTAGCACTAGCATCTGGGGAATTGAAGGAAGAGGATGAAAGCACATTCACGCACTGTGTCATGTGTAAATTGCTGGCTCTTAACCCTTTTCCTTCCAGGAATTGTCAGCTCTCTTATGTCAGCTCAGAGGAGGGGGTCCGTTCCCACCAGTCCAGCAGGTTTTATTAACCATTAACTTGGTTTCTCTTCATACACACGAAATATGAAAAAAGCAATCATTTCCTTTCATAAGAAGATTGTTCTCATTGATTGTCAATAGGTCTACTATTGGTGTACAATAGGTCTACATAAGTCACACTATGGGCTTTTTCAACAATATCCCAACAGAATGTGCTTATCATCCACTTGGACACGATGTCCCCCTAAGGAGGCAATCAACTGTTAGTTGAAGATGATGATGATGATGATGATGATGATACCGCTTTTCAACAAAACGTTCACAAAGATGGGTGCCGCCTTCCACTAAACGCCTTTTCACTGGCCCTGTCTCTGGCCTCGAAAAAGTAAGGGAATCTTTCCCCAACACTTCTCTCCGTGGCAGGAAAACCCCTACTTGCTAAAGTTCAGTCTATCAGTCTGCTGCTAATGTTACAGGATCGTGTCCAGCAAAACAGGAATGGGGGGGCACCTCTACTTTCACTAAGGTAAAAGGTAAAGGTATCCCCTGACAATTAAGTCCAGTCGTGTCCGACTCTAGGGTGCGGTGCTCATCCCCATTTCAAAGCCGAAGAGCCAGCGTTGTCCGAAGACGCCTCCGTGGTCATGTGGCCGGCATGACTCTCCTTGCCGCAGCGCGTAGCATGCAGCTGGAACACGGAGCGCTGTTTACCTTCCCGCAAGTGGTACCTATTTATCTACTCGCATTGACATGCTTTGGAACTGCTAGGTTGGCAGGAGCTGGCTAAGCAACGAGCGCTCACCCCGTCGCGGGAATCAAACTGCCGACCTTTCGATCGACAGCTCATAGTTCAGCTTATGGTTCACTAAACCACGTTTCAAATCCCAGCAAGGCCCAAACCCTAAAAACGACCCTGCAATATCAAAAGCAACTCTCACAAACAAATTAAGCCCAGTCCTCATCTCAGTGTGCAACACAAGATGAATGCAGGTGAAGAGAGGACGGCAACTGCATTGCCAGAAATAATTTCAATTTCAATGCCTGACTAAAACATGAGTCCTTGGAGGTCAGCAACATGGATCGCAATGGAATTTAATTCCTGCTCTGCTTAGGACTGCAGGAAAAGAAATCTGGTCAATTGTGTGTGGACCTGTACTTGTCTTTTTAGTTGAGAGAGCTTCTTTCCTTTCACTAGTGTACTGCTACTGCTTATCATATTTTCTAGGCTCTCCTCTGCATCTGTTACTTTTTACTGTTTATATGGAGGAAGAGTGGAAGGCGATGCATTTCTCTTAATATTACAGCAGATCCTCTGGTGAGAAGACATTTTGACATAGGTGGAAACTGCATGGTCTTCGTTTGCTATTTTTTTTTTATTTAATGAATTTTCATCCCGCCTTTCTCCCAACAGGGCAATCAAGGCGGCTTACAGCATATTAAAATATACAAATACAGGTGGGCCCCCATATCCGCTGTGGATATGTTCCAGGCCCGTCTGTGGATACTTGAAACCGTGGATAAGAGCGAAACCCCCTCCATGGTTTCCTGAGGGCCCCCCCACCCTGCCTCCCCTGCAGGCAGGCATGCTTGCCCCCCCCCCAGCTCTTATTTTTCTTTCAGCAAGTTACGTTTCTTCCTTAAAACAGAGAAGCAGCCTCCATTGCAGGTAAATAGAACGAGACTAAGTCCTAGAGAGGCTCTGCAAGGTTTCTGTTAACCTTGCAGAGCCTCTCTAGGACTTAGTCTCATTCTACTTGCCTGCAGTAAGCAGCCAGAGTCTGCTTCTCCTGTTTCTTTAAGGAAGAAACAAAGCTCACTGGAAAAAAGTAAAAGCCTGGGGGGGGGGGGGGTCCCCACGATCCGTGGATAACTGAAACCATGGATAATGAATCAGTGGATATGGGGGCCCACCTGTACAATGCAATACAATATTTTATCGCATAGGAAGGTTCTATCATAAGCAGATATTGTACAAGTAGAATACCCTGGATTGGGAATTCTGACTACTGTTTTCTGGTTGTTGCTTTTATATGACCTGATGCGATAGGATACCATGCAGATAGAAACCCAGCAGATTCCGCCAGGAGCACCAGCAACAAGGATGAAGGATCCAGCAGCCACCTGTCTTTTTTACCTGCCAAGACAGTAGGGCACGGGGGCCAAGGATTTTTGCACAGTAGAGCATGGGAGCCCCCTGTTTCTGCACAGTAGGGCACGCGGGGGCCAAGGATGTGCAGTCAGAATTCCTCCATACCAAGCACACCCACTGTCTCACTCCAAATACCTGTTCAGGGTCAGCCCTGTTAGAGTGGCTGCCACAAGCAGTAGTTGTGGAACGCCTTTCAAAGGTGGCAAGCTGTCAATTAAATGAGGGAGGGGACATTTGCCAACAGAACCAAATACACAACAACCAAATACACAGACAGAAAATCACATATTTTTTTCCCATCCTGACCAAAACTCTAACCAAATACATATACAGGAAATTACACATTACTTGTCATATCATGTCAAAACCTATTATCTTGACAAGGGGTGGCCAAACTTGCTTCATGTAAGAGCCACATATGATAAACTTCAGATGCTTGAGAGCCACAATTTTTAAGAAGCATTTAAATCCTTAAATATATTTACTCACCATGAACATTGAACTTATGTTTTAATCCAGTGGACTCTCAGTTTATACCAGGTAAGTAATTATAAAGCTTGAAAATTTCTAATTTTGTGATGCAAAAAGCACCTTAGTCAACGTATTTCTGAGAGCCACTCATAATTTACCGTATTTTTTGCTCCATAACATGCACCGGACCATAGGACGCACGTGTATTTTGGAGCTAAAAATGGGGGGGGGGATTTCTTTTACCAGTTTTTGCGGCGCTTGGCAGCTTACCGCGCTGTGTGGAGCTCCAATCTTCGTCCCGCGTTCCCGAGTGCATTGCGGCCCTGCCGGGACTGCCCCCAGTCAGCAGCTCCAAGACGCGAGCCTCCCAGATGCTGGACATGACTAGGAAGCTCTGCACAAACATTGTAGTAACTGCGATGTTTGCGCAGAGCTTCCTGGTCACGTCCAGCGCCTGGGAACTTTGCGCACGTGCTGGACGCGACTGCAAGCTCTGCGCAAACATCGCAGTTACTATGATGTTTGCGCAGAGCTTCCTGGTCACGTCCAGCATCTGGGAGGCTCGCGTCTTGGAGCTGCTGACTGGGGGCAGTCCCGGCGGGGCCGCAATGCACCCAGCAACGCGGGATGAAGATGGGAACTGCAAAACAACAGTGCGGTAAGCTGCCAAGCACCGCAAAAACTGTTAAAAGGACCCCATTTTTACAGCATCCAGTCCATAAGACGCACAGACATTTCCCCTTATTTTTGGGGGGTGGGAAGTGCATTTTATAGAGCGAAAAATACGGCATATGTCAAAGAGCCACATGTGGCTCAGGAGCCTCAGTTTGGCCACCCTGATCTAGACAATAAGTCTTATTTTACCCATTAACTAAATTCATTTGAGTTGATATTACACTTTAAATGCATGCTATTTTATAATTAACCTGCTACCTAACCTAAGGATGTCATCCTTCATCTATTACCTAAATAAGTTTAAGTCCAGCAATTCTAATCCTGTCCCCCTCTTGATCTTTAATTTATTCCTCAAATACTGTATATTCCACAGTCTTCTTCCAATTTTCCAACACACCAACATATTTTCCCCTGCCCTTCAGGGATAGTGATAGCCCTTCAGTTGCGGGAATGGGGCAGATATACGTGAACAGGTTGGAACAGGTAGACAGCTATCAAAGAGTGGAAGTCTTGGGGGTGCAAGGCCTCTCTCTGGAAATCTGATATGGTATACCATATCAGATTTCCAGAGAGAGGCCTTGCACCCTCAAGTCTTCACATCTGCTGGCCACTGGCGTCACTGCAGGGGAGCAGAGCTCTAAGTTCTGCCACGGTCAGACCCTCCGTTACATGGGAGCAAGAAGCACCCCCGCTCTGCCCCCTCGCCTTTGGAGCCATTCAAGTCGGTGAAAGCACTCCCGTGTAACGGAGGGTCTGACCGTGGCGGAACTTAGAGCCCCCCCCCCTGCAGTGACGCCAGTGCTGCTGGCTTGTAGTAGGAGTAAGTGCGTGCTACCACTTCTGTTGTACCTGCATATCTGCAAATAAAGTCAATATAACAACACAATACCTTTCCAGTGCTCTCTAACCCATAGGAACCCAAATCCCACAGCACTGTCCCTAGAACCGCTCATTGCTCAGGGAAATATAAAACAAGGTTCTGATTTGTTTTCCTTTCTGAGAGTGCTACCTATTAGGATTTTCTTCAGAGTGAAAGTATGGACTCCCCTAAAGAAACAGCAAAGACCTGCTGCAATAAGGTGATCTCAAACCTTTTATTGAGTCAATCTGAATGTTTTAGAACCCGCATTCTGCATCACAACATAACATTATTAGCAACTTCCATTGTGCAAAGCATGGGGCCCACATCCAGGTCTTCAGAAAGGGAAGCAAATAACAAAATCAGCTTAAGCAGAACAGAAATGACTTTTCAGAACAGAAATGACACACACTTAGGCCTCATGCTAATTAAACAAATCTTTGTCAATTAGAGTTGTACTTTGTGGGTTGCTGGGTTTTTCCAAATGACATTCTAATATTAATTGGGATAATATGAACATTGCAGGGTAAGAACAAAGCAATTCCTATTTATAGCTATAGCTACCAGTTTTTCTGTAAAAGAAATTGGTAAAAGTCATATGTCAGCGTACGGTAAATTGGACAATGAGTTTTAAAGCAAAAGCAGCAGGAAAATATCAAGCATTGAAAAATACAGTGAAGGTACTTCTTGTATATGAATGTATGGGTGACAATTTACAGAGCCAGCAACTGCAAGGAGGAAAACAAGCCTTCACCTTTCAGGAAGGGTTAACTTTTCAACTATATCTCACCTCTTCTTTCTGAGCAGAGTAATGCAACAGGAAAAGGTTTTTGTGTTTTCTTTTTTTAACAAACTTTTCATGTAACATCAACTTCCTTTTGTGTCAGTCATTAAGGAAACATTTGTCTTCAAACAGATGGGTTTGCTAAGCATTTAACAACCATTTGCTTCGGAACCTGCAATTCTGAAATCTCTCCTGGGCTTGTAAATCTTGAAGAATAAAGACAGGCCGTTCACTTCAACAAGAGAAGAGGAGTAGGAGGTTAGCACTGGCAAGACCCTTTACTGATTTGTTACATTTATATCCTGCCCTCCTTTCAAAGGGCTCAGAGCAGCATTTGTAGTCTGACAACAACCCCATTCAGCAGATTAGGGCATGAGATCTTGGCTTGTTGAGGACGACCCAGTAAGTTTCAGGGCTGAATAAGGATTTCCACATTCATATTCCTGTGCTCTAGAGCTACCACACCTCAGCCATGAACTACAACTCATGCTCTGCTGTTGCCTCACACAGTCTAGGTGTAGGTTGGTAGTCAGGGGTATAGTCAAGGGGGAATGGCGGTTTATCACCATTTCTGCTGTAGGAGAAATCCCCACCACCAGTGGTGATTTCTCCTACAGCAGAAATTGTGATATTAGCAGAAGCCTTCAGGTGCTGCCTTTGAAATGTTTTTTCAAAGGACCTTAGTCAAGAAGAAGCATCTGGTTCAGCAGGAAGCAAACTGAGAATTTTGTCTAGGAGAATTTTTGTTTAGGGGCATATGTTCATATCTTGGTCATTTTCTTTCGCAAGGGCTGCCTGAGAGATAATATAGAGCTGATAATACACTAAGGGTACAATCCTATGCACATTTACCTGGGAGTAAGTCCTACTGAACTAATGGCACAATTCGCTGCAACTTTGCGCCTGTAGAGTATGCGCTCCGCAGGCGCCAGGTGCTGTAAACGCACCATAAAGCGCGTTTTTCGCATCTGAGGAGTAAGGGCTGCTGGCAAGCAGACCGGAAGCCAGTGATGTATCTAAGTACCTAGGTCACGAGTGCGAGAGCGAGTACGAGTCATTTTTGCACGAGTGCGAGTCCGAGTGCGAGTCGGTGTCAATTTTTTTTGGCAAGTATGAGTCAAGTGCGAGTCATTTTTGCACAAGTGTGAGTCGAGTACAAGTAAGGCCAAAAACCATGAGTCACAAGTCACGTCGAGTCACTTTGGGGAAAATGGCTTTTTTCCCTGAAAATGGGGTGGGTGGGTGTCTGTTGTGGGGTGTGTGAGGACCTCTGAGGCTTTTAAAGCACCCACTTGGCTTCCCCTATGACTTGGAAAATGACTTGGAAATGGCAAGTCGTTACCCCCACGAGTGCGAGTCAAGTGCGAGTCCCGTGGGTCACGAGCACGAGTGTGAGTGCGAGTCAGTGGGTCACGAGTATGAGTACGAGTACGAGTCAGGGAAAAAGTGACTAAGTCGCACTTGCGAGTCGAGTCATTTGACTCGAGTCCCCATCCCTGCCGGAAGCCCTTGCTCCACCTTTGGACTGACCCTGCACCCACTGGAGCAGGTGAGATTTGCACTGGCCGGTGCAGGGACGGGGGGAGGGAGGGCTGGGCGGCAAGGGAGGACAGCCGTTGGGCTAGCCGGGTCAGGAAGGGTTGAGGATATCGGCAGCGAGCTCCACTGATATCCCCAGTCCACTCCCGGTCTGGGCAGCCCTTACCCCGCTGCCTCGAAGGTACGTCGGCTCTCGAGCCGACGTACTTTTGAGGAGGCCCATTGGGGCCAGGCAGCCCAACACCGGGGGAAAGGGATATCCCCTTCTCCTGAGGTGTCCCTGGGCCACGCCAGAGTGGCCCGGAAAGGGCTCAGGATCCTGCGGCCAGCCCTATGGGCTGGCCGCGGAACCTTACACAGGATTGGGCTGTTCCTTATTTGTAAGTAACTTAATTTACACAAGTCTTTTGGGGACTTATTTGTGAGTAAATATGCATAGGTTTTCACTGTAATACACCTTTTTATCAAGGATATTTTTTAATCTTATTTTTTTCCATTTTTATATGTTTTAAAACTATTGCAACCTATTCCAAGAGTTTAGGATGAAATGAGCTACATCATTAAAAGAGCTATAAGTTCAAAGTAGAAATAAGTGATAGGAGGAGAACACTTTAATATAGAAATGTAATGTTAATATTTTTTGTTATGCTGTAGTCTGAATGGGGTGTGGCGGGGGAGAAGATGTCATGTTGAGCTCATGCATGTTAAAATTTACCACTATTCCCCACAGGGGCGTCGCTGGAGCGCGGCGGGAAGGGCGGACCGCCTGTGGGCGACGCGCGCAAAGGGTGACACGCGGTCGCGGGCGTCGCCTCCCACTCCAGGAGGAGGCCTCGGAGCGTCCACCCTCGGCGGAGCTCCAAGGCCTTCTGAGGGAGGCCCAATGCGCGACGTCATATTTATAAGGTTTTCACGCCTGCGCAGAACGTTTGAGGGCAAATCTGCCCTCAGAAACGTACTGCGCATGCGCAAAAACCTTATAAATATGACATCATGCATCGGGCCTCCCTCAGAAGGCCTTGGAGCTCCGCCGAGGGCGGATGCTCTGAGGCCTCCTCCTGCCCAAGACAGCCGGCCGGCGAGGATGTCTCCGGAGCCAGCAGCAGCGGAGGCTCCGCTGCTGCCGGCTACGGAGACATCCTTGCCGGCCGGATGTCGCGGCACGGGGGTCATTAGGGCGGCGTGCGTGCCCTCGCACAGGGCGGCGTGCATCCTAGTGACTCCGCTGATTCCCCATGCTAAATGTAAGAGAACCAGTGCTTAAAAAGTGCATCTTCGTCCAGTTAGCTGGGGTTTAGATAATAAATGGCTATTTTCTTAAGAAAAACTATTACTGGATAAGGAGAAGATTTTTTGTTTTGTTTTAAAGATTTAAGTGAAATAATTTGAATGTAGTTGGTACTTCTCGTACAGTCAGATCCTATATATGTTACTCACAAGTCTCACTGTGATCAGCAGGGCTTATTCCCAGGTAAATGTGCAAAAAATTGCAGCTTATGGCTGCATTTATAAAGCACACTTGCAATAGTCATGCAAGTTTGAGCTTGCTTCCTCAGAAGTGAGCCCTGCTGAATTGAATGGGATTTACTCCCTTATAAGCACACTTATAAGCACATGGTCTGCAGGGTAGTCCAGTGGGTTAAACCACTGAACCATGAGCTGTTGACCAAAAGGTTGGTAGTTCGAATTCACATGACGGGGTGAGGTCGCTCAGCCCAGCTCCTCCCAACCTAGCAGTTCGAAAGCATGTTAATATGAGTAGATAAATAGGTAACACTTGCGGGAAGGTAAACAGTGTTCCATGTTGTCAGGCCGGCCACAAGACCATGGAAGCATCTTCGGACAGCGCTGGCTCTTCGGCTTCAAAACGGGGATGAGCACCGCACCTTGGAGTTGGACACGATTGGACTTAAATGTCAAGGGACACCTTTACCTTTAGCACACTTACAAGAGAGTAAATCTCATTCAATTCAGCATGGCTCACGTCTGAGGAAGCAGGCTCAAACTTTCATGACTACTGTACAGTGCAATCCAATGCATATCTTCTCAGTAGTCAGTTCCATTGAGTTCAATGGGGCCTACACCCAGGTAAAGCATGCATAAAGATTGCACTCTTGGCTGTGTATAATGTTTGCTAAACATCTGAGCAGTGTTCAGGGGTGGTGCAAGGATTGGCCACTGGCCAAGGACCACATCCATCAGAGTATCCACTTGGCCAGGCTGACTCCTGGAACCTCAGCACTGGTGGCAGTGGCAGCACTCACTGTGCCCTTAGGTGATGGGTAGGGGTGCCATGGGGGACCCAGTGTAGAGCTTTGGCTCAAGGCCCAGTACTACTGGCACTGGTAGTAGTGCTTCAAGCATCATTCATTCTTCTGTTTGGGCATTTGTTAATGTCAGTGTGGTGCTACCTTCAGTTTTTATAGATGGACAGGATAGGAACACTCAACAACAGCATTTTAGGTGGTTACACTGCAAAACAGGGCAGAAGACAAACTAACTGTTCATAATTGACAACTTACCCATTTAAAGTGCTATGCTTATTTTAGAAATAAGAGAAGGGGCTTTGAAAAACTAATAAGGGATTTTCCTCTTAATGCCCAGCATATGGTAGCATAATAACTCTGTAACGTCCTTATCTAATAAACTGTATTATCAAATGACCAAAATCTGCTATTTGTACTTCCACAAGCTGATTTTTATTAGCACGCTCTGTTGAAGACGCACAACTACCTACTGCAAATATCATTTATTATTCTATCAAAAATCATTGCTTGGAAAAAGACTCAAGGATGAGTCATAATCCTATGATAATAGAATTCAATCTCCATTATAAATTCACCACAACGTTCCACTGCCCATTTATTTAGTTAAGACAACAGTAGGAAACATGGTACTTTTACGACTTTTCATGTACCAACCACACTCCATTACACAGTAATGTGCTCTTAAATCCCACTGAGATTAATAGGACTCGAGTACCTAACTACCATGAACTCCGCAGCAGCCAACGTTAAGTACTTTCACCTCCTATTGGAATGAAGGGAGCATTAAATGTCTACTTCACTCCTCCATTCAAACCAATGACACCTAAGCAGTTCTTAACCATGACTGAATCGTGATCTGTGCTGGATTGTGGCCACTATTGTTTATATGTTCATAAAAATGTTCATCTGCCACAATATTATCAATGCTTCTGTAGCAAACATAGCAGTACAGCTGCCTAGGACTGCAGAACCTGACTTCCCCCAAGTAGGTGAACCTGCAGAGCTCTGATGCTGCTGTTTGAAGACTCCATTGTTGTTGTCATCGTCCTCCTCCTCCTCCCTCTCAGCATCACCTGGGCCTCATCTAAAGCCTGCCGCTCAAACCTCCATTTGAGTGCTCACTGTCTAGGGTGGCAGCTGAGTAGGAAAGGACATTGGCTGTTTGCAACCAAGCTACCCCCCTTTTTATTCCTACCTCCCCCCACGACTATTCAGTCCCCATTTAATAGCCCCTCCGTCATGAGATTTCTGTTACTTGTTTTCAGCATCATAGCACCTTCCTGTCCTTTCTTCCTACTACATCTAGTGTCTCTTCACTACCTCCCTTACTGCTCCCACCTCCTGTTCCCTCTGGGATTGCCATTAGCTTGTCCATAAAAATTGTTCAAGATCTGTTCCTCTTCTAATCCCTGCAGGTCCTTCCTCTGAAGCCTGGCTCCCCCTCCATGGCACTACCACTGTTGCAGCTCCCTACTTTTGTGATCTTTCTTTCTCTCCTACAACTTACACAAAAGGTTGTTGTGGTAGAGAGGTGGCCTTCTCTCCAAATCCAGTCCCAGCATTGAAATTCATTTTCTGAGGCTCTGCTTCCCTCTTCACCTCCCTGTGGTTGTCTCATATTGTCTGCCTGGCCTCCTGCAACCTTCATTTCTGACCTTGATCCTCAATTTATCTTCTACCTCTCCAGCAATATATCCACCTTGCTCCTTGGTGATTTCAACGTCCATGTTGATAATCCTAGAGACAACTGCTTCCTGGCTCCGTCTCTGATCTCATCCTATGAGCTCCACCTCTGGACTTTTTTTTTTTCACTCACCACCATGGCAGCTCCCTTGATTTTATCTTGGCCAAAAACTGTCCTGTCTCTGACCTTCCTGCAGGAGAATATCCCTTGCCTGGTCACTACCTTATCTTGTTCAGCATCACACATAGTTCACCCTCCCCTCCCTCAGCTTCTGGTACCTTCTGTGACCTGCAGTCTAGTCTGGTATCTTCTGCAGACCTTCAGTGGCTTTATCTGAAGCATTGCTCTCTCCTCTCAGTAACCTCTGGTCAGATTTCACCTTCACCTGTTCCTCATCTTAAACTCAGAACATGTTTGCCCCATTCTCCCAAAGCTGAATGCCTTTTGTGGTGAACTAAAGAACTGGTTGACATCTAGATCATGAATTCATCTCTTCTCCTCCTCTGCCTCATATTTGGCAAACAACACTACCATATTTTCGAATGATTAAAATTAACAGGATAAAAAGCCATGGCTGGAACACTACCATAGTTCCAAGATCCACATCAACTCTAGGAATCTTCAGTGCCTTTTCTCCATGTCTGTCTGATGCCATCCACTCTGGGATCCCAGTCTTGCCCTCCATTTTCTTCTTCTTTTCTCCTCATCTCACTTGATGAGTGGACTACCTTGTTGTCCTCATCAAAATTCCTCCATGTACCCCTGTGCTCCTATCCCCTCCCAACCTCTCCCTTACCATCAGAGGCGTCGTTACATTGGGGGCTGTTGGGGCAGTGGGCCCCAAGCGGCAGGTCACGGGGGGGTGTACCTGCCTCCGGATCCGGTGCTCCGTCCCGCACTGGCTCCTCCTCAAGTTTGGCCCGCCCGCCTGCCCAGATGCTGTTTGGCTCCAAAAAGGAGCAGAAAAGCGCCGGTGTGTGTGTGTGTTTCCATGCCATGGCGGCGTGTGAGGATGACGCTATGCCCCCCAGGGCGTATTGCGTCCTGTGGGGGTGTTGCGGCGGCAGCCCCCTCCCATGGATGGGGGTGGGGGTGTAGGGCCACTACTGCTTACCATTGTTCCACATCTCTCTTCTGGCTCCTTCCCGACTGCATTCAGAAATGCCAGTCTCCCCTATTTTCAGGAAACCATCCCTTGACCCTTCCTTACTCTCCTCCAGAGCATACTGTAACATATGAACTGGGCAACAATACTGTCGCTCAGTTGAGAAACTTTGTTTCCTAGTACAGCATTTCTCAAACGCGACCCACTTGGTGGGTAGCAAGTCAATTTCGAGTGGGTCCCAAAGCGTTGAACAGAGCCTCCACATAGGCTTTTTAAACCACCGCACGAGCTCAGCGCTAAATAACAGCACGCTCTCCCATTTCCATGCATATCATGACCATGTGACCTCCTTGATTGGCATTTGTGATTCTGGAAATGGGGGAGGGACCACAGCATGCCGTGAGTGACTGGAGAAGGAGACCGGTCTGCATTCCACCTTGAACGCAGAGGCCCTAATGGTGGAAGGTTGGCCACCCCCACCTTACTGCAATCAAGCCTAAGTACATGAACATGAAATAATTCTCCTTCCCTGGTACTCAATAATTCTCCCTTCCACTTTTCCTGCTGTCTTCTTTGCGTCGATTTTAGATTGTGAGCACCTCAAGGCAGGCACTTGTCTTCTCTTCTGTCGTAAAGTGCCATGCACACTGAGGGCACTATATAAAGAATTACTAATAATGATTAGAATAATAACCAGATATTCTCTTTCCACCTGGTCTCCCTATCAGACAAGGGCTAATAGTTCACTCCAGGGTGAATGTAGCAGCTGAAGATGTTAGTAATTATAATCTCCCAGATCTCTGGTATTTCTGATTTGTGACTTTTTTCCACTTCACAAGCCATCCTTTATTTTCCACCACAAAACAGAGGTCCAGTGAAACATTCCATCTGCCAGTGCCAGGAGCTTCACAGCTTTCATGGAGTGCAATTGGAGTGGTTGTACTGGAAATGAGAGCATCTACCCCTGGAATTAACAGTCACGCTGTCTGACTGCCCACAACCATTGTCATCATAACCACAGTGTGAATGTGGCCAGCACTGTATCAGTGCCTTCAGTTGCTTCGATTTCTTCAGAACCTTTGGCGGAACATCACATCATTGTTTCCATTATCAGACGTTTTAAACCAGGCAGCATAAAGGAAAAGACAGGATATTCTGCAGGTACTTCTGATATTTACGGCGCACCTCCCCCATAAGAAGCACAACAGACAAGGGCATGGATTCATAACAACTGCAGCAGGGGGCTACAAGGGAGGGGGCTAACTCTACCTCCCACCCGTGTGTAGGCACTGAGTAGGGGAAACGGTTCAGCAGTCTGCTTCCCCAGTTACGGGAGTGTCACAACCTGGTTCAAAACTATCCTTGGTTATAAACCAAGGTAGTTTATCCCAGCCAACCCCCATAAGGGGTTGAGGCAGCTGGAGAGCGCAGACTCTCGTGGCAAAGCCATGCAGTGCCTTTGCCAATTCCAGCCAGAGAGCTTGCCAGTCAGCCTCACTGAACTGGTCAAGCATCTCGTGAGCGGTCCTGGCTCACCCTCTGGCCTTACTAACCTCAGGATGTATGCATAGATGTTATACCTGCCTACCAGCCCCCCCCCCCCCCGTCTAAAAAAATCCAACCTATTTAAACATGTACATAACACGAGCCCAACCACACCGCCAGTCTGAGGTAGGCAAAAAAAACCTGCCAGCCAAAGGCCAATCAGGCTGACAGCAAAACATTCCTACCTGTCCCCCCCTCCCAAAGGGGCAGCCAGCTAGTCCCAGACTGTACAGAGGGCAGGGATGGGGGGGCTCAAAAACCAGGCGCGGCTGAGGGGCTATTAGAACGCCGCTTCACAATGCACCCACCCCAAACGCTGCCTGCCAATCAGGGCACCTTGGCTACTGCACATCAGGGAGGGGCGTCGCAAATTCGACGCAGGGTGAGAAGCCCTGCATCGCCATTATACATTTTAAAATAGCAATTGCCTAGATTTGGTGTGAGCAATTGCTGTAAAGCAAATAAATGAAACCAGGCATTATCACAGTGATGAACATATAAAGCCTGGTGACCACCTTTAGGCCACTGCGTCCATCATTTTACCATGCTTTATTTAGCAATGTTTAATGTAAGTATTGTATAGGGCAGCAGCATACATTTGTTTGATGCCAAGGGCTGCCGGTGGTCATGGTCATAAGTCAGAGGACACTGCACAGAGCACTCCAAGGGCCATTGAAATTTTCTTTGGACAAAACTGGAAGGGCCACATGTCTACATCAACTGTAATTAGCATTTTAGTTACAATTTTAATGTTTAATCTATTCTGTTATAGGTTAATCTTCCCTTTCTCTCTTCACCCCATATCTCTCTCTCTCTCTCTCTCTCTCTCTCTCTCTCTCTCTCTCTCTCTCTCTCTGTGCAACATTACAGGTCTCCTCCTCTCAGTGGTGTAACAAGGGTGGTGCGAAGGCAAGTAGTTGTGCAAGACTCGGTTACACTGGAGTCAGCGGCCCCTCCCCCCTTGCTGTTGGAGCCATTCTGGCAGCAAAGGCAACACACAGGACACTCCCCTGTTGCTGCTGGAATGGCTCCAACAGCAAGGGGGAGGGGCCGCTGACTCCAGTGTAATGTAGTCTTGCAGAACTACTTGCCTTCGCACCACCCTTGTTACACTACTGCCTCCTCTATTACCTCTCCCTCTTTTTCTTTCCCCAATTCAGAGCACTCTTTCTGCATCCCATAGCGCATGATGTTTTCTCTCTGTGTGTACCACCAAAACTGTTACCCCCTCTTTTTGTTACTTACCCCATTCCAAATTCTCTGAGACCACACTTTTCGGTTGCACCCTTTTTCTATGCACCCCTGGGTCTCTCTGGACCTCTGTTTCTTTTGTCCCAATGTTTATGTTTCCTCACTCCCAGAACTTTCTGCCACCTCATTTCATGCTTCTTTTTCTCTCTGCACCCCATGACTGTGTTTTTCTCAGTACCCCACCACAGGTCACTCTGCACCCCATCTCAGCCCCCCTTTCTTCAGTTTCTACTTTTGCTATGTCTGCCTTTCCCACCCTAAGCTAGGAGTCTCAGACAAAGAAGGGTCATGTAGTATGGCTGTCTGGCTGCAAGAGGCTGGAAAACTTGGCGCCCAACTCTGCATTTGCCTCTGAACTCAATGACAGGAGGAGCAAAGCAGATGTAGTGCTGCAAGCATTTCCCCTCCACTTTTAATCGACTTGAGCAGACCTTAGATGTTCCTGCAAAGATGTTTTCCCGTTCTCACAAGCACACAGTAATCTGCACAGTATCATAGTAAGCCAGCATTTCAACTTTCCCACGACTGACAATACAGCCACTGACCTGGTATCCATATGCCAAGGGGGGGGGGGGAGAGACCATGGTGTGAACTGTTGCCCCCCCCCCCACGAAGAGCTTTCTGAATGGACCAGAACAGGCAGGAAGGCTGTATCCTTCCTGCTGGCACCAGTGCAAGGAGTGACACCTGTCAGAGCAAGTATGCCAGTGCAGGGTAGGGGACGGAGCAGGGGAGGGCAGGGAGTGGGCGGAATGGGGTGGGGATAGCAGTGATGGGGGCAGGGGTGGGCAGATCAGGCCAAAGAGGGGCGTGGGATTGGCGGCACTGGTGCGCGCCATATCCTATTCCCTTTCCCAGGCCTGATCTGCCGACATGGATCAACGCGGAGTTACGCCAACTATATAGCCTGTACAGGTCCAAGTTGACACATAGCAGCGGTTGGTGCTTTCCCCAGGGCAAGGGGACAAATATCCCCTTACCCCAAGACTTTCTGCCCACTAAACACCCCACGGGATGCAGTGTAGCCTGTGCTGGTGTCGCTGCATTGGCACAAGGAAGTTTAGGTAGGATTGGGCTGTAACTAACAATAAACAGGGGCAACACAGGCTCCAGTCCTATGTGCGTCTTCTGCTGACAGAACTAGTGTTCCATCAGCGGAAGGCCCTCTCTTTTGGCACTGCAGATGAGGCACTGATGTGCACAAAGCAGCTGCCAGTGCTAATGGCTGGCAACTACATGTGCGCGTGCCTCTGGACCACCCAGCCACCACAGAGGCTGTAGGTAGGTGGCGGGGTGGGCAGGGCATTTTGGGGGAGTAACCAGGGGGCTGTGTCAGGGGAGGAAGGGGGTGGATCTGGTAGCAGTCATGCACGCCGGATCTTATTCCCAATTTTTCTGCCCACTTCCTGGCTCTCCTCGGACTTGCGCCAGCTATATAGCTGGCATAGGTTTGAGGAGCCCCATAGGTCATCAGGGGGCTTATGCAGAGGTAACGGATTTTTTTTCCTCTCACAGGCCTCCTGATCCCCATATGTGTGTGTGTGTGTGCATGTGATCTATGTCTTGTGACAGATTTTTATTATTTATGCATAAAGTTCACCACCCAGTAAGACTACAGATTCTTTTGTGGCCTGAATGCCATAACTCACGGCATTGGACTAGCTTTTGTCATACCAAACCTCTCCTTCTACGACCCCTTCTATTACCTCCTCAGTCATTATCACTGACTGTTCAAAACCAGGAAGAGTGGTCTGGTTCGACTTGACCTAACTGGAAAATGGTGGAGCTGTTGCCAAGGTGACTTTAGTCTGTAATGCTTCTCCCTTCACCCACCCACTCTCCTCATATGCATGGGACAGTAGAAATAGACAGTAGACCTGGGGGGGGGGGAGAGAATGTACGTGTGTACATTATTGTGTGGGTACACTTCTGATTGTTTTCACATCAGCATTTTCATCCTCAAGTACTATACATTTCTACTCTTATTGTGTGAACAACTGATTCCTAAGCCCTCCTTTTTTGAAGGTATGATTCATCAGGCTAAATACACCAGACACTATAAAAGCAATGGCAACATACAAAGTTAGAACACACAACATCTGCATATGCTTGGTCAGAATAGAAGCCATAGGAGCAAAGGAGAAAAGACTTCGACTGCCTTGATGGCTCTTTTGTCATCCACCTGACGAAGTCCATAGGATTGGATGAAACATTGTGGTCCGTGTACTGTATATTTTTGAACTATTTTTTAACTGTTCTGGATGTTTTTAACTTTGTTTTTAAAACAACTTGGTTTTAACTTTTATTTTGGTTTTAATCAGGTTTTTTTTTAAAAAAAACCATGCACAATTATAATTGTTTTACATGGCTTTTAATCCTGGTTATCAACCTAAGACTGTGTATGAGAAAAAAAACTGTCTGAGAAAGCACTGCATGGTGCTTTGTGTTGGCACATGTTGGATTGTGCTCTAAACCAAAACTTCCAGGAGGTTCCAAATCCAATTTTGCAAATTTCCCAGGAAGAAAAAAAAAGGGAGTGTCAGCAGTTAATGGGTTCTACATGTTTAGGGAAACATTTGGTGATACTAACAGTGCAATCCTATGCATGTCTACTCAGAAGTAAGTCCCATTGTATTCAATGGAACTTACTCCCATGAAAGCATGCTGATGCCTCATCTGCCTGAATATGGAAAATTGTCAGGGGTGGCGCAATACTGTAGTACGAGAAAGTTTCCCTTGGAGAGGCTCCAGGAACAGGATTCACATTTGCACTCAGAGTCTATTTATCTGACTGCAAAAACGGCGGTCAAGAGTCAGTTTACTCCCAGATCAAACGAGTGAGGCATCCTTCACCGGTGGGAAAGAAATGTGGGTCATTTGACACGAAGAGAGAGGGTCATTGAAGAACCTGTTTCAAAATTTTAATTCCCTGAACACATTTTGTCATTCCAGGGACAGCAATAATAACCCCACTGTTAATACTGCTGATCAATGTATTCCGTTTGTTCCCCCAGCAGTCTCCTCCAGATTTCTCCCCCGTTACCGTAATTCCTCAAAACGAACGCCTCACTCTGTTCCTCCACAATACCTTCCTTGCTCCAAAACGCTTCCTCCCAGTTCGGGCTCCTCATTTCCCGCTTTCCTACGACCCCCCCCCCCCGCTTCTCCGAACGATCCTCCAGTTCAGTCCAACAACCTCCCGACGCCCGACCCTGACCGCCCCGTCGTTCTATTCTCTTTCCAATCCCACTCGCTCTCTTCTCTCATCCACTTCCGCCTTTTTCTTGCCAAAGCGCCTTCAACAGCGAAACATTCAACAGGATGTAGCTTGCCCTGACGGCTCTTCCAGCAGGCCAGGAAAAGCTGCGTGCACCTGCTCCGTGGTGTAGACGAGTGAGCGCTCACTCCGCCTCCGTCCTCCATTGCCATTGGGATATTACCCTGCTTTGGCTTTTGCACTTGGGAAACAACAAGTGATGATGACCCTAAACTGGCCACAGCCCCCCCCCACACACTCAAAACTCCCTTCCCCATCACTCCTACTTTCGAGTCCCTCCGCCCCCCCCCCCCATGCAAGCTTGTTCACAGTCAAATGCCCAGAGCCGAGGCCTCGGTACTCACACGCGGGGGCGGGGGAGCATCTGAAGCCTGTTCTTCTCTCCCCCCCTTGCTGCCTCCTCCACCCCCCGCCTCCTCCTGCCTCCTGGTTTCACCTTCTCTCTTCCCACTCCTCCTCTCCTGCCTTCTCTGTTTCTGGCACTGCGCCCCGGCTCCTTTGGCGCTCCCTGCATCTGGTCCGCTCTGCCGCCCTGCTCGCCTTGTTGCATCCACGCACGGCCACTGCTTGGCAAGAGCCGGTCGCTCCATGTCCTGCAGTCAGAAGCAGCAGCATCCCATTCCCAGGACTCAAGAAGCAAACAAGCCGGGAGTCCTCCGGGTCCGGGAAGAAGCCTTTTGGGTTTGGTTTGTTCCGGGGGCACAGGAGTCGGATTCCAATCCTCACCCACCACCCCCAACCCATCCCTCGGCAGAAGTGAATCGTGCCTCGCAGACACTTTCCTTGGGGGTCAGAGCAACAGGCTTTGCTTTCTGCAGACCTGCCACAACAGGTCTCCGAGGCCGGTGGACGAGGAGATCGGCGCCGCAGGTGGAAATCGGGATCTGTCCCCCCCTTTTTTTTTCATTCAGGGATAGACAGACACTTACAGAAAAGAGATTAGCTCTGCCTCCCTCGCTCTCCTCTCCAAGAATCCCTGAGCGAAGAAACTGCAACTTAGCTCCAGGCTCTACGGCGACAGCCCCTCAATTCCTATTGGTCTAGGGAGGCCCTCGTGGGCGGAGACTCGAGAGCCGGTATTAAAAATCACATGGGTAGGCTCAAAAGAGAGGCAGTAGCTTATTCAGTTGTTTCACTTGCAAAGGGTGCAGCTAGTGGCTGCCTGGGGCTTAGGGAGCCTGGGGATGGTTTGTTGACCATTGGATCTTATCTTTTTACAGTATAATTGCCCAGCTTAAAATTCACCGACAGGTAAGCAAGACTTTCTCTTTATCCTAAAACTTAAGTTTCTACTTAAAAAAAAAGAAAAGAAACCTCCAAGCTTTCAAGTACTGTACTCTGGAGCAGACAGTGTCGCTTTGATGCAAAATATAACGTAGTAGTCCTACAGATCAGTTTGATGAGAGTCTGCCTTTTAAAAACAAGCTCTGGATTTAGTGTTTACTAGAATGGTAGGGAGTGACTTCAAATGTATAAACTTCATGCACCAGGTTCAGTCTTTAGTCTCGGTAATTTCTGAAATTGTTGCAAGTAGATTTGGTTGGAATTGCTGAATCTGTGCTCCCAACTTTCGCTGCATCAAGTTGCCTTTGCAATAAACTGCTTTGGATAGAAGTTAGCCATGGATTCTGCTAGCTGCAGTGAGCTCTGGATTATTTTTCCTTTTTCCTTTCTGGCCTGGGATTGCAAAAATGCTGTGACTCAGGAATAGGTCACAGCATCTAGACCCTTAGGTCCTCACAATGCTCTAAAACCGAGTTTCACAACAGCCTAAAATATAACATATTGACTGTTCTTTTTCCAAGATGTACCAAAACCACTTGTGGATTTTTTTTTCCTTGTTACATTATTATTATTTTTATATTAAAAGCAAAACGTTCTTCACTGGCTTAGGGTTTCAGAGATATTGCATCACTTTAGGTTGATTCATCACAGTTTTTTTTTTAAAAAATGAAATAAAAGAACAAATCATTTTGGTGTTGCTGTTATAGACCTTGCCTTTTGAAAAAATTGTGCTGAAGCTGGAATGTTTTGAGCTTGTAGCTGTTTCTATAGCTTTAAAATATTGTGAAAAATAAAAGGATACACATCTCCCTTATCACTCTTTCTCCCACCCCTCCCAACAATATTTCCGCTTCCTAGGGTGTGTGTGTGTGTGTGTGTGTGTTTCCTAGCTGTATATATTTTCTCTGTTCTGTCCCTTACCTTTTTACACGGTTGCTTTTCCACCATCAATAGCAGCTTGTCAGTGAAACCCCCTGGTGATGACTCTGTCATTTGTAGTTACTTTTGTCATCATCTAGAAATATCTTGCCATCTCCTCCAGAGAGGCAGGATATCAGATCAAAAGGCATTCATCCCTTCCCCCTTTCCCACACACAGTTTTCCTCCATCCACTTTTTTTTTTAACATTTGCATTGTTTGTTTTTGGAAAGAAAATGTTGATCCTATCATAGTGAGATGTTGGCAAACTCTGGGCATTTGTATGCTGACAAAAGTGGAATGGAGTTGCAGTTAATAGCCTGCTGGTCATGGGAGATTGAAAAGGCTACCTGAGCAACTTGAAGAGGTGTGCGTACTCTGATTTGTGCCCTGGCTCATAGCCATTCTGTTTACCCAGAGCAGAAGACGGTAGCAGTTAAGTTCACTTAGCAACATGTGCCTTGCACAGCCTCAGCAGAGGCTGTGGTGACAACTGGGGAATAACTACTGTGTGTGCTCATTAACGATCTCTCTCTCACACACACAACCTTCTTAACAACTCAAATCTCCCATCAGCCTGAGACCTTTCTTTTTTTTCTCGTTTGGACTTGCTTCTCTCCTATTTCAACACTGCAATTTTAAACCACTAAATGTAACTGTGCTTAATGTCAGGAGGCTGCTTGCGCTCCAAAGCTTTCTGCAAAGAGCAGCTTGCTCACATTCAAAACCCATCATTTGCACATTTTTTTCCTGACCCTGTCAACACCTGCTTGCAAAGTCTGTAATTTTTTAAAAAAGCAACTTAAAGACTAATGCTTTTTTTTCAGCATAAGTTTTTGTGGATTGCAGTCTATTTCATCAGAGGAATTACTTTCCTCACCTAAACAGACTTTTTTTTTTTTAGGGGGGGAATATTATGTTTCTTTCAAACACAGAGTGTGGGAAGCCTGGTGGTGGGAAGGAGAAGTGGAGACAGGCTGAAAGGGAAACAAACAAACAAAAACCTTGCAGACGTCTGCCCATCTTTCAGTATTATGACTTGTTTCAGAAGCCCAGGACAGGCACTGGTAATCCAAGAATGCATTGGCAAGGAGCCCTGTAAACTCTGGCTATGTGAGCAAAGTGCATTGCCAGAGATGATGTTGGCTATTCGCTTTGGATAGCGAGGTTGTTGTGACGTCTGTATCTCTGAAGGGTGTGTGTGTGTGTGCGCGCATGTGCATTTGTGACAGACAGAGACAAAGAGGGGGCAGTTCAGAAATCATCTGAGGCTGAAGAATAATCATTTTACTGCCGAGCTATTTGGCTCATCCCAAACTGCATTGTACATGTTGCTTGTTCTGACAGGACAGATGCACATGTTGTGAGTGCAACATTAGCAGAGTGCACATCTGCATTGTACATTTGGAGGAGAACCAGTTTAGGATTGAAACGGTAACAGTTCTGTGCCGTTATCCCATAAAATGAATATGTGTCAAAAAGATATGCAAGGTATTTTCTCAATATTTGCCCAGCTTGATATTGCTTGGATAAATTGCTGGAATTCCACCATTCAGTTTCTTATGGGATTCATTTCTGTATCTACTAATGTGTCATCATCATCCTTGTCTGGAGATTCCTTGTGACGATTAACCCCCTACCCCCCCTCTCCTGCCTGTATCCTAGTTACTTAAAGCAGGCACGTGCCCTTTGTGTGCTTGTTAAAAGAAAAGAGATAGTTATCCTATAACCAAAACTGCTACAAGTGGTGTGTCGTCCGTAATCTTGCTGTGTGATGCAGTCCATAAACATCTGAAAGAAAAGAATGGCCTTGTGGTTTAAGGATTGCTTTAGCCAAACTGGCTGCAGGGTTTGCTTCCAGAGGCAGTGGTAAAGTTCTATTAACTAATTATACCACACAAACGTACAACATATGGAACAATTACTATTACTGGTAGTGGAAATCTGCCAATAATAGGTACTTGATGCTATTTCTAGGATTCTAAATGCAGCAAGCATTTCATAGGAAGCTGGTATTATGTTTGAGTGATGCTTGGAATTCAAACAAATGCCCAGAGGTCAAGGTGGCTTTGGAAAGTCTCCTATAGTCATCCCTTCAGATGTTATAGCTGGCTTGTTTTCTTCCTTTAAATCCAATGGAAAAACTACCTCAGCACTATGCGAAAACAGTTATCTACTGTTCCCACTGCCTAGGAAGAAAATGTAATTTGAACATGGGGGTACAACATGATAGTGATTATAGGATGTGGTTTCTGAAAAATGATTGATCTGCACACCCAGAAAACCATTTTTCAATTAACTTCTTATTTAGTATTTAACACAGACAGTAATTAGACTTCCTCTTGTGTTGATCTTTAGGTGTGTTTATATGCCAACAGTAAAATAGTGCTAAATAAACATTGAAAATAATTTCTCCTTAGATAATTTCTCCTTAGATGTTTAAGTTTTGGTTGGACTAAAAACCAGATCAGGGACTGTAGGAAAACAGAACTTTGTCATGCAGGCAGACTATTAAACAGGTATAAGGTAATCGGACTTTATGTACCAATATGTTATAGCCGGCTAATACTGTATATGTACATTTGAATAACACTAGATTGTCAGATGCTGCCAAAAGGGTATCTTGCAATAAAAGACTTGCCGATTATTTCTTCTGAATTATCCTAATTAGTACTCGGAGCCCAGGGATAGACTTCTCCTGTACATCCTGACTAGACTTTCCATTTTGAATTATTGTGATAAGATCTGCTGTCTGTTAAAGTACCTCTATTTCATAAGGTTACCTTTGTCTGTGGTCCCAAAAATTAGACAAAAGTTTATACTGTATAGTATAGCACCATCTGATATCATGTATTGGAGAGCACCTGACCTAAGATTGTTCAATTTTGTTTTTATTTGGGTGTTAAGGATTTTGAACTTAAGTGTCGTATGACCTTGTGTTAGTTTAAATGGAACTATTTATTGTTATGACCTATGGAATTGATTAACCGTGCAATCCTGTGTAACTACTGCCCCGGGGCAGCCCGGGAACTAGATAGGATGCGGCGGTTGCCCTTTAGGCCGGTCACCGCAGCCTACACAGGATTGGGCTGCCCGTGAATGTTCGTTCATTAAATTTCAGGAAGTGTATTGGATTTCATATTGTACAATGGTAATATTCCTTTTTGATTTAAGAGTACATTATTAAGAAGATGCCTTATATATGTCTTATAGAATCAACATGAGTCCTCTGAGTAGAGACAGGTAACAATTGGTAAAAATCAGCATGACTATTGCTTGTGTTGCCTGCTGCATATTTAGATGGTTTATTTGGATTTTATGAAGAGGTAGATTAGAAGGTTAAAAAGAATGACTTATTTCCCTAAAATAAGCTGAAACTTCTATAAGACTATAATCCTAAACACTAAGAAGTGGGTTCCATTGAGGTCAGTGAGACTTACTTCTGAGTAAACATGCTTAGGTTGAATAAACATGCATTGGATCTGATTGCATATCATTACTCTCTAGGGTTTTATTTTTAAAATGCACTTTTATGTACACAAGTTAGTCCAAACTATATAGAACAGTTCTTCAGCCTTGCAAATGCAAAAGATTATAGCCACTTCAACCTGTTCAAACACTTGACTTGAGAAGTCTTGTTAGATGAACGTGTTTATTCTTAGCACTAATTTTCATAGAATGAAGTCAACAAAACCATGTGGAAATAGGCTTTTGGAAGGGCAGGCTGGCAGCATGAATTTGGATTGGCCGCTGCTTGGCTGGAGCTGCAATCTTAAACATGCTTACCAAAGGGTAGGTGCCAACAAAGTCGGTGGGACTTACTTGTTAGCAGAGCCAGCCTACCCATGAAGTCAACGGAAGTGGTTGCCTCAGGCAGCAGATGGGGCGGGGGGGGGCACCCATCTCGGTCTGTCTACATGCCTCCATTGCTCTTCCCTCTCCTTCCACACCCTGGAGTGGAAAAGAAAGAGTGGACAGAGAGGAAGAGGAAATGTGAAGGGGAGGAGAGTGCTGAGATAAAACATTGGAGAGTGGGAGGAGCAGAGGCTGGCACGTAATCGGGTAAAGGGCGACAGCATTTGGCATTCTACCTCAGGCAGTCCTGGACCGGCCCTGCTTCTTAGTAAGCACACTTAGAATTGCACTATTAATAAAGCTATGCATGCTCATCTGGGGGCCCTAGTTGTAGCCAGCCAGTGCTAAATCAGGGCAATCGTTTCGTCTGCTTGCTAAATGCCCCAATACATACATCTCTTGATCTTGACATACACACACAGTAGGCACATTCTTGGCAAATGCTTGTGTATAGTTCCTCCCATGTTTTGGTTTGTATTAACAGAGTACATGTGTTTCATCTACTTTTTTTTTTTTACCAATAAATGTAACTTGTAGTTAATGGATCTGATTTCACGTAAGTACCGTAAATTCAGAGCTTCATGAAGTTTGTATCTGCATATGATTTCAGTGCCAATACATACATTTTGTAGGTCATTATGTTAAGTGGATTCAAGACATGGGTGAAAATTCAGGGCTGGCGATGGACACCCATAGATCAGATTGCTTCAATCTGCAGAGGCAAAACTTTTATGATCAACATTCAAAGTACCCCACAAAAGTTTAGTATTGCCTCATGTCCATTAGTGGAACTCTTCTTGTTTGCTTACATGGGAATAAAAGGTTTCCATTATCATTTTAGAGGTTTGTGGATTTCTTTATTGAAATACAATATTCAGTGTTTGCTTTCTAACAGATTTGTATCTACCTATGGAGGCAAATTCTGCAAAAGAGTAAACTTTCACTGTATGCAACTAAATGAAAAATGGGTCCAAAACACTTCAAAAATTCTCTGTTCCAGGAATCTCAAAATAGTTTGGTTAAGATTCAGTGGTAAGATAACAATGTGTTTTCTAACTATTGCTGACTCAGTATTTTTTCCCTCTTGTTACAGGCCATGTTTCCTCGTGGCAGATGATTAGTTGCTAAGTGCTGAATATCCGAAGATTCTCCTCGGCACAGTCGAGGACTGACGGAGACACAACTTCTCCCTTTTTTTCTTCTGAGTGTGTTCCACTAGAACATTCAAAACTGTTTCTCCAAAGGGTTCTGCAGAAACTCAGACTGTTTTCTAAAGCAGAAGCACCACAGTCCACAGTGGACGCAATGGGCAGCGTGCGAACCAACCGCTACAGCATAGTTTCTTCGGAGGAAGACGGCATGAAGCTGGCAACCATGGCTGTTGCCAATGGCTTTGGGAATGGGAAGAGCAAGGTACACACCAGGCAACAGTGCCGGAGCCGGTTTGTCAAGAAAGACGGCCACTGCAATGTCCAGTTCATTAACGTGGGTGAAAAAGGACAGCGTTACCTAGCAGACATCTTCACAACCTGTGTGGACATCCGCTGGAGATGGATGCTGCTTATCTTCTGTCTGGCTTTCATCCTCTCATGGCTGTTTTTCGGTTGTGTGTTTTGGTTGATTGCCTTATTGCACGGGGACCTAGAGAAGACGGACCGACCTTGCGTCTCTGAAGTGCGTAGCTTCACTGCAGCCTTCCTTTTCTCCATTGAAACACAGACGACGATTGGCTATGGCTTTAGGTGTGTCACGGATGAGTGCCCCATTGCCGTCTTCATGGTAGTCTTCCAGTCAATAGTTGGGTGCATCATTGATGCCTTCATCATTGGTGCTGTCATGGCAAAGATGGCTAAACCTAAAAAGAGAAATGAGACTCTCATCTTCAGCCACAATGCTGTAATAGCTATGAGGGATGGGAAACTGAGCTTGATGTGGAGGGTTGGGAACCTGCGCAAAAGCCATCTGGTGGAAGCACATGTTAGAGCTCAGCTTCTCAAATCCCGAATCACCACTGAAGGAGAATACATCCCCCTTGATCAAATAGACATCAATGTTGGGTTTGACAGTGGGATAGATCGGATTTTTTTGGTTTCGCCCATCACAATTGTCCACGAAATAGACGAAGAGAGCCCTCTGTATGATTTATGCAAGCAAGACATGGACAATGCAGACTTTGAGATTGTAGTCATATTGGAAGGCATGGTAGAAGCCACTGCCATGACCACACAGTGCCGTAGCTCATACCTGGCCAATGAAATCCTCTGGGGCCACCGCTACGAGCCTGTACTATTTGAAGAGAAAAACTACTACAAAGTGGACTACTCCAGGTTCCACAAAACATATGAAGTGCCGAACACACCCCTTTGTAGTGCCAGAGACTTAGCGGAGAAGAAATACATCCTCTCTAGCACAAATTCATTTTGCTATGAGAATGAAGTGGCCCTCACAGGCAAAGAGGAAGATGACAGTGACAATGGGGTGCCTGAGAGCACAAGTACAGACACCCATCCAGACATGGACCATCCTAGTCAAGCTGGGGTGCCCCTAGAACCTAGGCCTTTAAGGCGAGAATCTGAAATATGACTGAGAGGAATGATGTCCACTGTGGTTAAAATATTAGTAATGGGGCACACTGTCTTGACGGGTGGCCGCAAGCAGTTTTTCAGATGACGGTACTGTTGAATGGAGGTGGGCGTACAGCTCAGAGGAGTCGGGCTGGGCCAGTTTTACGTGCTGGCTTCAGAGGAGGAACAGCAGAAGAGCAAACTTGGAACTTAAAGCACTAACAATGTCTACGCATGACTCAAAGGCACATATATGTTGTAGAATAAATTATGTATATATTTTTTTACAAAACTTGAACTTGCAGGCAAGCTTTGGTTGAGTTTTATTGTTTGTCATCTTTTTTTTCTCCCAGAATGCTTCTCTCTTGGGAACAAGAATGTTTTTAATGGCATAACAAAGGCAAGAAACTGCCTTAATTTTTTTAAAGTTGCTGCTAACTACATGAACACAAATTGTAATTTTTTGTCGCAGTGTAGTATCTTTTCTTTCTTTTCTCTAAAAAGGAGGAAAAAAAACCCCTCAGTGTTGGACTTGTTAGTTTCAAAGCTCTCTGTCAGTCAAAGTGACTGGCAATGCTGGGGAATCTGAACTTTTGTTGAGGCCAGTAGTTTGGTGGCTAGAATCAATTTCTCGTACTATCCAGTTACATAAGGAGTGTTACATAACACAAGGCCATGCAATAGCCTACAGCAAGATTTTTTTTTCTTCTTCTAAATTTGTGTTTGAAAATGGGATGGATATTTCTTTTTTCATCTGAAATATATTTTAATTTCAGAACTACCTAAGTGAATACCAAAGACAAAATGCACACTTTTGCACAGTGAACTTTTTATTTTAATAGAAGAGGCTGCTTTTAACTAAACAGTAAAAAAAATAGGTTGACCTCAGACTATTTTTCCTTTCCAAAGGTATGGAGTATTTTTAATGCACCTTATTCAAAAAGTAAAATTTAAGATCCATCTAAGAGTCCTCTTTCTGCTTCCCCCCCCCCCCATGGGCAACTAAGCTTCTTAGCTTTTGCTTTTGCTTAAAGACAAAAGTGGAGTGGAGCAAATATATGTTCTTTCCTGTTTGCTAAACGCCAGCAAGTCTTTGGCAGAAGGTCAAAAGGCACACATACATTCCAAAGTAGCTTCTAGAACCCTATTAGAAGTGGAGCAGCATTTTAAGGGACTGAGCCAAATGCAACAGAGGCCATGATTATGATCCAGATGACATTGAACATGTTTCTAGTTTGAGTTTGCTACACATTGGGAAAGCCATTGATTCTGCATAGATGTTAACTTGATTGGAGTAGCCGTGAACAAAGCAACGTGTGGTCCCAGGAGAGAGAAAAAAACTGATGTGGAATAGAGGATGTGAGGATATCAGTGTGGCTTTTGGGGGGATGGCGGTGGGGCTGCTTCTCCTTGCATGGGCTAGGGTAGCAGAAACGTGTGCTTAATATATTCTATATAGTTGAAGGGATCATTAGTTGAAGGGAACAATACTGTAAAAGAGTTCCCTTTTATTTTATTTTTTTGCTTCTTGATAAGCATGAATGGGGCGATCGGTGGACGCAATATCTGAACTGAAACCTTTGGAAAAACCTTTCTGGCCCTCTGCTGAACTGTGACTTTAATGGTATTTTTGGGTCCCGTGCCAAGAATGCTTTAAAAATTCTCTGTGCCTCTAAGATCAAGTGTACCGTTTTAGCTGCACCCATAGGTTATAGACACGTAGCTCTCCAGTAGATGGAAGGTGAGGGTGACCACCCTGGGATCAAAACCTCTTTTACAGTATTGGATCTCACTGTATGCCATTAAAAATAGCTTGTTCTGGATCAAATGCTATTTGCTAATAAACGTATGAGGAGGCCTTTGGCCCCTGGCTGCCTGTTGGAAGGAGACGGATGCAGAAGCATTGCATTTCCCAAATAGGATGGGATTTAACTTAAACTGAGGAGGTGGGTTCTAAGGTACAGGAATTGGATATTGCAAATTCAGGTAGAATGGGTTATCTTCCCTCTTTCCTAAACCAGCTATTGTTTATATACCATGTACTGAGGTTAATTCTGAAAAAAGGGGGAGCTAAATATGCACGGCAACCTGATTCGAGACTCTGAGTCAGAGAAGCAAGGAAAGCAATTGAACGTGACTTGTGCTGCTATTGTGATATTTTTTTGCAAAGGAAAAAAAAGTGCAAACCAAAGAGTATTCAGTGACATGTTAAACAAAGAAGGGAGGAAACTACTCCAAAATGCACAAAGTTCCCACTTGCAAGACTTGAGATGAAATGTTAAAGGGAAAGGTGGGTTGCGAAAGTGTTGAATATATTTGTTTAAAACACAGAAAGGGATTTTTCTAAAGTCTTATTTTCCTCTTTTTCTGGTGCAGAGTTGATTTTTCTTTTCTAAGATGCAGGGTTTTGTGTTTTTTCAGAATTTTTTTAAAAAGCAAAAATGTACTTTTTTAAAAATAAAGTTTATCAAGTATTTTCATATTTAAAGCCAAATGTAAATAGAAGTCCATTTAAAAAGAGAATGACAGAAGAAAAGGCCATGATGGCATCAGTTAGAACTTACGATGCTACTGGTTAGCATGGTTTTTAGCAAATATTTGCAAGCCTTATGGGGTTTTCTAATGCTATGAGTTTTTTGTTATTTATTTAGGCATGGATGTTTAACTTGATTGTGTGTGTGTGTGTTTTTTCCCCCTTGCTATTGAAATCTTTACCTGCTTTCAGACTGCTAGAAACTGGATGAGAATGGATAATGATTCTTGTTCTCTGCTGGATTATGTTCTTCTTTTCTTCCAGTAACCCTTTGTCTTTACCTGTTGGCTTCTCCATGTGCAAACAGCCAGGAAAGAAACTTTCCTTGTGTGTATCATGGTACCTTTTGACCCTAACCCTGACCCTTACCAGAATTATTTTTTTAAAAGAACATGCCTTGGGAGGTTCAGCCTAGGTTCCATGATGGCCTTGAAACTTTAGCTATAGAATATATTTTAGTAACTGATATCCAGAGACAATTGTGCAAAGTGTACAGTGGTTCAGACTGATGGTGCAATCACTGACAACTCAAAATTTATGTGAAATTTCCTATTGACTTCACTGGAATGTGGGTTGCACATGTAAGCCACATTTGCTGGGAATTGAAGGGACAAGCAGTAAGTTTCTTCCCTAAATACTTGAAGGGGGCCCTTTTCTTTCAGAATGATAAATCTTACACAAGGCACATGCAAGAGAGGCAATGGAGACATATTGTTTCTGTGTGTGATCTGGTATACACGTTTTCCTAGGTTAACACAATCGCATGGATATGTTGCTTTGGAGCCACTCCCGTCACAGTCCACTTATTTCCTCCTCTAATTCGATTGCACATGCTTTCATTTGGCAAAGACAAAGGGTTCTGATTCTATATTTCTGTTCTTCTGTTTGGGGGGGGGGGAAGAGGCAGGATTACAAAGAAAACTGAGAAGTACTGTAATGTCTTTAAAAAAGATTGGCTGCTGTTGACTATTTTCAATATAGGAGGTGCTGCATAGGCAACCTGAGAGAGATCTCTGTCTTCTCATAAATGGATTTTCTGTCCTGCAGCTGTTTGTAAGGTGAACAAACCTATAGGCATTCGACAATCGTTCTCCCTTACTATTTTCCTGTTTGCAGCCTTTTGTATCAAAGTCTTCCTAATGTACTGCACAAATCATGGACTGTACAGATTTATAAATATATATTATGTCTAATTTTATTATTTCTAAATAAATAAAAAATAAAGTATTCTTGCACATGTATGTCAAATCTCTAAAGAGGTATCACTACATAACTTTGTCGTCCTGCAGTTTGACTGCAACATCCCCAACTACTGTATGTTTTGCCATTATCTATCTCAAATTACTGTAGTACACCCTGAGCCTGTAGTAGGTTATACATCTTGCATCACAATCCAAGGTACGTCAGAAGGAAGTCCCATTGAGTTCAGTGGCACTTACAGGTATGTATAGGATTACAGGCCAGCGGGTGGCACACTGGGTTAAACCGCTGAACCATGAGCTGTCGATCGAAAGGTCGGCAGTTTACATCCGCGAAGGGGTGAGCTCTTGTTGCTTGGCCAGCTCCTGCCAACTTAGCAGTTCCAAAGTACAGTATGTTAATGCAAGTAGATAAATAGGTACTGCTTGCGGGAAGGTAAACAGTATTCCTTGTTCCAGCTGCATGCTACGCGCTGCGGCAAGGAGTGTCACGCTGGCCACATGACCACGGAGGCGTCTTCGGACAACGCTGGCTCTTCGGCTTTGAAATGGGGATGAGCACCACACCCTAGAGTTGGACACAACTGGACTTAATTGTCAGGGGTCACCTTTACCTTTACCTTATAGGATTACAGCTTTAAACTTAGAGAATAGTTGCTGAGAGTTAAACCTATTTCTCTTGCTTGTGATAACCATGAACTGTGGGGTGTTTTTGCTCTCTCTCTCTCTCTCGCAAGCAAGCAAGAATATGTGGTAATTAAAAGACTAACGCAGGCCCCTGGCTGCTTTCCATGACGCCCTTGGGAGTTGTGCCTCCCAGTTTGGGAACCTCTGGACTAGCAAATTGATCTCAAACATTGTCACAAATTTCATCAACGTCATTTAATGGTTGGCTGTTTAATGGTATTTTAAAAGAAATTATGAACTGCAGCTTGAATTCATGCAGTGGCGTAGCAAGGCTGCCCCCAATGACATCACGGCTGGATGCGATGTCACAGGACCCGTCCCTGATTGACGTCAGCTGGAGCCAAATGTCCCACGGGGGTCAGGCGGGAGGGTGGAAGCCAAAGCAAACGGCCACGTGGAGGTGGCGGACAGCTTCAGACTTCTACAGTCTCCGAGCCATTTTGCCGCCGATGACGTCGTGTTCTCTGACGCCCCGATACCATTTTGTCGCCCGTGCTGCCAGTAAGTCCCCCCCCGCCTGCTGCCTGGGGTGGTCCGCCCCCTGCCCCATCCCTTCTTCCACCTCTGGTCATGTGATATTTTGCTTCACACACATACTCATATTGCACTCGTAGTCAAGTACTGTAAATAGGATGCAAATATACTGTATTACCTCAAAGCTCATTCCCATATGCCTTTTTAAAGCCAAACAATGGAATCCTTACACAGTACTTTAGTTATGAATCTGACAATAAGATGTACTGTACCTACCAACATTCTAGAAAGATTTACTAAAGCTATTTATTCATTGCTCTTCCTACTCCAATTCATCATGACCATATTACCACAAATCCCCCCCGCACATACACTTTTTTTACCCCCTCAGGAGAATATCTCTGGCAGTAGTAATTTGTCTCCATGCCAAATAAGATTGCTTACTTCAGTGATAATCTTCCATTAACTAATGTGGTTTGTGTGTGTGTGTCCCACAGATTCACACAGGTGTGTTTGTTTTGCTTCAGGACAAATATGTGGAGTGGGCCAAAGGTGTCGTATTTCTTTAAAGGAACAGTTTGTGTCAGAACACAGTATACAATGCACCCAAGTACAGCCTTATACAACCATAGAAGAATCTACAAGCGAATTATAGCTAGACTTAGTATCACATGAGAGGCTGGATACATATCTTATCCCCCCAGGACATGGTCCCTGTGTCCAAAATGTAGTAAAGAGCTTGTACAGAATGTATTCTTGTCACTGTGGACTCCCACAGTGTGTGTTTCTCCTCACTACACATCTGTTGTTAGGGGCATTATTATCAGTTAGGCTTCAGGCTCAGGGTGTCTCTCCTTCTGAAATCTAACTACAGTACTCACCTCAGCTATTCATGTACACTTTGAGTGGATGATAAAAGTTTTTTAAAATACATTTCAACAGACTGCACATTTCTGTTTGTGTGTGCGCATGAGCGCGCACACACACGGATTCGTTAACTTACTAAAGATAGACGACTCAAAAATTTAAAATCCAAATACAATCCAAACAATAGCCAAAGCAGACAAAACACAATAAGCAAACAGCATAACACAAGAAAACTTAATACAGTAAAAATCAGGCAGCAATAAAAACCAGTTGAAACTAGCACAGCCCGTATCTCCACACACTCACATGATCCCAAAACCCTGAGAAAGCACAGCCTTAATCTAATGTCCAAAAAGAAAGGAGGCAGAATGAACACCCTCAAGAGGAGGACATTTCAAGGTCATCGTGCCACTGCTGTCCACATATACTGAGCAACAGTCCACCTTTCCCCCCCAAGACAGAGGGACCCAGAGCAGGGCCTGAGAAAATTGTTAGAAGGTTCAAGTGGATGAAGATGGTCCTTGAAATATCCTGGACCCAGACCATGTAAGGCTTCATTTTGCTCTACGCTGGGTGGATTGTTTATATCCATTGTGGATGGAGAAAGATTTGAAGGACCATGGCTTATCTAGGTGTGTGTGTGTGTGTGTGTGTGTGTGTGTGTGTGTGTGTGAGAGAGAGAGAGAGAGAGAGAGAGAGAGAGAGAGAGAGTTGCGTTGGTTTGAATAGAAAAAAGTAGCAGTTTTTGGGAAAATCACACACAACTATTAGGCCTATCAAACCTGATATCTGTATGAATTTCCTATAGATTTCCTCTATCAAGGTATCGATCATGATTAGATATATGTAATATATGTATAATGTGTGTGTGTGTGTGTGTGTGTGTACACACACACACACACACACACACACACACACTGTATATAGGCTTACCATATTTTCCGGACCTTAAACTAGGACAACTCCCGCCCCCCAATTAATTAATTGCTCTCTGGGTGTTGCAGAAGTGCTTTCCGGCACTTTCGTGACACCTTGCCCCGGGGCATCGTGTGCTATCCCGGGGCACCGTTACACAGGATTGC
The DNA here is from genome assembly GCA_026170595.1 of Plestiodon gilberti rubricaudatus. Lineage (NCBI taxonomy): Eukaryota > Metazoa > Chordata > Lepidosauria > Squamata > Scincidae > Plestiodon > Plestiodon gilberti. Next base: position 145,488,639 of record JANXHW010000002.1, read on the forward strand.
GCAGTAAGTCACAGTTAAATAAATACCTGTGTTGTCTTCCAACACAATAGAAGGGCATCCACTTTTATTTTTAATGTGATGATTATCTACACTCAGGAGGAATATTGTGTGAAGCATCTTTTCGAGGTGATTCCTTCTCACCTTCCTCTAGGAATGTGATGGGCCACTCTTGGAAACAAAGTGGTCTAAATTGACTTCTGGTTTGGTTCACAAGGGTCTTCTTATGTTCTTAAGAATTTGAGTTTCTGTTACTGAACTAGTGCAGCGGGAGAAGTACATTAAATTCAGTTCCACCATAGTAAAATGCAATATCTACAATCATAATATCTCAACTGGGAAAGGAGAGTAGATACGTTCATTATCACCATATCTGTTATCTAAAGAGAAACTATGGGCTACTTAATTGTACCCTGTTTTTGGATAAATAAATTAACATTTCTCAGACCTTTCAACGTACCTACCTCCTAAAGATTCCAAAAAGGCGGTCTAAAAACGCTGGGTGATATCATAGATCTTGTATGTCATGTGTGTTGTGGTTCAAAGAAAAAAAGCAATATTTCTCTAGGATTATGTAGCATCAATCTATGCCAGAGATGTTAAGAAAAATTCAATCCAGCTATGGCAGGTGTGAGCACCCCACCCACAAAGTACTAAACTGTACACTGCGGCACGTATTAGTTGTCAATGATACTGTCATTCAGCAAGTGTTGAAGAAGCAAAACCTTCTGTACCTCCTGTTCATTTTAATGGGGTTTGCACTGGACAGTAGCATCACTAGGGGGTGTGGGGGGCGAACCACCCCAGGTAACACCCTCGGGGGTGTGTGTGTGACACCACTAGTGGCCGAAATTGTGAAAACTTTGTATTTATGAATAATACCATCACATTATATATAATTTGATGTGGAATTTCATGACAAATGCAATGAAACAAACCATTTTGAATTATTTGTATTCTATTGAAAGGTATGGCCAAAAAACCAGAAGGAAAACACTGCCTTATGTAACAAAAAGTGGATTTCCTTAACTCAAAACAGACCAATTAGACTGATTGTTCTGAGAGCTGAGTTGGTTACTGATTTGTTGGGTGACCTGTACTGTTATATATTAAAATAAATACAATTAATGGGGATGACACTATGAGTTACCGGACCGGGTGACACCAACCCTAGTGACACCACTGACCAGGAGTAATGGGGGTGACACCATGAGTTACCGGACCAGGTGACACCAACCCTAGTGATACCACTGACCAGGAGTAATCTGTAGAAATACATAGTCCTGCCTGATGGGCATAGTTTTTAGAACCCAGCTCAGCCCAACCTTGTTTCTCCCTATTCACCTCTGGGGTCCATCATGGGGGCAACGCACTGAGCTCTTGCACTGGGTGACGCAAATCCTAGTGACACCTCTGGCACTGTAGATCTTCTTAGTACATTGTGTTTGATGCATCTTCTGCACCTTGCTTTTCTTGGGACTTCATTGATACTAACAGATTTACAGAGATCAAGGAGTCCTTGGCACACTTTCTGTTTCTTCAGTTACATTATTAAATAGTAAGGGAATCTCTAGTATCACATTTTAAGACTGCTTGCAAGCCCTAATGCTATGAAAACATTGAAAAACAGCATCTCCTTGTAAGGATTTCCTTGTTTGTTTGCCATTTATGTAAGCTAAGGGTGCAATCCTGTACACACCTACCTGAGAGTAGCCCACTCAGCACAGTAGGATTTGCTTCTGAGTAATCATGCATATGATTGTGCCTAAATCTCTAAGGCTTTTGCACACATATCCATGTAACTAGAAGAACGTGGGATTTTCATTTCCTGATTTCTACTACATTTAGAATAGCAGAACTGAAGAGATGAGAGGTCATCATTCTAGAACAATCCCCTGTATTGAAATACAGTACTGTATAATATACAGTATATTATGTTCATAAGCAATTGTTCATTGTAACTTCACTTTGTTTTCTACCTTCCTGAAAGATTCTTCCTACATATTCTATCATCCATGGTAAAATAATCATTGGTTGGTAAATCATAAATTCTATAACATTTGCTTTCTGTGTGATTGCTTGACAGCCTGCGATTAATTAACGTATACTGCTATCAAAGTGCACCATTATTTATAGTTTGCATTAATAATACGTGAAGGATTTATTCTTGTTGATGACACTTAAAGGAAAATTGCCTCTGTCCCCTCCCCCAACTGAAGTTCAATAATGCATTTTAAAAAAAATATTATTGTTGCCAGAACAACTTATGGATATCAGTAACTAATGACAGACAATAGCTAAGTGTCAGTCATTTGCACAAAAAAATCAATGAAAAAATGCTCAGGCTTTAAAACCCTGGGGCAATTTCAGCTATTTCGCTCACTGTCTCTCAGAACGGAGGCTCTGTTTATCCCATGGAAGCTGTTTTTCAGATGCAGCCTCCCTCCCTCCTTTTCCCAACCCTCCCCCCTCATTCCTGCTAAGAAAGGATTAGACCATAGGGCTTAACTGTCACTATACAGTGTTTAGCTGAGGAAAGGCGAGCTCCTGCTTCAGCCCTGCGGAGAAGACAAGGTGGCCCCATGCCCGCCCCTTTGGCTTTGTGTGAGAGTAAAGAAGAAACCACGCTCCCTCAGGACTTGAAGGAAGAAGGTCACCTCTAGAGGCTGGTTAATATAAAGGAATATGAACTAGGAGTGCTATTTTTGGTAGGGTAGAGAGCTGACATGTGCAGCAGACCTATTCATATTTTTGCCCATGTGTGTAACTCAGGTGCTTCTGAAAAGCACACATTATTTCTTTATTTCACATTTATATCCTACTCTTTCTCCAGTGAGAATGAGCTCGGGGGGGGGGGGGTGTACATATATGTGATCTGAGGCACAGCGTGTGGCACTGCTGCTGCCATTCTCTCTAAATGGAGCACCTTTCTCCCAGTCTTCCAAATCATGCTTCTATCTCCTGCAATGATGTGAGGATGTCTTCTTCTTCTTCTTCTTCTTCTTCTTCTTCTTCTTCTTCTTCTTCTTCTTCTTCTTCTTCTTCTTCTTCTTCAGATGTTCTGCCAAAAGCAATCTTGAGTATGTGGAGACTCTTGTTTGTTTGTCTGTTTAAATTATTTATATCCCGACTTTCTCTCTGAGTAAAGAGAGCCCTCATGGCAGTGTACCAAACAGAGAAAAAAACATAAAATGCAAAAAAAAAAAAAAAAGCAATAGAATATAAAGGGCAACTGTTGTGATCTATCATAAAGACTAGTACAATTAAAAAAAATCAAAACAAAATACAGAATGCAACTACAAAACCCAAAAGCAACTAACTAAGAAGAAAAGGCCAGGTAGAAAAAGAATGTCCTCAACCCTTGCCAGAAGGCTAACAGGGAAGGCGCAGCTCTTAATCTCACTGGGAGTTCCATAATAAAGGTGCCACCACAGAGAAGGCCTGCTCCTCATTGCCACCAATATGGTCTCTGCCAAACGCAGCACACACACACACACACACACACACACACACACACACACACACACACACACACACACACACACACACACCCGGTGACCCTAGGGAAAGGTAGGCTCATATGGGAGAAAGCGGTTCCTTGGATATCCTGGTCCCAAGCCATAAAGGGCTTTAAAGGTTAAAACCAGCACCTTGAATTGGCCCCCAAAACAGACTGGCAACCATTGTAGTTGCAGGAGCAACAGGTAGGCTAAGTGAAAGTATGGGAACATCAATTGCCACAGTAAATGTGGAGTTCAAGTCATGGTGGATGTGAGCAGTTTTATCTCCTGTAATGAGCAAACTGATCACAGTGGGCAAACTAGTGGTCCTTTTCTGCCCCCTGAAGAGCCAGATGGAGAAGATTCCAGACAACTCAGGACAGCTCGGCAGGATGATTCTCCATAGGCAGAATTGTAGCAGAGAAAAAAAAAATCCTTCATGGCATCACTGCCATGGAATAGGCTTTAGCATGAACTCTAGCCTGTGTTCAATCGTTTTTGCACATTTGTTGCACTGTGTTGTTGCACGTTTTCCTTGCCCTCCTTTGCTCAATATGTCTGCCAAGCTGCTTCATTGTCTGCAACTCCTTGGAAAACCAGGGAACTGCTTTAGCTCTGCAGTGAGGCAGAGGTTGCTCAGGAGTCATCTGATCCACTGCCCTGGTCATTTTCTCATTCCAGAGATCAAGCAGGGCTTTGGATGAGTCACCAACCCTAGTAGCAGGAAAATCCCCAAGAGCCCTGCTCAGAAACCCTTTGGAAGCCTCAGCCTCTGGGGGCAGACCATCCAAATTGGCACCCTGCCCTTGTGGATGTAAGGAGCCACAATCCACCTAAACTCTACCATGATCTGTCCATGACAAAGGAGTGATCGTAATCTCCTCCACATCCAGATCATGCCCAGCAGCAAACAACAAATCCAATGTGTTCCCCACCACATGCATTTGGATGGAAATTACCCGAGACAAGCCCATAGTTGCCATGAAATCCTGAGCTGCATCTATACCAGTATCTCCGGTGTGGATATTGAAGTCCCTCTTACACCAACAGTTGGGGGCATTCCAACACCATGCCAGAGATTTCCCCAGTCAGCTCAGGAAAACTTGGGCAGCAAGGCATGCGGTGCACCACAGAATCCCACTCCTGTCTTGGCCGTTCAGCATCACACAGATACTCCAACCCAGTGGACTGCTGGACAAGGCTCCTGGCAAGGGGGGAATGGTATTATGTCAGACCCTGCCTCCCTGCTACTGCAGCCATGGCTGCTGTAGTACCCAGGAACATGGCGGACAAAGCTGGGAGAGACCAACTCCTCCCAGGTCATCCAACAAGGTCTATGTAATACATGTACATGTCAGGTCAGCATAAGTCCTGAATCAGGCTGATTTTATTGTTAACTGACCTGGTATTTTAAATGTAGCAGCTTAAGGCTAGAGGGGTCACTACTAAGAACACCAGAGGCAGGAGGACTGGAGGAGGGGCCAGAAAGAGGGATAGTCTATCTATGACTAACTTTTACTTCCCCTGGAACAGTCAGCCAACCCCCCCCATCATGTCTCCCTCGACCCACCACCCAGGTAACCCCATCTAAACAAAAGAAAAGTGAGGGAGCCCCTCAACCCTAGACACACCAAGCTGACCCGCTCAGCAAAACAAAACCACACCAAGCCAAATTAAACCAAAACCTGACCAAGTTAACAAAACAAACAAACAAACCGGCCACCCCCTCTCATGAGAGTAGCTTCCCCCCCCCCAAACCCTCAGCCTCCTCACATGTGCTTCTATTGGTTGAAAAGGGGAGGCCCTAAAAGGGTGACCCAAAGGAGAAATATCCTTTGGTGTCACCCCTTCAGTGGTGACCTGCTGGTGAACCACCCCACAGGCTGGGTTGGAACTAAATACATCACCCTCAGAAGATCACAGTTCAAGGGGGCAGGTTGACCAGGCCAGAGCTGGTAGACCTGCTGCTGTTGCTCTCCTCCCCAACCAAGGGGCAAGGCCTTTGGCTGCTGTTCAGGGGCTGAGGGAGTCGGGCCCTGTCTGACTTAGCAGCAGGATGGGCTGGGTGTTGACACCAAGGCAGACATAAGCTCACTGAGGTCCATGTATAGTGACCCAGCAAGTCCAGTTTTTCTACTCTTCCTCCAAGGATACAGTTTATCCCCACAATAGCTCTAATAAGAAGGTTAGGCTAAGAAATTGTAACTTGCCAAAGGCTATCTAGTGAACTTGCTGCCCAAGAGAGTGATTTATTTTTTGCACCTGCTCTTCCCACATCCACGCTCATCACTCAAGCTGCTACCCTACACTGTTGTCACATGCTTTGAACTAGTTCCGGAGTACCATTTCCCTGGTGTCGAACAGGGCATGTGGAATTCTCTTCTTATCACAGTTTTTTTAATTTCATTTTAAAGATTCTGTAGAATGATGAAACCCCTCTTTATATTTATTCATTTTTAAAAATAAATTTAATATCATGGTATTTTACTTTGGTGTTTAGTGTTGGAAAACAGCTGCTGGTCAGACTCAGGAAGTCTATCACAATGTGATCCAGATTCTCCTTTATGTCATTTCAATCCATATAGAATCAAAGGCAAAATGGTTTCGTGGTTCTCTAATACATCTCAGAACTCAACACACTGTTTATCATCTATGTTAACTTTTATTGAAACCACATTTGTAGGACCCAAATTACTAGTGAGGCCAACGTGCCAAAGCTCCATTGAAAATAATACCAGGGCATAAATTATTATGCAATGAGGTCACAAGCTGAACCAGCATGCAGTGTTGCTATGTGCTGTTCCTGGCTTTTTAAACCCATACATTAGATATATCACTTCAGTGGTTTTTACAGTGGTGTTGCATTAGCATTATGGGAGCTGAATAAACAAATGCAATCTGTCCTTTTCTCATTCTGATTCTCACCTCATGATGAACTTTGTTGTATGTGACTTTGTCTGTGTTTGTATTTTCATGAGGTGAAATTGCCTGTTAAAAACAGTTTCATGCATGTCCAGTATTGCCTGTATTGCTCACTCTCTGGAGTTGTTGTTGTTCAGTCGTTAAGTCGTGTCCGACCCTTCGTGATCCCATGAACCATATCCCGCCAGGCCTTCCTGTCCTCCACTATCTTCCCGAGTTCGCTCATTTTCATGTTCGTTGCATCGGTGATGCTGTCTAACCATCTCATCCTTTGCCTTCCCCTTCTCCTTTTGCCTTCAATCTTTCCCAGCATCAGAGTCTTCTCCAGAGAGTCCTCTCTTCGCATTAGGTGGCCAACATATTTGAGTTTCAGCCTTAGTATCTGTCCTTCCAGGGAACAGTCAGGGTTGATTTCATTTAGGATTGACTGATTTGATCTCCTCCTAGCAGTCCAAGGGACTCTCTGGAGATGTGGGTTCGAATGGTGTTTGATGCATACTGCAGAACTGTGTTGAATATCAGCTGAAAAGTGTGGGAAAATTGAAATCTGAATTGAACCTAGCTAGCTGTGGGATATGATTGCTCATGTCTTTAACAATGCCAGATGAAATGAACAGAAACTTCTAGAAGACACTGGATCAGCAGAGGTCAGAAATGACATTAAGACAAGATAGGAGGAGGTTCTCCTGTTTCGTCCAAATAGCTGAGAGGAATCTGCAAAACCCAATAAACTCTACTCTAAATGAGCATTTGTCCAAACATGTCTTCATGTCACTGCTGTCCTCCTCTATAGCCAATTGCCTGGGAAGAGGAATCTGGGAGTAAATGGATGATTAGTGACAGGCACAAAGGGGAGACAATAAGGCAGAGTAGTATCCAAGTTGCAAAAGGCCAGTGTGGTTACAGAAATAGAGAATGTGTGCGTCATAGTAGACTGCAGGTGAAGTCGTCAGACCTGTCTTCATACGTGGGTAGCCTTCAAACACCTGTAGACAGGACCCATGAGAGGGGGTAAAGGGGGTAAACTGTACCCAGGCCCAGAGTCAAAAAGAGATTTCCTGGGATCTCAGCTGGCCTCATAGAGAATGAAAGACGGAGGCCGGGCCAACTGGGAGGCCAGGTCTACAGGGCAGGTAGACCTGGGCACCGCATTGGGAAGCCAGCCTGGTAGACCTGGGCTCTGGCGACTTTTCCGGCCATTGCTGTCCTCCCACTGCCTCCCCCTTTTAGAAGGGGCCCAAAAGAAACTTTGTATCCCCTGATAAAATTCCTCTCAGAGGTCCTGCCTGTAGGGCACAGTAGAGGGATTTCGAGAGAAAAAGCGGCAGGCAGAGGTGAATGGTGGTTGCTAAAGCCTTCCTCTGGACTTTGCGTTTCCTCTTCAGTCTTCTTCCCGGTTTGTATCCCACACCTGCTCTTTCTTCTGTGCCATGGTTTCATCTGCCACTTTCCTATGAGGTCACATTCCACTCCAACACACTGCGATATGCGTATTACTCATGTTGATTTGACAGAGCTGTTGTAATCACGCTGTACCTGGCCCCCCGAAGTACGAATTCCATCAACTGTGGCAGTCAGACTTCCAGCTGTTCCTTGAATCAGGATTAAGGTGCTCCTTATTACTTGCTGTTGAATAACACTTTTATCATTTGTTACAGCAACAGAATTCTTTATGGTGTTATCTTTTTTTTACCAACCAACCAGCCTTCCCTTTTCCTCCCAATCTCATAAATAAGATGAGTACAATATGTCTTGCTCTAATAAGAAAATCATAGCTGCAGCAGTAAGAATGTCTCCATTTTTTCCCCCTTGCCTGTTGGTCAGCTCCCACACATTTTGGACCTGATTAAAAACTAGTACATGATTTACACCACAGGGAGTTGGTAATGATGCTTTTCTTTCTCCAGACTGGCTTGACTTTTTTGATGTTACATAACTATTCTGTATTGTAAAAGAAAGGCTTGAAAAAGCTGTGCAATGAGTTGTAGGGAAATATGCCATCACATTTATAAAGAACCCTTTCCTTCCCCCAAACAGCAAGCCTCTGTCTCCTTATGTAAGGCCTTTAACCAAATACAGCTACAAGAAAGATGTAGGTCGCAATCACTGGTACTATATCATTTTTATTTATTTAGATTATGTATACCCTGCTTCTCAAACAAGTATTCCAAAGCAGCTTCCATTAAAAGAAACATATTACAAACTATATATAACATCAAATTTGAATATCAAATAAAGCATAGAAGTACAGAGCAGCATTAAAAACAGCAGAGTTACTCAAAGAAAGCCTTCCAGAATTAAAAGAAAAATGTTTTCAAATGCTGGATAAAAACAAGAAGTGGGGGGTTCGTTGGATATTCCTGAGGAGGAAATTTCACAACTGTGCGAACATCACTGGAAAGGTCCAGTCCCATGTAGCCACCAATTGGATCTTTGCTGGTGATGGGCCACCGAGAAGTAGGCTTACCAGATCTCCAACCGCGACAGAGTGCTAGACCTTTAGGAGAAGGAATGTGGGCAGGTGTAGCTTGTTAAACCCTTAGAGCACAATCCTAGGCATGCCTACTCAGAAGCAAGCCCCATTGTGTTCAGTGGGGCTTGCTTCTGAATAGACATGCCTAGGATTGTGCTCTAACAAGCTAGACCTGCCCACATTCCTTCTCCTAAAGGTCTAGCACTCTGTCCCGGCTGGAGATCTGGTAAGCCTAGTGAGAAGGACCTCTGATGCTGACCCTAAAGGCAAGGCTGGTTCCTAAGAGTGAGGGCAGACTTCTTGCCCAAGCCAAAGGGGTATCCAAAGCAGTGCCCAAATTCCACTGTTCCCCTTTTAAATCTTTGTTCTTGGTCGGAGCAGTGTGCACGCCCCACCCACATCCTCTCCTCCTCCTCTTTCTCCCTCTGCTTCCTCCTACCCTCCTCTGTCTGGATGGGGAGGATCATTCTGAAAGTGGCTTTTCCATTGCCAAGATCCTCCCTGCCTGGCTTGTTTTGCAGAAGTGGAGGAGGATAGGAGGAGGTATCAGCAGTGCTCATCCTCTTCCTGATCACTATTATTATTATTATTATTATTATTATTATTATTATTATTATTATTATTATTATTATTATTATTATTTATATACCGCTTTTCAACAAAAAGTTCACAAAGCGGTTTACAGACAAAATTGAATGATTAAATGGCTCCGTGTCCCAAAAGAGCTCACAATCTAAAAACGATGCAGAACACCACCAAACACTAGGAGAGCAATTGGAAACAGGAATGCAGTGGCTGCTGCTACCTTCTCCAGTTCTACATGCTCCTCAGCAGAGTGCTGGAGGAGAAGGTAAGGAGGTTAGTGGAAGACCTTTGCAGTGCAGCACCACACAATGAAGTTGTATTACAGTACATGAAACATGGCAAATTAGAACGAAATGGGCTGTAGCATATAAACACTAAAGATAAAGGTATCCCTTGACAATTAAATCCAGTCGTGTCCGACTCTAGGGTGCAGTACTCATCCCCGTTATGAAGCCGAAGAGCCAGCACTGTCCAAAGACGCTTCTGTGGTCATTTGGCCAGCATGACTCTCTTTGCCGCAACGCCATACGTGCGGCTGGGACACAGAACGCTGTTTACTTTCCCGCAAGCAGTACCTGTTCATCTACTCACATTAACAAGCTTTAGAACTGATAGGTTGGCAGGAGCTGGGCCGAGCGACGAGAGCTCACCCCATCGCACGGATTCAAACTGCCGACCTTTCAATCGACAGCTCATGGTTCAGTGGTTTAACCCACTGTGCCACCCCATGGCTCAATATAAACACTAGTGGGCCATAAAAGTGTCTTGAGAAGAAATTGTGGAAAGTCTGGTGCAAGAGCAGGCACAAACAGAAGAACGTGTCTAGATTGGGGGACACTTGACTCCTACACAACAGTGGCACGACTTGCAACACCATGCTGCCTCAGGTGTGCCACCTCTGCACAGCTACACAGAAAATAAAAAAGCAGCCATTTATCATGTTCCTTGTGTGGTTTCTTCAGTTACAGAAGTGCAGGACTTCTGGTTTGATTTAGGGATTTGATTTGAAGGAGCACCTTTGTTCAAGCAGTCTCTATAAATTGAACCAGAAGTCCTGTACTTCCACGTTTGGAGAAACTGTGCCTGGAGCAAGGTAAGGGGCGGGTGGTCCTCTCTCTGCTTACTTTTAACAAGCGGAAAGAGGATCAGTGGTGTGGGTGGCATCTGCAGCAGGCTGGAGGGAGGCGCTGGCGGCAGCAGTCTCAGGGTGAAGGGCACCCTGAAACTACTGCCCTCTCATACCCTCCACAATTTGCTACTGTTGAAACCCACATCACCTTGCCTAATGGATGGGCTGCCCTTGCTCTTATAGTACTCTTGCCCTAAGCTAGCAACAACCCTTCTGTGAGATTGTCACGTTCTTATCTACTGAGCACCATTTCAGCCAAAAAAAGTTTACGACTAGTTGATTAACTTTTTTTCTTTGAGATCAGTGTGGTCTTGCGGTCTGCCCACTTTTGTTAATGTTCCTTTCTCTTGCACTGCATCCTATGGGCTGTTTGTCAACCCTGATGCCAAAAATGGCCTCTTGCTGTTGCTCAGTACTAAGGGGAATGCACAACCAGTGGGATAAAACTAGCTTTAGCTTCTCTGTAAGCCACAAACTGAGTGCACATCATCATCATCATCATCATCAGCAGCAGCAGCAGCAGCAGCAGCAGCAGCAGCAGGAGCAGCAACTATTTGCATTGCAACAGCTAATCCAGGTATGAAAAGCCAAGTTGCCTTGGGTCTACCTATATGTGAAATAGATAGCAGCAAATGGGAATTCGGAGGTGCTGCTCAAGCATTGCTTTTGGTATAGGGAAGCTTGTAGGCATGAGTGAGTAACTAATTTGATTGCATCTGTTTTTGGAACCAGGTGCCTCAGACTGTGAAGGAGAGACTTTGTAGAAAGATGGAAGGAACATTGTGCTTTCAGGTTGTTCTCATATAGTTCTATAATTAGTCTGTTCGTGGGCATTACATTTTTTCTGCCAGGCAACAGATTCCCCCCCCCCCCCCCACAAGGCCCAAGTATACCTTTTATCCTTCCTGAAGAGGAAAAAAGATTTGTAGATTGTTGGTGTAAGCATTGAGCATAGACGGAATATAAGAGTAATGTTTGGAAATATTAATAGATACCAAGAAATAATTGAAAGTAAAATAAAAGCTTTGTTTTTTTCTTATACAGCAAGTCCTCACATAAAATCGTTTTGTTATAAGTCATTTCGTTTTAAAGTTGTGGAGAGAAAAAATTGATTCACAGCCAGGGCCACTCTCTGTGTAGAGTTTGAATGTCCCCCCCCCCCCATGTCTCTGTGTGTTTTCTTCAGCCCAGAAAGCTCACATTTATTTCAATGTTTTATGTTAGAAGTGTTTTGGGTCTGTATTTAGAAGTTTGGTGATTTTTTTGGGTGACCAGAAATATGCCGTAAACTCTTGTTTATGTATATCAATTAGCCTATGGTAAAATTGGTTTCGTTATAGGATGTTTCGCTTAAAAGTTGCAGTTTCCAAGAACCTATCGACATCTTTAAGTGAGGACTTGCTGTACTCTAAAATGTTTGGCCTTAAGAGGCAGAGCTGCACTTAACTGCAGGCTGCTAAAGAGCAATGCATGTCCTATACTTTGTTTCCTGGAAAACCAACATGAAGAAAAACTGTTTTGATTGTAGAAAGGAATATGAGGTAAATGAGTTCGAGATCTCTCTCTCTCTCTCTCTCTCTCTCTCTCTCTCTCTCTCTCTCTCTCTCATATAATTATTTATCATATCTACTGTGGTGTGAAGAGGCCTCCTACAACTTGCAGTATGTACAAGCCTCTTTTGCAGAGGCGGCAAATCCATGAGGCAGGGTGATATAGGTTGCATTATCATCAGTTTGCAGGGGTGTGTGTGAGAGAACAGTGGATTTGGGAAGTTGTTTTTGATCCCCCTGGGTTTTGATCCCCCCGGTCCGCCCTCCCCATTCCTACGCCTCTGTGCCAACCACATTGATGCTCTGTCTGCTCACTAAAAGTGGATCATCCACCTTCTTACTACACTCCTCATGTTGTTTCCTCAAACTCAGAAGTGCTTCCAGTCTTATTTACAGGAACTGAACAAAGGAAGGAGCTCGTTTGTTTGCATGGCCCCATTAAGTAAAACTGGAAGTTCTGCACTTCCGGGTTTGCAAAAACAAACAAACAAACAAAAAAACCTGGCTTGCAAAAACATGAAGAACACAGTAAGGAGCTTTCCCCCACCTTTCCTTTCCTTTTTTTTTTTTGGGGGGTAGCACTGAGGAGGCAGTAGCAGACCTGAGGCAACACTGGTTGGCGTTCCAGGTCGTGCTGCCCCTGCACTTTTGTGACTAATATCCATTAAACCCAGCAGGCTCCACCATGATCAAATTCTGGATGCTGCACCAAAGGAGGAAGGACTGCTGTGGTTGGTGCTTCCCACCCTCCCCTCCACCACCCATTCACCTATGGGGATGTGAGAGAGAAAGCAGCTGCAACAGATGGAGTTCTTCTTTGTGTCACTGTTCCAACAATGGTGTGAAAGAGAGCTCTCCTGGTGAGGTAATGGCCTGTTTGGATGCCAGACTGTGTTCATGGGTGGGCATGTGCCAGTTTGGCTATGTCTGGCAGGATAGTGCAGGACAGGGAGGAGGATAGGGGATCCAGTGTCTGCCCTTGGGCAAGCAAGAGTCAGGGCAGAATGACCGGAACCGCCAGTGTCCAGTGGCTGCCCCATTTGGGGATGCAGGCTGGTAAACCCTCAGGCTTGAATTGGGGTGCCTGCCATAGAGGCTGCTCTGCTTGGGGTAGGCATAGCAGTTCATCTTTCTTGACCCCCTTTCACAGGGGTTGACGGTGATGAAAACGGGTGAGTCGCAAGGTGAAGCCAGGGTGGTTGGCCCAAACGAGTGCTTTAGCAGGATAGCTGTCTCCTCCAAATTAGGTGCCCGCACTGGGGGTGGAGTGTTCTTGACAGGACCAGCTGCATTTACTAATTGATGTCTCACTAATTAATTAATTAATTAATTAAACTAATTGGCTCTAATTCCTATTCAATTCCTGTGTCACGTGTGTTTGTTTCGGGGGGGGGGGGAATACCTGGGCAATGTGGGCTGTACATCTTTCTCAGTTGTGTTCTAGTCTCTGTCTTGATTCATCTTATACCCATTTATTAACTTTTTCCTCACAACCTCTGCTGCTGCTATGTGGTTTCGATCAATCTTTTTTTTTTGCATTAAAAATAATTATGTCTTTATTACATACCTTGATATTGATTTAATAATATGCCATATTTTGAACCCCAATTCAGTGAGTATGTTTGGGGTTTCATTTTGTTTTTTGTATCCACATGAAGGCTTTTCTGGCACCTGTAACATAGTCCCTCACATGCAGCTGCTTTAGAAATTTCAAATAGGAGATGCATGAGGGGTGAAAGAGCTGGTGTTAAAAGACATTGTACAAATCCCCACTGCATATATAGGTTTTCTCAGGCACTTTTTTGGATCAAATATATGTCAGCCTCTCACCCCCCCTCCCCAGAATACACTTTTTCACACCACCAACCTGAAATTCTTCTTTCTTGTTACAGTCATTGTGTTACTGTTTAAATTACAGTACAACATTCTTATCTATTGAAAATATAAACTGTAAAAGTGCACAGACAGAGAAGCAGAGAAGATCCTGCCCCCTCCTCGTGCTTACTCCCATCAAGGCTTGTTATTTATTGTGAAGCCAGTCATTACTCATTTACACATATAAATTCACTATAATATATACCAAAATATACATTTACCCATTGCTTAGGTTTGAGATTGCAGGGGGAAATTCTGTTCAGGTGGAGAAAGGTGCAGGAGAAGAAAGTCGCAGAATTCACTTTTGTTTAACATTAGCTAAGTAGCAGCATTCTCTTCTATAGCGTCCTTCCTTCTTCCTGAACACTGTTGATGCCCACTCAATATATGCTAGCCCCAGCACTCTGTCATGAATTCTTCTGCATACAGTTCAGTTTCCTCCCAGGTATTGCAAAAGTGTGAGCTGTTGCAGACCCAACAACCTTAATTTGTATTGGCTGCATTTCGTCATCCTGATGTCACTGGTTTCCTGAATGCTGGCCATCAATGTGAAATCCTGGATTGAAGATCCACTGACAGGGCCATGGCTCTGATGCGATTTGACCTTCTCCCTTAGTTGACTCACAGCCCAAGGCCTTTTTCCATATCATCCATGTTCAGGAGTTTCCATTGAATAGCCTTATGGACTCACATTTAGACCATTGTCACACACTCTTTGCTTGCTTGCTTTTAAAAATGTGAAAGAAAAGGAAAGAGATTTTAGAAGTCCAAAGAAAGCATTGTATTCCTTTGATGGGGAAAAGTGATGAAATGCTATTTCAGTGATATAAAAGAACGGGAGATTGAAAGATTTGGAGCATTTTAGTTTAGAAAAAAGATGACTAGCTGGGGACACCACAGAAGTTAATAAAATCATGCATAATGTGAAGATCGTAACTAGAGAGTTTTTCACCTTCTCTCATAATATGAGAACACCAATGAAATTGTCAATAGATTAAAGTCAGACAAAAGGAAGTACAGTATAATACATATCTATTTTATGGATTTGCAACAGGATGTGGTGATAGCCACTTGCTTAGATGAGAGCTGGTGTAATATAGTGGTTAATCAGATCCTATCCTTGCAATATGATGGTGGATCTCACGACACTATATCCTGTGCCATTCCCGGGCTGCTGTTCGTCCCTTTCCTCGTCGGCAAGCCCAGGGGCTATGGGCCTCCTCGAATGTATGCCAGTTCTGAAGCTGCCGTGCATCCGAGGTGGCAGTATAAGGCTGACCCAGGCCGGGGATAGCGCACTGCCGATATCTTTGCCCCCTCCCAACCCTGGCTGGCCAATGGCCCCGCTCCATCGTCATTCCGGCCCCTCCATCCCAGCCCCTGCACCGAGTGGCCTAGACCTTACCTGGGTCATCTGGCGTCCCCTACTCGAGCGTCCCCTTCCTGAGTAGACCTCCGGCCTGGTGGCAGCATGGCCACTGATGCACAGGATCCGGTGGGCAGCCCTGGGCCGTCAGTAAGATCCTTATGCAGGATTGCGCTGCCCATCTGCTACAAATTGTATCCTGACCGATGTTACTTCCCAAGAAAGAACTTATGGAATTTTCTTTACTGCAGCAGCATGGAGATTGATTTGATTTGACCGGGCTTCCAAATGATCTACCCTAGAACATTAGAGCTCTGTTGGCATAATAATATGAAGTATAGTATATTTTCTAACACACAAGCACTTCAGAGCTGGGAGTATTATACCATGAGGTGGCTGGCTGCTTTGCTTGACTTTTCTCCCCCTTCTTTGCTTGCAGCTGCACACATTGCTCTTGGAAGTTGCTCAACTTCCATACCACGTTCTTCCAAAATGGTGGATAGAAAAGTGAGCAATTGGGAACTTCGTGTATCTGTGTAACCAGATAGTGTATCCAGATTTATCTGTAGCCCATCTCAGTTAGAACCACTTCACACAATCGAAACAATAGGAAAGCTGTTCTTGGAGTGCATTACTCTGAGTCTAGGCTGAGGTATGTTTGAATAATCCACCATTCAAAGAATTCCCTGCAGAGAGAAAACTAATATGTAAGTGGAAATAGTTCAATGTTGTTTTCTTTACAGTGTACTAGTTTTCTCTCTGCAGGGAGTTTGTTTCATGAACTGAAGAAGAGTAAAACACTGACAATGTAAAAAAGGGGTGTGTGTCCCGGTTTGGGTACCTGAAAATTTGGTAACCCTATTTATTAGGTATCTGACATGAACCTGCCTCAAGCAGGAATTACAGTTGCATAGAGTTTTGCAATATCCCATATTTTGTTTTAATGTGTTATTGTACTGTTTGGGCAGCCCTATCCTATCCTACGCTCTGCTCAGCGATCCAGCTATGCCGGCGCCGGCAGTGCTGGATCTTGAGCAGAGTAGATGGGGTTGGAAGTCTCCTCAGGGTAAGGGAACTTTTGTTCCCTTATCTCAGGTAAAACCTCAGTCCCCGCAACGGGCCTCCTCAGATCTGCGTGTGCCATTTGGCGGTGCAAATCAAGACTTACCATGTCGGATGAAACAGGCCTATGAGGGAGATAGGATACGGCATACACCGCTATTGCCAATCCTGCCCCCTCCCCGGCCCAATCCCATCCCCTGCCCTGAAATGCCCCCGGAAAACCCTCCCCCCCTGCACCACACGGCCCAGCCACAGCTTACCTGGGCTGCACACCATCAGAATCTAGCCCACAGAGGCCAGCACAGGCGTCTTCACAGGTCTGGGGCTGGCACAACTGCCTTATGGCAGCTTTTGCAACAGTCCTGAGCTGGTGCAGAGGTCCTATGCTGGCCTAACGGCCAGATAGAATTGTGCCATTTATGATTTTTCACGACTCTGGCATTGCTATTTCATTCCTACTTTTGTGTTTTACTGGGTCCCTCCCCCCTCCATATGGTTTGCTACCTAGAGCACTCCATATTTTTGGAAAGGGAAAGGCGGGATAGAAATCATTTAAATACATACATACATACATACGCACGTACGTACGTACGTACGTATGTTCATACAAACAAACAAACAAACAAACAAAGAATTACTGTTCCAAAATAATTTTGTGTGATTTTTTTTTCACTTCCATACTTAGCCTGTGAAGTTGACGTGCATACTTGGAAACATTCCATTCAAATAAATGAGGATCAAGGTTTAGGTATTTCAGAAGCTGCTTCCTCCTACTTTGCCTCACTTTTAAACCCTGGTTTGCTTCCTTATTCTGCAAGTACTAACGAAATCGTCGGTGTGGACTATGCTGCAGGAAAATCGATCTATTTATTCAGTGAGCAATGCCTACTCCTTAGTACGTGCTTTGTCTGTTCTGGGAGAAAAAAAATGAAAAGACTGCTATAGCAACGTGTAATCACTGAATGGAGAAAGAGTGTAATTCCCTCCCTAGTCTTTACAGATGACCACTTGTATTGTGTTCTTAAACTCTGTACAATTAAATTTCACTCCCAAAACTCAATTACTTCCTGCAGTCATGATTATCGGTAGAATGTACCTGTGAAAAGAAGAAAATGTTGCTTTGTTTGGAAGAACACGTAGGATCTATACAGATGTCAAATACAACCTGAGATAAAGGAACTATACGGTAAGTGTGGTATTTCTTTCCTGCTGACATCCCACTGTTCAGAGGCCAACGCAGTTGAGAGCAATTATTCTCTGATTTCATAGCGGATAATAAGAATCTAATGTGAATCTACACTGGTTGACATCACCTATACAAATGTTTGTAGTACAGGTAGTAATTAAGCACTCTCGGTTGTGTAAATATTTTCTTAATGCCAATAGTATATACTGTATTTAGTCAGACAAATCCTACATACCTATGCGTGCTACCCTCAAAATATATCCTGCTTAGACTTCCATGTTTTCCAAGAAGTCCTCATAAAATTCCCTTTCAGCCCAATTGAGTATTCTGAGTATTGAATACACTTCCTTGGCTTTTCATCAGTCCATTAAAAGGCAGAACCTTGCAAAATGTGGGTTTCCCTAGTGGGAAACAACTGAACAACTGAATGGCATGTATGACTCACACTATTTTATTTATATATATAAACACTTATAGCCTGCTTTTTCACTTTCCTTTCAACAGGAACTAAAACTACAGCAAAATCAATATCCAAAACACATAATGCCCAATTAAATAAAACCAGCAGATAAAACACCATTTCAGCAATATAAAACATTTGTCATTTATGCTTCCCTTGTCCACTGTAGTATAGCTGGACACAATTTTACCCATAGTTGTTGGTTGGAGGAAGTATGGCTGACTGATGGGACTATATTTGAGCTTTTGGAAAGCTGTATGTCAGCGGCAGGGGGCGTGTTGTGGAGGGGGGAGAAGGGAAAGCAAGGGGAGTTCTGGGGAGGATCAAGGGGAAGGCAGAGGGACTTTGGGGGAGGATCAGGGGAGGGCAGCAGGTGGATTGGAGATGGGGTGGATTCTGGGGGCGCCAGCATGCCCCAGAATCTTATCCCTTTCCCTTTACCCGGTCCCCCCCTTTTCTCTCCTCAGATGTACTCCAGCTATATAACTGGTGTAGGTCCAGGGTCAGAGGAGACCCTATGGCCATCAGGATGCCTATGGAGAGGTAAGAGAAAATATTTCCCCTTACCTCTCTCAGGCTTCCTGATCTCTCCCACCATAGCATATGGTGCTATGCTCCCACCATAGCATGCAGCTCATACCTCCATGGCACGACTGCATGCTACAGCGTGGCGGGGGGTAGGATTGGGTTGTTAGCCAAGGAAAGCTTTTTTGGCCTCATCACTTTTCTTTTCGTTACACATTGAATATCTGGCTTTTTAAAAAGGCTTTTGTGAATGGTTGATTGTTTTGTTGTTGCTGCTGCTGCTGCAGTTTTTAATGTCATTTTGATCTGTTTCTAACTACTGTATTTGTAATTTGTTTTACTTTGAATGTTTTTACGATGCAAATTACTGGTTTGTAAGAATAATGAGAATAATGAGAATAATGGTTATGAGAATAGAACTTTATAAAGAATTAGAAGACTGGTCCCCGTTCCAAAGGGCCAAAACCACAAAGGCAAAGATCACTTGGAGAAAGCTATGTGACTGCATCGACACATAAGTGTCATAGTTACAACCAAGTAAGGGAGTTGGGCATTTGATCAAAGTCCTCATGGAAAATGCTGTTTGGAAGTAGAATTGGCAGGAAATTAGAGGTTGCGTTGTGAAGGCAGATCCAGGCATAAGGGCAGCAAGGGAGGAAAGCAAGCAGGGAGTCAAAGAGCAGAACTGCAGTTATTTGTGATGCCTGTGAGGGACATCATCATCTTGCCTAGATCAAGGCAGGCCTGAAAGACAAACTCTAATCAGAAACTAGCCTGCATTGGTTTTCAAGTCTTCAAGACAGGACTGATCCCTGAGCTGTCTTGGGCACTGAAGAAGCTTCTGTGCAGGCTGCCTGGATTCACAGCTGAACCACGACTTCAACTCTGAAAGGGTAGTAGCACGTCAATGTGAAATATGTTTCTGAAAACATGCCTTCTTACTCCAGAATGAGGATGCAAAACATCTGCATTTTAAAAATTGCACACCAGACAGAAAGCTATTTTTGAACCTGACCTATTAAACATTATCTCTCCACAGACACAATAGTATAGACGGAGGATAGGTGATACGTTTAGGGTGTCTTGTTTTGACACAGAACCCAAAATTCAGGGAAATGTAAGTCGTCTCTGATATGTTAGATGCCTGTTTTTAATTCAGTTGACATAGTGTGCCTGTAAGATGAGAAGAACATTCTTAGCTTTAATTAACTCTTCTCAGGTGCGTACAGATAGGTTGGAGAACTATAACCTGCATCAGTCTAGATTAGTGATGGAGTTGAAGTTCAAAAATACAGTAACGGGCTCGATATACAAATTTACCTAGTGCACAATGCCCAACTGTATTGTAAGGTAAGCTCCTTCACATTATCCTGACAATGGCATGCTCGTAATTTAAATTGGGAATACATGAGTGGGTTTTTTAAAATGCTATTAATTTTAAATTGCGTAGGATGGCTGGTGCATTCTGGCAGATGATGAAAATTTAAAGAATTCAAATCTGTAGAAAGGAAAGTGTGAAGGTTCAGGGGAGCTGTGCATGCTCTTAAATCCATCATGATTATAAAGAAGAAATGCAAGCCAATTAGAAAAATTAAACTACCTTTTTTAAGTGTTTACTGATGTCACTTGCAATTGATGAGCCATTTGTGATTCAAGATTTGTCTATCACAAGCCTAGACGACATCAAGGTCTCAGAATCAGCCCCCCCCCCCGGTATCTGTGAATCCGCTATCCGCTAATTCACTTATCCGTGGATAGTGGTGGGCCTGTGCCCCCCACGCCCATTACCTTAATTAAGGGTCCAGCAGTCCAGTTTTCTGCCTCCTGTTTAATGTTGGGAGGCTCTCTAGTATGCAGGCTATTTGCCTGCTTTGTATAAGGAGCCTGCTCGGCATTTGTTTAAAGAAAGAGACGTGCTGACATCGCACCAGTGCTGGACCCTTAATTAAGGTAATGGACGCGGGAGGCCTTGGAGATAGTGTTCCCCCTATCCACGGATTCCAGTATTTATGGAGAGCGCAGGAACCTATCCCCCATGGATACAGCCCCCCCCCCCTGTAATTTCTTTTCACACTTCAGAAAAGTCTGCACTTCAAGTGCAACTGGGTTTCAGGGTTGGACCAAGTCCACAGAACTGGCTATCTCACTGCCTATGTTAATACTCCCTCTTAACAGCCCAATCCTCCCCTCCCACTATAGCATGCAGATGTGCCAAAACAGGCACGGTGTATATCATGGGGGGGACTGGGAGGCAGAGGCAAGGGAGAATATTTTCCATAGCCATTCCATAAGCCCCTCGATCACCTATGGGTCTCCTTGGACCTGTTTCAGTTATATAGCTGCCACAAGTCCGAGGAGAGAAAGGGTGTGCGTCAGAGGCCCTGGAGGGAATAGCATCCTGGCGCATATTGCTTGCACCAAGATACACCCCCCTCCTGCCTTCAACATGCCTCCTGCCCAGAAGCCCTCCCCCCGAAGCCCTCCCCCCAGTCCACCCAGGAATACCCTTCCTGTGCCCATGGAACACCCTTATCACTGCCATGTGCAGGGTGCCACTCATCATCTCTGGTGGTGGCCCAGAAGCACGCAGAAATGCATGCCATCGGAACAGCATTTAAGATGCTGCAAAGTGCGTTCCACTGCTGGAATGGTAGTTTTGGCAGCAGACAGAACCCATAGGATTGAGCTGAAAGAATGTGAACTATTTCTAATTCTACAAATAAATTCTACAAATAAAAAGCATTGTTACTACACCTCAATGCTGGAATTCAGTCTTGCATACTGGTCTCTGAGGGTGCATATGGGCAGCCATTTTATTATACATCTGTACTGGAGGGCAAATTTTCCTTAATGTTTGGCAGAATGGTAGAAATGACCAAAGGATGGGAGGATGGAAGAGCTCACCTAGGGTAGTTTGGTCATCTATATGGGCTCCCTTGATTCAGTTAATTGTGAGGGGCTCCTATTCCCTGCTGCCTACTGTCCCTTGTCCATTCAGTGAAGATGCACATCCTGCTTATCTCCCAGCATGCTGGGGGCACCAGGGATGTGGATCAAGTCTCTGACTCCAAGTCTCAAGTCGTCCCAAGTCTTTGCCCCCAAGTCCCAAATCTTTGTTTGCGAGTTGCGAGTCCCTATCTATTTAATGGGGGAAACATGTTTAAACCTGAATAAAATTGGACTTTTCGTAAAAGGCTCCACATCTCGAGTCGAGTCTTTCAAGTCTTTTACAATCACCAAGTCAAGTTCAAGTCAAGTCATTGACCCGACTAGCGTCCGACTCGAGTCCGAGTCAATAGACTCAAGTCTACATCACTGGGGGGACAACGACACACCACTGCCTAATCCTGTTGGGTGGACAGGTGTTGTGTCTGAACCACCCCTCCACATGCAATATAAATGTTACCTTAAAGTAGCATGTAAATTTCAGTACATGTGAAGGAGCAGTTCAGATGAAGAACCTCCTCATGTGATTAGGCCACTGCCAGCATGATAGGAGGGAGACAGGATGACATGTGAGCCTAGTTTCCAAAATCAACCTGGGTCCAAGATTGCAGCGGTACAATGTCACTGGGCCTAACTGTCTCTGTGGGTGTGTCAAACTCCCACAGAATTCCTTTCACTGCTTGGGGGTGGGGGGAATATGGGGAATTATTATGACTGTATAGATTCCTGTCATACAGTTAATACCTACTGATGCTAGCAAAGACATTGATTAATTAATGCATCTGAGAAGCACTTCTGACTGAAGCAGGATACGTTTATTTATTCTGGGGGAGAGCAGGAACCCCACTGGACAGCAATTCCATTGTGTGATACAAACACATTGTGTTGTTTATATTTTGTTCAGGCATCACCTGCCTTGCAGATCATATACAAAATAAATAGTCTAGACAGATAAAAGGTGGGAAAGGAAGGGGAATCGCTGAGAAATGAAGAAACTTCTAGGACACACAGCACGTCAGTGGTAGAAACAGGAGGGGAAAAATTCAAGTTTCCTGATTTAAAGTTATGGCAATTGAAGCAAAATAGCCTCTCTAAGATTAAGCAATGTCCTAAAGGATATTTAAACTGATCCTGGAAAACTACCCTGTTTCCATTTTGTTCACAAATATCTTCAGTGGTTTTCCGTTTCTTGAATGATGACTAAAGATCTGAGAAAACATAATATTGCAGCTATAATACACACACCCTTTGAAACCAATTTCAGATTCTTTCCCTACATTCATCTTCTCTGAAATAAAAGGTGTTTTACACATCAGGTTTGCCTAACTCAAGTGCGGGAAAAATTCCATATATCATTCATTTCATTTCATAAACCTTTATTGGCATATGCAATTGTGTGAAAAAATTGTACATGTCTGTTTTATGGCATGTACATTCCTTGGGAACAGGAAGAAAAGGTAATGTAGAACATGGGCAACTTGCGTATAATACTGTACAAGGGTGTTATACAGTCATATATGTAAGTGTAGGGAAAATATCATATATGAAAGAATCCTAATAAATACTGTATATTTTGATTATTTTCTCACCCTCGGTTTTTTGTCTCTTTGTCTGGAACATAGAGATTTGCTCTGTCCACTTGGTACTTGAAAAGCAGCTGGCTGGGTGGGGAAAAACAATCTAGAGCTGTACTGCTTTCCAACAAAAAAAATTCTCAAAGCAGTACATAGCCAAGGAAAAAGAAGATACTGGTAGTTCTCTTTTTCAAAGAGTCTCTTACAGCTCAATTCTATGGGCCTTTTATAATAGAGGAAAGAGCATTTCGCTGTCGCAAAAGGCCCTGCTCTAGTGGAAACATTGCACCACTGTTGCACATATCAGAGCCTCTGGCGGAAAGGGGCAGTGGCTCTGTGCACATGCTAAACTTGGCTGGGCACTCCCTGATGTAAGTAAGTTGTCTGTGGGGGTGGGTCATGGGTGGGGAAGGGGAGGATCAGGGCATATCGGCTGAGGAACCAGGGGTGTGTCAGGGGAGGGAGTGAATCCAGCAGCAGTCATGCATGATGGATCCTTTATCCATACCAGGAACGCCCCTTGGATCTCCTTGAACTTATTTGAGCTCCATAGCTGGAGTGAGTTCCGAGGAGACCCATAGGCGGTCAGAAGGCTTATGCAGAGGTAAGTAAAAAAGGTTTTTTATTTACCTCCAGTTTGCCTTCTGGTCGACCCCCCCCCCCCCAGAACGTGCAAAGCAGCCTCCGTTGGCACAGCTGCATGTTATGGCACGGCAGGGGATAGGATTGAGCTGTGAAATTTAACAAAAGGGCACAAGGGAGCCACCAGCGAACAGCTACTGGGAGAGACGCTGTGCTAGGGATGCATTGGGGCAGTTGCTCTGACCCAGTTCAGTATTCATGAACCAACACTTGGCCTAGTTAGCAGTCTCTTCTGTGCAATCATTAAAGGAAAAGGAGCTCAGTTCTCCTTTGCATCCGGCAGTCATTCTATGGGGAACATGCTTCCCGACAGCAATAGCCCTGAAAACTCTGTTACCAAACAATCTGAGCTGCAGAAGAAACCGTCCCTTTATCAGCTGGGACATGTTTTCACATTCTTGAACATCCAAAGCTACCTTCTCCTGATTCCATCTCTTGTCTACAGCGACTGGGTTTCAAACAGGGTCTTTCTGAGGAGATTCCAGAATCTGGTATTCTGTGCATCAAGATCTTTTCTGCACACAGAACAAGTGCGCTACCCCTGAACAAGTGCGCTACCCCTCTCTCATCTGCCTCTTTTCTGTTGGATTTATTTTCTTTCTCTTCCACTTCTGTGCAATGCTCTCTGTGGCCTTAAATAAACAAGGCCTTTACCAAGCACACTGTGCACCATGGCTATTTTTAAAAGGCATTTTTTTCCCTATATCCTTTTGGAAGAAACTACTGCTACATTTAAACAGAAGGCTTTTGCAACGATAGACAAACCCAGGATCAATTGGTCTCAAATGTCAGTTCATCTTGACAAGACTTTCTGGATTAGACCCATACGATTGCAGAAAAACTGGAGCACAGAAAGACAATATTGCTTCTTGATCTAAGGTTGGGATGTCCTAGGAAAGCAGCCTGTCTTTTTCCAGGTTCTTATGTGTCATGAAAATGGAATGGAGCAAGAATGGAATTTTCTGTACTCCTCTGTAAAAGTAGAGGGGCGGACCTAAACCGAGCATCCGATACAGCTGACTCTTGCTGACATTTACCTGTAATGAAGACTGGTCTTAATGATGTATTAACATGTTCTTCTTCGCTTTATTCATGCCTTGTTTTAGCAAGTGTGAATAAAGTAAATGAGAAATCAATTAGCTGATTTCCACAGATGGCTTCACAGTGCTGTCCTGTAGCAGAACTTCAAATCTGCAAAATGTCTCTTCTTCATAGCCTCATATGCTCATTTATTGTGGCACTATCATCCAGTTGCAATCCCTGAGTTACAGAGTGGGTAAAGCTACAAGGGGGATGCATTCAATAGCTCTTCCATGGCAAGAACCAGTGAATGACTGAAACCTAGGAGTAGATAATGCTCAGAGTTTGGGGTACTTCTGAATCAGAGGCACTTTTCACTCCTGACATTTGCATGTACCGGTTTTTAAAGCCCTACAATATCTGCCCGTGTTTTCCAAGTATACAGGAAAACATCATGAAAATCCTACAGACTGTAACCCACAGTTCGACACTATGCACATTCCCTTTGATTTTCATCTGTGAGGGAGGATTTTTGCTATTGCTCGCTGAGAGAAAATTCAGTTGCAATTAGCATCACCAAAAAGGGAAAAAGAGAGATGGAGTGCGCATAAAGGGTGCAAGATGAGACCACAAAGCTCTGGGGTTCAGAAGACTGCAAGGGTTGACTGCATAATGACTGTTATGGCTGTGTACACACACACACACACACACACACAATTAAATCTCATTAAACACACTGGTTAGAAGCAGCCTGTGATTCAAGAGTTTGTCTCCAGAGAGCAGGATTGATGTTCGTAATTAGGCAGGAAAATAAAGGGCTTGTCAAGAACAATATATCTTTATAACGAAGAGAAAGAGACAGGCATTGCAAACCGCAGGACTTATTTCAGCTGCCTCGTGCCAGGCAAAAGTTGGACTGCCTGAGCTCTATACAGCATACAAATGGATGAGGATGCTTACGGCTGCAGTAGAAATGGCAGACTCACAAATAACCTTTCTTGAGGCCACAAAGGTAGTATAGCATGTTGTACGATTTCATGTGTATGATGTAAGTGGCTGTGATCTGGGACGCAGAATGGGTATACACTACCAAACATGCCTTGAAATGAATCAAAACTGCATGGTTATGAACATGGCTGTTCATAATTTCTATTGCATTTTAGAAATACAGGTAGCACATGCAGTCTTTACCAGAAGAGCCCACACAACAATGCTGTGTGGTAGGCCACTATAGCTCCTATGTTCCAGCTGGGGAATTGGCCATGAGGCTGACAAAAAGTGACTTGGCCAGAGAAACCCGAAGCCCCTGACACATTGCAGTGTGTTATAAGCTGCACCTACTGATTGTACCCATCAGGGCCCCACTTAGGCTGGGATGGGAAGATGCAGTTCTCTAGTCTAGAGTGCATTCTGAAAATTGCATCTGCATGCAAATATAGGGCAGATTCGGATGACCAAAGTGTTCATGCTGTGATTGGAATCAGGGTGTTTCTCAGCCTGGCTGATTGACATAATTCACCACATGGTGGTGGCTTACCTCCTAATAGCATTCACCCTTATTGAGAGTGAGGTTTCCTTACAATCAGATGATCTATACTTGACCGGACTGTCAACAGATAATCTGGGTACATCCATGCTTCACATGGTTCATGTAACACTTGTTGTTTTGCCATGGTTACACTGAGCAGTGTTTCCTGCAGCAAGCAATTAAGAGCGCAATCCTGCACATCTTTAGTCTGGCGAAGTGAGTGCTCTGCCAGCCTAGGGTGTCACGAAAGTGCCATAAAGCACTTTTGTGGCACCCTGGAAGTGGCACCGGTGCTGAGGCCTGCATTACTCACTTCACTGCCGGCTCCAGCCGCCAGACGCAGGTAAGTGCTGCGCCAGGTGGCAGAAGGTCGTGGGGAGGGAGGGCTAGGGTAGCGGGGGAGGGGGAGGGGGCGATTGGTCAGCCAGGCCAGGGAGGGGGGCAGGGATATTGGTGATGCGCTCTGCATATCCTAACCCCCTTCCCGGGCCTGGCCTGCTTTACACGGCCTCCCCGGATGTGCACCAGCAAAATAGCTGGCGTGCACCCAAGGCAGCCCATTGGGGCTGCCGGGACTTACACCGGGGGGAAAGGATGAATGTCCCTTTCCCCCGAAGTGAGCCCCAGCTCCGCCGTCATGGGCTACATCCTGTGTAGGATGCAGCAGTCAGCCATGTAGTCCAGCTGGTGCATCTTACGCAGGATTGGGCTGTAAGTCTGAGAGTGTAGGAATGTAGGATGTTACATGAGCCACGCTTGACTGCAGCTTGTTGAAGCTCTATTGTGGCCTATGAGGAGAGTTTGTCCCATTCCCCACCTTCAGCACTGGAACCAGCAAGGAGTCTGTGCTTGACTTGGATGTACAGTCATTTCTGACCAGGTTTTGTTTTTAAGTAGCACTGAGCTGAGGTTCGGGAGGGGGCAGTTTTCATGAAAACGTCTGCTCACATCATGAGAAGCCCGTCATTCTGGGTTCTGCTTTCTTTCCATTCCTTTGTGGAAGGGAAAGTGCTCCCAAGGGAGCGGGTGTTAAGAGGGAAGAAGGAACACAGTGTTACTGAGGTCACGGGGCTGATTTTCCTTTGCCCGGATCCAGTCACACACAGTAAGCTACTTGGTGTAGCATAGTGGCTAAGAAATAGAGCTACAAAGCAGGACTTCCCCCATTGGAATTGTTTCTCTGCCAAGAACTCCCAGGCAGCCTTGGAGAAGCCAATAGCTTGCTGCTACCTCAGTTCCTCCATGACAATATGGGCAGTGGCCGTGGCGGACTGGCCAGGGTGTCATCTTGCCCGATGGCAAGTGGGCTCTCTGTGGGTCCCTGATGAAGTGCCCCCCCTTAAACATTAGACAATATGTTAAAAATGCTAATGACCTTTTAGAGGTATGTATTAAATTAAATTAAAGGGCATAAGGCCACAGTACATACAACTATTTATTATTTTTATAGTTGTGGGTGGGCCCCCTTTGTCTCCTGGCAACCAATATTTTTAGACTTAGTCCGCCACTGAATATGGGGCTAATAATACTTACCCATCATACCAGTTTGTCATAAGGATTACATCAAGATAAAAATGCCAAGCACTTTGTGTATTCAAAAAGCACTATACACGTTATTATATTCATTGAAAGTAATGCAATGTGGATCCAGAGTTCCCCTCTCCTCCTGAGCATGCTTTTTACATAAGATAAAGCAAGCTCACCAGGAACAGTAGCAGGATTTTACAGTCATATCTAGTTTGGCCCTAAGGTAAGGTTTTTAGTTTAGGGTTTTAGGCCCTAAGAGGTGTTTTCACACCAGAAGCGGAGGAAGGGATGGGGCAGGGGGGCGATCCACCCCCGGGCAGCAGGCGGGGGGGCATCATACCGGCAGCAGGGGCGATAAAATGGCGACAAGGGTGACAAAATGGTGGTGGCGGAGAAGAACGTGGCGGCTCAGAGGAGGCTGCAGAAGCCTGCTGCTGCCTTCGAGCCACGTTTATTTGTGGCCCCCTCCCTCCCAGCCCGTGAGGGACGTTTGGCTCTGGCTGATGTCACTCGAGGGCGGAGTGAGTGACATCAGCGTCAAGAGGGGGGCAGTGTTTCTACGTCACTGTTTCACACCCCCTCTCCAGGGTACTTTTCACCTCAAAAACTTTCTCAAAGTGCAGAAATTTGGCCCAGCACTATTTTGAAGGGATTCAAGCCTTATTTTTTTTTCCAAACTAGTGCAACATTTGCAAAGCACTATAAAGACACAAGTCTTACAGCCCAACCTTACTCCTGCCAGCCCAGACAATGCAGTGCCACTGGTTCTTGAGACGGCGGATCCAGTCTTCTGCTGACCGATGGTGAGACCCGTGAACGTAAGGCCTTGATTTGGCTTTGATCAACCTATGGCTCTGGTATGGATGTGTGGGCTTTGATGTACACACAGAACTCCTCATTTGTTTCAGTGCCACAGATGTTTCTGCACATGCATCTCTATCAGGTATCTGGAGCGGTTCCCCTTGCACTGAACTAAGAAGCTTTGAAGCTTCGTGTGAGCACCAGACATTTCATTTCCCCTTGAAAATGTACTTTTCTTGTGGTTGTGAAATAGGTGAGTGCTAGGACAAAGAGCAAAGCTTCGGTGAGTGTTACGAACATTTCCTAAAATTTCCCAATTGAGACATCAACGTAAATCACAATACACAGTAAAGCAAGGCAGTGTAATACTAACAACAGTTCTTTGGCTACACAAGACACCAAAATAAAAGGATGTGGCTACATCCTGCCTATGATACAAAGTTGTGTAAGTCATCAGTAAGCCAAAAACCTATCAGTAAATAAACCTTTGAGAAACATAAAATGGGAGTTGGTTGAAAGGTGCATAAAATAAGAGTGGAGCACAAAATTTCCACATTAAAAAAGCATGGATCTTTTTTTTTTTTTTTTTACAAAAAATGTGTGGATAATCTTTTGAAAAGAAACAGACAATTTCATAATTTTTTTAGAAGGAGAAAATATTTATTGTAGAGCAGACAAGTTCATGCAAACATTTGGTTCAAACTACAATGACAGGAACCATATTTCCCCCTCCCCTTTGTATCATTTGTCTAAATATATGAGGAAAAAATTAAAGACTTGAGGATGGGTGTCTAGAATGTGACGTTGTGCAGTGTTAATTGTCTATGTGTGTCTACTGGGGGAGGGGAGATTTCATTTTGACAGATGCTATGCACATATCTAAGTGAAATATAATCTTCCCCAGTTTCAAAGCTAAATATAATAGGAATGTGATGTTCTTTCACTGAGTTCATTCAAGTCTGAGAATGACCTTGTCCATTTCTCATGAATTGCTTTCCTACACCTGAGATTCAGGGATGATTCTGAGGGCCCAATCCAACTTTTCAGCAATGACGCAGCCATGCAAAAGGGCTGTCACTGCATCCTGCTGTGTGTGTGTGTGGGGGGGGGGAGAGTCACGGAGGCCTCCTCAAAGTAAGAGAACATTTGTTCCCTTACTTTAGGGCTGCATTGGCACCAGAGGCGTCACTAGACGCGTGTCACCCCAGAGCGGGGCACGCGCGTCACCCTAGTGACGCCTCCCCCTGACACGCCCCCTTTAAAAATCTTTGGCGCGACCATAGGGCGCGCCGTGATTTGGGGGGGCGCCCGGCGGGGGCGCCGCTCCGGGCACCCCTTCAATGGTTGCAGCCGGCTCGGGGACGTCTTCCCCGGCCGGCTGCCCAGGGCCTTCTGAGGAAGGCCCATGGCGCGAACGTTATTTATAACGTTCTTTTGCACATGCGCAGACTGTTGCTGAGGGAAAAGGGCAGCCCTTTTCCCTCAGCAACAGTCTGCGCATGTGCAAAAGAACGTTATAAACAATATTCGCGCAGCAGGCCTTCCTCTGAAGGCCCAGGAGCGCGGGCCGGGAGGATGCTCCGAGGCCTTCTCCCGGCCTCGGAGGCCTCCGGGTGACGCGCGGGTCGCGCAGAGCCTCCCGGGTGATGCGCACAGGGGAGGTGACGTGCGCATGCGTCACCCTTCTGCGTGCATCACCCTGGGGCGCTCCGCCATGCTCGCCACACTACAGTGACGCCTCTGATTGGCACTGGGAAGTTGGATAGGGTTGCCATTGGGTCTTGATGATCACATTTTCAGCTTTCCTTTCAATCTGCAGTGATACTTTGTCACTGTAGACCAGAGGTTCCCAAACGTTTTCCCCCTTGTAAGTCATTGTGTGTGTGTGTGTGTGTGTGTGTGTGTGTGTGTGTGTGTAGGGGGGGGCGACGGTGGCGGTGCTTTTCGGAACAAAACCAGAATTGGGTTCAAAACCAGATCATGGGGGCGCAGAGTCATTTGGGGGGGCAGGGAGGCCCGGCATGACCACCGGGTGAGTGTTACTTCACCTTTTTTGTCTTGAGAGTTGTGGAAGCGTAATCCCAGAAGTGCTGTCGCCATCACTGCACGTTGCCACCTCCCTTAAGGGGGTAACGACCGTTAATCCCAGACTGGGGTGTCGCGACAGTTTGGGAACCTCTGTTATAGACTGTAAATATAGTGAAAGCAGGTATCTGTGAAAGCAGGTATCCGAAGAGTTCCTTATCTAGCATGGCACCACACAAGTGATTGTGAGAGGCATTTGCAATGCATGCTCAATCAAAAGCATAGTGCCTGATGGCCATAGTGAGATGACAACTTTGGGAGCTTCTTTTCAATTTGTGGAACTAATGAAGCATACATTCAGATTGAAAAGAAATCCTAAAAGTAGTTGTGTGAATGTATTCTTGGATCACCCTATTTGGCTTCCCCTCTGTGCCTTTTTCCAAACAAGGGGAATAAGAGAGAGGGGGGATGGTCTCCTCACGCTGTACAGAGAAGCCGAGGGAAATACAGTATGTGTAGAGGTGGAGGGAGGAGGTTAATCTCTGCACTAAATTCATATTCTGAAATTATGGAGTTCAGCAACCTTACACATTTTAATTTCTGAATTATTACAGTTTTGCAACTTGTTTCTTGGCTGAGAGATGCCAACCAACACAATGAAGAGAAAAGTGGTGTATACATTCAGAGAAGCCACAGTCTAGTAGTGTGCAATTAACCAGGTTTAAGCTTCATTGTTTTCAATGTGCTGGATTACGACCGCAGGTGTTGCAGTGAGTAGGCTCTCTATTCATTTCAACGGGGATGGAATGTATATGAGCAGCATCTGGTGGGTTGCCTTTATAGGCCCTCTTATACAAGCTTGCACACCTGCACATGAGTTTTGAAATGGCATGACATGTTGCTGTTCCACAGCTGAAGAAGTTAGTGGAGAATAACAACAACAACAAAAAACTCTGCTGGATAATTGCTGAATCTGTGAGTACCAATTTTTCCTGCTGCCATGATGGAGCACAGTGTTTTGCAGGTGAGATCACTAAGGCACCAAAGCAAGCCTTCTCTCTTTATCACCTTCAGAAATCTGAGTGCCACTCCAGAAAATGAGCAAACCACTCTCCCGGAAAAGAAAATGCAGTTTATGTTCACTTGATTTTTCTTTCCTATAACTGTTGATTATTAGAACTGATTGAAAGGTTAAGCTGGACACATGGCATAGACTTCATGGAACTGTATCAGCTGAAATATATGCATAGGGGGAAGATGACCTCTTGGCAGACCCTTCATATAACCACCTCTCTTCCTTTCATGCATTCCCTCCTTTCAACGCACCCAAAACTGCAACTAAAGAGCGTTTGCTTGGCCACACAGTGTGTGCCTCTTCTTTGCCTCTCTCTGGGAATATTTGTCTTTCACTTGTTCGATAGAAGATCCTTGGCCTTAGAGGAAAAGCTATATGAACAAATTAACCCCTCGGGGATCCCATTTGCTACCTTGGGTCACACAATGTGTTTCAGCATTCTAGTACTTTGTATGTCAGACAAGCCTGGCTACAGATGGACTACATTATATAAAGAAAGAAATTTGTATTGGTTGCCTGCCACAGTGTCTCTAATACAGTGGTGTTGCTATGGGGGGCTGGAGGGGATGCAATGCCCCCGGATGACAACCACAGTGTCCTAGAAGGATTCAAATGGGATTCTGGGAGCGGGGGATGACAACCACAGTGTCCTAGAAGGATTCAAATGGGATTCTGGGGGGGGGGCAGGAGCGGGATTCAAATGGGATTCTGGGAGCTTCTGAGAGCGGGAGGGGCGGTGGCAGCGATGATGTGAAACGCATCATTGCCCCCCCCCATTACACTGCTCATTACCTTCCTCCGGCGGCCGCATGGATGCCCCAGCAGCAGAGTGAGGGTGGCCAGCCTTGTGTCGGCCGGCCTTACTCCTGAGCCATCGCGAACGTGCCTTACAGCACGTTTGCGATGGCTTCTGGCGGCAGAGCGCTTGCTCTGTTTTTTGCACCTTTATTGCGCAGGATTACGCTCTTACTGCCTTGAGGGTCCTCTGGGGGATTCAAAGGTGGCACAGAGAGTCACAAATAAAATACATGAAAATTAAACATAAACTTAAACTTACAGAATACAATTGGGCATTGGGCGATCACATCTACTCCTCCATTCTGGCCAAGACATCTCCAGCTACTGCCCAAGACAGGATGTCCTGCACCAAACACAGACACCTATCCATCCTTTTAAAATGTCCTAGGACTTTATGAGGAATTCTTTTCATTTTGGAAAGTGTACGCAGTGGCATATTTTTAGGAAACCTCATAGTGGTATGCATTAATGCGGAAAAATGACACTTTGGGCTTAATCCTGTTATTTGCCTCGGATCTTGCCACTGTGTTGTTGTTGTCCCACTTTTACAAAAAGTACACAAATTGGCTTACAATTTGTTTATTGTGTACAGCTAAAAGGAGTTACACAACCCTTCTGTATTCATGTTCTTGAAAATGTGGATAGCCATATGATGTTAACTCACTGCAGCTCATGTACGGTGAAATGCACCGTAAACTTCCAGCGCTGGAGCGAACGCTCCAATGCTGGAAGGTGTCACAAACATGCCATAAGGCATGTTTGCGCCTCCTCTGGAGTAAGGGAGGCTATTTAGTAAATAGCCTCCTCTGGAGTAAGGGAGGCTATTTCCGCCAGCTATTTAGCTGGCGGAAATTGGAGGAGGCCGATAGGGGACGAAGCACATTATATGTAGGCTTACCATCCATCCCGGAATTTCCGGGACCATCGAGGAACCCAGGCTCGGGTCCCAGATCGGTCTCGAACTGTTCCGGGCCTGGTGGAAGCCTCCCCACCACCGCTTTTAAAGTGGTAAAACATACCTTTTTTTCCGGGCACCAACATTTTGGATCTTGCGAGATTTTGCGAGTTTCTGACAGGAAAAAAGGTAAGTTTTACTCACTTTAAAAGTGTTGGCAGGGACACGGACAGGTGGCAATGGTTGGCGGCGGTACGACGGACGGACAGATGGGTGGCACGGACGGGTGGAATGGTGGCTATGCGCACAAACGGGCGACGACGGGCACGGACGGGCGGTAATGGCAACGACGAACACAATGGTGACAACGACGGGCAATGTTACGGTACGGTGGGCAATGGCGGCGGTGACAACGGGCAAAGGGTTTTTTGCGACAGGCAATGGCGGCGACAGGCAGCAATGGTGGCGGAGGAAGGGCATGATGAGGGACAGGTAAGTCAATTTAATTAATTAATTTGGCTAGATAAAAATAAATAAATAAATACAAATTAAAAATTGCACCCCCCAAAGGATTTTTAAAATTTAATTAATTAATTAATTAATTAATTAATTGTTGGGGTGTCCTGTTTGAAACCGGGAAAATCTGGTAAGCCTAATTATATGGGATCTCACGAAAGTTCGAAAGAACAAAGATTTGGGTTAGTGGAAAGGGAGGCAGAGAAAGAATAATGACGTTCTGAAAAGAGTAAAGCTATGTCGCAACAGATGGTTGACTGGGGAATAAATGCCTCAAGTCCATTCAACTAATTGGAACCTCTCTATTTTATACTGGAAATAGAGAAGATTTCAAAAATATTCATCCATTCTTCAGAAAAAGCACATTAAACACAGGTGAGGTTTTCCTTTTCAGTTGACGGCCTTTTTTATTACAAGGAGGAAACTGATTTCTTTTCATTCGAGTTTGCAAGAACTCCATTCTTGTTTTACAAACTATCTACCGGTACATCTACAGTCCTACATCTTGTGAATGGGCAAACATTTGAGAACCAGACTGGAGTTTTTGATGTATTCACAGTGGATCTCTAACCAGGCACCATTTTTTTTTAATTGAGCAGTTGATTCTAACGTTTGACAACTGTGTTGTGGAAGCTAATGGAATCTTGCATGATTTTTTAAATACTATTGAGAACTGAGTCACAGGCAGCCAAATCCACCATAAGTATCTGGTGGGCAGCCCAGGGCCACCCTCCAGATCCCATCCCCCATGGCAGGCCGGAGGTCTACTTGGGGAAGGGGACATGTAACCCAATGCCACCTCTCCCATGCCGCCCGGACTGCCCATGTGGCCAGCGGCGGGAGCCTTACCTGCCTCCGGAGGCCGCATCCTCAGTCCAGCGACGGAGTGAGGGAGGCTGGCCTTGCGCCAGCCTCCCTTGGTCTAAAGTAGGTGTAAAACATGCCTTACTGCACATTTGCAACAGCTTCTGGCGCCGGAGCGCTCGCTCCGTTGCCGGAAGTTTAGGGTGGATTTTGCCCTGATACTGAGAATTGATATTGCTGTTTCAAAGCAATTGTTATTCATTTTTTGGTTTGGATTGATGAGGCTACACTGATTCTCATCAATGTTTAAGATTTATTTTTAGTTTTTTTAGAAAAGCAAAATAAGAGAAGAGAATACAAATAAATATAAACAAAAGCATTCAAAACAGCTGGAGAAGTGCTGGATAATATGTGGCACAAAATCAGTGGCGTCACTGCAGCGGGGCGGGGGGCACACAGGGTGACGCGCCGGAGGCGCCCAGAGAAGGTGACGCGCCAGGGGGTGACCCAATTGGGTCTTCGTTTGGCCCTTCTGAGGGCAAGGCTTCGAGCAGTGTTGTGCCTGACCTATTCAGAAGCGGTTGAGCCGCTGAGGAAGATGTGGCTCGTCCTGCCAGCTCCAGGGGTGATGCGCCGGGAAGGGGTATCAGGGGGTGATGCGCCAGTGGGGGGTGACGCGCCAGTGGGGGTGGGGAGTGACGCGCCGAGCCGGCCGACCCCGCACAGGGTGACACGCCGGCTCGTAATGCCACTGCACAAAACTGACCAAAAGCTGTGCAGAGGTGCCATTTAAAGAGGGCAGGAAGGGTTGTGTCCGCATGTGGTCAACCTCCAGGAGCATGTATACTGACCAGTATGCTGGGTCTGCACCACTGCACTAAACAATTAAATAAGCAGATATACTAGATCTGTATGCCAAACTCACAAATCTGTTTGTTTGAAAAATGAGGTGAAGGTGACTGTTAACACTGCTATTGTTCGTATGACCGATTCAAGAAGAAGAAGAAGAAGAAGAAGAAGCAGACGTTCACAACAGATACTTGTAAAAATATACTGCTGTTTTGTTATTTAAAGCTAGAATGTATGCAAGAGCATGAATAGCACCCCGATTCAGGGCTAAAAACATTAGGAATCAATTTATTCATGTTCTAGTCCAGACAGACTTGCATGAAAGTACAGTACTGTACACTGGGAGGTCTTGCGCTATTTTCACTTTGTCTCCTTCTCCTTTTGGTTGGCTTACCAGCATCATGGGAATATTGCTAAGTCCTGGTGATAAGGATATGCCTGCCTGCCTGCCTGCCTGCCTGCCTGCGTCTGTCTCTCTCTCTCTCTCTCTGCATGGTTGAGATGATGAGTAAGAACATCCCCCAACAAAGACTGTAGCTTAATTTGACAGGAGTAGGCCAGGAATTCTCTCTCAGACACTCTTCTATCGATAATAAATGGTGCTATGGGCTATGGCAACAAAGTTTAGCACAGAGGCATAACAAGGGTGAAGCGAAGGCAAGTAGTTCTGCAAGACTCCGTTACACTGGAGTCAGCGGCCCCTCCCCCTTGCTGTTGGAGCCATTCTGGCAGCAAAGGCAACACACAGGACACTCCCCGTTGCTGCTGGAATGGCTCCAACAGCAAGGGGGAGGGGCCGCTGACTCCAGTGTAACGGAGTCTTGCAGAACTACTTGCCTTCGCCCCACCCTTGTTTCACCTCTGGTTTAGCATACTTCCAAGAAGTCCTTCAATCCCAGCCCGATCCTATGCATGCCAACTGAGAAGTAAGTCACATTATAGTCAATTGGGCTTACTCCCAGGTAAGTGTAAATAGGTTTGCAGCCTTCATGACTTTTTTTGGGGGGGGAGCAAAGGAGGCAGGGTGCCAGTTTCGTGGTGAGGTGCAGTAACCCAATAAGTGTCTAATTTTCAATTGCACACTCACACATTAAACTCCAGCTGCTACCCACAGTTAACCTGATCAGCTCTGAGAGGCATCATTAGGGAAAAACAATGGCATGTTCCATTCTCCTGAACGACACAGAGCTAGAAGGAAGAATAGGAAAGTGGGACGAGAGAGAGAACCTCTGTGTCTTTTGTGTTGGAAAGGTGAAACCTGTGGTATTGAATAGCCAGGTTAATATAGGTCAGTAACAGGTGGAAAGAAAGGAGACACACAAGTCATTTGTTTTATCTTTTGTTTGTGAAAAATATGAACTGATTAAGCATGAAAAAAATCTGCACAATGCACTTATTTTGCCTACTATAAATGTCTGTGTTTCCCATGTTTATCATCCTAATTAAAATCTGTTAACACTGTACCTAAAAAGTGATTTATGTGACTGAAAAGTGGTACAAAATCCATGGCTGTAAAAAGGACCAAGCCCTTTGAACAAATTCCAGGTGTTCTTGGTGTCATTTCCATTTGGCTTGTCATAACCACTTTGGATCATTGAACTCTGTTTTGGAAAAAAAAAATCCAATAATGCTGGACACCCACAAGATATCATGAGTCATCCAGGACATCTGCAGTATTTCTAGACAATATTCTCTTTGTGAGACCTAACAATGGCTGTACTAGGGCTACACCATCTTGCTGTGCTTCACTGAGAAGAGGAAAGGAAGAAAAGCACACCAGGAAAGGGTAGCAGGCTGGTGGCGGTGGACATGCTTTGACCCTGTTGAGCCCCATGGGACAACATCAGTGCTGGCTCCAAGCTGCTGGCACTATGGGGACAAAGACCTGCACCAGATTCTCATGATGTGTCTGCCCACCCCTGATAAGAACATAAGAACATAAGAAGAGGCCTGCTGGTTCAGTCCAAAGGCCCATCTAGTCCAGCTTCCTGTATCACACAGTGGCCCCACCAGATGCCTCAGGGAGCACACAGCCAACAAGATAACCTGTTTCCTGCTGCCACTCCCCTGCACCTGGCACAGAGAAAACCTACTTCTAAAACCAGGAGGTTGCTTATGGCTTGTAACCTGTGACGGTCATTTCCTCCATGAAACTGTCCAAACCCCTTTTAAAGGCATCTAGGCCAGGTGCCATCACCACATCCTGTGGCAAGGAGTTCCACAGATGAATTACACGCTGGGTAAATAAATATTTTCTTTTATCCGTTCTAACTCTCCCTCCACTCAATTTTAGTGCATGTCCCCTGGTTCTGGTGTTGTGCGAGAGGGAGAAGAATTTCCCTCTATCCACTCTCTCCATCCCATGCATAATTTTATACGTCTCAATCATGTCCCCCCTCAACCGTCTTTTTTCTAGACTGAAAAGCCCCAAACGCTGTAGCCTTTCCTCATAAGGGAGGTGCTCCAGCCCACAAATCATTCTGGTCGCTCTTTTCTGCACCTTTTCCAATTCAACTATATCCTTTTTGAGGTGTGGTGACCAGAACTGGACACAATACTCCAGATGCAGCCTTACCATCGATTTGTACAAAGGCATAATAATATTGGCCGTTTTATTCTCAATCCCTTTTTTAATGATCCCGAGCATGGAATTGGCCTTCTTCACAGCCGCCGCATACTGGGTCGATACTTTCATCGACCTGTCCACCAGCACCCCAACATCTCTCTCCTGATCCATCACAGACAGCTCAGAACCCATGAGTGTGTATGTGAAGTTTTGATTTCTTGCCCCAATGTGCATCAGTTTGCACTTACTTACATTGAAGCACATCTGCCATTTTGCTGCCCATTCTCCCAGTTTGGAGAGATCCTTCTGGAGCTCTTCACAATCCCTGCTGGTCTTCACCACCCGGAAAAGTTTAGTGTCATCCACAAACTTGACCACCTCGCTGCCTATCCCCAACTCCAGGTCATTTATGAATAAGTTGAAAAGCACCGGTCCCAAGACCGATCCTTGGGGCACACTGCTTTTCACCTCTCGCCATTGTGAAAATTGCCCATTGACTCCCACTTGCTGTTTCCTGATCTTCAACCAGTTCCTAATCCACAAGAGGACCTGCCCTCTTATTCCCTGACTGTGGAGTTTTCTCAGGAGCCTTTCATGAGGGACCGTGTCAAACGCCTTCTGAAAATTCAGATATATAATATCCTTCTCTGATGGTGCATAGGGCCATAGGGACTACTGCCACCAGCACTGAGGGTTCTATGGCCAGTTTGGCCATGTGGGCCCTCTGATAGACTCATGGTCTTGTTCAGTGCCAACCTGGCTAACCTCTGATGCCACCCTTGCACATGAAGGAAATGAAGTGGTGCCTCTACATTCCCAACATTACAACACTACATTACGGAAAAGGTGTGTGTGAATGAGGCCATTGCAAGGCATGTTACGTTCTTTAAGAACTGCACATCCCTGAATTCCAGCTTGATTAATCCCTAACATTTGGAAGATGGTAGTTTCAGAAACTAAGGGCCCAATCCAGCATAAATACAGGCCGGCAGAGCACGTGTTCCACCAGCCTTAGATGTCACAAAAGTGCCTTAGGACACTTTCGCAGCACCTCTGGAGTAAGAGGTGTTGGCGCAGGGGGCAGCACTGCTCACTCCGTCGTCCCCGGACTCTGTGCCACCAGACACAGGTAAACCCTGCGCTGGGTGACAGGAGGGCGTGGGCTGAGTTGGTGGGGGAGGGGGTCATTGTCCTGCCTGGTCTGGGAGGGGTTGGGGATATCAGTGCCAGACTGCGCCAATATCTTCGTCCCCTTCCCAGGCTGAGCCAGCCTTACACAGCCTCCTTAGACGTACGCCAGCTAAATAGCTGGCATAAATTCGAGGAGGCCTATTGGGGCCTCTGGGGCTTATACTGGGGGAAGGGGATGAACGTTCCCTTCCCCCAAGGTGAGCCCTGGCCACGATAGCACGGGCTGCATCCTGCCTCGAATGCAGCAGCCAGCCATTTTGGCCGGCTGCCGCATCTTAGGCAGAATTGGGCTACCCATGGACTTGAAAGGATTTTAATTTGGGAAGAACTCTGATTTTGGATGAAGTGAAACGCAGGATGAGAAATTGTTCAGGAGATTAAAGCACTATTAAAGGATAGGTCTTCTTAGCTCTTTACTTAGTTTAGTGTTAAAATTTGTACTTCTGATTCAAAAGTGCAGCAGAAATTACTGACTGTATTGAAAATCAATATGGACTGTTGATTCTCAGAACAGGACCTACATACTGTTTAAAGCACCTTAATTCCCCTCCCCAGACCAGATAGGAGACAAAAAAACAACAACAATGCTGCTGCTACATTTTTAACACTAACCCTTTTCAAATGCTATTTGGAGCACCACCACTGGCCCAGCTGTAAAGCGGGCTGATGCAGCTTGCCCCGAATCTGCCTCCGCCACCGCCTTCCTCCAGCCAGTGGTGGATGTGAGCCGAATTGATCTGCTCAGCACTAGCTAAAAGCGAGCAGGAAGCAAATCACCCACTTTTCCTCCACCAGTAGTGTAGGTGATGCGGTGTAGTAAATGCTGCACAGTGTTACATGGAGGTGCAAGCCGTCAGAGCCAGTCAGGCAACAAAAGGCAACACTGCCTTCGCTGCTGGATTGGTTCCGACGGTGAGTGGGAGGGGCCACGTTGCCTCAAAGATATGATCAAAGCCCCCCTCTGGCTACACTACGGCCCTGCACTCCATCCTTTCATGGGGTTGAGCAGGAACTCTGCCTTTTCAGGATTCCCAGTCACAGCTGTATGTATATATGTGTAGAACATATAAGGAGCCTAGCTATTGCTGTGCTGCTGCGCTCTTTGTTCATGATCATTTAGCCTTCAAATAACACCTGAAAAGGGCTATTGAGCACATAATAAGGTACCTTGAAACCGGAGGTCTACCACTATGACACACACACAGAGGTTATCATGCAATCTTCAACTGTAATTCCAGGCCCTTTCTCTACTATGTCCTGTTCCAGGCTCTGATTGACTATTTGTTTATTCATGTAAAATGCTAGCCTAGAATTTCCAGAGACATAGCCATGTTAGTCCGTAGCAGCAAAAACAACAAGAGTCTTGTGACACCTTAAAGATGAACACATTTATTTCAGCATGAGCTTATGCGAACTACAGTTCACTTCATCAGATTCATGAAGTGAAAGAGTAAGCTGGAAGATCTACAAATGAGTATTGGGGGGGGGGGGGGGAGGAGGGAATTTGACCTGTAAACAAAGCTAGCCAAATTACATTAGTATTGGTTTATTAGTCTCACAGCACAATCCTGACTAAGGATCCAGCCAGTGGCCCAGGGCCGCCCGCCAGATCCTGTGCACAGGCTGGCCGGTGCGTGCTGGGCCAGAGGTTTACTTGGAGAAGGGGACACTCATTCCCTTCCTTGAGTGTAAATCCGGGCCGGCCCTATCGGCCTCCTCGGATTTCGGCTACTTAAATAGCTGGCGGAAGTAGAGGAGGCCGTATAACTGCATAGCCGGCCTGGTGGGGATGGGGATATGGCCGACGCCTGCTCCCGGGCCGGCTAGGCCAAATGCCCCCCTTCCTCGCCCGGCCGGACCGCCCACACGGCCAGCGACGAAGCGCTTACCTTACGCTGCCGTCTGCATGGAGATCCGGTGCAGGAGGCCCGCCTTGCGCTGGCCTTTTAACTCCTGAGTCGTCGCAAACGTGCTTTACAGCATGTTCGCGACGTCTTCCGGTGACGGAACGCTCATTCCATTGCCGGCCTTATTTCCAGGATTGCGCCCTCATAAGAATACAAATGACATTGCAGACTGTCCAAACAATATATGATGCTGATCAGCTGGCATTTGTGAGGTTCAGATGCTCATCTCATTCACTATTTGCACAGTTTCTATTTTTGTTTACGTTTTTGAGGATCTGTTGAGGATTCAAATGACCATTGCATGCTCCTCCTCATTTAACTCCTAACTTGTCCTTAATATGACCACCTACTTTGACCACCTGCTAATTTTTAAAGAGACAGTGCCTATTTTTCCAACGCAAGAGATTTTCAAGGTAATTTTGAGTAGATGGAATTTTAGCTTTATGTGCTGACTCTGGAACATAACCCTCATGTAAGGTGCCACCGTACCTCACATGCCCAAGACCTTGCCACATGCCACAAAGAGGTCTAGCCAATCCAGAATTCACTCCTGAGTTTTGTCAGAGCAAAATGTAATCACTATGCACCCTGCCCAAACATTTCAGGATGGTTATTGATGCTGTGATGAAAAAATAGAGGAAAAATGACAAACCAGAGCTTTCTTAGAAGTTTCCATGTCATGTGGAAGAGGCAAGCTGCTTTTCAATGCTAATTTGAAACTTTAAATGAAAGGTACCTTGTCTCTTCAGCAGTTCACAGAGGTGTCGCTACGGTGGGTGTGGTACTGTCTCCTGCCCGCTGCCTTCTCCGCACGGAATGGCTCAGATGGTGAGGGGGCGGGGCCGCCTCGTGCTGGCTTGTAAATGGGGACTAGGATGGGGCGCAATTTACGGTACCATCCCCACTGTAGCAACGCCTCTGGCAGTTCAAGGGATTGCAGTGGAAGCCTTAAAGAATGAAAATATGATGATTTGAGTTAAGGGCCAAAGTGAGAAGCATTTGGACAAGTGACCTGTGAAGTATCCTACTAAGGATAGAAATAAGGTAGAAAAAAATGAATAGTTCAAAAATGCCAGCCAGCCAAATTAAATGTCTTCAGTACAATGAAGTTTAAGATTGACTAGTAAAATACAGTACCTTTGGAAGGAAGAGATACGGTTTGTTAAAGCTGAACTTTGATGTGCTTCTAGTCTTCCAGATGAATTTTTGGTCTCAATTAGTTCTAGGAAATGAGCTATGAAAACATAAGAGGAACCCTGCTGGATCAGAGTACAGGGAGGAGGACACTGCTCATAGGAGTGCACCAGAAAGTGC
Organism: Plestiodon gilberti rubricaudatus; assembly: GCA_026170595.1. Lineage (NCBI taxonomy): Eukaryota > Metazoa > Chordata > Lepidosauria > Squamata > Scincidae > Plestiodon > Plestiodon gilberti. Next base: position 145,531,247 of record JANXHW010000002.1, read on the forward strand.
ACCAGAAAGCTCATGAGAGTGCACCAGAAAGTTTAGGTAGTCTCTTAAACCACTACCATCACCCCTGCTCTCTACACAAATAGCATGTGTCTGCAGAGAGAAATACGGTACTCTTGGGAGGAGTCCACTCTCATGATTAGGAATGCTGGGCGGCAGTGGCGTCACTGAAGGTGGGGTGGAACGCTAAGTTCCGTACCGTGCTGACCTCCGTTACTCACCGGCACAAGGTGGCCCTGCTCCCTCGCCTTCGTAGTCATTCAGTGGGGCGAAGGCAATGCGCAGGGAGTCTCCTGTGCATCGCCTTTGCCCCACTGAATGGCTCCGAAGGCGAGGGGGCGGGGCCACCTTGTGCCGGTGAGTAACGGAGGTCAGCGCGGTACGGAACTTAGCGTTCCACCCCACCTCCAGCAACACCATTGCTGGGCGGTCATAACTACTATAAGAATTTCAGATTCATAGAATGACCACTGGTCATGGAGACATAAAAGAAAAAGCAAAGTACAGAGAAAAGAAACTATTTTATTTCCTTTGCATTCCAGGCTTCCTTGCTGTGGCCTATTTTCCTGAAGAGTGAAGAGGAGACATATATTTAGTGGTCACTAATGACCTGACAAGAGATTGTAATGCATGCTGTCTAAGTGGCTTAACACAGAGACTGTATTAATGAAGTCATCAATTAATTAATTATAAAGGAAAGTTACTCTTGTAACAGAAATCTGTTCAAGGGCTCTTGTTTCAGAAAGAAAACATGTACTAAAACAGCTAAAGAAACAGATCCCTCATCACTTCTGGCAAGAGAGACTTTGTAATTCTTAATTAACATCTCCACCTGTGTTTTGTATTCGACTAAGCAGGAGCCAAGAACTCAACATTTCCAAGAGCACCCAAAACATCTAAGGAAGGTCTGGCTTTCTTGTAAGTGGGATAAGGGCATCTAATTGTCATAGTTCTGATCCCTTGCTTGAACTCTTCTCTCTGCTTGAAACCCTGCTCTGGCTAGAATAGATCATAAGCTTACAGCCCAATGCTATACCTGTGATCCACTGCTGGAACTAACATTCCATCAGTGGAACGTGCTTTCCAGTTGTCTCAAAAGGCAACAGCTGGTCTGCTTCTCAGAGGCGTAACCGCCTCACTTGGCGCCCAGAGCACGGGGGGGTAGGCGCCCCTATAGATAAATAGGCGACCCGGCAGGACCCCCCCCAATCGGGAGAGCCGGCTGGGGACGTCTTCCCCGGCCGGCTGCCCGGGGCCTTCTAAGGAAGGCCCGCTGTGCAGGTTTTTGCGCATGCTCAGACTGTTACTGAGGGAAAAGTGCAGCCCTTTTCCCTCAGTAACAGTCTGAGCATGTGCAAAAACTTGTGCAGCGGGCCTTCCTTAGAAGGCCCCGGGCAGCCGGCCGGGGAAGACGTCCCCAGCCGGCTCTCCCGATTGAGGGGGCCGGCCCGAGTCGGACTCGGACTCGAGTCTCCGAGTCGGACTCGGACTCGAGTCTCCGAGTCCGACTCGGAGACTCGAGTCCGAGTCCGACTCGGAGGTGGAGCGGCGGGGCACCCTTCGGGCGATGGCGCCCGGAGCCAGTGCTCCGCTTGCTCTGCCCTAGTTCCGCCTCTGCGTGCTTCTAGACTGCTGTCAGAGATGCGCTGGCTGGCTTCCAGACTGCTGCTGGAGACACTGCAGAAGCGGACATTTGCGGAGATTTGGGGGGACCCCGGGATGGCTGCCATACACCCCAGGATAGAGGGACAGGACCACGAAATCCGGGACTGTCCTGGCCATTCCGGGATGTATGGTAAGCCTAATTTATTGTATTTTTTAAAACATTTATAGCCTTCCGTAATCCTCACACTGTCCCCCATCCAAACATTAATTAACTCCAGTCTTTGATCACCTGGACTTAAAGGGTTGTCTTCAGACCATGCCCTGTGATCTCTTTGAGCAAGGTTATTATTTTGCTCCAGTTTCCAGTCCTTCAGGCATTCATGAAGGAATGGATAGACCAGCCCAAACACTTTTGAGCTACTCTGAATTCCATTGCAGTCTCCATCAGTTTCCTTTGGGAATTTGGTGGAATTGTCCTCAGTGCCAGATTACCACAGGGGAATGGGGGGGGGGGGAATCTTTGCCAATCCCCTCTGAATGAAGTAAGGTGGAAGAATGGACCACATGATTGGACTGGGAGCCAAGGGGGAGGTGTTTTTGACAGCCATTAAGACTGTGCCTTTTGCTTGGTCCTCGGTCTCATTTGGACTGGAGAGGCAAAGAGGCCTGCCTATCTGCCCAAAGATGCAGTCCATGATTTGCTGGTTGCCCGTGGGGGCTGAGAAGGAATATTTTGCTCCTCACCTTATTGGTTACTGGCTGTGAGTTTTTTTTACCTACTGTGATGATGTGTAGTGCTGTAGTCTAGGTTGATCACCACTGGCAGATTTAGGCCAGGAACAAATGTGAAGCTATTCTGAGGTGAATTTCAACCCATGTGGGATTTGCAACCACACGCTCACTCCAATCCAGGGGTTTCTTAGTAGAAAAAAGTGGTGCTAGTCCCTTCTCCAACACTATCAATAATCCTTTGGCAGACGTCCCGTGTCTGCATGCAGGGGTGTAACTTGGACGGGGCCTGAGGAACAGCTGCTCCAGGTGCAAGCCCAGGGGTGGCGGAATCCTCAGACCCCACCACGCACCACCTAATAGCTGCCATCACGTTCAGCTCCAGCTTGCTCTTAGCTATCCAGAACGGAAAGGGATGGGGGGCTTCCCCTCCCCTCTCCCCCCAGATTCCAACCAGACAGAGGTGTCGCTCCGGTAGGGGTGGGGCCGTAAGTTTCGCTCCGTCCTAGTCCCTTTACCGAGCGAGCAGGAGGCGGCCCCGCCCCCTCACTGTCGGAGCCATTCCCGGTCTCTTGCCTGCTGCTTTCTCCACACAGGAATGGCTCCAACAGTGAGGGGGCGGGGCCGCCTCCTGCTCGCTCGGTAAAGGGACTAGGATGGAGCGAAACTTACGGCCCCACCCCTACCGGAGCGATGCCTCTGCAACCAGAGCAAGGGATAATGTTTGCATCTTTCTCTTCTACTCACCACAAGCAAGGGGGAGGATATGGCTACCTTTTAAAGTCAAAAGGGGAGGATCAGCTCTGGCAAAGGAGGGCTCCCCCAGCAGGCAGTCTAGGGCAGGGATTCTCAACCTTTGGAGGCCTGGGTACCCCCTATCATGGTCCAACTTTCTGAAGTAACCCCTGCTAATTAATTGGATTAATCAATTAATTAATTAGCTGATTAATTGTTAAATAAAAAAGAATTTAAACAATTTTAAATGTGAAAAAATGTCTTACTTAACGCTGTGTGTGTGTGTGTGTGAGAGACAGACAGACAGACAGGGGGGATTGCATTTAAGTTCTAATTAACAAGTAATTAACTACTGATTGATGCTGATAAGGGGCAGGCTCTCTGGCGTACCCCCTGCCGTTGATCCGCGTACCCCTAGGGGTACTCATACCACAGGTTGAGAACCCCTAGTCTAGGGTGCTGCCTCACCTCCTCCAAGTACTCAAAACTCATGGATATTGGGCAACCTCATGCGTTTTCCAACCATATGTTCAAAATCCATATGGACGTAATCCAAAGTGAAGAAGGTACTTGGCTTATTCCGTGGGAAAAATCTCACATATAAGGAAACTCATTTGTGTTTTGCATCCAAATGCATGCTACATCTGTGGGAAACACTGATTTTCACATGGGATTTTGCACGTTTGTTCTGGGCCTTACAGACCGATCCACCTTAGAAATAGGCTGGCAGAGCGAGTGCTCCGCTGGCCTAAGGAGTCACAAATGTACCGCATGTTTTCGGCACGTTGTGAGTAAGCATTGCCAGTGCAGAGGCCGGCACCGCTTACTACGCCACTTACCTGGACCCGCACCAGCCACCGCAGGTGACTGCTGCGCCAGTCGGTGCAGAGGCATGGGGAGGGCGGGCAGGGGTGGCGAGGGTGGGGGCCATTGGCTGGCCCAGTCAGGGAGGGGGCAGGAATATTGGCACAACTCAATGCCGATATCCCAAGCGCCTTCCCAGGCCGACTACATGTCCTCCCCAGTTGCCAACTAAAAAGCTAGCGTGAATCTGAGGAGGCCCATTGGGGCCCACGCTGCTTACACTGGGGGGAGGGGGACAAATGTCTCCTTCTCCCAAGGTGAGCCCGGGCTGCAATCCATGCAGGATGCAGCAGCCGGCCATTTAGGCCAGCTGTGCAACCTTGCACAGGATTGTGCTGTTAGTGTGGGAAAGGGGTTAAGAATAGGAATAGGAACAGAGTTAAGAATTGGTGTGTACCCTGACATCAGTGGAGCATTTGAAGAGCAATCTGAGTAGAAGAAAGGCAGTATATAAATAAATAAATAAATAAATAAATAAATAAATAAACTGGTCAACAGGGACTCCAGAGGCTGCTCAGCTCAGGGGTGCAGGATGAGAGGCCTTTTGCCAATGAGTGCAGAGTCACTGTAAAGGTGAATTGGCTTGGTGGGGAGGGAATAGTGCAACTGTGACATCCTTGACACTTTACAGGAGTCGGCAGTGGTGAGTTTGGAGCTGGGGTGGGAATGCCCAACAGAAAAAGGGGGAATGTACAACATCTGGACTTCAAAGTAGGAGCGTACCCTAAACAGGGGTGGAGTGTTAAGAGAATTAGTACCCACTGCAGTATGTTTATATGTTCCATACAATTGCTGCCCATTATTTATAATCCTGCCAACCTTGTCTCATGCCTTATTTATTGGTGGTATGAGGACAAAGCACCCGCCCCAATGTCGTTCTAAGATTCAAAGTGTCAGAATTCAAAGCTAACTTGTTTTCATTACAGCACCATAACTTCCATTGCTTGCACAATTCTATATGGTAAGCATAGGCCAAAAAGACTTTAGGTTAAACGTTAACCTAATCACCGTATTTTTCGCTCCATAGGACGCATCAGACCATAGGATGCATGCGTACTATGGAGCTAAAAATAGGGAAAAATATTTTTACTTACCGGGGCTTGTGGGGGCTTCGGGGAGGCCTGCACGACCCTCTGCAGGCCTCCCCGATCTTCAGTTTGGCGATAAATGGCGATTTTCGGGCATTTCCGGTTTTCGTGAAAATCGGAAATGCCCGAAAATCGCCATTTAGCGCCGAACTGAAGATCGGGGAGGCCTGCAGAGGGTCGTGCAGGCCTCCCCGAAGCCCCCACAAGCCCCGGTAAGTAATTTTTTTACATTTCTTTTATCATGTGGTCCATAAGACGCACAAACATATTCCCCTATTTTTTTTGGGGGGGGGAAACGTGCGTCTTATGGAGCGAAAAATATGGTAAATATTTAAATAGCAGTAACTTCCCTCAAAATGTTTATTTTCAGGTTACTATAATTAAGCCTGCAGTGTTAACCCTGTTGGAACTCAAGCCTTGTTAATTTTCAGTAATATTTGGCTCACTTTATAGCTGTGGTTCTCAGAATGGTACCATCATGAAAGGCCTCCTCATTTTCAGTGGTGTAGGGATGGGGGTTGGGGGCAGTCTGCCCACGGGAAGCAGGGGGGGCAACAAACTGACCTGGCCCAGGAGATTCAGTGGTGGCGGTGGCGGCAGCAGCATGGAAGCAGCTCCCCTTCATGCCACTTTTTAAACTTTTTTGCTGCCCTTGGTAGCAGCAGCAGCGAGCCTCGCAGCACCGCTGTTGAGGCTTCTGGAGGGGCGGGGAGGTGTTTCCAGCCCTTCTGCCTGCCCCTGGGGCCGTTGTCGGCCAGTAGAAAGCTGCGTGATGTCACGCGGCAGGGGCGTGGCTTCCAGGTGATGTCACACGGTGGGGGCGTAGCCATCGTGCCCAGCCGCCCCCAGGCAGGGGCGGCATTACTATGACACTGCTCATTTCATTTCTACTGAAGTTCGACTTTGGGAGTTCGGCTCTTCTGAAGTAATGGGGGCAGAGACTTCGTCACCTCTGGTCTGAACCATCAGCAATTGCAGCTGCCAAGATTCTGTCTTTTACACAACTCTTAAGAACGCAGAGGCCCTAATGGCGGAAGGTTGGCCACCCCTGTTCCAAACCATTCCACTCTCTAGAACTCATGGATGAGCTTTCTTTTCTGGTTCCACTGATCTGTTAATTTGCTCTTTTGACTGTTGATTGTTTTTAGATTGCATTGTGAGATGAGATGTATTAATCTTGAGAGCCACTTTGCAGATTCTGCAATCAAAAGGTAGGATAGAAATATTTTAATAAATACATAATGGGCAGAGGACATCTTTACCCTCCTCTGCCTTCGGGGCATCCACATGGGTGCTTTATTTAGAAAGAGGAATATCACAGCCTGCTAGGATCTGGCAAGGCCAGGCAAGGGTGCACAGGATGGAGATAATACTCAGGGACAAGGACAACATGGATTTGCCAGTCCTTGTGAATATCATTAAATGCCATAGGTGTCACAGATCTAAATTTGCAATTGCAACAAGCAGCTACAACCCAAATACTGATAATAAAGATATGAAATCACAGTTCTGGATTTAACTTTGTACCCACTTATATATGCCTTATCAAACTACTTGGAATGAACTGTTTTTAGCAAACACATCAGGCATGCATGTAGGAAAAAAAACATCACCTTCCAATCTTTTTGAAGGACAAAACAATACAGTACACAGTTGTACACAATCCTGACACAGCCTCTTCTGCTCATTTTCTGCATCAGTGCAGTCAGTTGTAAAAGAGTGAGGGGCCCTGTGGCTGAATCAACGTCCTTCCTCATTGCTCATGGGGTACTAATTTTCTGTACTCCCAAGAAAATGGGTTTATGATGATGATGATTTATTGGATTTATATCCCGCTTTCTCCCCCCAAATGGGGGACCCAAAGCAGCTTACAAAATTAGGTGCAGATGTGTTTGTCTTAATAACCCTTGGAGCTTACGATCTAGACCCTGACAGTGTGGAAGACAACACAGGAGGGGGATAGAGGGGAGGGAGAGGAAATGGTTGGAAAGGCATGAAGGTAAGTCAATGACTATGAACAATGAACAATAAAATGCAATGGAATGTGTTTTTATAGCACAGTCTTAGTTCAACGTTAGTGAGACAGGTACATTTTATTTATAGCCCTCTGAAAATGCACAGCAGTATGTAAATCCCAATAATAGGAATGTTTATCATTTTTGGCATTAATAAACCAATTTGCACTTCTGTCTCGCTGTTCAGCAGCTTTAGACTGATGAAATTATAATGGGAATATAATTTTAATAGAAGCAATTGACTAGTAAAGTGCATGCTATTTGTTTCTTTAAAAAATACTTGTATAAATGGAAGCAGCATTTGCTCTAATGAAACTTTGATATAGTGTTCTGAACGAGTTTCAGGCTTCAGTGCTTATGAATTCAACATTGATAGTCCAGTCCTGTGATCTGTCGCTCCAGTACTCAAGCATGTGGCACTGATCTTTAAGGTCTGCCTCTGGTGCAAGAGCACAACTGGTGCCTTGTTCCAGAACTGTGTGAAGCCTCAGCCATTGCTATTGTTGCACCACAGCCTTTCTGTTACGCCTTTTGTAGCTTAGATATTTCAGAGAACAAATGTAGACAAAACAAATGGAGGTGGCTGCAAGATCAGGGGCCTAGAAAACTTGTTCATCGGGGCATCCAAGTGCTTCTTTTGTTTTGTAATGGAACTCAGGGTTACATTGAGCCCCTCTTCCTCCCCAATGAAAGAGTCTTGCTTTAGCCAGAGCACTCAAGTCTTGGATCAACATATTATTATGCACATCAATAATGATGTGTATTAATAATGAAATCAGTGAATATATGCCAGGCACCATGCAAGCAGAGCAATCTCAGGCAGGGCCTCTGGGAGGGGGGGGGGGTTAAGGGGTGGGGGTACAATCATACCAGGCCCAGGGCCAAAAATGGGTCAAGAAGGGAGCCCAGTAGCAAAAAAGGGGGTCCCAGGAGCCAAATTTACATGAAGGGAAGGGCCCCAAAAGTGACTTTGTACCCCCTGATAAATTTCCTCTGACATGATTTACAGCTGTTATTTCTGTGCCATGTCTGAATGCTGCCCTAATACAGTAAGTCCTCGCTTACCGTCATTTTGCTATCTGTTTTCATTTCTCCATGGCTGCAGGTATGTCCAGGCTGGGCCAGGTTCATGACCACTTTCTGGTCTGATTCGTGCCCCAGAATGCCTTGCAGGTAGCATCTGCAAGGCATTCTAAGATGAGAACAAAGCCAAGGAAGTGGGTTGTGGTCCCGCGCAACCCAGAAGCGGCTTTGCAGCATGCAACGAGCCCGCCAAAGCCTCCTCCTGCATGTCACTGAGCACATCGGTGAAAAATAGGTTCGTTATTATACGTTGTTTCACTTAACGTTGCAGATTTCAGGAACTTATCTACGACATTAAGTGAGGACTTCCTGTACTTTCTTAAAACTGTATGCAAGTGGAGACGCACAATTGTACCCCACCTTTCTCCCCACTGCAAAAAACTGAGGAGCTGACATGGATGGTTCACTGGAGAGACCCTTTGAGTGTGGTCCACCCGTGACCGTACTCTGTTTGCTTACCTCTGAATATCGCACAGAGTGTACCTACTACCTATTGTGTATGCGACTTGTATAACAACAGTGACACTCTTCCTGAGCTCAAGTTGGTATTTCATGACCACACTGCAATGACAGGATTAGATGGGAAAATGGAACCGGTCGGACAAGGAAACTTGCTACAAACAATGACAAGGATTTTGACCTGGATTGGGAGTGTGTATATCACACATATCTGCATGGAGGCAAGTGGCAGTGTCTGGCTTTGTGCCAAAGAAACTAGTGACATTTTCAAAGTTCAAAAACGTTCCCATTAAAAAAAAAGTGCACTGAAATGTCAATTCATTGTATGCAGTTATTGCCAAAAGATCAGACACCACAGTGCTCTAGATAGGGTTTTTCACTCTTTACTTTCATAGGCTCTGGCCCCTCACCCTGCCCCCTCACCTTTAAAGACCTAATATGTTAACTAATGAGTATAAATTCCCTGGAAAACTCAATTGAAATCAAGGGCATTTTATCACTACCTGGTGCATTTAAGTTTAATTGATTTTAATGGGACAGGGATGGTGTTCAGTGAGTCCCATTTCTCCTTTCTCTAGCTTTCAACCCTAGTTCTGTAAAAAAAAAAAAAAAAAAAACCAAAAATCCCAACACTTCACAACAAGAAGTAGTACAATCAATTTATCATTACAATTTATTTCACTTACACAGTATGGATTTTTTTGGTCGATTTCCTGATTACCCCTGTACTTCCTTTTCAGCACAACTGATTGAGCCATATTCACGGCTCCGTAGGTGAAGTGTCCTCACATCCTCTTTCCTAGCATTTAGAGGCACAACGTGAGCAAGCATGAAATTCAGGAAAGCTCAGGGGCTTTATGATGTCATCTCCATTGTCACCTCCACTTGCTGGTGCCTTTATACTTCTCCCCACCCTTTACTTTCTACTAGTATATGGAAAAACTACCCTAAGCCGCCTTTGGCACCTCCTGATGTGGAAAGGAAGGGTGGGATGGAAGTACTTTAAAATAAACCAGGGGTTCTCAACCAGTGGTACTAGTACCACCAGTCGTACTTTGGCTGACTGCTGGTGGTACTCGGACCGCTGGACCCTCGCTCCGATGCGATGCTTTCAGCATTGCGTTTTTGCTCCCAAGAGGCTCTTGCCTTTGGCCCCTACTACCTGTGTTTTCAGGCCTCCAAAAACCTGAAAGTATTTGTCATTGCCAGTCACTTCTGTTGGTACACAGCAGGAGAGTGGTGCAGGAGGTGGTACTCAGCCAGGAAGGGGTTGAGAATCCCTAAAATAAACAATCCTTTCTTGTTTCTGTTACTGTTAGGTTATAATCTAATACTGGACATCTGGATCTTTATGCAAATATTTCCATAAGCTTTCCCCTTTCTTAAGAGGTGACTCCTACTGGTTTTATGTTTTATTGTGATATTTTAAGGATTTAAGGATGATTTAAGTTTTAATTCCTCCCTCCACACCCCTCCCCGCCCTCCCCTGCACTGACCGGTGCAGGACTTACCTGTATCAGCGGGCACAGGGTCTGGAGGATGGCAGAGTGAGGGCTGCCAGCCTCCGTGCCATTGGCCCTTACTCCAGAGTCATTGCAAACGTGCTTTACAAAAGCTTAGAGCGACTGAGTGTGTGCTCTGCAGCTCTAACGTTAGGGTGGACTGCGCTGCCCATGTTTGTATTGTAAACTATAGTTTTAAATGTGATTTTATGGCTCTGTAAGACGCTTTGGGTGGCCCTCGGGGAGAAAAACGGGGTACAAAATGAGTAAATAAATAATTTGGTTTTCAATCGCCTCAGATGACTGAATTCTCAGACACACGAATAGTATTATGCACGCAACTATTTGAATATGTTTAGCATAACAGCATTCTGTGGATGGGGAATACCAGCTATATGCGCCACTGTCTCTATCACTGTTGACTGGGTACCGATATCCTAATTTATCCTGCCAAAAGTAGACTTCCGTTTGGAGCAGAATGCAGTGGTTGAGAACAGGGATTATGTTTGCTTACCCTGTGGGCTTCAAAGTGTTAACAGTACTTCTCAAGCTGCCCAGCATCATCAACAGTCTGTGTCTGATGAGTGAAGTGTGAAATGCTTCCCATGATGAATTCCAGTGGAGCTGCCATTCCAAATCACATGTTGCTTCTGTTTCACATTTACATAACACAGTCATGAGACTGACTTCATACCTGGGTCCCTTGCTCTAATTACAAGACGAGATGATAAGCTTAGAGATGTGTACAAGCACAGCATTTATTTTCCTTGGTGAACCCCCAATCAGACCTGCAGGACTGCAAATGACTTGCAAGCTAGCACAAGCCTTATGAATCAGTCCTCAGTGTTGATAGTGCTAAGGTTGGTGGCCTTCTTTTACAGACATACAGCCCAATCCTACATAAGGGTCCACGGTCAGCCCATACAGCACTGTTACGGTGCTGCACCCCCTCCAGCAATGCCACTGATTGGGAGGCTTAGAAGAAAGGAAAGGAGAATTATTTCCCCTTACCCCTCTGTAAGCCTCTTGCTCCACAATGGGTCTCCTCAGAGACCTCCTCAGAGACCCTCCTCCTCAGCTCTGTAGCTGGCACAAGTCTAAGAAGAAGAAAGGGGGAAGACTTGAAAAAGAGGTGATAGAATCCGGCATGCTCCATTGCCACCAGATCCACCCTCTCCCACAGCCTCCCTACCCCGTTCCTCCCTGCCCTGTTTTGCCTCCTTCCCACCCACCTCCGCCCCCACTCCTGCCTTACCTGGTCTGGTGGGCTCAGCACATCCCGGGGGGTGGAGTTGGAAGTTGCAAGCACACAGCCATTCTTCTGCTGCCGTAAAGCCCTTCCACCGACAGCCCACTCCTGGATTAGGCTATGCATATTATAATGCTCAACCACTCTGGTTGCATTTTGGTTGGCGCCTCAGGCTCATGTAGTAGAATCTTTACTATGAACTAAAGCCAAAGCACTTCTGTTCATGTGTGATGAGTAGAGTCCCTCCCCCCCTAAACCATAAGAACATAAGAAGAGCCCTGCTGGATCAGGCCAAAGGCCCATCTAGTCCAGCTTCCTGTATCACACAGTGGCCCCACCAGATGCCTCAGGGAGCACACGAGACAACAAGATAACCTGTTTCCTGCTGCCACTCCCCTGCACCTGGCACAGAGAAAACCTACTTCTAAAACCAGGAGGTTGCTTATGGCTTGTAACCTGTGATGGTCTTTTCCTCCATGAATCTGTCCAACCCCCTTTTAAAGGCATCTAGGCCAGGTGCCATCACCACATCCTGTGGCAAGGAGTTCCAGCCATGATTTGTCTGCCTTTTTTTAGGGCATACTGATTGTGTCAATGGGATGTAATCATGTGAAAATAAATGTACATTGGCCTTTAACTGTTAAATTCTCTGCACATAATGGGGAGGCAAGCCCAAAGACTGTGCCTCTGCACAGAGGGAATCTTCCCTTCATTTGAACGATATATTGGAAATCATCAGTCAATCAATCAATCAATCAATCACTTGTGTTTATGAAGGGGTGGAGTCTCTGCTCTGATATCTGTCACTGTCTCATGGCTTTCATATGTTTTCTTATATCTTGCTTCTTTTTTCCAAGTGAATCATATACACCTAATACTACAAGATCAAGCACTATTGACCTTCGTTATGCAGGGTGGCCAGATAGAATGGAGGACAAAGTGCCAATACCTTTAACCATTGTATAGAAGAGGGAATTTGGGCAGGTGCAACTCATCATGGAAGGGTGCAAAAAGCTGCAACTGCCAAAATTCCTTCTTCTATGCAATGGTTAACTTAAAGGTATAGGCACTTTGTCCTCCATTGTATATGCTCATCCTGTCATTATGTTCTACTTGAGCTTTCATTATAACATTTTTGCCCCAGCTGTATATGATTCTGAATTACTCCAGTCCTCCTCCACCCCCCATTATAAGGAGTCAATTGCGGTAAATGTCACATTTTCTAACCGTGCATTTGTTAGCATTTCACAGAATCTCAACAGTCAGCACAAATAGGTTAAACTACATCTTCCACTCTCTCCTCTAAAAATAGTATGCTGTTGTTTAGTGGTATGCTTATTTTTTTATTTAAACGAGTAAAGGATGATACAGCTGAAATGATACTTTGGTGACATAACAAAGAACATTAGAGGTCAGTCCAGATTAATTCGCTATGGGATCAGTTGGAGAATATTAAACCTCTTAGCTGTAATCCTTTGGTAACCAGTCCAATAATGTAATCATCAGTGTACATCCAATAACATCCATGTTAATTACTTTGGAATTATACATTTTCTATTTAATCAAAAATAACGTTTCAAGAAACTAACAAAAATGTTAAATACTATGCCTGAAAAAAGGCAATAATAATAATAATAATAATAATAATAATAATAATAATAATAATCCAGATACATTTACGAAGTTCCAGAGAATTCTGTAACCCAAACAGAGAAATCAGAGAAGGGATGAGCAGCAAAATGAGCAGTGGCATATGGGATAAATGAGAGCAGCCTTGAAACAGATTCTAACCAAATTAGACAGTGTAATCACATATATTCGTTTAAAATACTAAAGGAATTGCGAGAAACATCTGCATTTTAAAGTAATAATATCCCAGTGTTCCAGGTGCTTCACGTATGTTATCTCAAAAATGAATAATGTTTTGACAGCAGGGGTTGTACAGAGATTAAGTATTTGAGTTGGGAAGACCCTGGTTCAAATGTTCCAACTTCAGCAGCAACCCACTATAGCTACCCACTCAGTGCTCATATCTGCAGTATGGGAATAATATCAGCCTACCTTTTAAAGCTGTGGATAGGATTCCTGACCAAATGTATAATATGCTTTGAGCAATTGAAATCTATTATCTATTTATTTCAGCTCAATTGCTTTCCCCAGTTCTTTCTGGAAGTCAAGATTTTAAAAAATAGGCCTAGGTGTACTTGGTGCTCAATATTTTGGAAAGGCAGATTGCAAACACAGTCCAAAAATGTCATTGTGATTAGAAATACCTCATTGTTTTATCAATTGCAGGAATTACATATTACAATGAAACCTCTTTACATATATGTACCCTTTCAAATTGTTTAAAAACAATCTAATTGATAAAGATATTAGATCTGGTTCATATTTTGCTCATCTGCATACATTTTCATTATTCTTTATATGGAATGTGTTGATATTACTGCAACTGAAAGGTTACATTTTCATTTGCTCACAAAACTTAATCTGAACAAACCCCACCTATATTTCACTATGCTTTGTTAAAATCACAATTGTCAAGTAGCAGCATGCAATCCTAGAGTTCAGTGACATGATTCCATTTATACTATTTTTACCTTTGAGTACATAATACTTGAATCAGGCTGCAATCCTATACTGTACACCCACTAGTGTCACTGCAGGGGGGGCGGACCTCCAAGTTCCGCCGGGCTCTGACCCTCCGTTACACAATGGGAGAAGGCGGCTCCGCCCCCTTGCCTTTGGAGCCATTCTGGCAGACGAAAGCACTTGCTTTCGTCAGCTGGAATGGCTCCAAAGGCGAGGGGTCGGGGCCGCCTTCGCCCGTCGTGTAACGGAGGGTCAGAGCCCGGCGGAACTTGGAGGTCCGCCCCCCCTGCAGTGACGCCAGTGTATACACCCTTACCTAAGAGCATGACCTACTGAACACAATGGGGCCGACTTCTGAGTAGATACATGCATAGGCTTGCACTGTATGTGTGGTGCATGGCTACAGTGTTAAATCTGGATGTAAAAAAAATCAGATTCATATCCCTGCTTGATTATATCCTACCTGACAAAGTTGTTGTGAGGCTAAAATGTCCTTTTGAGCACCAAGTGGCAGGATACAAATATAGCTAACAGTGATACGGTACATAATAATGGTTTGATTACTAAGAAGCAGTAGTTTTCCAATCCTGGGAAAACGGAAGCCTATATATCCAACCTTTGTCTCAATGGGAAAGCACAGGGGAGTGTGTAATGTTATGTGGCTGTTCTAGGGCACATTCTCATTCATTCATCATAGGGTGAGAATTCAAGTCAAGAAGACAGTGCACCATTTGAACCAAGCATGTGACCTAATACACTCTCCTGCAATGGACAGAATTTCCATGGCATAAAAGTTCACATTGAAAGAGTTTCTCAAATTGTAGAAAGGTTGCAAAACAGTAGCTTAAAAAAAACACTGGATCTTAATAAAAGTGGAGATAAGTGATTTTCAACCCACAACTGTGAATGAGCACTTTCAGCTGGGGATCAAGTGACCTTGGGACTTTTTCTTTACTGTAGTTGTACTCATTAGCTAAGCAGCAATTTCCTGTACTAAGTGAAAACATTTAATAGACATTTGTGTACTTAGCAGTAGCCACACAAATAGCATGGCACTATCAATACACTCCATGTAATTTTCCATCCTGCAGTGTTGATTTTATAATCACTTATTCATCAGTCACCATGTCTGCAGCAACATTTAATTTTTTAATCACACTTACTGGAAAATCTGCAACAGGTTTAAACGAAGCAGCCTTAATCCAAGCAAACAGTTTCTCTGAAATATAGTATTGCCAAGATTTGTGAAAGTGAGGGAAATATGCTGTCTTTGTGATCTGTTCCTTGAGTAGCAAAGTGTGTTCTTGGTCCTGTTGTCATGGAAAATGACAGAATTAAGGCACACCTTGGCATTTCCAGGAACTTACCAGTGCCCGTCCCACACACAGGGCAAGTGAGAATCTTAAAACCAGGATGGTCAAAATGGCACATCAAAAGGCTATATTATAAGACTGGTTCACACTTTACAATTTGTCACTTGATTACTGCAACATCAAGAGTTTTACATGTGTGAATGGGCCATTGCAGGTACAACACCACAGATAGAACCTTTATATCAGGGGTTCTCAACCTTTGGAGGCCCGGGTACCCCCTATCACGGTCCAATTTTCTGAAGTACCCCCTGCTAATTAACTGCTGATTAATCAATTAATTAGGTAATTAATCATTAAATAAAAAAGTTTTAAATGTGAAACAATTTTAAATGTGAAAAATGCCTTATTTAACTCTCTCTGTGCGAGTGTGTGAATGGAGAGACAAGGATCTCTTTTTTTCTCCAAGTCACACTTCCCAAAATCAGCTCCTCCCTCCCCCACCCCACCAAAGTGTACATTTTCCAAAGTACCAAAATAAGTCCAAAACCAAAATCAGAGAGATGGAAGGGCTCCGAAAATAATTACAATTTAAAATCCATGCTAACACTTAATTAGCTGCTGATGGGGCAGATAAGGGGCAGGGCTTGGCGTACCCCCAGCAAGAGGTCCGAGTACCCCTAGGGGTACCCGTACCACAGGTTGAGAACCTCTGCTTTATATCATCTCAGAGGCAATGCTTTCAATTAAGTAAGTTAATACATATAGGAATCATGTAGGGAAACCAACTGATTACATGCATGTGTGAATTCAATTAGCCCCAACTATATGCCGCGGTGGCTCAGTGGTTAAGATGCTGAACTGCAGACCAGAAGGTAGGCAGATCAGCAGTTCGAGACCCGAGTGCTGCATGATGGTGTGAGCTACCGTATTCAGCCCCAGCTCCTGCCAACCTAGCAGTTTGAAAGCAAGAAACTGCAAGTAGATTAATAGGTACCTATTCGGCGGGAAGGTAACAGCATTCCATGTGCCTCGACGTTGAGTCATATCGGCCACATGACCACGGAAACGTCTTTGGATGGCGCTGGCTCTATGGCTTTGAAACGGAGATTAGCACTGCCCCTAGAGTTGGTAACGACTAGCTTTCGAGTGAGGGGAACCTTTACCTTTATATATTAACTAAGCATAGAGAAAGCAAGAGCTATACATGCATGGGTGAAGTGTATGAGAATCAAGGAAAGCAAGGAATGAACATGTATGTGTGAACCAGATGAAAGAAACAGAATTATGGCTGGAATATATTAATGGCTGTCAGTGCAAAGCCCTGGATGCTGCATGCGGGTGACAGCAGTCTGCAGAACCTCCACTGTGCTCCACTGTTGCTGGTAAGTTGACGGTGAGGGTGGATCAGGGGAGGATCAGGGGCAGGGAGTGGGCTGGACTGGGGGCAGGAGGGGGGAGGCTAGCAGTGGCATTAGTGCATGCTGCATCCTATTCCCCCTTCCCAGCCCGGACCTGCCCCCTGCCTCTCCTCAGACTTACATCAGTGAAGTGCTGGCTCAAGTCCAAGGAGACCTCATTGGAGACAAGGCAACCTACGGAGAGGTAAGTAAACATGTTTTACTGACCTCTCCTGGGCTATCTGGTCTCCTTCCAGCCCCCAGCATGCAGCATATGCTCCATCAGTGGTGCTGCATGCTCTGGGCTGGTGGGGGATAGGACTGAGCTGAAAATCTGTTATATTTTTAAATCCACATTTTTTAGAATGGGAAATTTATTTATTTAGAATGGGAAATTTAATAATGTCACTATCTGGTGACATTAAAAACATAGTGCTTTACTGACAGATATTAATTGTGCAACCAAATTTTTCTCATCTTGTATAAGTTCCCACAAGACCCATTAACTGGATTTTGTTTTTTAAAAAATGGATTACTAAGTCTGATCTATACTTGCTTAGATAATAGCTCAGAGTTGAGACACCTTACAAAGCAAGTTGGTTTGGGAGGATGAAGAGCAAATAGCTTTTCACACAATTTATGTAGGTGTTGTGACAACTGGGGCCCCATGTCCAGGGACTTGGTTGTGGGAACAGAGGACAACCCCATCCTCACGGTATAGCTTGCCACCACCCCTTTTAGCTGCCGGCCCTCCAGTAAGGGGAAGCCCTTAACTGATAAAAGATAGACCCAGGAGTCCGAGACTCCAGGACCCTCACCCCCACCCCCATACATGCAAGCGTGCGCACGCGCATGCGCACACACACACACACACACCAGGGACATGCAGTGCGGGGGCAGCTGGTGAAGCAGAAACGCCTTGCTGGAGTCCTCAGAAGGTTGCCGCAGTCTGACCCAGCGATTATGCAGTAGCGGCCATACACCCCACATGAGAGGGGGCCATAACTACGACACCCTCCCACGGGATGCGAGACGTCATCATTGTGCGCCGCTGCGGTGTGGAAACACCCCCCCCAGCGCTTTTCAGCTCCTTTATGGAGCCAAACGGCACCAGGGAGGGTGGGAGGGCCAAACTTGCAGCCGAGAACAGCTGTGAAGAGGAGCAGGCGGTGGGGGGACGACGACAACGGATCCGGCGGAAGATGCACCTCCGCTTGGGGCCCACCGCCCCCACCATCATGACGCCTCTGCGATTACGAACGCGTTCCGCCCACTTACTTGGGTGCACCGAAAGAGGAAGGGATGGAAACACTAAGCATATCATCAGTTTGACTCTACATGTGCAGCGATGTACAGAGGTGTCGATAGTTGTGCCTTTCATAGCTGTGCTGCATAGCAGATGAATTGGCATCGCAATTCATCTGCTATGCAGCACAGCTATGAAAGGGGTCCGCTAACCAGCACAGACCCTTAGAGGGAACGCAGCCTAATAATAATTAAATAATTAAAACAACACAGCTTCATACGATGGGACACGAAAGCATCTGAGTTGCTGTCAGACAATATAGACGCTGAATTAAACAATCCTAGGTGTCAACCTTGAAAGTGCATTATCAGGAGGTTTTCTCAGATGGCTGCTCTGAGAGCCGATGATAAGCCCTTCCCCTCTCGACACAGCATAGCACAGCTTCCTTGGGCACACAAAATGGAGGCAGGCCTAACAAGAATGGAATCCAGAACAAAATGAATTCCTTCTTCTCTTCACAGATGTAGGTCACACAACTTATCCATGAGTTTGCCAATGCCCTTTGTTCACACTGAAGTCCAATTCACATACTGTATCTATAGTGGGCACGGTGGGGTTCCTCTCCTAACGCAGCACTGATTAGAGCATGTCTGTGGTGAATGGATCACATGGGAGTTCCTCCACAGAGCCATCCCATGGTCGGGCATATTTCCAGAAGTCTTCCAAGATTGGACCGCACAACAGTTCGCTTAACACTGAGCCATCCAGTATATTTGGACAGCAAGTGTGGAAAGTACCAGTACTCCACCAGTATGGGGAGTTTGCAGGGATGTGGATCAAGCCTCTGACTTCAAGTCTCAAGTCAAGTCCCAAGTCTTTGCCCCCAAGTCCCGAGTATTTGGTTGCAAGTTGTGAGTCCCTATTCATTTAATGGGGAAAACGGGTTTAAACCTGAATAAAATCCGACTTGTCATAAAAGGCTCCAAGTCTCGAGTCAAGTCTTTCGAGTACAATTACCGAGTCAAGTCCGAGTCAAGTCATTGACACGACTTGAGTCCAACTCGAGTTTGAGTCAATAGACTCAAGTCTACATCACTGAGAGTTTGTTGCTAGTTCAAAAACTTGTTGGTTGCCTCTCACCCTACAGTTGATTGACTACACATCTTTGGATTCTTTTCCTGTCTTGTTATTTCTGCCCGTGTGTGTAATAATGGCTGCAACCTTCTCTTTGTTCAAGTAAAGCTCTTATCGAACATCAGTTTTACAGCATGTGGAACGATCTTAATTCTTTCTGCTTTATAAGTGGTAAATGCTTTTGCTATGTTTACCACTGACAAGCTGCAATTCAAGATCAAAAAAGGATTAGACCACTGTATCTCCATCAGGGGCATTCCTAGGGTTTGCGTCACCCGGTGTGGGAGGCCAGTGTGTCACCCCCATGATTAACCTTCACCCATGCAGTGGACAAGGAAACGCATCATTGCCCCACCCCCATGCCACTGCCCCCACCTCCCGCTTAATCAGAATTACACCTTTACATTTACAATATTATATGCACAGCCTAATGTATGTTTGCAGCCTAAACAAAGGCATCAGAAGGGTTTGCGTCACCTAGTATGAGAGCATTAACTTTATTTATTTTCATATATAACAGTACAGGTCACCCAACAAATCAGTAACCAACTCGGCTCTCAGAACAATCAGTCTCATTGGTCTGTTTTGAGTTAAGGCAGTGTTTCCCAAATCCACTTTTTGTTACACAAAGAAGTTGTGTTTTCTGTTTCCGGTTATTATGCCATAACTTTGGATACAGATATTTCAGATATTTCAAAATGGTTTAATTCATTGCATTCCACATCGAATGATATATAACATGATGATATTGTTCATAAAGACAAAGGTTTCCACAATTTTGATCATTAGTGATGTCACCCCCCCGAGGGTGTCACATAGTGCTGTCCGCACCTCCCGCACCAGTGTAGGGATGCCACTGATTTCCATGTGATTCCTGTGAATCAGTGCTGTGAATGACCGCTTCACCATGAAGACAATGAACAATATGAACACAAAGTGGTTTATGACATTGAGCAAGTGATCATATGCCTTGTCCCCCAGAAACTAAGAGCCGCAGGCCTTCCTGTTTCAGAGGATCACCTTTAAAATGGAAAAGAGTTCAGAAGTGTTCCAAGAGTTTTTCTGATCTTGGACTTACTCATACTTGCTCATGTGATACAGGTTAAGTTCACAGACCTCTCAATATCCCATGGGCACAGGACTGGACTGGACAATACATCTTCCCCAGTTTAGCCTACCGTACAAAGAGGAGCAAGTGCATGCAGCTCCACCTAACCCTCAGTTGTCCCTGCATGTATGTGTGGTGACAGACCTTTCTAATGCCACCTAAAAATGTGGTGGATTTACTACTTTACATCCTAATCCCCCCCCCCCCCAATGCAGCTTTACAGGTTCGATCAGGAGGTTTCGGAGGGGGAAAGGGATTTAAATTGGACATGAACCAGCGATTTTGCTGGTGAAAGTCTGAGGAGAGAAAGGGGGTGGGGAGGCTGCCAAAAGGCATAGAATCTGGCGTGCACCATCACCGCTGAATCAACCACTCCCACAGCCTCCCCCGCCCCTCCTCACCCAGTCTCACCCCCTCATCACCCCTGTTCTGCCTTCCCCACCCTCCCCCTCCGCCACTGGCTTACCTGCTCTGGCGGGTCGCCAGCAATCTCCAACGTACTGTACGAGGGAAGGCTCTGGCCTTCCTGCTGCCGCTCAGGCAGCGCGCTACTCTGTGTGCTGCCAGACTGCCCTTTACGGCTGCTTTGCACATTCCACTGGCAGCTGGGCCCAATAGAATTGGTCTGTTAATGTAGTAAGAGATAGAACAATAAAGGCGGTGACAGACCAAGCACGTCTTCCGTCCGGCATGGAAGTGCGTCCGTGCCGTGCGCGCGTTTTGTTAGTCTGACATGCCTTCGTTTCTGCTCCTGGCATCCGCCGGCAGACGTCGTCAGCCACGGGCACGTTGACGCCTCAGCTGCCCAAATCCCATCTCTGGGAACGTTTTCAGCGTTCTGTCCGTGTCCCAGCCCCCTGGGGGCAGGACACAGAGCAGCCAGGGCCAATCAAAGGGAAGGAAGCCAAAGTCAATAAAAGGGAAAGAGGGGCAGAATATTGTGGAAAAGCAGCCATTTTTCTCCTTGCTTGGAGTAACTGCGAGGAGCGCGCTGTTTTCAAACCTTTCTCACTTGGAAGGGTTTTTGACAAATGAAATACAGCGTTGAAACATGTACCTGGGGCAGCCAGCAAGCACCATCCTTTTCTCCAATGCGTCTAGCGGTGTTTCCTGTCATTTGCTGATTCGGTGATCCCTCCCCCCCCCTCTGCTGGTTTTATTTTGTAGTTATGGCCGTTTAATATTGTGGCTTAGTAGTGAACAAACAAACACACATGAGTACAGATCGTTTCTTTTCTGTGCAGGTCCCCTCACTAGTCCTAGCCTCTTCTCTCCCCTCCCCCCCTCCCCTCCTCCCCTCGCTCGTTCCTCCGCCGCCTCGGCGCCTCCTGCAACAAACGGCACGGCTTGCGATAGTTGCTGCTGCCATTTATATGGTGGCTTTTAAACACACACACACACACACACACACACACACACACACACACACACACACACACACGAAACAGATGTGTTTCTCTTCTGTGGAGGTCCCCACTAGTCCTGGCCTCTTCTCTCCCCCTCTCCCTCGCTCGATCCTCGGCGGCTTCCCTCACGGCAGGCTCCGATCTGGTGTGACATGCAAACGTCCCATCCAGCCCCCTAGCGTGCGTCCGGTGCGGCAACGCAGCCGGAGCGACGTGCGCACCGGACGGAAGACGTGCTTGGTCTGTCACCACCTTAACAGAAATGCACATAATCTATATTTACAAGGCACACGGATCACACATGAAATGTACAGGATTTACCAATGCTAAACATGTGACTTGCTATACTCTGCGTGATATTGGGAATAAGCGTACCCATCTTTGAAGATATAGGTCCAGCTCAAGACCTCCTGACATCTACAGCAGCATGCCAAATGCTGCCCCCTACCCAATGTCTGCTCCTCCCACTCTCTGTTCTAGCTCAGCATTCTCCCCCTCCACACTTGCTCTTCCTCTCTGTCCTCCTCTTCCTTTTCCTGTCTAAGGAGTAGAAGGGGAAAGAGGAGCAGTAAGTAAGTAGGCAGACTGAGGTAGGCCCCCCCCCAATGGCGTCGCTCGCGTCAAGTGACGGGAGCGGGCCGCCACGGGGTGACGCGCGCCACGGGGTGACGCGTGCACCCCCCGCGCGTCGCCCTCTGGACGCTCCGAGGCCAGTCCGGGAGCCGGCAACGGAGCGTCCGGCCCGGCCAGCGCTCCAGGGCCTTCTGAAGGCCCAATGCGTCAATACGGGAACTTTTAGTGTTTTCGCGCATGTGCAGAGACCAAACCGGTCTGCGCATGCGCGAAACACTAAAAGTTCCCGTATTGACGCATTAGGCCTTCTTTCAGAAGGCCCTGGAGCACGGGCCGGGCCGTGTTTTATTGGAGTTCAGAGCTTATTAAGGTAGAAAAATTACAATTATTGCATCTTTCATTTTTGTGCTATGCTTTTTGTAAACTACCTGCATGTGTGCACGCATGCGCGCGCGCACACACACACACACACACACACACACACAAGTGGCATATATATTACCAAAGTCAACAAAAACTGGAGTTTGCTGGTCAGTCATAATTTCTAGGAGTGAACTGTCCCACACCAAAGGTTTCATGCTGAACTCAAACCGAGTGAAAAGAACCACCATATACTGTCTTCTGATAAGTGATGTCAGTGTTGCTTCTGTTCAGGAACAAAAATAAACATTGCCTTCAGGGGTTCTTCCTTTTGTGTCTTGCTGTGTAACCCAATAGGCTTTATAAATCTTTAAGTGTTGCTGGTTTGCTCTAAATGCTTAATGATGACATGATGTTCCAAGGGCTGCTGGAAGTATTCGCAAACGTGGCAGGGTGACAGAGTTGCAGTGCTGTAAACAAACTAGGGGTGGGCAGAATCTGTACGGGGTTTACCGTAAGACGTCAGCATCTGGGGCTTTAATTGTGACACCATAATGTGGTGTGTGTGTGTGTGTGTGTGTGTGTGTGTGTGTGTGTGTGTGTGTGTGTGTGTGTGTGTGTGTTGCGTGCAATTATGTAACTGTAGCTCTCTCAAGAGGCGCACGAGTTGAATAATCTGGTAGGTGGTGGGGGAGGATATATATTTTTAAAAGATGAGATAGTGTGTAGGAGAGGAATGAGATCATTTGAAATGAATTACTTTTTAATTAAACGTTAAAATATTCAGCAGGAAGTATCAGCGTAAGGCTAAAAGGATAAAACTCTTCACTTCTTGCAATGGATGATTTGTAATTGAGTTCTGGACTCCAGGACCCCTGGGACCTTGTGCCAGAACAGCAGCCTCAGAGCAACGGAGTTTGCCTACTTTCTCGTAAAACGAGGGGAGGGTTTCACAGGCAAGTGGGCCAAGTAAGATACAGGGCTTGTTTGAATCCAACCTCATTAGGGCTGATCCTGGAACCTCTTTAATAGTGCAAGGGCTCAATTCTGGAACATTATAGAGAGGAATATAAATGATTGTGCTTTGTACTAGAACAGAGGTTCCTAACCTTTGTCACCAGGTGTGCCACCTGTTACAGTCAAATTTTCTGAAGTACCACCTGCACCAATAAATAAATAAATAAATAAATATATTTATATATAAATATAACTATTTATAATAATTAATTTAAATAAATATGTGCACTACATTGGTGATAGTGTCAGCAAATGCAGCAATTAAGCCACTGTGGTGTTTTGTTTTGTTTTTCCTTTTCAAACAATAGTACAGTTGGACCTTTTTATCCACGGTTTTTTTTTATCCGCGGATTTCACTCAACATGGATGGCAAAACTGTGGAAGAGGGAGTCCAACCACACTACATCTTTTTTCAGCATTGTAAGGGGCCTGCCAGGCCAGCCACTTCCAGCCTCCTGCGCGTGTCCAAACCACTGAAAAATGCAACCGGGAGTCTCTGGGGCCATTTACAGGTTGCTTCCAATAGTGGCTTTTGTTTTTTCAGTCGGTTTAAACAAACTCAGGAGAAGGGAAGCAGCAAAGATGCTGGAAAAAGGTAATGTGGCACCACTCCCGACCCCCCCCCCCCCGATTTCATATAACACTGATTTTCTTATCCACTGTGGTTCCAGGAAAAGAACCCCAGCGGATAAAAAGGCCCGACTGTACTCACAAATCCATTTCCTGCTTTGGAAGCTTATTCAAAAGAGTATTTATCATGTATAGAATATCAGGAGTAGAATATCATGTATCCTCAGTTTTCAGTCTCTTTGTTTTTTGGCCTGTCTTTCCCCAGGACAGTTATGTTTCATTCTCCCCCCCCCCATTGAATCCCCCCATTGAATCCCCTAAGTGTGTGTCTGTGGTTGTGTGAGCCCTTTCTGGGAAGATGTGTTGGGATGTTCGAGGGAGTAGTGGTGCCACCATAAAAAGTGTAACGGGCCGAGGGTGATATGGCGGAGGGGGCTGGCCTGGCCGTTCCAGGAGAAGGCGGGATGATCATAGGCAGACCATCCCTCTTTCTAGGCCTTCCCCCAACCCCAGAGCCTGGGGAGTGCCTGGGACGAACCCCTGTGGCCTTAAACTGCTGCTATTAAATGCCAGGTCAGTTAACAACAAGATCTCCTTAATTCGGGATTTAATCCTGGAGGAGGGTGCCGACCTGGCTTGCATCACGGAGACCTGGTTGGATGCGGCTGGTGGTGTGAACCTTTCCCAGCTGTGTCCACCGGGATACCGCGTAGTGCAGCAGCCGCGGCTACAGGGGCGAGGGGGTGGTGTTGCTGTGGTCTATCGGGATTACATCTCCCTCACCGGATACCCTGTCCCACAGTGTACCGGGTTTGAGTGTCTCTGCATTGTGCTACGGGGCGAGACAGGATGGGATTGCTATTGGTGTACTGTCCACCTGGTTGCCCATCGGCTTCCCTACCTGAGCTGACCAGGGTGATCTCGGCAGTGGCACTGGAGTCCCCACGCCTGTTAGTGCTGGGGGACTTCAATGTTCATGCCGAGGCCCCTGTGACAGCAGCGGCTCAGGACTTCATGGCCGCCATGGCGACCATGGGCCTGTCTCAATGCATCACAGCCCCAACAGATGGTGCGGGGCACACATTGGACTTGGTGTTCACTGGTGGGTACGGGGATGGTGATCTGCCCATGGAGGAGATTAAGATCACTCCTCTGTCTTGGACGGATCACTATCTGGTGAGTTTCAGACTGGCAACATTTAATCACCCCTGCGGAGCTGGGAGACCGAATTGTATGGTCCGCCCCCGGAGACTGATGGATCCGGATGGTTTCCTGAGGGCTCTGGGGGAATTCCCAGCTTCCCGGGTCAGTGATTCATCTGATGCTCTGGCTGCCCTGTGGTATGGGGAGGCAGCTAGAGCATTGGATCAGATCGCTCCTGAACGGCCACGGCCTTGTCGTTGAGCCAAGGCAGCTCCTTGGTTCACTGAGGAGCTGCGGGCAATGAAACAACTGGGCCGATGCCTAGAGCGACGGTGGAGGAAAACTTGTGATGAATCTGACCGAACACAGGCTAGAGCCCATTTCAGGGCCTACTCTGTGGCAGTGATGGCAGCGAAGAAGGCGTTTTTCTCTGACACCATTGCGTCTGCGAGTAGCCGACCAGCGGAGCTCTTTCAAGTTGTCCGGGATCTGCTCCACTCAGCTCCTGTAGCGAGTGAGCTGGAGTGTTCGACAGACCGCTGCAATGATATCGCATGGCACTTCGCAGATAAAATTGCTCAGATTCGCCACGACTTGGACTCTGGTTTAACAGTTCCAGAAGTTGTCCCTACGGCATCTGTCAATTCCATCGTTTTGGACTCTTTTCACCTTATACAGCCTGAGGATGTGGATAGGGTCCTCTGTAGTTTGAGATCGTCTTCCTGCCCGCTTGACCCTGGCCCAGCTTGGCTAATACGATCTGCGTGGGTTGGGCTGGCCGACTGGGTGGAACCTATTGTAAATTCATCTTTGTGAGAGGGAGTGATGCCTAGCATCTTGAAGACCGCAATTGTGCGTCCCTTCCTGAAAAAATCATCTTTGGATTCCTCCAATTTAAATAACTATCGGCCAGTTTCCAATTTGCCTTTTTTGGGTAAGGTGATTGAGCGGGTGGTGGCGTCTCAGCTCCAAGGGATACTAGATGAAACGGAGTATCTGGACCCTTTTCAGTCTGGCTTCAGGCAGGGCTTTGGGACGGAGACAGCCTTGGTCGCCCTGTTGGATGATCTTTGCCGAGGACTGGACAGGGGGAGTGCATCCCTGCTGGTCCTTTTGGACCTCTCGGCAGCTTTCGATACCATCGACCATGGTATCCTTCTGGGCTGGCTGGCTGAGTTGGGACTAGGGGGCACTGTGTTGCAGTGGTTCCGTTCCTACTTGGCTGACAGGTCCCAGATGGTGATGCTGGGAGATGCCTGTTCGGCGCCCTGCCCTTTACAATGTGGGGTGCCACAGGGTTCTATTCTGTCTCCCATGCTTTTCAACATCTACATGAAACCGTTGGGAGAGATCATCCGGGGATTTGGTGTTGGGTGTCACCAATATGCTGACGACACCCAACTCTATCTCTCCTTGCCATCTTGCTCCAGGGAGGCTGTGGAAGTCCTGGAGTGCTGCC
This sequence comes from Plestiodon gilberti rubricaudatus, assembly GCA_026170595.1. Lineage (NCBI taxonomy): Eukaryota > Metazoa > Chordata > Lepidosauria > Squamata > Scincidae > Plestiodon > Plestiodon gilberti. Next base: position 145,557,891 of record JANXHW010000002.1, read on the forward strand.
TGGAGGCGGTTGGGGTCTGGATGAGGGCAAATAGGTTGAGATTGAATCCAGAAAAGACAGAGGTCCTACTGGTCAGGAAAGCTTCGATGCAGGTACTGAGTCACCTGCCCGTTCTGAATGGGGTTGCACTCCCCCTGCAGGAACGGGTGCGCAGCTTGGGAGTACTTCTGGATTCACAGCTCTCCCTGGAAAGCCAGGTGGCGGCTGTGTCCAGGGATGCGTTTGCCCAGCTTCGGCTGGTGCGCCAGCTGCGGCCGTACTTGAGTCGATCGGACCTGACCACGGTGGTCCACGCCTTAGTGACTTCAAGACTGGATTACTGTAACGCGCTCTATGTGGGGCTGCCCTTGAAGACGGTTCGGAAGCTGCAATTAGTGCAGAATGCGGCGGCCCGGGTGGTTGCTGGAGCTAGGCGGTTTGACTCTGTTGAGCCGCTGCTTCAGCGGCTGCACTGGCTGCCCATTCGTTTCCGAGCCCAATTCAAGGTGCTGGTAATGACCTTTAAAGCCCTTCACGGTTTGGGTCCAGGATATCTGAGGGACCACCTTCTCCCATACATTCCGGCCCGCTCTCTTAGGTCATCTGAGGGGGCTCTCCTGCGTGTACCACCTCTATCGTAAGTTAGGGGAGTGGCAACACGTGGGCGAGCCTTCTCTGCTGTGGCGCCACAACTGTGGAACTCCCGGCCAGGGGATCTGAGAACCACCCCCTCCCTCATGACTTTTCGGCGAGGGCTCAAAACGTTTTTGTTTTGTCTAGCGTTTGGGTGATGGATTGTAGTCTGCCTCCTGTGTCTCAAGATGCTCTGCCATGCTGCTTTTGTGCTCCATATTGTCCCCCCCATGGATTTTATTGTTTTTAAATTAAGAATGTTGTGAGGTTTCGCCCATGGGGGACCCCGGCAACGGGGTAGCCAGTGCCGCTTCGGCCCCCGCTGGTCCTACGTAGACCGGGTCGACCTCCAGCCCTGCAGAGTTCTAGCCAGCCGGGTCCAAGGAGAAGGCAGCTACAGAGACCTCAGTGTGGCAATAGGCAGGGAGGGTTCGTCTTCACCCTGAGTCCCCGCCTATACCGGGCTTGTCTGCCTTCCGTTTGGCTATCGCTCCGGGGATACAGCCTGGCTGACAGCCGACCTCCTCATCGGTCTTTGTTTGCTGCTTATATACACGTTCAACGCCTTGTTCCACCCTGCTTTGACCCGCCCCCCATCCCGCTAGCCAATCCCACCACCTGGTTCGTCCCCCTCCGCCCTCGCTGGGCGCCGCCCCCTTTGTAGCGCATGCTGCCGGCTGCTCCGCAGTAACGACGAGCCCTGAGCCCGTCGCCCCGGTTGCCCCGGCAACCCCTCCCGGCTTCTGGGGAGTAGGAGGGGCGGAGTCGGCGTCCAGGCTTGCCGCCGGCTCGCCGCTTGTCCGCGTCGATGGGGCCAGGCCTCCTGCGGCCTCGTCCACTCCTTCTTCGACAGCGCCCGGCCCGCTCAGGTGAGTTGTCCCACCCCGTGGATCGCCATCCTGTGGGGCGACGCAATCTGCCGTTCGGAGTCCGGGAACAGGGGCCTCGGCTGCTGCTGGGTATCGCCCTGTTTCCCCCTCCTTTCCGTTTCCCCCGTCCGGGTGTGCGCCTGTTCCCGGACAAATGTATTGTTTTAAACTTATTTTCTGTATTTTAAACTATGTTTTTTAATTTTTTGTTGTAAGCCGCCTTGGGCATTTGCCTCGGCATAGGACAAGGCGGGATATAATTTTTTTAAATAAATAAATAAATAAATATTCATGCCTATTGGTTTAAATCTCTACAAATATGAGCATCATGAGCAGCAGCTTTCTCAAAGACAGCTCAAATACATAAAAAAAAGTAGAAAGAAAAGAAACAGGAAATAAAAACCTTGCCTGCTTTGTTTTTGCCTGCTCCTTCTTGCCTGCGCCACCTAGTGGTTCAGTGCTGTATATACAGAAAGCAATATGGAACAGTACAAATTGGAGATAAAGAGCAGAAGCAATTGAGCGAGATATGGGAATGGCAGATAAGAGACCTCCTAGCAGCTGATTATTCCTAATTACTGCAGTTGCAGATAAGAGGCCAGGGAGTCAGGTTCCACAGGCAAGACTGCAGCACCAATCAGCATTACTGAATTGCAAGAGAGAGGGGAGATCAAAAAATCTGATAAAGAGCATCCTCTTTTGTTCCACCAGCAGTCACTCAAAGTACTACAGGTGGTACACGTACCACAGTTTGGGAATCTCTGGCCTACAGGAAGGCCACACTTTTATTTGTCAGACCCCCCCCCCTCTATCTGGCTAGCTTGAAGGAGACTTTGCTTGACTCTTGTTTCTTGGAAAATTCCATGGGGTGGCTGCATTTTGCTTGCACAGCACACTTGACCCTGTGAACAAAAGCCACATCCCAGGAGCTTCCTGACTTGGAGTAACAAAACCATTAGCAACAGCTGTACAAAAGAAAAGTCTCCAACCCTATCTGTACTCACCAACTCCAGGGGCTAAAGTCAATCATGGTAATTGAGGCACTGACCTCCAGAATTAGCTGCCACACCCTTGAGAATGTGCAAAGCAATAATGGCACCCATTTAGGGCAAGAACTCTGCAATCAAGGACCATCAATCAACCCACAAAAGAAAAGAAGATTCCTTGATGATTTCACCCCACCAAAGATCTCATAGGATTCTATGGGAAGAAAAAAGGACAAAAAGCTGGATCCCAGAGCCCCATGTGTCTTTTATCCCTTGCTTGTCTATCTGCCTTACCTCTGTGCTTGCTCCTCTGACCCACGGACAGCGCAAACCTAACTAAGATCCTGCGCCCGCCAGATCCTGTGCCCAGGCTGCCAGTCCGATGGTGGGCCAGAGGTCTACTTGGGGATGGGGACACTCGTCCCCTTCCCCGGGTGTAAACCAGGGCCGGCCCGATGGGCCTCCTCGGATTTCCGCCAGCTACATAGCTGGCGGAAGTAGAGGAGATCGTGTAATGGCCTAGCTGACTCAGCGGCGATGGGGATATGGCGGGAGCCATCCCTCGCCCCCTCCCTGACCAGCTAGGCCAATGGCCTCCTCCCTTGCTCGCCGAACCGCCCCCGTGCCCGCCGGATCCGGACTCACCTCCTCCAGCGGCCGCCCGGGAGTTCCGGCGACAGAACGAGGGAGGCCGGCCTCCCTTGCTCTGGAGTAGTTGCAAATGTACTTTCTGGAACATTTGTGACTGCTTCCAGCACTGGAGCGCTCGCTCAGGCAGCTTAGTCTGGATTGCGCTCTAGGAATAGTGAAGGGGAAGGCTAGCAGTTTGGAGGACAAATATATTATGAGAATGTTAGACAGAAATGAAAGGGAAATTGGCAGAGATCATGGCCAGAGTAGCAGGGGAATTGGAGACAGCAAGAAGAGGAACTGGAGGTGTCAGAAGACTGGAGAAAATGCTGGAATAACCATGAAAGGTTTCAGCCTTGAGGAGGTGGGTGTGGGAGAAGAAATGACAGTGTTCTTTTGCCCCTTGTTTGGCTCCAAATTATGATTATCCCCTGAAGCTCCTCTCCCTGTTTAAATTTGGGGCACTTCCAGACAGGTTGTTTAGTCTGGGATTGTCACACTTTGTTCAAATACACTTGACAAGGGATTCACACAATGTTGTCATCCACCTGTTTCCACCTCTCGTTCCCTCCTGAACTTTGATTTTAATAACATGACAATTCAAGCACAAGGAAAATACAAGTGGATGATGGATAAAGATGTCATATGACCCCCCCTCCCTGCCGGGAAAGGAGTATGTGAACAAAATGTGATAGCCTTAGGTGTCTGGAAGTACACACACACACACACACACACACACACACACACACACACACACACACACACACACACACACACACAAACCCTGGCCTCTTGGCAACGGCTGGCCCTTTGGATCCCTTCTCTGAAAGGAGTAAGAAGAAGACACTTTGAAGCGACTGTCATTCTTTCTTATCTTTTAAGCACTGGGCAAGGCAACCTCACATGTAATCCACAGTGCTGTGTTTAAGCTTGTCTGGATTAATACATCCTTGTGGAAAAAAGCTTGTTTTCTGGACTCCAGTCAGTTGTTTTTTAAGGAAATCCAAACAAGCAGCCCACCCCACCCCAGCCCACCCCACTTGTTATGTCATCCATACGAAAGCCTGGGAAAGCCAAAGGGCCTCAGTCATGCAGCTACTGGCACCCACGTGCTTTCCTTGCATTATTTCTCATGGATAAATCCAATTTCGGGGTTTTTTAAGACTTTGCTTCCCTGTTTATTCAGAGAAATTAAGTCCCATTAGGCGCGAGCAGATTCTTTTCGTAATTGTACTGAGGCATAAAACATCAGCCTCCTGATAAAATCCAAAATGAGGAGGATTGGGTAATGCTATTAACAGTGGCAAGACAGCATTTTCTGGTCATCTGTCGCAATATTTCAGCTGAAGATAATTGCCGAACGGAGGGCTGCCACCAAGATATGTAGATCAGTGCTGAAGAGAATAGTCAGAGTCCAGAACCAAAGCAAAGGCGAAAGAAACACCTACGGTACTTTGGAACTCGCTCCCAACAGAATGAAGAACCATCTCCTTCCTGGTGACCTTCCAACAGCGACTGAAGAGCTTTCTGTTGAAGTTAGACTTCTCCCGTTAGTGGCTCCTGCCCTCTTAGGCTGTTTCCCTGATTTTATTCTGCTCTCTTACATACGTGCTGTATTTTTATGTTTTTGTTTCTGTGACTTTTTATTGCATTTTATCTATTGTATTGCATTTTATTGCTTGTGAGTCACCTTTGGTGTCTTCGTTTTCAAGAGGAAAGGACCCTCATAACCTTTTAATTTAAATACATATATAAATAAATCTTTGGGCATTTTATGTTAGTGATTTTTCTGATAAGGGGTGGGGAGGGGTAAGCCAGCGAAAACAGCTTTCTCTGCACCTTAAGATTCCTTCTTAGGCTCAGTTCAGAATCGGATGCCCTAAAAGTTAACCATCTACACAGAGCATCTCCATGGGTGCAGCCATGTCAAGGTAACATATGGCACAGAATGATCGTGCAGACAGTAGTCACTTCCTAGCAATAATTCACACAAATGTGGAGGACCATTTTTTTACTCAGATCAGCACTGTGACCACCTGTCAGTGGGGTTGAGCTGAGTTAGATGCTCCTTCCTCCATCTGGCTGTTGTGCTCCAGCCTCACACACTCCACTCCAGCCTGTGAGGAGTAGTCTGGCAAGGTGAAGTGGCCAGGCCATACAAACAGAGCTGCTGCTGCTGCTGCTGCTGCTGCTGCTGCTGCTGCTGATGCTGATGCTGATGCTGATGCTGATGCTGATGCTGATGCAGGATCTCAAAGAGCTTGGAGGCCACGAAGTAGATCAGACACAGTTCCAACAGTGCCCTTTTATGTCTTCTAACCCCAGTTGTCCCTCCCAGGCTCCACCCCTCTTCTGAAAAGTGAGGATCGTTAACTTAAAGGGGCAGCCTCCAGGCCTGGAGCCAACCACTCTACCACCTCTCAGGCACCTCTCTTCAGATGCATTGCCTACATTAGCAGGTGGGCAGTGGAAGGCAAGAGGTCTTCAGCATGTCAGGGTTTGATCTCTTGGGCGAGTCCAGCTCAGAATGTTAGTGGTTAGTCTCTGGAGGTCTAGGTTCAGATTGCTGGGGAACCTCTCTCTCGACCCACTCTGTCCTCCTTGTTCAGGCCTGGATCCTGCTGCACCTGCCCTCCCCCTCTAAGTTTGAGATCTGGATGTGACTTGAGGTCCGGGACACGACGCCTGCATCCTTGGAGGTGATCTCTGTGAGGGGAGAGTATCCAAATCTAAAACACATATTTTACAAAAATGCAGATTGACTAGTAGAGGATGGAATAAATATCTTCTGCTTCTTTTCTTCCAATTAAGAACATAGATTAGAACCTCCAACTGACATTTTACAGCCTATCTTGAAGGCAGCACTTGACTGTGAAGATACATTGCTGCCCTTTTCTCCAGAAACAACCCAAAATATGTCGGTGCCTAGGACAGAGAATCAAAATGGTTCTCCATCCCTCCCATGATGTCAAACATTTAATACTAAACAAAAAGAATGGGAGTTTGCACAGTTTTGAATATTTTATCTGTTACAAAGCACGAGTCCCTTCCCAATCCCTGTGGGTCATGACTGAGGCATCATAATAGAAGGAAAGATTTACTAAAGTGATGAGCAAATTTTGACACACTAAAGACTTGTGCTAATAGAATGGAACAGAGAGAAGAGTGGAACACGGCTTTCCAAATAGTATGTGAGAAGGTCACTGTCTGGGTAGCTTAGCAAATAACGTGCAGCATTATTATATAACCCGTTTCACTGGAATTAAAGCTTAATCACAAACAGTACAAATCATGAGGACTTTCTCATGGCAATAGACAGTGATGTTGGCAGCAAGCCTGCTTGTATAGCAGCACCGCAGCACGCATAACCCACGGATAGTTGACAGTATTTTCTTGAAAAAAGTAAGCTGCATTGTAAAGATATTCAGGCTGTACATTTGAGCTTTCCTGCAAAGCTGTTAGCTGCCGACTTGAATAAATTAAGTTTCGAGCCAGAGCTTTGATAAATACCAAGAGATTTGTATAGGATCTATTTGTATAGGTAGATTTGTATATAATCTACCCATTTACACACACGCTCAATACATTTCAATCCAAAGTTTTTGTTCTGAAATGGGGCATGATTTTGTTTCTTTTTAAAAAATAGCTTCTGGAGCAGATAGGCGGTTTGTTAAATTTCCATATTGCTGAGGCATACCGTAGCAGTAAACATCATGGTGGACTAAACAATAGAGTTTTGTGCGTGATTTTCCACCAGAATTTAGGGCTATATATTAAGAAGTAAATGCTGACCAACTTGCTAATGGAGGCCATTGTTACTCAGTCCATAGCAGATTATTTAGCATTTTAGCCAAAGGTAAAAGCTAGAAAAGAATTGAGCGAAAACTATTATGACCAGTAATGATGTACCACAAACGAATCATCTTCAATGGGACAATTTATTGAAATAGACTTTTAGACTATTTTTATTTGTACATTGCTGCATTTTAAGGAAGACTTATAAAGTCATTTTAAAGTTTTTAATTACATTTTAGATCACGTTTGTTTTTATGACCCGAATCTCGTTGATGACGGTTCATTCGTGCTAGAAAAGAATATAAGAACTTCTTTGCTGGATCAGATGAAGTCCGTCTTCACTGGCATTTTGTTTCTAAAAGTAGTCAGCCAGAGGCTTCTAGGCAGGAGGTCCATCTTCTTCTTCTATTGTTGTCCCCAACATGTGGTATTCAAAGGCATGTTTCCCCTGTATGCTGGCCTCTATTTAGCTAGCATGGCTAATGGCTAGTGATGTATTTATCCTTTTAGACTTTGTCTAATCCTTTTAAAAGAGCCTTCTAAGCTAGTGGCTGTCACCACACCTTGTGGCAGTGAATTCTGCAAGCAGAGACTGCCCTTTCGGCAGTCGTAAAACCATCTCCAGCAGTGCACAAAGCCACGCATTGCAGGAGCACTGGTGGGGAGGCCACAGCGGCCTTACATACACAGTGATGGCTCAGAGAAGGCCCGCTGACCCAGGTAAACAGGTGAGGGAACTGGGATGGGGCGGAGGAAGGGTAGAATGGAGGCAGGGGGAGGGCAGAATGGGGCGGCAATGGGGAGGTGGGCAGGGAGGAAGGTGGGGAGGAAGGTGAATTGGGTCTGGGAAGGGAGCAGGTTTGGTGGCATTCCTGGACCTGATCCCACAACCCGGGTCCACACGGACCCATAGTATGCAAACAGTTGCTTCTTCTTTTAGCCAAAATATCAGACATATACAATCGTATTCACTATAAGCCTACAACTTCCCTTAGGATGTGAAAAATTCCTACCACCACAGCAAGTAGGATGTTCTTGCGCAGCCCCCATTCATTCCGATGGACTTGCACAAGAGAACTGCCTCCTGGATTGTGCCGCCAGTGCTGTCAATAGCTCACTATTTCAGTGCCTTGAAAACTACCACAGCTTACCAGATAGATCTGGCCCATTGTTTTCAAACAGCATTATTCAATTAAACAAAGCAGTATATTTATTGCAGTCCAGCCATATGTACTTGTGAATTAACCACATGATTTCAGCTGTGTACAACTCTTAGAATTATGGCCTGTATTGCTGTATATGTTCTTTGTTAGTTAATTCATTTGCGGTGTAGCCCAAGATGAGATATCTTTGAAGAAAGAGTTCCATTCTTGATTTTCCCTCTTTGGGGCTGATAAACAATGTTCCATCTGAACATGATACAACCTCCAGGAATTACTGTGCTTCAGAGGTATAAAGGACTACATTGCCCATATAGCCCTAGATTGCATGTAGAGACAAAGGCATTCTGTGCTTCCCAGGAGATTGAGAAATTGCATTGATTCATGGCTAGTCCTTTCCCACAGTAAACAAACAAAGGAACACAGAGCTCATTCCCCTGTGGACGACCAGAGAAAGCGTCAAGGTAGAAGAGCAGCCGGAACAATTGCTCTCACCAGCGTGTTACTTTGGTGCTTTGTTTCCATGAACATCTTCTTGACAAAAAAATTAAATAAAATGCATTCATTGGGAAATCTGAAATGGAGAAATAGCAATCTTGAAGGCTTGAAATCTGGATATAATGCTCTCTCTCATTTTGTTAATTTCCACAACTTGAATGGAAATTTACCAAATATGTTGGCTCCACGGTCTCAAACAGCATTCAGCACTGAAATATAAATCCTGTTTGGTTGAAGCTATTATGGCATGGGAACAACTTCTAGGCATAGGACATGACACATCAGGGAATTCATTGATGTGGGTGAGACAGAGGACAGCCAGGAGAAACCATCAATGTGGGGTCTAGCCCTTTTGAGTACTCCCCTTACAGCCCAATCCTATGGGTGGTTGGCAGTGACTAACAGCCCGTTCCAACGCAAGGGCTAAGCAGCACAAGTCTGACATAAACTCAGCATAAGTCGCTTATGTTGAAGTTATGTCTGGAACGCGACCATTTACGGCGAAGTTAGGTCGAAGTTATGTCGAAGTTATGTCGAAGGACATAAAGTCAAAGTTACGTCGAAGTTATGTCGAAGTTAGGACAAAGGACATAAAGTCAACATAAAAGTGGGTGTTCCAGGGGCGGACCGTGGGCGTAACGGGGGCGGCAACCAATTAACGTTGGATTCCAGGCCCTGGCAAGCACAGACACACCCTCTCCAACACAAATGCTGACACAAATTTTATGTCGACCAAAAGGGTGGACATAAATTCGAGGAGACCCATAGGAACCATTTTACCTTACCCACACCAGCCCTCTCCTGAAAATTTCTAACACCCTACTCCTGAGTTATGTCAGAGTTATGTCGGAGTTGTGTCAGCAAGGTCTGGAAACCGACAGAGTTATGCCAAAGATAGGGAGCCTATCAGCACCCAGCCCCACCCAGCCTCTTTCCCACAAAAGCCCAGCCCCAGACCTCCAGTCTCTCTCTCTCTCTCTCTGAGCACGTGGCGTGGGGTTCTGTCTCCCACAGCCACAAAGTGGGACTTTGTCAGTGGAGGGCAAAATTCACAAACACCCCACTTCTCTCTTCTCTTCTCCTCTCTCCTCTCTGCCCCCCCTCAAGGGCAGAGAGGGCTGTTCTGGCTGTGGCCAAACTGTTTACAGCTGTGCCTGGGCAGCTGCCTCCATGCTACCATTTGCTAACCCATGTCTTTCTCCCAGCCTCTCCCCCCCCCCACAGGCAACAACACCAGCAGGTAAGTACAGGTAAGAACAGGGTTTGTGCTGACATGTGGTCTGACTTCTGCCTCTTTGCATATAGAAATATATGAGACATGCCTCTTTACCAATGTGCCCTCTCATGTCTGCCTGCATTGCCTTCTCTGAAATGCCTCTTTACCAATGTGTTGCCTGATAACTGCCTGCTTAGCCTGCTATGATATGCCTCTTTACCAATGTGTTGCCTGATAACTGCCTGTTTAGCCTGCTATGATATGCCTCTTTACCAATGTGTTGCCTGATAACTGCCTTCTTAGCCTGCTATGATATGCCTCTTTACCAATGTGTTGCCTGATAACTGCCTGCTTAGCCTGCTATGATATGCCTCTTTACCAATGTGTTGCCTGATAACTGCCTGCTTAGCCTGCTATGATATATAGGATACATGCCTCTGTACCACTGTTGTGTCTGATTGCTGCCTGTAGTCATGTGAGCAGACACTGCCACTAGTGTGGAACTGTTAGCCTTATGTAGACACCAGCTGTTCCCCCCCCCTGTCTCCACAGGGTCTACTGACAGGTCAGTAGTGCTAGGTTTGCCATGGTTGTGACCCCCAAGTTGTGTTGTTGTCTCTCTCTTTGACCCTTTCCCCTTACAGGATCATGCTCTCCTTACACCCAGGTAAGCAGCTCAGACCATGCTATGTGTGTCACACCTTTCAGCTGTGTTTTATTTCTCTCCCTGCAGGCTTTTGCAACCGACACACTGGCTTGTCTTCAATGGCGACTGCTTCCACACATCAGCTGACATGTAACTTCCCCTTGTTTTTTGTCTCCCCAGGAACGTCCACTACCACCTACCTTCCTGGGAGCACCCCTGGGCCTGCAGTCTGGTTGCCCCACTGTCGTCTGCCTTGATGCTGCCAGAGGTCAGGGAGCCAGCCCTGCAACCCTCCTCAGCTGCTGCTGCTGCTGCTCCACCTCCCTGGCTGTCATACTTGCTGCCCCTCCACTTTCTATGGAGCAGGCTGTGGTTCCACAGGGGAAGAGCCTGCATCGCCAGGTCCATGGGGCAGGTGTGCTGCTGCTGCTGTTGCTTTCAGATTGGCTGCTGTGACTACCCCTGGCAGCCTCGCCTGGCCATCTCTGCTAACGTTCCAGAACAATAAAGACGCCCCTCGGGCAGAGCCCCAATGAAACATATATGCCCAGTGTTTTCACAAGCATTGCCCCACACACAAAGACAGCCCCCAGCACTGAAGCCCCTACATGAGTCCCATCCAGGGACTGCCACGGCCTTCCCTGGGAGAACACAGCAGGGGGGGCTGCCAGACCCCCATGGCACAGAGGGGAGGGGGGAGTTGGGGGGCCTCTCAGGCAGGCAAACACCCAGGGCGTCCGCCCGTAATGAAGGCGCTTCCGTCGAAGGTCCGCCCGTAATGCAGGCGCTTCCGTCGAAGGTCCTCCCGTAATGCAGGCGCTTCCGCCCAAAGTCCGTCTGCATAAGAGGCGCCTGTTTATGCATCACCTTCATCTGCGGAGCGCCCCCTGTTTCCCTATCGGTCTCTGCAGACCCCTCTCTCGGAATCTGTCTCCCACCAGCCTTGTTGTCTGTCTGTCTGTCTCTGACCCACCCGTGCCCCTCCTCAGCACCCCCTGTCTGCCTGCCTGTGTGTCTGCCTCCCCTCCCACTCCCTGATGATGGAGGCTGGCCACCCCCCACCCCGCCGCAGCGCCTGCCGTGAGGCGCCATCGTCGCCCCATCTGGGGGTGTGATGAGATGCGTGAGCCCTTTCCACTCGCAGCAGACAAGCCCAAGGCATCTCTCGGTCTTGGCCGGGGCACAGAGCAGAAGGCACGCCGGGATGCCTTCTTTGTGGGCATTGCCCCGGCCCTGGAGGCCCAGGGCTTCAGGCAGCGCACGGGCGAGTCATGTCAGAGGCAGTTCCAGACAGCATGCAACCCCCCTTGTGTGTGAAGTTCCCACCCCCCTCTTCCCTTCCCTCCCCCGCTCCCCCCCATGACTCCCACGTGCAGCCTCAACATGGCATGGTTGTGGCATCGCCTTCTGCAGGAGGGCGGGGACGGCCACTCTCCCCTGCAGCAGGTGGCTGATGCACAGGGTGCCCTGTGGCGGCTGGCAAGGGGACCTCGCTCACCTGTCACCTGCCCTGCGCCCACCACATGACTGGCGCAACCCCCATGCCTGCGACCGGGCTGCGACAGACCCTGCGGCTGCTGCCATGGATGGACGCTGACACATGCAGACAGAGGCTGGCACATGTCCGAGCCGGACACCGAGCCTGGAGAACAGCCTGCCTTCCTGCCTGGGAGGTAAGTGTTGCCTGGATCCTGGGGTGGTGCTGGGCCACAGAAACTGCAGCCTGCCTAACTCAGGCATAACTCTGACATAACTCAGACATAACTTATGTCAAACTTATGCTGAACTTAGGCCACTCTTATGCGAGACTTGCGGAGGAGTTGGGTTGGAATGGGCTGTTAATGTGTGTGCCACCAGCGCTACCTCTGAAGAAGCACCATAAAGTGCGGCAGCGCACTCAGTAGCATGTTGCTGGGATGCTGGTGGGAAGGCCAGTGCTTTCCCGCCACTGTCGTCAGCTCTCCTGCTGCCCACCGGAGCAGGTAAGTCAGCAGGAGAGACAGGAGGGGCGGGGGAAGGGCGGAACAGGGGCAGGGAGGGGGCAAAACTGGGCAGGGAGAGGGCATAAAGGGGCGGGAAGGCTGAGGGAGGGGGTGGATCCAGCAGCGATGGCATGTGACAGATCCTATCTCCCTTTCCTGCAGCCTCCCTGTCCCCTTTCTCTCCTTGGACTTGTGCTAGTGAAATCGCTAGCACAGGTCCGAGGAGAAGAGACCCACTGGGTTGGAGTCTTACAGAGGTGTAAGGGGATTTATTTAAGCATATACAGGTATGAAATAAAACTCTGTTTAAAAGTTAGAAATGAAAATGAGAGAACGTGGCTCTGTCTTTACAGCAGAGGAGACTTGCCTGATGTGATGACCTAGAGCAATTTCCAATCACCACAGGTGACCATGAGAGTAGCTAAGTGCAGGCTTGTAAAAGCATTGTTCCACTGTTATTTCCAAAAGCATTCATTATCTTGTGTACCAGCCATGAGTTACAGCTTCCCCTTCTAGCTTTTGTTGTGACATTCATGAAAAAGTACGCCCTTTTTGTTTTTTGTATTCATTGTTCTTGTTGAACCTAAGAGTACCATATGTGAAGTGGGATTGAGCATGAGTCAAAAAGATCTGGGATTAGAGGAAACATGTGATGCAAAGCATGTTGCCCACGACATACAATGTAGCAGGTTAAAAAAAAGCAGATGGAGACATCATGAGTGGGTTCTGACAGCGCTGAACTGTGATTTAAGAAACTATTTTTAGTTATTTCAATGCATGTGTCGACAAACAAAAAAGGAAGAAAGGTTCAAATTCAAATTTAGGTCATGTGTACACTTTTGGATTATCCCTATTCCATTCTACACAGTAATGGTAGTGCCATCCCAGCACATCTGCCTTATATCGCCAGCTCTTTTCAGAAGAGCTGAAACCTTTTCTCCAGGTTCAGAAATGGGGCAAAACCATGGCGTGGTTAGTGGGGCTTTACCTATTTACCTCCTCTCGAGCTGATCTTGATTGTGCCTCTTCCTCCGCATGCTATGTTTGTTGGGAAAAAAGGGGTATGTTAGGGTATGATCTGAATCACAACTGTGGTGTGTGCCAAGTGCTAAAGCCTCCCTCCTCCACGGCACCACTGCAGAGGAATTAAGGTTCAATTGTTGTTGCTCTATCTTGCTGGGAAAGCAAAGAAGACCCAGAAATGTTGGGCTTGGGTTGGGTGGCTGATGGGATCAAATGACTCCTTGAACCTACCCCCTGCTAACTACGGTAAGCTAAGAGGCAGTTCTTGAAGTGGTGGTTCTCTGGCTTAGTAGGGGAAGTCCTAGTTGCCCCTCTTTCTCCCAGTTCAGCAGCATCCCTCCAGGGGCTGTTGCTGCTGGTGTCTCTCTTGTGTTTCTTTCTCATGTGTTTAGTGTTTCTTTCCCTTTGGGTGAGGGAAACAGCTGCTCATTCCTTTTGCAAATCACTTTGAGAACTTCTTGTTTAGTTAACAATGACTTGACCTGCATTTATTAACAACGACTTGCTTTCAAGATGAACAAATCTTAGGAATTTCTGCAGGCATCAGAATGAAGGAAGAAGTACCCAGGAGGACCCTCGGCTGTTTCATCATCAGGCTAGGATAGATGGGCTGCTCAGCAAGCAAATTGTTACTCTCTCTTTAAAAAGGAAAGTCAAGGCTAATTCTCTCCAATTTGTTTCACCTTGACCTTCTCGGCCAATAGTTGAAATGGGAATCCTGTACAGTGTGGGATGGAAAGGGCCACAACATGTACAGCAGTGCTCCTAGAAGCACAGCATTGAAAGAAAGGAGACTGCACTCCCTTGAAATGGAACATGGGTAAGGCAAACAACAATTGTACAGTGAGGTATCTTTAGAGAGCTAGGGTTTCAGTCCCAGAGGCGAAACTAGGGTGGAGAGGGCGGAGCACTCGCTCCGGGCGCCATGTCCTGAAGGGCGCCCCGCCCGCCCGCGAGTCAGACTCGGACTCGAGTCTCCGAGTTGGACTCGGAGACTCGAGTCCGAGTCCAACTCGGAGACTGGAGTCCGACTCGGACTGGAGTCCGACTCGGAGACTCGAGTCTCCGAGTCGGACTCGGAGACCGCCCCCTCAATCGGGAGAGCCGGCTCGGGGACGTCTTCCCCGGCCGGCTGCCCGGGGCCTTCTAAAGTAGGCCCGCTGCGAGAACGGTATTTATACCGTTCTTTTTACGCATGCTCAGACTGCTACTGAGGGAAAAGGACTGCTACTGAGGGAAAAGGAGTGCTACTGAGGGAAAAGTAACAGTCTGAGCATGCGCAAAAAGAACGGTATAAATACCGTTCTCGCAGCGGGCCTACTTTAGAAGGCCCCGGGCAGCCGGCCGGGGAAGACGTCCCCAAGCCGGCTCTCCCGATTGAGGAGGGGGGGTCGCCGCCTCCCGGAGCGCGCCGCCGCCCCCTCCCAGAGCGCGCCGCCGCCCCATCCCGGAGCGCGCCGCCCTCCCCCTCCGGAGCTTTTCCCTCAGTAGCAGTCCTTTTCCCTCAGTAGCAGTCCTTTTCCCTCAGTAGCAGTCTGAGCATGCGCAAAAAGAACGGTATAAATACCGTTCTCGCAGCGGGCCTACTTTAGAAGGCCCCGGGCAGCTGGCCGGGGAAGACGTCCCGAGCCGGCTCTCCCGATTGAGGAGGGGGGTCGCCGCCTCCCGGAGCGCGCCGCCGCCCCCTCCCAGAGCGCGCCGCCGCCCCATCCCGGAGCGCGCCGCCCTCCCCCTCCGGAGCGCGCCGCGGCATATTGGCTGCGGCAAAATTTTATTATACGGGCGCCTCCCACCCCTTGCTCCAGGCGCCCACGGAGGAAAATATGCCTCTGTTCAGTCCCCTTCTTGCAAAGCAGGCCATCATAAGAGTAATCATATAACACTCATCATTATGAGCGTTCATAGGTTATATGAAATTTTTTGGACCTTGCAGGAGAGAGTTTTAGAGCAGGGGTGTTAAACCCGTTTCATACAATGGGCCGAATAGCATTCACGGCGCATGCTGAGGGATGGAAGTGATATCATTAAGCATGTCATTAAGCGGGCGGTGACCAGAAATAAGCATTGCTTTTTTTTTCTCACTTAGGAACTCGTTAGCTTCAAATGACAGAGGAGAAAATATGCAATTCTTGATCATATTTTCAAGATGTGGGAGAGCCCAATTATCATGTGGGCCACCCTTTCAGCAGCGCTGCTTCTACTGAGGCATCACTTTGCAGCTCAGCACCTGAGAGGTGCTCTGCAAAGTGATGCCTTGGCAGAAGCGGCACTGCTGAAAGGGCAGCCTGTGTGATAATTGAGCTTTCCCAGAGCCTTGTCAGCCCCTCCCTTGATCTGCCTCTTCCCTTCTGTTCCTTGCCTTCTGAGACGTCCTTCAAACTCACCCTGTCTGCACCTCAGCAGAAGCGGCACTCCTGAAAGGGCAGTCCTGGGAGAGCCCAATTTTCATGCGATCTGCCCTTTCAGCAGTGACACCTCAGCAGAAGCAGTGCTGCTGAAAGGGTGGCCCACATGATAATTGGGCTCTCCTACTGCTTCCCTTTCAACAGTACCACCAGTGGTGTCACCAGAAAGGATGTGGAGCTGTAAGACGCCAGAGATGCTGTAACACGCCATGTAAGCGGCCCCTCCCACCTGCCATCAGAGCCATTCGGGGCAGACAGTGGCAATGGGCAGGAGCTCAAGGAGTCTCCTGCACGTTGCTGCCGTCTGCCCAAAATGGCTCCGACGGCGAGTGGGAGGGGCCACTTACACGGTGCATTACAGCATCTCTCGCGACTTCCTGCTCCACACCCCCCTCTGGCAACACTGCTGAATACCACTTCTGCCAATGCGTCACTTGGCAGCTCAGCAGTTGAGAGCAGCTGATGGTTGTGCTGGGAGAGCCCAATTATCACAAGGTCTGGATAGAGCAGCCTGCGAGCCTTATGCTTGACACCCTGTTCTAGAGCATCATGCTGGCAGAACAGATCCTTCCTCAAAGGGAAGAATGCCCCATATGAATTTGCCAGCATTATGTCCTTTCCTCTGCTGGATCAGACTTCAGTGAATGTGAATGCAATCCTGCCACGTAACTGGAAAGGGAGATTCATTTGAACGGGTTGACCAACAATGCAGAGATTAAGCACCTTTCAAAAGGCTGTTCCAATAAGCTGTCTTCACAACAGATCAGCTTTCTCTCCCGGTTCCCATGCTGCCAACTGTTATGACCTTATTGACGATTTTAGTGATAGCTTCAGAGTGAAAGAAAGATCCACGTCAGCAAATCTTTTAGTCCTGAACTAGTTGAACAGTTTTACATTTCTTCCGTTTTACATTTCTTTCTACTCAGTTTTGGTGTGGTGGCTCAAGTTTCTAGCTCTTAGTGATTGTGAAACGTGAAACATTTACAACTTGTATATGGGCTATAATTTGCTCTTCTATTAAACAATGAGTGAAGATGTCAAGAGCCTCAGGCATAGTGTGGGTGCCCAAATCCAACCAATCGCAGTGTTGCAGGGCAGGCAGACATGCCGGCAACAATATTTAGGATCGATCGGAATGTCCTCTGTGACTGTTTACTGCTAACTCAGTTCTCACCATTTGGAATGGAGCATTAGCAGGAGTGGTGGGAGGGTCTCCATCCATTCATTTTTAATTGGCTACCAGCTTAACTTGAGGATCAGTCTAAGGTATCACAACCCGTTTCAGGATGATTAAGCTTAAGCATCAACTGTCTGCTAAGTGCTGTGAACTGCATGCATGTGAGAGATGGTTCCTGGACCAAGGAGTGGCAAATTACGTTTGGTGGAGAAGACAGTAAGGAGTGGGGATCCCCCAGAGGTGTCAGAGTGCTTGTGAGTCCACCTTTTAGTGAGGACTTGTAAGGATCAAGCTGAGGGGCCAGAAACCAGTCCGTCTGGATTATATATTGGTGGAATTGCCTCTTGGCCAGTTGCTGCTTACACTGACAACTTTTGATGCCATGCTCTACTTGAGAGTCTCCTAGCTACTGTAAGAGGCAGAGTGGACTAGATGGATGGAGCCTGCATGGCAAATCTTCCAGCTTGGATCCAAAGAACAGTGAGCGGAAGGAAAAGATGACTGAGTGCTGCTCCGTGAAACTCTTGCACAAGTGCAAGCACAACACTTTTTGCAGTGCAGAGCTACAGTGTGTTAAGGGTTGCGCTGCTGTACGAGAGCCCTGACGAAGAAGGGAGCTGCTAGAGGGCGGTAGCATGTAACTTGAATGGATCGTATATAAAAGGTTTTGAAACCAGTTTGTGCCAACAGAGGGACTCTGGATTTGTGATCACGTTTCTCATGCAACAGACTTCTGCTAAGTCAGAAACAGCCCAATGGACCATGCTCCACGACGTCTGTGTGATTTTCAGCCATAGCTCAGACCCAGAATTCACTGGTGGAAAATTTGAAATTTGCATATGCTTCATAGAATTGCCTTTGGAAAATGAGCAGCGGTCAGCCCTTCTCCCCTCCCCCACCCCAAACTGGAATGGAAGCACAGTTTAATACAGACCAATAAATCATTCAGTGGTGCTTCAGTATTTTTATTTGGAGGCTAAATGAGAGCTGAAACGTTCTCCTGGGATAACATAAACATAATTCATTTTTCTCTTGGGCAACCAGTGATGTCATTTCCTGGTTGCTGTGATTACAGGCTATAAAGTCTGCTGGGGCTTCATTAAAAATAGCAGCTTAATACATCTGTCAGTCCTTTTAATTAGGAAACAGACAAAAGTGCATGTTTTCATTGCGGTTGTTAATGAAAGCAATAAATTCTGCATACAAATGAAGCCGCCTACAAACATGTTGTAGAGAAGCAGACAATATTCATTTATTTCAGGTATAATGGGGGGTGGGGGGGAGAGAATGAACATTTTTACAGTAATCATGTGAGGATGCTTCTGATGTTTAGCAGAAGACTGCCTATAGTCTAGTAGAAATATGTAATAGTGCCTATCGTTTTTATAATTTTTATGACAATCATTTTGGGAGGTTTGCCTGAAAAACAGTACTGTATATAAATACTGTACTTTGAATAAATAATTTTTCAGAGAGTACAATTCATACAGCACAATTTAGGCATGTCTACTTAGAAGTAAGCCCCATTGTGTTCGGTGGGGCTTCCTCCCAGGAAAGTATTATAAGATTGCATCCCTAGGCATTCTAATCCACACAGTATCCCGGTGCTTTTGAAAAAGTAGTTAAAAAGCAATAATTTAGTCTAGATGCATTTGCATTCTTGATAGTGACCATTCTTGGAGGTCTCCTCCTCCTGTCTCCATAATTATTGGAGAATAATACAGATCTGAAACATATGGATGATGTTACCCATATAATCCCCTCCAATCCCATGCTCCTTTTAGTCCCTCTGCTGGCAGTTTTTTTTAAAAGCAGACTACAGTACAGTTGGCACAACTAGTTAATATTTATCCAGTGAATATAGCACAGATGTAAAGTATTGACCCAACACTTTCAGACAGCGATGCCTACTGATTTTTTTCAAACATGCCAAAAATTACTCTTTCTCCCCTCCACCTTAATAAAAAATGACAGTTTCAACATGTTTTTAACACTTGTGATAATATCTTATTTTCAAACTTTTCTTTGACAGTGTTACCTACTGAAATGTTCTGGCAGTGCCAGTATGGTATAGTAGTAGTTAATGTCAGATATAAACTGACCTGGATTCTAATCTCTTCTCAACCATGAAGCACACTGCGTGCTCTTGACCCCCCCCTATCAGCCTAACCTACCTCATAGGGTTGTTGTGATGATACAAAGTGAGGAACAGGAAGACTCAAGCACAATATCCTGAACTCCTTCAAGGAAGGGTAGAATAAAGCTGAATAAATAATATTAGAAGTGTGGAGTACTTTTAGAAATTGCTTCCAAAGCAGATCAACATACAGATTAATTTTGCATTGCACTACAGTAGTAAATGTATGGCAAAATTGTGACTATAGGCTTGTCTTCCTCCTGACCAGCTCCCACTCTTGTTTTGATCCTGAATTTTACTTTGCGGAAGGCTTGTTGTCTTGTGATGCCCGTAGGATGCGGGGAATGAAATCCGTTAAATTCTTAAATCCTCCTTAATTCCAGAGGCTGATAAGAAAAACAACATACACGCCCCAAGCCTCATTCCTTCAGATTCTGAGAAAAGGCAAAAGAAAAAAAAGAAAAGAAAATTTATTCCTCAAAAACAGCTTTCTCTCATTCCTGAGCGTCTCCATGTGGTTGAAAGCGTCTTCTTTCACGGAAATCTTGAGGGCTTCAATCAATCATATATTGGAATCATCAAACCTGGATGTGTTTCTGGTTAATCCGTGGTGAGGAAATCATTCTGCATGTGTCCAGAGGCACTGAATCATGTCCACAAAGTACTTTGGAATGTTTGAATTCTATTGCCTGGCCCAGTTTACTATTGCAAATGTGGACTTTTTATCGAGGAAGTATGGGTAGGGCCAAGAGAGGAGATTGGTCTATTGGTAGATGATCTTTCAGTGATCTTTCACATCTACTTGTCTACTCAGCAGAAAGCCCCATGAAGTTCAACTTGTAAGTATTATAGAATTGTAAAGGCTACAATCCTATACACATTTACCTGAGACTAACAGCCCAATCGTATCCTCAACATATGCCAGTGTATCTCTGTGTATGCCAGTGCAATGACAGCTCTGCCAGTGTAGAAGCCCGCCTACCAACGGATACGCCATGGATGCCAGCACAACTCCAGAAAAAACACCGTGTTGACGTTGCTTAGAAGCTGCTTGGATGACAGAGCAACTTTGCCAATGGACAGGCCAAAAGAGGGAGGAGACTGGGGTATTCTGACATGGGAGGGATGTGGGAGGAATGAGGAGGAGTTGACATACGCCATATCCTAATCCTTCTTCAGATAGCGGACATGCCCCCAATATTGCGAAGATGCTATGCCAATGACAAAGCTGGCATAGGTAGGAATAACCCCATAAGGGACAATGGGGAAGGGAAAAACAGCAGAAAATTGCACCTCCTGCTACCCCCCTGCCCTGCTCACTTTCCTATGAAGGAGCATAGAATACAGCAGGGGTTCTCAACCTGTGGTATGGATACCTCTAGGGGTACGCGGACCTCTTTCTGGGGGTACGCCAAGCCCTGCCACTTATCTGCCCCATCAGCAGCTAATTTTCGGAGCTCTTCTGTCTCTCTGATTTTGGTTTTTTGGCTTATTTTTGTACTTTAGAAAATGTACTTTGGTGGGGTGGGGGAGGGAGGAGCCTCTCTCTCTCTCTCTCTCTCTCTCTCTCTCTCTCTCTCTCTCTCTCTCTCTCTGGAAACCTGCCAGAGAAGCGGTTGGCCCGCTAGACAGTGAGGGAGGGAAAGGGGTGATAAAAGGGGACTTGGAGGTTGCAGAGAAATTAAATGAGTTCTTTGCATCTGTCTTCACGGCACGGCAGAAGACCTTGGGCAGATGCCGCTGCCCGAACGGCCACTCCTGACTAAAGAATTAAGTAAAATAGAGGTTAAAAGAGAAGACATCTTAGACTTAATTGACAAATTAAAGATCAATAAGTCACCAGGCCCAGATGGCATTCACCCAAGAGTGCTTAAGGAACTCAAAAATGAAGTTGCTGATATCTTGACAAAAATATGCAACTTGTCCCTTAAAATGGCCACTGTGCCAGAGGATTGGAGGATAGCTAATGTCACGCCAATCTTTAAAAAAGGAAGGAGAGGGGACCCGGGAAACTACAGGCCGGTCAGCCTAACATCTGTTCCAGGGAAGATGGTGAAAAGCCTCATCAAGGATAAAATCGGAAAACATATAGAAGAACAAGCTTTGCTGAGGGAGGCATGTGGATGCGGGAGAACCCGTGGATATTATATATCTGGATTTTCAGAAGGCGTTTGACACGGTCTCTCATCAAAGGCTCCTGAAAAAATTCTGTAGTCAGGGAATAAGGGGGCAGGTCCTCCTATGGATAAGGAACTGGTTGAAGACTAGGAAACAAAGAGTGGGTGTCAATGGGCAATTTTCACAATGGCGAGAGGTGAAAAGCGGTGTGCCCCAAGGATCAGTCTTGGGACCGGTGCTTTTCAACTTGTTCATAAATGACCTGGAGTTGGGGATAGGCAGCGAGGTGGCCACGTTTGTGGACGACACTAAACTTTTCTGGGTGGTGAAGACCAGCAGGGATTGTGAAGAGCTCCAGAAGGATCTCTCCAAACTGGGAAAATGGGCAGCAAAATGGCAGATGCACTTCAATGTAAGTAAGTGTAAAGTGATGCACATTGCGGCAAGAAATCAAAACTTCAAATACACACTCATGGGTTCTGAGCTGTCTGTGACAGATCAGGAGAGAGATCTTGGGGTACTGGTGGACAGGTTGATGAAAGTGTCGACCCAGTGTGCAGCGGCTGTGAAGAAGGCCAATTCCATGCTTGGGATCATTAAAAAAGGGATTGAGAAGAAAACGGCCAATATTATTATGCCGTTGTACAAATCGATGGTAAGGCTGCATCTGGAGTATTGTGTCCAGTTCTGGTCACCACACCTCAAAAAGGATATAGTTGAATTGGAAAAGGTGCAGAAGAGAGCGACCAAAATGATTAGTGGGCTGGGGCATCTCCCTTATGAGGAAAGGCTACAGCGTTTGGGGCTCTTCAGTCTAGAAAAAAGGCGGTTGAGGGGGGACATGATTGAGACATATACAATTATGTATGGGATGGAGAGAGTGGCTAGAGAGAAGTTCTTTTCCCTCTCACACAACACTAGAACTAGGGGACATCCACCCAAATTGAGTGGAGGGAGTATTAAAACAGACAAAAGAAAATATTTCTTTACCCAGCGTGTAATTGGTTTGTGGAACTCCTTGCCACAGGAGGTGGTGATGGCACCTG
The DNA here is from genome assembly GCA_026170595.1 of Plestiodon gilberti rubricaudatus. Lineage (NCBI taxonomy): Eukaryota > Metazoa > Chordata > Lepidosauria > Squamata > Scincidae > Plestiodon > Plestiodon gilberti. The sequence continues at coordinate 145,580,191 of JANXHW010000002.1, forward strand.
GCCTAGATGCCTTTAAAAGGGGATTGGACAGATTTTTGGAGGAAAAGTCCATCACAGCTTACAAGCCATGATGGGGATAAGCAACGTCCTGGTTGTAGGAGTAGGTTTTCTTTGTGCCAGGTGCAAGGGAGTGGCGACAGGATACAAGTATCTTGTTGTTTTGTGCTCCCTGAGGCATCTGGTGGGCAGAGGCATCGCTGGAGCGCGGCAGGAAGGGCGGACCGCCTGGGGGCGACGCGCGCAATGGGTGACGCGCAGTCGCGCGCGTGCACCCGCGCATCGTGCGCAGGCGGTCCGCCCTTCCCGCCGCGCTCCAGCGACGCCTCGGAGGAAGCCTCGGAGCGTCCGCCCTCGGTGGAGCTCCAAGGCCTTCTGAGGGAGGCCCGATGCACAACGTCATATTTATAAGGTTTCGCGCATGCGCAGAACGTTTGAGGGCAAATTTGCCCTCAGAAACGTACTGCGCATGCGCGAAACCTTATAAATATGACGTCACGCATCGGGCCTCCCTCAGAAGGCCTTGGAGCTCCGCCGAGGGCAGACGCTCCGAGGCCTCCTCCTGCCCAAGACAGCCGGCCGGCGAGGATGTCTCCGGAGCTGGCAGCAGCGGAGGCTCCTCTGCTGCCGGCTCCGGAGATATCCTTGCCGGCCGGCTGTCAGGTGGCATGGGGGTCATTAGGGTGGCGCGTGCGCCCTCGTACAGGACGGTGCGCGCCCTAGTGACGCCGCTGCTGGTGGGGCTACTGTGTGATACAGGAAGCTGAACTAGATGGGCCTTTGGCCTGATCCAGCAGGGCTCTTCTTATGTTCTTATGTTCTCTCTCTCTCTCTCTCTCTCTCTCTCTCTCTCTCTCTCTCTCTCTCTCTCTCTCACACACACACACACACACACACACACACACACACACACACACACACACACAGTTAATTAATTGATCCAATTAATTAGCAGTTAATTAGCAGGGGGTACTTCAGAAAATTGGACTGTGATAAGGAGTACCCGGGCTGCCAAAGGTTTGGAATCCCTGGGATACAGACTACGTTTGACAGCCAATCACAGCTCACCAACCCGGTAGTAAAGCCAGGGAGACTACATCTCAGGGGAGAAGACACGTGCCTTGAAGCTATCCTTCCCTGGTCTCTTCAAGGGGAACTTTGGTGATTGGAAACATGGCCAAATGGACATAGTGCACAAACGGAGCACTTTGTATGCAAAGGGTTATTGCAAAGGGCTCCATGCACTGGTGGAGCAGTCGATAGGACTGGGCCGTTAGTCTGTTACCTTCCCATCCTGCTCTGCTTTCATGCCAGGGTCACAGTGCAGGAGGAACGGGTCAACATGCTCCTGGTTTCAGCCCTGAGAAACAGGTCTCATACTGAATCTTGGCATGAAATTAGACCTTGGATTGAACTATGTGTTATGTAATATTATTTTGCAATTCATTCTGTGTGTCGTAAATTTGTAGAAAATTTTCTGCCAAATGGGCAAGAGGTACTAGATACACTCTAGCAAACTGCTTAAGTTGAAAGTGCATTTAATAGAACTAGCTTGGGTATTTCCATAGTAGCATCCAATTTCCTAAATGAGTGTTAAAAGCAAAAATATTTGAACACTTCATATATAGCTATATCTTAAAGGTGAATGGTAGATGCATATTTTTTTTCCATTCTGTTTTTCAGTTACTATACAAGAGGGACCTGCAACAAAACATTGTATCTTCCCAATGCTGCAACATTACAAGCACCACCTATGCAACCACCACCTCATTGCAACAACCACCTATGAGATTTCTGCTTTTGGTGACCCCAGTTATCAGGGCAGAGTTTGTCCCAGTGGCGTAGTGACTCTGCCTACCGGGGGTGGCGCCACATTCTGATGCCCCCCCCAGCCGGTGCATGATGTCACTTGGAGGCCATGCCCCCCAGGTGACATCACGCAGCCTGGAAAAAAGGCCCCAGCCCCCAGTAGGACTGGAGCGAGGGCCTGGAACGCCTCCCAGGTCTTGGCAGCGTCCGTCGGGGATGCTGCCAAAGCCGGGGGGGGGGGTCAAGGGAAGAAGCCGCCATCGCCAGGAACGGGAACCGCTGCCTCCAGGTATCAGTGACCAGGTCGGGGGGGGCATTAAGAAGGGGGCAGGCAGCAGCACTCACGCGGCAGCTCCTGTTCCCGGCAGTGGCTTCCTGATAACCCCCGGCCTTGGCAGTGTTCCCGGCGGAGGCTTCATCGGGCTGCCGAGGCCTGGGAGGGGGCGGGAAGCATTAGGAGGCATCAGCGGCAGCGGGAACAGCAGCAGCAGCACTCACCTGGCTGCTGCTGCAGCTCCCTTCACAGTGGAGGTGGCGGCTTCCATGCCCCCCCCCCCCCGGCCTCGGCAGGCACAGGCAGCTTCCAAGCAAACACTGTTCTTTTATTTATTTGTTTTTTTTAAAATTACAGACAATAGCTTGGCAAAAACAACAAAACAGGTTCTAATCTGAACAACATCAAAAACTCATTCTTCAAGCATTCTCCTCAATGCCCGGAATTTATCAGTGCATACAATGCCTGTCACAGGACAGCAGTCACACAAATGATTGCCGCAATGAAAGAATCATGTAAGCTGAAATCCTACACACACCTACCTGGGAGAAGGTCCTATTGAACTTATTCAGACTTACTTCTTAATAGACAAGCATAGGGTTGTGCTGTCACTCAGGGTATATGCTTATGCATCTCAGCCCCCCTTCATCTTCTCATCTGAATCAGTCCAAAAAGACGATGAAAACGCCGCTAAAATCTTTGCCTACTAGAGCGGTACTTCCACATCAATTGAAGCAGCTGAAGTTCAAAATCTCTGTAAAGATTCTAGGCAGAATCCTGAACCAGAGCTTCTGGGCTGACAAAAAATATCAGATCTTCCCTACCAAGGATGACAACCAGGATACAGGGGTAGGAGGAAGAGAATGTGTCTCACTGCTTGGGTCTTCCATCAAGAGGTTCCTCCTTCAGGTACTTGGAGAGTACTCCAGCAAGCGGAGTATGGAGTGTATATGCTTGGGAGACCTTCAGTAACTTTCTGGAATACCCACAGATTCTGCCAATTCTCTCTTCTTCAGCCATTCTCCTGTGGTTTGATGGACAAATAAAGTTATGTAAAAGCCCAAATCTGCCACTAAAACCATATTCTGCTGTGGCTAAATGAAAGCATGATGTCATCATGGCAAAAGGCTCCGCCTTGAGCTTACACATGCTCATCGACTGCATATAGATTGGTTCCAGGGCCTGCCACTCAGGACTCCCTTTTAGCACAGAACTTAGCACTAACACTAATATCACCCCTTAATTAACACAACCTGTTAATAATAACTACTACCTGTAGCAGCAATGAAGCTGCAAACGTGGCAACTCCAGGGGCCAATTTGATAGACCTCCAGTGCTGAGGCAATTCGATGTGCAATCTGTGTCAAGAATGACTCTTTGGAGCCTATGAAAAATATTGAATATATTTCTATTGAGCCTAAAAGATGTTTCTCAAGATTGTTCTTCAAATGCCTGTTTCATTTCTTTTTCCTTCTCCTTTCTGTTTGGAGAAATGCTTTAATGCTGCCAGGAAAAGAAAAAAAAAGCTTGGAACGTCTTTTGAAAGAATCATTAACAGTCGATACAATCACAAAATTGCTCTGGCATACAGCACCACGAAGCAGAAGAGAAACGATAAGACTGATGTCCTAGCACCGGTGATCACAACATAAAACTCCCATGGATAGTTATTTAATGGATGAATGTAGCCTGCCTAGCAATGGGTGGTCAGCAACCCCCGCACTCAGGATAAAGCTTGTGCTTGCCACACTTATCTCTGTTGTTCATAACCAGAGATGCTGATAGGTCACATGTAATATATAGTTCTAGTTATTAACTTGACGCAGCGAATGCTAGGAAATTAACAGTGATAATGATGATTAATGGCATGACTCGTTTTTACTCCATTAAAGAACCTATTATTGGCTCAGCTGGTAGTTAAGCAAAAACTGTCAAGCAACAGATCTTGCCACCCACCTGAATGCAGCATGAAAATTATTTGCTAAGAAATTATGCATCCAATGAGTATGCCAAGCAGAAGGCAGATATGACTTTGCGAAGGAGTCAAGTCCCTTATAAATCTTCCCAGGAGGAAAACAAGGGACTTGAGCTCTAAATATAATGACTTACTTCTACACCTGCACCTGGCAACATGTTCCTCTTCAGGCTCATTTAATTGCTTCATTTCATCCTCAGATCCTGCATTGGGAACCGTAAAATAATAGCAAATGACATATACTTTGGAGTCAACTAATGATGATAGGTTCAAAAATCAAAGTGTTGGTGCTGAATACTGAGGGTCAGCACCTGAATATTGAGGCTCATATTCTGTTAGCTGCCACAGTATCTCCCTGGACTTTAAACACTTGGCCATCTAGGAGGGCTTGCACTGATCTCACATGCCATTGGGGGACCATTGGCCAGCCCGGGCTCGGAGGGGGCGGGGATATCGGTATCCTCTGCCCATTCCCAGGCAGTTCGGCCTTACACGGCCTCCCCAAATGTATGCCAGGTCTGGACCTGGCATACATCCGAGGAGGCTCATAGTGCCCCAGCCAGATTACACCTAGGAAAGAGGATGAACATCCCCTTCTCCCGGGCTGCCCTGGGGCATCCTGGGAACAGCATAGGATACAGTGGTTGGCCCTTTAGGCTGGCCGTGTAACGTTAGGCAGGATTTTGCCATAATTGATGTATTTAATTGCATTTTTTTAATCCAGCTTTTCACCACACATTATTCCAAGATGACTAACATCAAGATTAAAAAAACAAACAAAAAACAATCTACAACAACATCAAAATTTAAAAAGAAATTGAAAGAGAGGTCAGAATCCTGCTGAAGCTCAACAACATGCATTATGGAGAATCCTCTTCCAAGTATGTGAATCCTATTCCAAGTATGAAGGCAGCAACTTTGCAGTGCTCTGATTAGAAACACCAGTGCATTTGATGCAATGATGTTGTACACCAGTGTTCTGTCCCTTACATTATAGGGACATGTTGCATGAGCTTTATGAGACGTGTGGAGCCAGAATCAGAAGCAACTCGTGCGAGCACAAGCCTGTCAGGTCCAACAGAGAAACAGGGTACCACACACCAATTCTTCCTTATTAAACAAATGTATTTGAGGACATGCATTGTGGAGCTCAGCATTGCCCAAATCAATCATAAAAATAGACAATAACAGCTGGAAGATCCTCATATCTGTTACATCTACAGCAATCCATAGAAGAGAAAGGCTGTGCACAAAAGTAGGTTAAAGGTTGGAAAGCAGGAGTACAGTACTTTAGTGGCAAGGAGACGTTCAGCTTAGACCAGGGAGAACAAGGGTCCAGTTCCCATTCAGCCAGAAGCACATTAGGTGAGATTGGGCCAGTTGTTTTTCCCCAGCCTAGTCTAACAGATTTGTTCTGAATGATAAATGTGGGGGGAGGATGGGGGGACCATGAACAGTTCCCAGAGCTCCTTGAGGAAAACTTGGGGGAAAAGCAAAACAGGGTCTATATATATATAAAGCAACTGGGCACCCCAATCCTATCTCCCTCCCCCACTGATGCAGCCATGCCAAAAAGGCTTGTGTTGCACCCTGTGTGTGTGAGGGAGGGAGACAGATTGGGAGGCTTGGGAGAGGTAAGGGTAAATTACCTCCCTTATTTCCCTGTAAGCCCCTTGACTTAGCTGGTGCAAGTCCGAGGAGAGAAAGGGGGTGTGTTGGCTGCTATCAGAGCCTTCAGAGGGGATAGCATCCTGCGAAAGTTGCTCATACCAAGTGCTACCCCATCCAACCCTGATATGCCTCCCGCCCTCCCCTGTTTCTCCCTCCCCACCAACCTACCTGGTTAGGCAGACACTTGGTCTCTGTCACCACATGCAGGGCTGTTCCAGCCTCGCTACTGGCTGGGCCGGTAGCATGCAGCTCTGCACACTGCTGGCCGGCTGCCTGTGACAGCCGTAAAGCACATTCCACCATCGGAATGCTAGTTCCGGCTAGTTCTACTGTATTAGGATTGGGTTGCAAGTCTTGGAACTTAGGAGAACTACAGAGTCCTTAAGAAGTGAATGACAGTGAAGCACTTAACATGATAGAAGTTGCCAAGGAATAACACCAAATTGCTGAAGGGTAAACCCATAATTGCCTCAATGTTGGGTTGGAGCTATCTGCTTCTAGCACCTGGCTACAGGGGCTTGCAGCCTCAGTGGTCCATCAAGCTCACAAAGCAGTGTTTTTTAAGCCTTTATACGGATGGTTAACCAAGCAGATGGTGTTTGAATTAGAACTGCAGTAGGAGTAAGGAGCCAGCAGGAAACATCCAGCACCCACGATGCATAGTCCTCCATTGTTTGGGTACATGGCACTTGTATGGGTTCAGTATCCTAAATGTGGTGTAACAAGCTAAAATGATATGGAGTCAATGTATTATTTCCATTTGCAAATAACAGATGTCATATTCCATCACTTAAGAATGAGCAATGTTCTCCCTGGTTACGTAGTGTTCTGAGTGACAGCCTGTTCTGTGTGTGTGTGTGTGTGTGTGTGTGTGTGTGTGTGTGTGTGTGTGTGTGTGTGTGTGTGTGTGTGTGTGTGTGGTGATGGTTCTTTTGTTAAAGAGAGAGAGAGAGAGAGAGAGAGAGAGAGAGAGAGAGAGAGAGAGAGAGAGAGAGAGAGAGAGAGAGAGAGAGAGGAGGCTTTTATTTGTCAATGTATCTACTATTTTAAAACTGGGTTCCCAGAAAGTTGATTGTCAAACTTACATTAGCAGAAGCAGACATGGGAGCAAATAATTCCTAGCTGCGTAGCAGAGGGAATAAAAGCTGAAGGAACAGAGATTTGCTTAAGCCACCTATTAATTGCATTCTCAAGGTGTGATTTCGAACGGGGACTTTGTAGCTCACACACCTAGCCACTAGGTGACTCAAGTTCTCACAGGGATGTACAGAACCCCCTTGAGAAATGTCACTTTACTTGTTGACACTTGTTTGGCTATCCTTGAAAATGTTCAGATTTTCATTCTTGGGAGGAACCCCAAAATTCACTTTGCATTTCATTTTTTTGAAATGTCGATGCCAATGCTGCTCCACATAACCCAAAAGTCCTGTTCAGGCCTTACCTTTATGTGCAGAAGCAATGCCTGGTTGGGGAGGCATTCGATAGCGCTCTTCAAATACCTGAAGGCAGGGCCTCTGAGAGGAATTTTATCAGGGGGCACAAAGTTTCTCTTGAGCCCTTTCCCAAAGCAGGAGGGGACAAAATGGGGTAGGGGAAGACAGCAACGGCCGGAAAAATCTCTGGAGCCCAGGTCTACCAGGCTTCCAGATGTGGTGCCCAGGTCTACCCACCAGGTAGACCTGGCCTTCCAGTTGACCCAGCCACCATGGCCCAGTCATACTCCATGAGACCAGCTGAGATTCCAGGAAATTTGTGGGCCCACTCCTTTGGCTTCTGGGCCCTCTTTTTGACCCTGGGCCTGGGTACAACTTACCCCCTTTGCCCACCTCTCATGGCTGTCATATGAAAAAAGGAACAAATTTGTTCTTGACTGCCTCTGAGAGTAGAACTAAATCCAATGGGTACAAATTGCAAGAGAGGAGATGGACACCAGGAAGACATTCTTGACAGTAAGTTGGTTCAGCATTGGAACAGATTGTCGAGGGAGGTGGTGGATTCTCCCTCACCGGAGATCATCAAGCAGAGGCTCGACAGGCGCTTGCCGGAGATGTTCTAAGAGGACTTCAATATCTATACATTTCATCATTAATGAAAAGTGCTAGTCCTTTGGCCTTTTTGAGGCACTGCTCTGACATGGTTCAAAAGCATTTGCTCATTTAGAGCAAAGGCAGTACAGATCATAGAAGCATTGCTCTAGCTTTCAGCCAGCTTTAGGACATTGTTGGAAAGACAAAACTGATTGGCTACATAGCATTGTGATGTCATTACACTCTGATCATTGACTGGCTGAAGCCATGATTCCCAGGAAGATGACCTAGTTTAAATGTAAAAAAAAATACTGCTGAAGGAAGAGGAATCAAGAGGCAGTGAACAGGGCAAGCAAGGAGGTGGTGTTTGTTCAAGAAATAGCTCCGCTCCGCTCCCAAGCATGACCCCGAGTTCCAGTGTTCTGAGAAAGAGAACATTTTCCCTCTGCCAATTCTCTCCACACTTTTCATGATTTTATAAATGTTTGCCATGTTCCCCCTTAGATTTTTTCCAGTCTAAAATTCCCAATGTCTCAAACCTTTCTTCATAGGAAAGATGCTTAACCCACCTCGTAATAAATCTGGTTGTTCCTTTTCCACCTCTATTATATTCTTTTTCAAGTGGATGACCAGGACCAGAGACAGCATTCTGAATGTGGACACACCACAAATTTTTACAATGGCATTAATTTGCTTTAATTTCGATCCCTAGTAACTCTTAAAGCCCAATCCTATCACCTACCCTGTTATAGCACATGCAGCCGCACCAACAGAGTGCATGCTGCATGTTAAGGAGGGGGGAATTGGAGAGCCTACAGGTTTTTTTTTTTTTTTTACTTACCTCCTGGTAGGATGGCCGATTGTCTATGGGTCTCCTTGGACCACTTTGCTGGTGCAAGTCTGAGGAGAGACAGGGGGCGTGTCAGGTTGCAAAATGGAGGATAAGATCCAGTGAAAATCGCTTCTGCTGGATCCAGCCTCTCCTGCCCTCAATACACATCCAGTTCCTACTACTCCCTGCCCAGTTATTCTCCTGCCTTCCTCCTCTCTACCCACAAACCACCCCCCGCGCCAGCCTACCTGCCCTGGCGCCATCTGGGGTTTGTGGCAGCAGGGATCTGCCACTGCAGCTACCTTGTAGCAGTGGCGTCAAATGGCATGGCAGTGGCCACGATCTTTGCGCCATCTCAGGCCTTTTATGTCAGCAGGATGTTAAAGCTGAATTGACCTCCCGATATCTTCTCTCAACACCGTCATTGAGCTGATGTTTTCAGTGGGCTCTCAGACATGTCTTCAAGATTTCTTTCCTGGGTGCTTATAATAATTTAAAACCACATTGTATGGAAAGAGAGAGATTGCAGGATGAACTTTGCATACCCTAGTGGAGATTAATAGACCTTGCGAGCCTCTCTCACCTCGTCTATACTAATCCACTCATCTATATTAATCGTCCAGGGTGTTTTTTTAGTAGTTCAGTGGATGGTGTTTGGGGCAAAAAAAAAGAAGAAGAAAAAAAAGAAGAAGAAGCTGTTGCTGTGCTGTCGGAAACCAGAGTGGTAATAATAGCTCAGTCCCCCAAATATAAGTTGCATCTCTTTTAAAAGCTGTTGAGCAACTGAAACAGATGTCAATGGAAATCACACCCAGTCACTTCCTCCAACAGACCTGCAGCTGCTCCTGCATCCCTATTTTTTTCTCCTCATAAAATGTGCAGAGTTCACCTATTGGACAGACCAGCTTCACAGACCAGCTTCAGGACACGCACGTTCCTCCTTCCCTGCCTCCCTCCCTCCCCGCCACCCAGCCTCTGAAAGCAGCCTGTGGCGTCGATCTGAGACGTGCCCAGAATCAAAGTTGTAGAAATGCTCTTGACATCGTCGAAACGGTGAGAAATGGCAGCTTCTGACAAACCAAGATCCCTCAAGGAGCAAGGCTCGATGGAAAGAAAAAGCCTCTCCTTTCATCCACTTAGTGATGGGTTTTCTTTTTTTCTTTTGTAGTAATTTCAGCTTGGAGTTTGTCCAGGGTTTAGGGGAAATACCAGGCATTTGGCATGGACAGAAATAGTGTGGCAGCTTAGAGCAACACAGCAAAACAAATGAAAGGCAAAGGGGTGAATCAGATCCAAACTGGAAAGGGCAAATATGTGCTGATAAAACCAAGGATTAGGGGCCAGAAGACCTACATCTGCTCTGAACACTGACCACATTTCTCCACCCATTCCAAGGTTCTGTCCCAGGAGCTTTCCTGATGCATTAAAAGTCAGAAACAACCAACCCTGCTGCTGTCTAGTAGTACCGATTAAAAATGTCCTGTCACTCAAACGTAAGGATAGGACTGTGTGGGGATGGAGATTCGGTGTGCTTGTTTTGTGCACTTTACCCTGCATATGCTACGTAGCTCAGGTCTCCATGCCATGTGATATTCCTGCTTGTCTGCACAACAGAGAAGCTTTGTCTGAGTTGAAGCAGAAAGACTGAGACAAACTGATATGAGCTGTGGTCGTTTGACTTGATACCTGCTGATCTGAACTCTTTGTACTTTTCTGCTGCTTCATGTTATGACCTCTGGTTAAGTACTACTTCTTGATCCAATCCACAGAAAATTGAGCCACAGGAATATGATATCGGGCTGGCTTAGTGATGAGGCGAGGTGATGGGCTGCAGTGCACTCTGCACCCATCTGCCATGTCCACCACCACCTCACCTGGCCTCCATTTGCCCCCATATCTGTCCTCCTCACTTTGCCACTCTATGGTTTGAAATAGAGGCAGTGGAACAAGGAAGCCAGGGGAGGGACATACCCCCCCCACACACACCTTCTGCTTCTCCAGGCTGCATTCTGCATTCATGGAATTCATGGATTCTCTTGTTTTGCACTGTTCTGTTGTGCGTGGCAGAGTGAAGAGGAAGATGCAGGTATGTGGGGAAGAGATGAATGAATCGTGAAGAGGGCCAGTAACATTGCCTTCTCCTCCTTCTTGTTCAAATCCCATTGTAACCACAGTGGCGTTTCTATGGTAGGGGCCCTACCGTAAGTCGCGCCCCATCCTAGTACCATGGTAACGAACCGGAGTGAGGAGGCCCCGCCCCCTCACCGGCAGAGCCATTCCGCGCTGCGAAGGTGACAAGCAGGGAGTCTCCTGCCCATTCGCCTTCGCAGCGCGGAATGGCTCCGCCAGTGAGGGGGCGGGGCCTCCTCGCTCCGGTTCATTACCATGGTACTAGGACGGGGCGCGACTTACGGTAGGGCCCCTACTGTAGAAACGCCACTGTGTAACCATGAATAAATGGAGTAGCCCAGGGGTTCTTAACCCCTTCCTGGCCGAGTACCACCTCTGGCACCACTCTCCTGTGTACCACTGGAAGTGACAGCCGATGACATCATAGCCAGTAACGTCAGGAATTTTCAGGTATTCGGAGGACAGAAAATGCAGGTAGGAGGTTCTGGGCGGGAGGGAGGACCCTTCTCAGTGTTCCTGAGAGGCTCGGCCAGGCAGGAGCCTCTTGGGAGCAAAAACGCACTGCCAAAAGCATTGTGTCGGAGCAGGGTTCCAGTGGTCTGAGTACCACCAGCAGTCAGCCGAAGTACCACTGATGGTACTAGTACCACTAGTTGAGAACTCCCGGTGTAGCCTATGGTAAATGAGCATCAAGAAAAAATAGGGAGGGTAGGAGTGGGCTAGTTAAAATTATTCATTCCAGTCAATCATACTGAACTTGTGTGTGCTATTCACAATCAAATTTCATACAAAGGACCTGAATGAGCCAGATTTAATGAGAAGGCATTTGACCGATCTTCATGAACTTTGATTTTAATTTAATATTAACATAATCCACTTGGGATTAAGTAACCAGTTTTAATAAGAAGGCATGCAATATTAAAATGTCTTTGACAAATAATAGGAAGGTTACGTACTTAATAAGTGGACACGATAGGGAAGGAGAGAAAATGAGGCCCTTCCTTTTGCTTCCACCTACTGAAATGCTATATTTGCAATTGTCTGTGTTCGTTACAACATAAGGAAAACTAATTGTATTTTTGGAGGAACTGCTTTCATTTATTACCTAATTTCTTTGTTTTCCAGCCCAATTCTAATGGCTATGGGTGTAAGGCATGTTTCAACACCCAGAGAGGAGGCTGTGCCGGCAGGAAGGCCTGCGCCATCCTGCTGGGGCCATATCCAGGCCCCATGCGCACCGAAGCAGGTAAGACCCCTCTGAGTGACGCGGGGGCTGGGAAGGGAAGTGTGGGAGCATAATGGGACTGGGGAGGGTGGGGGTGGGTGGATTGGGCCTGGGAGGGTGGTGGGATCTGTGTCCGTGGGAGATGCCATATCCTACCCCCCCTCCCAGGTCTCTAGTCCCAACACAGAACTGCTTGGACCTATGCCAGCTAAAGAGCTGGCATAGAACTGAGTAGCCCCATTGCACAGGCTGGGGGGGGTTTACCCGGGATAAGCAGGCAAATGCCCGCTTACCTTGAGTAGACGTCCAGTCATGGCCTTCCCTGGATACGATGCAGCGTGAGTCATATGGCCCACGCTGCACACCCTACGCCAGGGAAGGATAGGGTTGGGCTGCCTGACACATAAGAGATGCTGAGAATTGGTGCTCAAGTGACGTGTAAGCTAGCTGGATGTGAGCAAACCTGTGCACGGGTGTAGGTTGGTGGTTTTCTCGGAAGCACAGGGCTCAAATTGTTTCGTTTCCTTTTATTGCTCTAAATATAAATGCTACAGACAAAACACATCTTTACTGCTCCAGTTTGAGATATTCTTTCTTCCAGAGTCTACACTCTAGGGAGGGACCAATGTTGACTCAGAGATAATCAGAAAGCCACACACGTTTAGATTAGTAATACTGTATTTATAAAACTGTTTTAACCTTAAGTTATCGTCCTTACAGAGAGAGAGAGAGGGTGGGGGGAGGGAGGGAGAAGAAGAAGAAGAAGAAGATTCCCTCAAAATTCTCAAAGTCCCAGTACCTTGGGAGTGTTGCAGTAATGCAACACAGAGTTCTTCTTTACATGCTGTGTTGTAGTGACACATAACCAGGTCCTTTTTCAGTCCATGAACTCTCCTGGAATGATGAAAGCATCAAAGACAGGGTCCCTTGTCTTCTTTGAGGGAAAGAAACCCCCTTGAGACCTTGCATTAATTTAGTATTATCTTTAGCAATTCATATACATGTGCTTATTACTGTATAAGAGTAGGTAAAGGAGGGTGTGCCTGTGAATACAGCTGTAATATGCATGGTGTTCCTAGAGGTCACAATAGTTGTGTTCTTCTTGTAAGCATGCATATCATAGTGCAAAAGCACTAGGGTTGCTGACATTTCAGTGCTAGTATGACCTTTCTTCATCTAAATGGGAGAAGAAAGTAAGAAAAGTAATTGATGGCACAATTCAGCCTATACCAATAATGTGCAGCAGCAGCGTCACTGCAGGGGGGGGCGGAGTTCCAAGTTCCATCGGGCTCTGACCCTCCGTTACACGACGGGAGAAAGCGCCCCCGCCCCCTCGCCTTTGGAGTGGGGTCGCTTTCTCCTGTCGTGTAACGGAGGCTCAGAGCCCGACGGAGCTTGGAGCTCCGCCCCCCCCCCTGCAGTAACGCTTCTGATGTGCAGTCCCATTGGTCTCTATGGGAGAGTTTAACTCTTTTCAGTTGAAATCAGTGGTTCTTTAAGAATGTTTAACATGGACTAGACCATGTTCTGTATTATTCTGTGCTTATACAGGATGGCACAGTGTGTTTTGGAGACATCGTTAAGAAAATCACTGCCAGGCTTGTGACTATAAAGAAAGGAAAACTTGATTGAAGGAACAACATAATTGGATAGGAGAGAGAGAGAGAGACAGAGAGAGCCTGTCTGTCTAGCTTACGGGGGGGGGGGGGAGAGGGAGAGAGATGGAAGGAAGTCAGCTTTAAAACAGCAATCTGCATCCTAAAGAAGACTTAAAGAAAAAAATAAGATAGGTAACCCTCCAGCTAGCTAACAAGCTATGTTATCCCCTTTGAGGTGCAGGATGCTTATGCAGGGTTGCTGCAACTTTCTCCTCTTCCAACAATACAGGGAGGCATATTTGCCAACAATACGCATTAAGAAGACTAAGGGCGCAATCCGATCCTACTTAAGCCACCATTGTAACCAGCGGCACAGCGAAAGCGGGAGGCCCCAGAATGGAAAGGGGATTCAAATCCCCTCCAAAAGGGGAATTCAAAGGGGATTTGAATCCCCTTTCCGTTCTGGGGCCTCACCATTTTTTCTGCGCCGCTGGTTACAACGGTGGCGTAAGTAGGATCGGATTGCGCCCTAATTCTTGCTGTGCTTACAAAAGAGTACTGTATATTCACAGAGCAAACCACCAATATGCATCATCAGTATGCAGAGTGATACCCATCTTTACATCTCTCCTTCCCCTGCTGGAGGAGCTGTGAATACTTTGAACCAATGTCTTGGGTCAGCGAAGGGCTGGATGTGGGCAAACAAGCTGGCTCTCGTGATCAGGAGATCTGCTGATTTGGGGATAGTTGATCTACCCACTCTGGATGGGGTTGTGTTTTCTTTGAAAAAGCAGGTTCACAGCTTGGCAGTGCTCTTGGGTGCCCAAATGGTGACTGTGGCAAAGATGCTTTTGCCCAGCTCCAATTTGTGCACCAGTTGTGCCCATTCCTGTCTCAGTTAGTTCTGGCTGTGGTTATCCATGCCTTGGTCACCATTTGGTTGGATTACTGTAATGCGCCCTTTGTGGGGCTGCCTTTGAAGACTCTCTGGAAGCTTCAACATACAGAATACAGCAACCAAGGTACTGGCAGATATTATTATCATCACGTTTTGCCTCTGCTGTTCCAGCTATACTAGTTGCCAGTTCAATTTGGGATGCAATTCAAGGTGCTGTTTATAACCTTTAAAGGCCTAAATGGCTTAGGACCAAGGTACCTGTTAGACCTCATAATTGTAAGCGGAATTCAAGGTGGGGTCAAAATCTCTTAAAAGAAATAAAGAAACCAAAGAAACCAGCATGTTCTGTCAACTACCCCTTAAGCCCTCCCGCTCTCTCCTGTTACCTCAGTGTACTTTCTCCCTACTCAGCCATTTCTTATTTTCTTTTGAAAATACAGCAGGTGTTGCCCCAGAGCCAAGGCCTGGCTTATGTTTCTTTAGCAGCAAAACTCTTTGTTCATGTTGAGGTAATTTTATTTTCCTAAGAATAAAGTCCCACTTCGTCGGAATAGCTTTCAACTACACAATGCCATCCATGAATCATTTTTCAACCAACTACGCATGCTTGTTTGCATCCCCCCCCTTCCCTTCACTCCCAAGGCTATCCCACAGCTATTCCATTCCCTGAAGCCCTATTATATCCTCTTCTTTGTATTTCTAAACAGGAAACGACAGCCCTTGTCTATGCCACCTTCATTCAGAGCCCTCAGTCTATAACAATTAGCAGCGTTCTTTTTTAAAAGAATGTTTGGCAAAATCCGAGTGCTTTTTTTTTTTTTTCTTCCTGGCTGTAACAGGTTGTTTCTGTCTTCCTCAAGATGCAGTGCCATTTCCTACTGTTGTTAAGCTGACAAGCACCAAATACTTTCCTGAGTATTGTGCAAAAGATTTCTGGCGATTATCCCACAGCCAGCCTGATTAGCAAAGCTAAAATACATGGAAACGCGATTTGCAGAGACATGATTAAAGGCATCTTGTATAGCTATGTGCAGTTGAACAAATGGATGACACAGGGCTGCAGAGAGAATGGGAAAGAACAGAGACAAGCTAAACGTGCTCTTTTCATGGTTATTTTGTCCTTTAGCAAAAAGCACCCGTGTGGTTGGAACGTATCAGATCTTCATGGAGTGACGTAACCACAAACCCCCATAGCAAAAGGCAGTCTGCAACTGAAGCTACGTGAAAGTCAGTGCACATTTTCATCCAGGTTTGCGCAGTTTGTGACCCACTGAGCAGAACGCAGTTCACTAGCTACGTGTTGTTGCCTGATAGGCATCTGACACAGCAAGCTGTTTTTGCCACCATGGGTAGGCAGCACAACCAGGAGGTTTATTGATCTCCTGGCAAAGCTCAGCAGGTGGACTATGTTTGACGACGGGTCACATGTGGTGCAGCCCTGTTTTAAACAAGGAGGGCTGTTAAATATGTTTTCAAAGGTAATGGGCAATGGTAGTCCATGACTTGAAGTATTTTCAATGAAACGAGGAAGTGAGTCAAGTGATGGGTTCTTAGATCGTTATGGGCATAACTAGAAAGTGTTATGAAATTATGTTTTGAACCAAATGTGAGCCACCTTGATGGCCTCTTACGAGGTGGAAAAGCAACATACAAATGCCCAGATGGATAAAATAAATAAAAAGTACAGCACTTAATTTTATCAATTCTTTTTTGATATTTTTTTCTCAATTTTTAAGGATTGAGGAGAGTCCCAATCCAAAAAAGTGAGCCATACTTACAGCTCAAGCCTATCACCCCCCCCCGCTGATGTAACCGTGCCACCGGAGCATATGCTACATTCGGGGGTGGGGGTGGGTGGTCAATCCCAGAGGTCTACTCTGGGCTGAGGGAACATTTGTTCCTTTGCCTGGGGGTAAGTCTCTGCTGCCTGAATGGGTCTACTCGGACCTGCACTAGTGATTTAGCTGGCGCAAGTCTCAGTGGTCCCAGGGAAGCAGATCGAGACTGGGAAGGGGGATAGAATATCAGCGGCACTGCTGCCTCCCATGCCACCCCCTTCCTAGCCTTGATTTGCCCTTGTCCCCGCCCCGGTCTCTGCCCTGTTCCGTCCCTTCTTGCCCCATTCTGCTCCCTGCATCCCGCCTGCCCCTCCGACTTACTGGCATCAGGGCTCTTGGGAAGGCTGCTGGCATGCAGCCGCTCACTACTTGCAGCATCAGCCTAATTGTGCAAAATGGCTTGTCGCAGTTTGTGGAAGGTGCGTTCCTGCGGCACAGCGTGCCCATAAGGTTGGGCTGTTAGCCTGTAATCCTATTCAAAATGACCTGGGAGTAAACACAGTGGGACTTACTTCAGAGTAAACATGTACTGGATTGCACTGCACGTCCCTTATAATCAATGGGACAATATGTTGTGTAACTTACTAAAGTCCCTCTAATATTGAAGGACATTTGGATTGGCACAAGCTGTTTAGGATAGGGAGGGATGTCTTTTTCACCCTGAAAAAAAGTAAGAAATCTAAGGGGAGTTTCCACCTCAAACTGGAAAAGGACAGAAAAGACAACTTGATTTTCCAAGCCTTAAATGTTAACTTGGCAGTTTTCTTGTTGCATTTGTATAATCTGCGGAGTCTGGACTGGATTTGATCAAAAGAACGACTGCTGGCTGGAACACAGAATCTTTTGTAAATGAAGCTCATCAATGATAAATCACTATTAACATGTCAGCCTGTTCTTTTTCCATTTCCATATAATGTAACCCTAGGGTGAATGAACATGTCAAACAATTTCTCTAGAGGACTTTTATTTCTTCGATATTTAATACCAAAAAAACATAATTGGGCTTCCTGAGCAGAAACTGATAAAGATCTCATATTTAAGACATGTTTACATAACCTGTTGATCTTTGTAAATAATGAACTTTCTTGCGTTCAAGCATATTCTCTTGCAACATTGATATTGCATAGAAGCTTGTAATTGGTGTAGAAGAACATTGGAAAAATAGAAACATTGTATTGTGTGGTTGTCACCCTGCCCCACCAGCAACAGGGTTTGGGGGTTGGGTCTCGGCCTCTTCAGAGCCCCCCAGGCCGGCGGAATGGCTTTCACCCCTCAGGGGCAGACCGCTAACCAACCCTGAGGGAGAACTGTTAGGAGATGCCCAAGCCGCTCTCCCCTTTAAGCCGGCTAGCACTGCTGCGAGTCATGTAGCTTTAAGAATGACCAGGTGCCAAATCCTGTGAGATGGGATTTGGAAGCAAGACCCGCCCTTAGAAAGGGGCGGGGCTGGGACAGCCACCAGAGGAGCTCCTAAGGAGCTGGGCAGCAGAAGGGAGAGGAAGGCAATTGGGCTCCCGATCGAAGCAAGGGTTACCCTAATGGGGATGCCCTTTGAGGGAGCACCTGGTCAATTGGGAGGGAGCTCAGCCAACCTGATACCCCAGGACCAACTACTGCTACTTGCCCTGAAATGAGGGGTCACTTACCTGCGGCCACAGACATTCCTGAAGACACCTCCCGAGGACGTTTTTGAGCACCACCTGGTGCACGAAGGAACAGAGGAGAAACTCGTATTAACAGGACTTTGGACTTTGAACCCAGGGTCTGTGCTATCAACAAGGCATCTATGAGTGTCAAATTCCTAACTTGAATAAAGCAGCTACTAGACAAAGGCAACCGTAAGTCTGCCCTATTCATTGCACCAACCCACCTTCAGAAGCCCCCCTTGTTGAAAAGTACGAGCCAGTTTGGGCAGGGCAGGCCCCCAAATTCCCGATTTCCGAGATGGACTTGACAGTGGT
This sequence comes from Plestiodon gilberti rubricaudatus, assembly GCA_026170595.1. NCBI lineage: Eukaryota > Metazoa > Chordata > Lepidosauria > Squamata > Scincidae > Plestiodon > Plestiodon gilberti. The sequence goes on from JANXHW010000002.1 coordinate 145,598,426, forward strand.
GTATTATGTTTGTATGTAATGTCAATAAAGGTTTACAAATGAACGAAAATGGAAACAAAATGTTTGAAAATCACTCTGGGCTGCTTTGAGATGATCAGAAAATATTTTAGGTTGGACAGGGGGAGGAGCGGCAGCCCAACCAGGTCTGACACCAGACACTAACCCACTGTACACACTGCACTGCAAACCCCCAGAAACAAATACACAAGCCTGAATGGGTCTACTCGGTGTAGCCACTTGCATTGCGCCTTCTCATAGGATTCTTTTTGACAAAACAAGAACTCCCAGCATGTCCAGCACTTCCTGCTTTATTTAAAGGGACTACAAGAAAGAAGCCAGGTAAGTGGCTGCTTCCTTACACTTTCACCTCATCCCTTCCTTATGCAGTCCCTTGTTTAGAGGTGGCCAACACCTTCCACCATTAGGACCTCTGCGCTCTTAAGAGTTGTGTAGAAGGCAGAATCTTGGCAGCTGCACCTGCTGAAATGCCTTCACTAATACAACCATTAAAGGTTCAGGAGCACCCCTGCTTTAAAAGTAAGTTTAAAATGTAAGCTTAAAGGGACTGCATGGGGAAGGAGAGAGGTGAATGAAGCAAATCAGCACTGCTTGCACGGTTTTTTCAGGTGCCAGCAGTGGCAATCCACTTCCCTACCCGCTCACCACATTCCTTTCACGTGCAGTCTTTTTAAAGGCGCCATGCAAGGAAGGAGGGAGGTAAGTGGGTAGTAGGGATGTAGATGCTCCACTTTCTGCTCACTTTTAGGGAGCAGGAAGTGAATTGACGTGGCTCTGTCCACAATGGACAGGATGGAGATTGTGATGGGAGGCTCAGGGTGAAGGGGAACCCTAAGTCTGCCATTCCCCCAAACGCTAGCCATTCAATGCGAGTCACATCATTGATGGGTCAGTCCTGAGGCTGGGTTACATTTGAGGTGAAGGCAGCTTTTGGATGAACTCTATATTCAAGGTCTGGTTTCACTGGACTGTATTTAGAACAAAATTTTACTATTTATTTAGTTAAATGATTTATATCACACATTTCCCTCTGAATGTTATGTAAAATTCAAGAATCTCAGTCTCCCGCCCGCCGCCAGATCCAGGTAAGGATCCAGCGGAGGGGTGGGTAGGTTGGGAGCAAACGGAGGGGGTCGATAGGCCCAGCCGATCGGGGAGGGGATCGGCCTCAGCCGAATCCTGACTCCTGCCGATTGGCTGAGCCATTATACGGCCTCCTCTGACTTCGCCAGCAAAATAGCTGGTGGAATTCCGAGGAGGCCGATTGGCCCCAGCCCAGTTACACTCAGGGAAGGGAACATAAGAACATAAGAAGAGCCCTGCTGGATCAGGCCAAAAGCCCATCTAGTCCAGCTTCCTGTATCACACAGTGGCCCCACCAGATGCCTCAGGGAGCACAAGACAACAAGATAACCTGTTTGCCGTTGACACTCCCTTGCACCTGGCACAGAGAAAACCCACTTCTAAAACCAGGAGGTTGCTTATGGCTTGTAACCTGTGATGGTCTTTTCCTCCATGAATCTGTCCAAACCTCTTTTAAAGGCATCTAGGCCAGGTGCCATCACCACATCCTGTGGCAAGGAGTTCCACAGATGAATTACACGCTGGGTAAAGAAATATTTTCTTTTGTCTGTTCTAACTCTCCCTCCACTCAATTTTAGTGCATGTCCCCTGGTTCTGGTGTTGTGCGAGAGGGAGAAGAATTTCCCTCTATCCACTCTCTCCATCCCATGCATAATTTTATAAGTCTCAATCATGTCCCCCTTCAGGCGCCTTTTTTCTAGGCTGAAAAGCCCCAGACGCTGTAGCCTTTCCTCATAAGGGAGGTGCTCCAGCCCACGAATCATTCTGGTCGCTCTTTTCTGCACCTTTTCCAATTCAACTATATCCTTTTTGAGGTGTGGTGACCAGAACTGGACACAATACTCCAGATGTGGCCTTACCATCGATTTGCGAGTGCCCCCTTCCCCTTACCATCTTCCCCTTACCCCTTACCATCGATTTGCGAGTGCCCCCTTCCCCGAGTAGACTTTCCACTGCGGGGAGCCTTCCCGTGGCAGAGCTCAGGATCCTCAGGATCCGGCAGGCGGCCCTGGATCGCCCAGCAGATATTTAGAACAGGATTGGGCTGTTACTGTAATAGGGAATACAAAAAAAGAAAAGAAAGATGATTGTTATTAAATTGTGCAGTAAATTACCTTAATCTGATTGAAGGGAGGAGAATAAAGAATTAGGACAAAGATCTGCACTCTTAACAGATGTGTTAAAAGTGCAGACACTGGCGTCACTGGAGCGTGGCGGGGGAGGCGGGCCGCCAGGGGGTGACGCGCGCCACCCTCCGGACACTCCGAGGCCGGCCCGAGAGCCGGCCTCGGAGCATCTGACCCCGTCGGCGCTCCAGGGCCTTCTGAAAGAAGGCCCACGCAGCGCGTTCATCCGGGTATTTTCCGGATTTTCGCGCATGTGCAGAGACCGTTTTGAGGGCAAAAAGCCCTCAAAAAGCCCTCAAAACGATCTCTGCGCATGCGCGAAAATCCGGAAAATACCCGGATGATCGCGCTGCGTGGGCCTTCTTTCAGAAGGCCCTGGAGCGCCGATGGGGTCGGACGCTCCGAGGCCGGCTCCCGGGCCGGCCTCGGAGCGTCCAGAGGGCGACGTGGGGGGGGGAGCCTGGTCGTCCCCCCCGCGTCGCCATGTCAGAGCGTCACTAGGGTGACGCGCGCCCCCTGCCCCAGGGTGACGCGCGTCCTAGTGACGCTACTGAGTGCAGATGAGACGTTTGAGAGAGGCAAAGTTCCATAGGAAAGAGGGAGGAAGGGAGGGAGGAAGGAAGGAGGGGCCAAAGGAAACAAACAGAGGGGAAAGGCAGCAGGGAAGGGGAGCTGGGTACGGCACTGGCCAATCCATTCAGCCACAGCTCATCTTTACAGCCATATTTCCATACACATTCTCAGCATTTGGCATTTCATTACTGTGCATATACAGTAAGTTACTAAATACCACCAGATAGCAATCTTTTCTACAAGAGACTGCCAACTTGAACAATCAAATGAGCAAGAAAGAACCATTGCCCCTTTGTGTTTTGTTTTGTTTTTGGTTTTTCTTGGTTGTGCAACACAAACTTTTAAGGGAACTTCTCAGGAAATTCAGGGGAAAATGATGAATACCATTACTTTTGTTGCATATCGGCTCCGGGGACATCTTCCCCGGCCGGCTGTCCTGGGCCTTCTGACGAGGCCCAATCCATCAATATGTGCACTTTTACGTTTTTTGCGCATGCGCAGACCATTTCTGAGGGCAAGGGCTGCCCTTTTCCCCTCAGAAACGGTCTGCGCATGCGCGTAAACATTATAAATTACGTATCGCCGCATTGGGCCTTCGTTAGAAGGCCCTTGAGTGCTGGCCGGGGAGGTCGCTCCGAGGCCTTCTCCCGGCCTCAGAGCCTCTGGAGGGCGACGCACGCAGCGCAGGTGATGCGCGTGGGTGCGCGCGTCACCTTTCTGCGCGCGTCACCATCTGGCGGTCCGCCCCAGCCGCCACGCTCTAGCGATGCGGGTGACTTGAG